>JARGCV010000105.1:890000-1565000 GCA_034064705.1 Bothrops alternatus | reverse complement strand
GACCTCCTGTCGGAGATTGCAGACTATGCCGACATGTTCAGCGAGAGGGAAGCGGACCAGCTTCCTCTTCACTGTTCGTACAATTGCCCCATAGACTTGAGCCCGAATGCCAAGCTCCTGGTGGGGTGAATTTATTCCCTGTCTGAGCCTGAGCTCAAGGCCCTCAAGGACTTCATTGATAAAAATTTGCAGAAGGATTTCATCCATCCATCAATGTCCCCTTTGGCGGCAGCCATCCTTTTCATGAAGAACTCCTCAGGGGAGTTGAGGCTTTGTTGAGACTACTGCAAGTTAAATGCCATCACCGTCAAGAACTGGTACCCACTCCTGCTCATTCCAGAGCTCATGGAGCGGTTACGGCAGGCGAGGCTCTTCATGAAGCTGGACTTCCAGGGGGCATATAATCTTGTGAGAATCCACAAGGGGGATGAATGGAAAATGGCTTTCTGTACCCAGTATGGACACTTTGAATATCCAGTCATGGCATTTGGATTTACCAACACCCCAGCTGGATGTGTTCATGCATGACATGTTCCAGGATCTATTGGACACCTTCGTGGTGATATACCTGGATTACATTCTGGTGTATTCATCGCCGCTTGAGGAACATTGGACTCATGTGCGAACAGTACTGCAGTGTTTGTGAGACAACCATCTCTTCGTGAAGTGTGAATAGTGCCAGTTCGCAGAGACCTGGATTGACTTTTTGGGGCATCAAACTTCGCCTAATGGCATCACCATGGACCCAGAGAAAACCGAGGCCTTGCAGTCTTGGCAACCCCCACGCCAAGTGAAGGATGTCCGGGAGCTCCTGGGGTTTGTGTTCTGTCTGGTTTCTCTCTCATCTCATTAAAAGCGACGTAAATGTCTTTAAGAGAGATTTATTAAACACATTTCAAAAGGATTCATTTCAAAGCCAACTGTAGACATTTTGCTGGCAAAAACATCTAAGACTAAAATATTTACATTTAGATTACAACAAACTCTTGCCAAACCTCCCAATTACTCACTCCGTCTTTATCACAGTGTCCGATACTTCATTATCCTTTGCTAGGTTTTCAAAACATCAGAATGTCAAAGCATTGCACAAGTTTCCAAACCTCTCATTGATAAACGTTGCTCGTAGCAAGGGCGTAGTCTATTTCCCCCTTCTAATATAGTGTCCGATACGTCACTTCCCCCCATTACTTCCTTTTTCTACTTAACTGAACCCTCCTCCTATTAACCCTTCGAACTCTCGGATCCAGCCATACATTCTCCTGTTCCAAGTCTGATTCTGCACCTTGAGACTCCGATGCAGACTGCATCTCAATCTCCTCCCTGTCTGCCTCGACTGCCGGGAGGGGAAAGCACCCAGAGGGGCCTGGCTCGGCTGCCGGTAGGGACAAACACTCAGAGGGGCCTGGTTCGGCTGCCGGGAGGGGCAAACACTCAGAGGGACCCGGCTCCCCCTCCTCATCCTCCGACACCTCCCCAGCTGGTCCAGAGACACCCACAACACTATCCCCCCCCGCAGGCCCCTCCCCCGAGGGCCGTCGGAAGGGATGTGGTTTGGAGGGAAATGCAGTATGAAAATCCCACTTTAACTCAGGAGCCTCAAAATCCTGAGCATCTACCCAAGAGCGAGCGGAGGGCCCACCTCCGGTCCAATCAACCAAATATTGGAAGCGGTCGTTGAGCCATCGGGAATCTCGGATGCCGGACACCTCCAACCGGGAAACAGGAACTTGAGCACGGCGAGCTGGCGGGCCCGGATCAGGAGGTCGAAGCGGAGAATCAGGGTTGACAGGAACAAGCAAGGAGCGATGAAACACGGGATGTACACGAAAAGACCTAGGCAAAGTCAAACGATAGGTCACCGGATTGATGACCGTCTCCACAGGGAAAGGACCCAGGAAACGTTGATCAAGCTTGCGGTGAATTCTCCCTGGAAACAAGTACTTGGTGGAGAGCCAAACCCGATCTCCAACAGCTAACGGCGGCGTGTCGCGACGCGAGCGGTCTGCAACCCGCTTGTAGTCTTCCTTGGCTTTAGTCAAGTGCTGCTTAACCATCTCGTGGACTGACTGCAGTTCGGTTAAATAGTCCTCTGCAACTGGAACTGGAGAATCGAGGAGCGTGAGCGGGAAAAATCTGGGATGATAGCCATAGTTGGCAAAAAACGGAGTGGTCTGAGTGGAAGTGTGCTGAGAGTTGTTGAAAGCGAATTCAGCCACGGAGAGATATTTGGACCAATCGTTCTGTTGGTCGTTGATGAAACAACGCAAATACTGCTCCAGGATGCCAATCACTTTCTCTGTACCCCCATCAGTCTCTGGGTGATGCGTGGAGGCTAGATTAACTTGGACTTGAAGCGCAGACATGAGTTCTCTCCAGAACTCCGAGGTGAACTGGGTTCCTCGGTCGGACACTATTTTGTCAGGTAAACCGTGTAGCCGGAAGATATGTTGAATGAACAGCTGAGCAGTGACCTTGGCTGTCGGTATTCTTTGGCAAGGAATGAAATGTGCCATTTTGGTCAGCATGTCCACCACTACAAAGACAACGGTGTAGCCGGCAGAAACAGGTAGACAAGTCAAGAAGTCCATGGAAATAGCTCCCCAGGGTCTCTCTGGCGTGGGTAAAGGCTGTAATAATCCCGGAGGGGCTCCTGTGGCATGTTTTGCCTGACGGCACCGTACACAGGAATTCACATAGGATTGCACATCATGGCGAAGTCTGGGCCACCAAAAAGTCCGAGACACTAAGTGAAGAGTCTTAAAGAAACCAAAATGACCTGCCGCAGGGTTATCATGGCATTGAGTCAGGATGAGACCCCGGAGTGGGCCTGCTGGAACATATAACAGGTTACGGAAGCGTAATAGTCCCTCGGACAATGTCCAAGGTGAGTCGGGACCCACCTCTTGTCTCTTCCGTATTGCAAAGTCATCTAGTTGTTGCGCTTCCCGAACCTGTCGTCGTAGATCTACCGGATCATGCACGGCTGCGATTGATTCGATAGGCAGAATGGTTCGAAGCGGTAAGGGATCCTTGACCTGTAGATACTCAGGTTTACGGGACAGGGCATCTGCTCTTTTGTTGTACCCTTTCGGAATGTAGGTGACTTTGAAGTTGAATCGAGCGAAGAACAAAGACCAACGGATTTGACGTTGATTCAATTTCCTGGCAGATTGCAAAAATTCCAAGTTTTTATGGTCAGTTCGAACTTCAACTTGGTAGCGGGCTCCTTCCAGGTGGTGTCTCCAGGTCTCAAAAGCAGTCTTGATGGCCAATAGTTCCTTTTCCCAAATGGTATAATGGCGTTCGGAGGGACTCAGTTTCCTGGAGTAATAAGCACACGGGAACAGGGGGCCGCCATCTTGGCGTGTTTGAAGTAGCACGGCCCCTACTGCAACATCTGAGGCGTCAGCCTCCACTACAAAGGGTCGACAAGGATCTGGATACTTGAGAATGGGTTCCTGAACAAAAGCCTTTTTGAGGGTCTGAAACGCCTGTTGTTCGGCATCGCCCCAGTGGAACTTAACGCCTTTCCGTAACAGTCGAGTAAGGGGCGCAGTCAAGGCAGAAAATCTCGGAATAAATATCCTGTAATAGTTCGCAAATCCCAAAAATCTTTGGACATCTTTTGCTTTACATGGTGGTTGCCAGGTTTGCAAGGCCTCAACCTTGCCAGGGTCCATGGCGATGCCTTGTGGAGAAATCACATGTCCCAGAAACTCAATGGTGGTTTGATAGAATTGACATTTCTCTAACTTGGCGTAAAGGTGATGCTCCCTCAAGCGTTGCAAAACTCGCCGGAGATGCTGAAGATGAGTGGCTCGTGACGGGGAGTAAATCAGGATGTCATCGAGGTAAACCACCACAAATTGATCTAATAAATCCCGGAAGATGTCATTCATGAAATGTTGAAAGACGGCCGGAGCATTGGTGAGTCCAAATGGCATAACGGTATACTCAAAATGACCATACCTGGTTCCAAACGCGGTCTTCCACTCGTCCCCCTCTCGAATGCGAACCAGGTTGTAAGCACCCCTTAAATCTATCTTGGTGAAGATGGTCGCTGATCGGAGACGGTCCATGAGATCAGGAATCAAAGGCAGAGGGTACCGGTTGCGCACCGTGATGGCATTGAGCTTGCGATAGTCACAGCATAGGCGTAAATCTCCGGTTTTCTTCTTCACGAATAACACAGGAGCTGACAAAGGCGAGGAAGAGGGACGAATGAAACCCCTGGCCAGGTTTTTGTCCACAAAGTCTTTCAATGCGGCCAACTCGGGTTCTGACATGGAGTAAAGGCGTCCTCTTGGAAGCTTGGCATTTGGTAGCAAATCAATGGCACAGTCATATGGTCTATGCGGAGGCAATTGGTCTGCCTCTTTCTCATTGAATATATCTGCAAAGTCCGCTAGGTTGGCCGGCAAGGTGATATCAGGGTGGGATGGTAGCTGAGCTGCACAAACTTGGCGTACGTGGTCTACGCATTGCAAACTGGGAAATGAAACAAAGTTCTGGGACCACACCACACAAGGATCATGGGTTCTCAGCCAGGCTAGGCCGAGAACTAAGGGGAAATGAAGTCCCTTGGTAACATAGAATTGGATGGCTTCTTCATGTTGTCCTATGACCAGGCGTATGGGCTGGGTCATAAACTTGATCGGTCCAGACAACAATTCACGACCATCGATTGTCTCAACCAACATAGGTGGCTTCACGGAGCACAAAGGTATGGCATGCTGACGAGCGAAAGCTTCATTCATGAAATTGGTGGTGGCTCCAGAATCCAACAAGGCGTGGGCCGGAATACTCTGGGCATGATTTCCCAGAAGTATATTGGTTGCTAGGATCAAATGTCTCGGAGGACCGGGGTCGTTGTCTGCGGAACTGGAACTGGGTTTGGCGCCTGCCCGACCCAATGTTTCCATTAGGCCGGGCTCTGGCCGTTTCCCGGCAAGGTGGCTTGAAACTGCTGAGTGGGAGGCCGAGCTGGAACAGGAGTAGGACCTGCCGTACCACGTCTTTTCTGGGGGCAGGCCATGACAAAGTGACCCATCTCTCCGCAGTACAGGCACAAGCCCTCAGCTCTCCTTCTTGCCTTCTCAGCCTCGGTCAAACGAGATCTGGCTGCACCAAGATCCATGGGCTCATCTCTGGTCATGGGTGCAGGGCGCCTCTCAGTGTAAGCCGGCCCTGTTTGGAAAATACGTCTGGGTGCCGGGATGGGTGGAGCGATAGGTAGGGTCTGGAATCCTCTGCGTGGTGCAGGCACTGGCTTGGCACTTCCGGTGACTGGAACCATCTGTTTGTCTAGGCGGGCATCCATGGCTTGCGTTCGTGCTTCAATAGTCAAACAATGTTGGTATAATGCATCCAGGGTTGTGGGTATTTCAGTAACTTTCAATCCATTCAAGATCTGGGAAGACAGACCATCTAGAAAGATTTCCATGAGAGCCTCATCATTCCAATTAATTTCTTGAGCTAGGCGGCGAAAATCTGATATATATTCCGCTACGCAGCGCGATCCCTGACGTAGCTCGCGTATCCGCCGGGTGGCATTTTGTCTACGAAGGGGGTCAACAAATTCTCTTTCCATCAGCTGGCAGAATCCTGCATAATTGCGCAGAACAGGATCTGGTCCGTCTATCAGAGGAGACGACCAATCAGCAGCTGGCCCAGATAGTAAACTTAAGATGAACGCTACTTTCGTTTCATCGAGCTGGAAATCTGCTGGGGCTGAGGCAATGAATGTTTTGCATTGGTTTAAAAACGCTGGAAATTTATTACGCTCTCCAGTAAACTTATCAGGCAAGGCTAAGTAACATCTGTTTCTTCTGGGAGGGGGGGCTGGAGCAGGTGCTGCTGCTGCGTCTTGAATTTGCTGTTGCAAATGTCCAATTTGTTGCTGGAGATTTTGAACTAATAGATGCAGAGCCGGGTTAGCAGCCAGGAGTTCCTCCATGACGTCACTGAAAGCTCGGATTAATTTTCGTCTTTTCTGTTTTAAGGGCTACGAGCAATCTGTTCTGTCTGGTTTCTCTCTCATCTCATTAAAAGCGACGTAAATGTCTTTAAGAGAGATTTATTAAACACATTTCAAAAGGATTCATTTCAAAGCCAACTGTAGACATTTTGCTGGCAAAAACATCTAAGACTAAAATATTTACATTTAGATTACAACAAACTCTTGCCAAACCTCCCAATTACTCACTCCGTCTTTATCACAGTGTCCGATACTTCATTATCCTTTGCTAGGTTTTCAAAACATCAGAATGTCAAAGCATTGCACAAGTTTCCAAACCTCTCATTGATAAACGTTGCTCGTAGCAAGGGCGTAGTCTATTTCCCCCTTCTAATATAGTGTCCGATACGTCACTTCCCCCCATTACTTCCTTTTTCTACTTAACTGAACCCTCCTCCTATTAACCCTTCGAACTCTCGGATCCAGCCATACATTCTCCTGTTCCAAGTCTGATTCTGCACCTTGAGACTCCGATGCAGACTGCATCTCAATCTCCTCCCTGTCTGCCTCGACTGCCGGGAGGGGAAAGCACCCAGAGGGGCCTGGCTCGGCTGCTGGTAGGGACAAACACTCAGAGGGGCCTGGTTCGGCTGCCGGGAGGGGCAAACACTCAGAGGGACCCGGCTCCCCCTCCTCATCCTCCGACACCTCCCCAGCTGGTCCAGAGACACCCACAACAGGTTTGACAATTATTACTGGAATGGCAGCTCTGCCATCAAACTGCTTCAGCCCGACTTTGTTTTGATGGCAGCCTGCCATAAAGAATGGGGAGGGGGAGGGGAGGATATAGGCAGGGGGGATGACAGGAACCAGAAGTGCCAACCAGAGACAATGGTTGAATGATCTAAGGACACAGGCCTGGGAATGGAATGCAAACACCCACCAAAGAGTCACCAAATTTAGAACTGTTACCAAACACCTAATTTGAACCTTATTGGACACCACCAAGATGACCAAGGGGGAAGGGTCTGGGAGAAGGGAAAATTACCGGGTTTATGCAGAAATCCACAGATCTAGCTTTGCTTAGCTATAACCACTTGGCTTTAGTAAAAGTATACCTTTCACTACAAATGGAGTGGAAGGTCCTTCTTTCCTAAATGCCCAAGCTGGGACAGGCCTGACAGAGACTTTCATCCCTCAGCTTGCCATGATCACCGCCCCCTTGACCCAGTTGCTGTGGAAATGGGTGAGATTAATGAGCAATGCACCTTTGAGACCCTGAAGTCGGCCTTCACTGCAGACCCATCCTCTGACACCCCGACCTGTCATGGTCATTCGTAGTCAAGACTGACATGTTGGACGTCATCATGGTGGCGGTGTTGCTGCAAGCCCACGTGAACTCCAAGCAACTCTTTCCTTGCATGAATTACTCATGCAAGCTCAACCCTGCCAAGCGTAACTACACAATTTGGGACAGAGAGTTGCTGGCAGTCAAGATGGCCTTCGAAGTCTGGCGGAACCACCTAGAACGGGCTCGGCACCAGATCAAGGTACAGACAACCAGAGCCTGCAGCACCTGAAAACAGCCAAGAAGCTCAACCTGCACCAGATCCATTGGTCCCTCTTTTTTGCTTGATTTGACTTTCAGGTGACTTATAGCCCTGGGGGTCATAACCTGTGGACTGATGCCCTGTCACAGACACCAGAATACACCCAGGTAGAGGACAAGGTGACTCTCTGGTCAGTGGTTCCAATGGAGAGGCTTGCAGCCACCCAAGTATTTGTCGACTTAAAGGAGTAGGTCTGGATGGAGCAGCAGTGGGATACCTTCGTTGTGACATGTTACACAGAGTTGGACACCATTGGGGCCCCATTGGGTCCTTAGTCAAGCTCGGAGGACCTGCTGTGCTTCCGAGGAAGAATCTATGTGCTGGAGGAGCCCTCCAAAAGCCTGATTTTATGCCAGTGCCACAATAATCCAGCAGTGCGACATTTTGGCCTGTTTAAAAACTCCACTTGGTGGGGCGCATGTTTTGGTTGCCACGCATCCGCCATGATGTGGAGTTGTATTTATTTATTTATTTATTTCTCGAACTTATATGCCGCCCTTCTCCTAGGACCCAGGTATGTGGTAGCCTGCCCAGAGTGCTGTCAGGCAAAGAATGCACCGGGACCCCTGCCAAGGCTGTTGCAGCTGTTGCCCACACTGGAAAGGCCCTGGGGGAGTGTGTCCATGGACTTCATCACTAACCTTCCAAGGTCGCACGTAGCTACGACCATCTTAGTGGTGGTAGACATGCGCACCAAGATGATCCACTTCATTCCATACACTGGCTTGCCCACAGCAGGAGAGATGGTGCAGCTATTCATTCACATCTTTCAGCTCCACAGCCTCCCTGAGTGCAACGTTGCAGCTCAGTTTATACTCCGATTTTGGCACATCCTTCTTGGACGTCTGCATATCTTTTTATACTATATATGCATGTATGTGTATATACATACAGTATATATATATACATAAGTATATATCTAAAATAGTCTTAAAGATGTGAGTCTCGGGTATATTCATATTCAAAAATTAAAACACAGATCACCGAGACTGAAGAATTTATTTAAAAACTTAGCTTTCGTCAGCGTCTGCTGACATCGTCAGAGTTCTAGCCAGGATTGAGAATCATGTTCTTATAGTCTCTGTAATGCCAACCATTTGGCTAATGAGCATGTTACCGGTCTATTCGGTTCCCGCCCCCCCTAGTTAATTGCTCTGTTGTTTCCGTCACGCTTGTTGACAGCTGTTTGAATTTCGGCACCCTGCTCCTCTCCTCACGCCCTGCCCGTGCGGAGTGTGCGTTCTGCCGCATGCAGTCATCTCGCCGCTTTTCTGACGTTTGCATATGTGATGCTGCCGTTTCAGCTGGTTGTTCATTCTTGCTGTCATCATCCCTGTCCGTGTTGCTTCCAAGTCTTTTGCTGTCACTCATCGGCGCCGTCTGCCTCCTCTCGATCATTTGCTGTGACCCTAAGTCCATTGAGGAAGGGTTACGATCCTCTGTTGATCTATTTGTATCAGTGAGGATCTGTGACTGTTTCATCCTTGCAGTTTTCTTATTTAAAGATATCTACTGGCGTAATGTCTGATAAGCTGCTAACAGTTCAATATGCCGGTTGATGGAATGCTTGTTGGATAGCCATGCCTCTTTTAGCAGACGGCCACCCTTTGTTGCATCATGAGCAATGACCCTGGCCTCAGTGAAGTTAAATGTTGGTTATGTTCTGCAGTGTGAGCCCACACTTGGGACTGCTGCTCATGGAGTTTGATGACCAACTGATGTTCATGCAGTCTCGTTCGGAGGCACTTCGTGGTCTCACCTACATAATTGCATGCACAATTATTACAATTAATTTGATATACCACTGATGACATCTCACTCATGGGCAAGGGTTCTTTGGGGTGCATTACCCATGTTCGAAGAGTCTGATTGGGTCTATGTGTCACTCTAATGTTATGCTCAGATAATATTCTTGCAGCCGTCTCTGACACTCCACAGATATATGGGACTGTGGTCCAAGTACTAGTGATTGGAAGCCATCAACCGGCATATTGAACTGTTACCAGCTTATCAGACATGATCAGGGCAAACTGAGGGATGAAAGTCTCTGTCAGGCCTGTCCCAGTATTGGTGATCTGTGTTTTAGTTTTTGAATACACATATACATATATCATGGCAGTAATAAAAGTATCTGAACAACAGGATAAAAATCTTAAACCAAAGCTGTTTAATCTACAAAAGTACTAAGCTTTCGTCGGCCAAATTACCGACAGGCAGTGGGGGGGGAGGAGAAGGATGGCGTGCTGGGAGAGGACATCGGCAGCCAGCACAGGCTCCAGGCAGCTCACCTCGTCGGCCGCAACCCGGAAATGGGGTGGGCGCATTCCCGGCGTTCTGGCAACGTTTCCTCCCCAGTGACCACGCATTTGGATGGAAGCGCTCCGGCGGCGATCCCTGAGCCACCGAACAGCTGATGGGCAGCCAAAGCATCGGATGGTGTTGGGAGCCACGCCAACTTGGTGGCGCCGCGTAGGACGCTAGAGGATGCTGGAGACAGAAACGCGGTAGAGAGGAGGCCGGCTGGGACAGCTGTTGGTCGTTTATCACCGTTCCGGCCGGATGCTGGCTAGATGGGTGGAGGGTGGGGTTGATTACAATGCATTATTATTTAAACCGCGCTGGGAGGTGGTTGCTCCCAACGCGGACTTTGTTTAGCAGGGGAAACTTTGCCTATTTGCCTTGCATGCCAACAATTCCTCAAGTAAAAGTTACTGCTGCCTGTGCTTTGGCTGCCTCGGTGTCCTTTTTGCCAGGAGTACAGTAGGATTTTTGACAGAAAATCCGTGCTCACCCCCACCCCTCCCCATTCCTTTTCCTAATGTTCCCCTTCCTTTGTATACGCACCCAGGCTTTACTGGACTTGCTCTGGTTGTCCTGTCTGTCTCGGGAATATGGCAGAAGGTACCCAGGAGGCGAGGCCTGCAGGGGCAGAGTCTGAAGCAGCACCTACTGGGGTTCTTGAGTCGGACCCTCAGGATGCTGACCAGCCCGTGGTGCAGCCCAAAACAGTGGAGGCACGGCCAGCAGAATGAACAAGTGAGGTTCCAGTGACCAAGGGGGCCATGTCAGACGGAGATGGCCTTTCTGGGGAATGGTGGCATAGCCCGGCAGTTGCTGGTCTGATGGCTGGCCAGGCCCTTGCATCCGGGGATGATGGCCAGTTAACGTCTCATTGGAGGGAGAGGCGTGTAACAGAGGATGAGAAGGAGGACTGGAGCTACTCCACAGCCCCTGGCCAGATGACAATGGACATCCTACGGGAACATTTTGGAGAGGCAGGCTACCAGGACTCTTCCTCTTGGCAGCGGTGGGACCAGGGTATGGAAGCAGCCTCATGGTCGCAGCCCGGTTCTTCCTTGCTTCAGCCAGGCACGGGTCAGTTTCGGCTGGCTAGTCCAAAGTTGAGGCTGGGCTCTAGCTATGGGGGTGATATGCACCAGGGGAGGGCTGCCAGTCAGGGTGTAGGCCGGCTGGTGGATAGGCCCCGAGCGGGGGGGGGACAGGGAGACCATTGTCAGTTCCACCAGTGGTTCTCACTCAGGGATCAGGACCCAGGGTTGGGGCTCCAAACATAAGGGGAACGGATACCATGACACCTAGGGCTAGGTCCCTGACAGGTCCCCTACCCGGGCCAGGATGGGGTACGGGTCCATGGCCCCAGGGTCCCGGCTGTGGTCCTCCGCCCCTTACAACTACATTCGAAGGGAACCTAGATCAGTTGGCACTCTTCCTTAGACAAATGATTGGTCATCTAGATCGCTACAGACATCTTTATCCATCCCAGTGGGCCATGGTAGGGGCAGTCACAATGGCCTTGCAGGGGGAGGCTGTGCAGTGGGTGGCTGACTTGCATAGCAACCATGCCCGGGAGCTGACTAACGTGGGGTCCTTTTTGGGAGCCTTACGGGCCTGCTTTGAAGACGTGTCCAGAGTACAGCATGCAGAGGCGGAGCTGCTGGCAGTGAAACAACGAGGCAGACCCACAGCGGAGTATGTGCGGGAATTTAGATGGATAGCCAGTAAGTTATGCACGTGCGGGAAGCGTACTACAGGGTGCAGATAAAACAAGGAGATGAGTGGAAAACCGCATTCAATAGTCCGTTAGGGAGCTTCCAATACCAGGTGATGCCGTTCGGGCTGCAGGGGGCTCCTGCAGTGTTCATGCAACTATTCAATGAAGTGCTGCATGAACACTTGTATCAAAGGGTCCTCATGTACTTGGACGACATTCTTATATATTCAGCAAACAAGACAGATCATGTTCGGTTAGTATGACAGGTTCTGTGCAAACTCCTGCATGCACACTTGTACATCAAACTGTCCAAGTGCACATTCCACCAGATCCGGTTGGATTACCTTGGGTACAGGATATCAGGGGAGGGAGTGGAGATGGACCCAGCTAAACTACAGGCTGTACTTGATTGGCAAGCCCCATGAACACATCGCCAACTGCAGAGCTTTCTCGGCTTTGCGAATTTTTATCTGCAATTCATTCCTTCCTTCGCTGCAGTAGCTTTGCCTTTAACTGAGTTGCTCCACACCAAAAACACGGTGAGCAAGCCACGTCCGAACCAGGCATTACTGTGGTCGCTTAATTGCCAAAAGGCGTTTGAGACCTTAAAAGCCTTATTTTTGAGGGAGCCAGTTCTACGCCATCCTAACCCAGAGAATCAATTTATCGTGCAAGCGGATGCTAGCGATGTAGCGGTAGGGGCGGTGCTGTTGCAGAAGAATGATCAGGGGATTCTGCAACCATGTGCATTCACCTCATGTAAGTTAACCAGTGCCGAGCGAGGGTGGGCAATATGGGAAAAGGAGGCATTTGCCATAAGGTGGGCGTTGGCCACATGGCGTCATTTCCTGGAAGGGGCCAAAGAGCCGTTCGAGGTGTGGACTGACCACAAAAACCTCGAGGCCTTGCAAACGCCTCGGTGACTAGCCCCAAAACACGTGAGGTGGGCGCAGTATTTCCAGTGCTTCCGGTTTTGGCTGAAATACGTACCTGGTGGGAGGAACTTCCTCACAGATGCATTATCCCATATGCCACAATACAACAGTAAGAGGGAGGAGGTGGCACAGGCCATGATACCCCCCTCCCAGCAGCCAGTTGAACGAGTCACGGTGGTGCACCCGATGGAGGACCTGGTACAGGACTTGCAAGGTGCGCTCACATCCGATGCATGGGTGCTGGCCCATCCAGACATATTAACCAGGAGGGAGGGTTTGGCATGGAAGGGCGATAAGATCTACGTCCCATACTATCAATCGATATTGGAAAAAAGACTTGATACCAATAGACAAAGGACTTATGATAAGGAACTAGAGGATCTCGCTTCAGAAGGACAAGTTGGCCCGCAGACGCCATTTGACTTTGAGATAGAGAAAAAAACATTGGAAGAAGAGAAAAATTCGATCAAAGAGGACGATATAAAAGAAAGGATTCTAATTGAAATTTATTCAAAGTTAAAAGAAAGGGGAAATGATGTTCTGCTACGCGTTACCCAGATTAGCTATAACCTTCATACTAACTTAACAAAATGCACAATGGGAGTTTCCTTTTTGGAGTGTATAGTGTGGCAGGTGGAGGCCCGATTATGGAAACCTGTTTGGAATAGAAAGAAACCCAGAATAAGATATAAATATTAAATTTGATTATAGCAATGTGGTAAAGGTTTTATAGCGACCTGGACTGATTTGGATTTGGACTTTGTTAAAAGGGTTTTATATGTTTTTAATATTAGAGATGGTATAATGAGAAAAGGACTGAAATATGGGAAAAGATAGAACTAATTATTGGAGATTTGGAGAAACAGTGAAAAAGAATAGAATATTGGTGAGAAAGAGAAGAATGTATTTTTGGAGTTAATAATGTTTAAATAAGAAAACACTTGGGGCACCTGAATAGTAAATGAATATGTTAGTTTAAGATTAAATATTTGCAAAATTAAGAAAGCATGATACAGGATCTTTGGGATGGATAAAGAGTTTTTGTAAATTTTTATTGATTAATGAAATTTATATAGAGTGATATATTCAATGAAAACTTGTTTTAGAAATGTTTTAATGAGCTTATAACAATATAAATAGATAATGTTAGTCTATCTTTAATTATATAATCTGGATGAAATGATATATTAGTGAATGAATGGGTTTTAGAAAGATAATGATTTGATTATAATTTTTTAAATAAATGGAGGGTTCTTTAAGTTTAAATGTGTGAAAAAATATAGGTTTCTATAGATTGAAAACTTTTTATTGATTAATGCAGTTGATGGTTAGACATAGTAATGAATGAATTTATCTGAAAATGTATTAATTTGACTATAATATTCTATATAGATAGAGAGGGAATTTTTTAAGAAATATTGTGTATATATTTACTATGTTACTGTTTGTTTTTTTACAAATATTGATCACCATGTTTCCATGTGGGTTCTTAAGCTGTGTTGGTGTAAAATGGGAAACTAATAAAAATTGTTTTGGAAAAAAAAAGATCTATGTCCCACAATCCTTACATGTGGAAGTGCTTTGGCGGGGCCATGATGTCAAGCAGGCCGGACATTTCGGGTTTCTAAAAACCTTGCACCTGCTCAGACGCCAGTTCTGGTGGCCAGGTATGAAAACAGACATGGAGACATATATACGAGAATGTCCCGTGTGTGCAACCACAAAACCCCGGGTAGGGAAACTGTCTGGGTTGCTACAACAGGTCTCCGATCCAACCCGTCCATGGGAGGAGATTGCCATGGACTTTATTGTCGAGTTGCCAGAAAGTTGTGGGAACACAGTAATATGGACAGTGATAGACCTGTTCTCAAAACAGGCACACTTCATCCCATGCAAAGGGTTACCATCTGCCCAACGGTTGACAAGACTGTTTATAACACATATCTACCAGTTGCATGGGGTGCCCTGACGAATCATATCCGATCGAGGAGCGCAGTTCACCTCGGTTCTGGAGGGAGTTCATCACATCAATCGGTTCATCACAGGGCCTGAGTTCGGCGTTTCACCCCAGCACGAACGGAGCAGCTGAATGAGCCAACGTGATGGTAGAACGATACCTGCGGTGTTACATCGATTACCAACAGATGAACTGGGCCAACCTCCTGCCGTTTGCTGAGGTGGCATACAACAACACGGTCCACAGTAGCACCGGGTTTGCTCCTTTCCGGGTTGTGCATGGGGTAGAGTTTGTTCCAATCCCTGAATGCCCACAGGGAGACCCTGGTTCCTGCCAACCGCATGAGTGGATACCTCAGATCCAAGGTGTATGGGAGTCAGTAAAGAAAGCCTTGAGAAAAGCAGAGCAAAAGTCTAAGAGACAGGCCAATAAGAAACGGGTCCCACAAAAACCCTTTCAGGTCGGAGATGTGGTTTACCTGTCTACAAAATACTTAAAGCTGCACCTGCCAAGTAAAAAACTGGGCCCGAAATATATAGGACCATTCAAGATACAGCAGGTTATTAACCCGCTTAGCGTGCAGCTATAGTTACCCTGCAACCTTGGCAAGGTGTACCCGGTCTTCCATAGCAGCCTCCTAAAGCCAGTGACAAAACAATTGTTCAGGCACATAAGACAGTCTCCAGGTCCGATCGGGGGGATCGATATGAGGTCCATGAAATACTTGGTTCCCGACTCCACCGGGGTCGCGTACAATATTTAGTACAGTGGAAGGGGTACCTGATATCTGAGGCCTCCTGGGTGGGGGAGGCGGATATCAACACTCCTCGGTTGTTACGGCGGTACCACCGCAAATATCCTCATAAGCCAGGGGGGAGGGTACCCATACCAACCTCCACAACACATGTCTAATCATCTGTATCTGCTTGCCTTCCAGGGCAGGGGAAACTTTGCCTGTTTGCCTTGCATGCCAACGATTCCTCAAGTAAACGTTACTGCTGCCTGTGCTTTGTTTGCCTCGGTGTCCTTCTTGCCAGGAGTACGGTAGGATTGTTGACAGCCGGATCCGGGAGTTTGCTTATATAACTGGCCGCCTCTGCGCTCTAACCCTTGAACGGGTCATTGGTCCACTCATTAGTACTGGCCGTGCTGTTCTTAAAGGGCCCGTGCTTGTCAATGCATCAGTAGCTTCCAAGGTTGCTCCCCTGCCCCCAGTCATTGTTATTCCCCTGGCGTGTGTGAAAACACCCAGGGGGCAGCTATCAGGTTGCTCCTGCTCTTCTCCCCCCACCCCACTTATCCTGGGCTGTCCCCGTGTCTTCATCACCAAACTATCTATCCTACGCATTTCAGATGTCATTCTCACATTTGCTAGTCCTATTACTCCCCCTGTATGTGTACCAGCACCTGGGGAGTAAATCCCCTGTTGTTGAGTGGACCAATGACCCATTCAAGGGTTAGAACGCAGAGGCGGCCAGTTATATAAACAAACTCCCAGATCCAGCGTTTTTACACTCTGACGATGTCGGTAGTTTGGCCGACAAAAGCTTAGTACTTTTGTAGATTAAAAAGCTTTGGTTTAAGATTTTTATCCTGGTGTTTGGATACTTTTATTACTGCCACGATATGTGTATACCTGGGATTCTTGTTTTTAACGTTATTAAAGATATATATACATATACATATACACAGTGCTTTTTTGTTAAAAAAAAAGGTGCCAGAACTCACACATGTCATACAACCCGCCTTGCCTACCCTACAAGGTTCCATCCAAAAAAGGTGCCGGAACTCCATTCTGGGCGTTCTATGACAAAAAAAGCCCTGCATATACATATACATTCAAGCAGTGTACTGGATCTCTTTTGTGTGTCTAGAGATAAAGTTGACCTCTTTTCGGAGGTCACAGTACACCTTAGCGACAATAGCAACCATCAGCCTGTAAACGTGACACTGCGAGGCCACTCAGATTTAAGACCATATAATATGGCTGATAGATGGCTCACCAAAAAGGTAGAGGAGACCCAAAATAAAAGGTTAATTTGGGCCAAAATTGATACTAAGGCAATACTAGAATGCCTTAAAACAGAGAATGATATTAAGTGGGCTAGAACAATCCAGTCAGCCTTCGATGCATTCTCCAATCTCTGTAACATTCTGAAGAAATATCTAACAGCTAAACCTGCTACAAAAAGAGCCTGAGTGGGTAGACCCTGCTGGTTTGATCCTGAATGCCAGCGACTGAAAAAGAAATTGAAGGCAGCCATGAGGCTTGCCCAGAGGAATCCTGCTGCCCATATACAAGCTAAGATGTTGCACACAAGAAGGGAATATAAAAAAACTATAACATTAAAGAAAAAAAGCTTTGCTATTTCAATTTGGCCAGAACTTGAGTTGGCTGCCAGAAGTCATAACTCAGTAATATTTTGGCATTCTGTAGCAGGTGTCCTGAAGGAGCGGAGATTTGCATTTGACATACCAATCTCTGCTGAGGACTGGGAGAATTATTATCAGTGTTTGTTTGGTTCGGAACCGGTAGAGAACCTGTCTTTAAGCAGTGATTTAGTAAACCCTAGAACTTTGCCCTCTTGGCCACCAGTCTCAGAAAAGGAGATAGAATCCATCATCAAAAGTTTAAAGAGCAATAAAGCCCCAGATGAGGATTTTTTACCAGCAGAATTATTTAAGAAATTTCCCAATTGGTGGGGTCCTGTATTGGCAGGTCTTTTTACACACATAAATAACACCTGCCATATACCAGATGGGTGGAAGATGGCAATAGTTGTCCCCATATATAAACAAGGGAATAATAAGGACCCTAGTAATTATAGGCCTATTAGCCTGATTGATATTGCAGCAAAAATATATGCTAGGTACCTTTTGAACAGAATTGAAATCTGGGTAGAGGAAAACAATATCCTCACAGAAGAACAAGCAGGTTTTAGACAAAGCCGATCTACTACCGGTATTGATAACTGCTTTGTCTTGAACCATCTAATTGCCAAATATGCCTATAAGAGGAGACCCCTGTTTGCTGCTTTCATAGACCTTACAGCAGCATTTGATATGGTAAATAGAGAAGTACTATGGAGTAAATTGACATCTCTTAAAATAGAACCCAGACTCCTGGCTTTGATTAAAGCCCTTTACACAAGTACCTGTTTGAGGGTGCGGTATGGGGTTAATGGGGCTCTGACTAACAGGATTCACACAAATAAAGGGATAAGGCAAGGGTGTATCCTGGCCCCATTATTATTTAGTTTATATATCAATGACTTGCCAGGGTTAATGAAGGATCCCATGGTACATATGCCAATGATCCTAAATACTTACTGTAACAGTAACTTACTGTAACTTTATGCCGATGATATGATTTTATTATCATATTCAAAAGTAGGATTACGTAGGCTATTAAGAAGATTCAGCTCTTACTGTTAGGATAACTCCCTAATCATTAGTAAAACTAAATCAAAAATAATGGTGTTTGGAAGACACCATCAGAGACATAAGTGGCAATTAGATGGTGAACCAATTGAACAGGTTAACACCTTTGTATATCTGGGCGTAACTTTTTCCAAGACTGGATCTTGGGTTTGCCATCATCAACGAAGTACATTTAGAGCAAAAGCCCGCCTGAATCTGCTCCTTAAACTAAAGAACCATAGTTACCCAGGGTCCTTAGCCCCATTAATTAAGGTATATAAAGCTAAGGTTACCACTATGCTCTTGTATGGAGCAGAAGTTTGGGGTCTTTACTCAACCACAGTCTTAGAACAAACACAGGCCCAGCATTTGAGATGTATTCTGGGTGTAGATCCAAGAACATCTGTTGCAGCAGTTAGAGCTGAATTGGGAATTCATACAATTCATGCTCTATCCAAAATTAGAGCTTATAACTACTGGTGCAAAGTCAATGAAATGGAGACTGATAGACTCCCCATGTTATGTCTACTAGAGCAAATAAAATCACAATCACAAATCTCCTGGATCACCAAACTAACAAATTTTGTAAGAAGCTGTGGTCTTCCTGTCTCTTGTGTAACAGGAGAACAATTCAGAAAAAGAGCTGCCCAAAGAATTAAGGATATAGAAGCACAAAATGACATAGCTATCTTTAGTAAGGTGGGTAACTTGAAATGGCTGAGTAAATATAAACGTACTTTTCAAGTAGACAGCTATTTGAAGTTACAACTGCCAAAACACCTTAGGGAGATATTTACGCGAGCGAGATTCAAACAGCTTGACACAATGGTCAGATATGGGAGATTCCATTCTATATCTTACAATGAGTGTCTCTGCATTTGCGGAGCTGCAGAGGTAGAAGACCTGGCTCACATACTATTTGATTGTTGCCTGTACAAGAGGGTGAGAGACAAGTACCTTGGTGAATATACCAAACAAATGACTCATTGGGATCCCCATATCAAAATAACTTAGCTTATGTGTGGCCAGAAATTGAAAATAACATTTAACGCAGCACAGTATTTAAACAAAATGGTTCAGTTGAGATCTGCATATGTGGGACTGATTGGGGTAGATTGCAAGGGTGACTCCAAGATATAATTTTATCATATTTTATCTATATTTTAAATTACTGTACTCTATTTTAATTTCATTTTAGACTGTATTTTGTTCCAGTTTCATTTTAAGTCGTATTTTACTCTAATTCCATTTTAAACTGTATTTTATCAAAGTTTATTTTAAACTGCTTTTATCAAACTTTAGTAATAATTTGTTGCTGGAACTTTGCACTTTGATATGGCCCAAGGGCTAATCAATAAAGATTTATTATTATTATTATTATACATATACCTATGCCTATGCCTATGCCTATGCCTATGCCTATGCCTATGCCTATGCCTATGCCTATGCCTATGCCTATGCCTATACCTATACACACACACACACACACGCACACACACACACATACACACACACACACACAAACACATATATATAATCTTTTTTACACTAAAAATCTGACAGAAGTTGCAATGGGGGCATGTATCTGGGCAGCTCGGGCGAGAAGAAGGTGGGCTTCGTAGGGCTGAACCCCGGCGCCCCCGAGTCCTCCCGTGACGGGGCCCTGCTGATCACTGGCTCTGAGGGCGGTGGCAGCAAATGCGGCTCGATCCTCAGCAAGCCCCGTTTGCTGCTTCCTGCCCAATGCCGCTGCCATGAGGCCGCGGAACAAGCCTGGCGGAGGTAAGGAACCAGGTCGGGGCTCTGCAAGGGTTGGGTCGGGGCTGCAGAAGAACGGCCAGCCAGCCAGCCAGTGAGAGCAGGGTTCGGTGGGGGGATCAGGATCTGGCCCCTTTTACCTCCTCCAGGGGCTGGGGAGAAGTTGCCTGCCAAGCATTCCTCCCTTCCTTTGAAACAAACAACCCCCCAATCTTCCCGTTCCTGCCTTCTGAATTAAAATGAGAGAAAGACAAGTTTTTTCGTTTGTGGTCTTTACATATTTAAACTGCAGCTAGAAGGAAGTGGGGAAGAAAACCATCCTGAGACACTCCTTTGTTTTAACTTTTTTTCCTTGTTGCTTTTTGGAGTTTTCATCCTGCTTTTGTGAGAGGGCAGTGTTTGGAAGGGGGTGTAGCTGCCCCTTTCCCCCCCCAAGCCATCAACTGAGCAAGACGTCCACCTGCCCACACTCTTCCCCCTGTCCCTGTCCGAGGCTTTTGTTGTTGTGAGCATTTCTGTTGAGGATTGGGGGGACTGTTTGGTTTTTATTCCCCTCCCATCTGCTGGGTGGTTGCAGCAGGTTTTGGTCTCTTCTGTTGTGCTTTGAGGTTACCCACTGTTGTGAGTGTCCCTAGACCAGCTTGGGAAGTATCAGAGGATGAGGATCAGCAGCCAGGTCCCTCTGGGTGTTTTTCCCTCCCGGCAGCCGAGGATCAGCAGCCAGGCCCCTCTGGGTGTTTTCCCCTCCCGGCAGCCGAGGATCAGCAGCCAGGCCCCTCTGGGTGGTTTCCCCTCCCGGCAGCTGAGATAGACAATGAGGAGCTTTGTATGCATTCTGAATCAGACTCTCAAAATGATGAGTCAGATTTAGAACAAGAGGATAAATGGATTGATCCGAGGTTCCGAAGGTTTGATAAGCGAAGGTGTCAGTTAACTGGAAAAAGGAAGTAATTGGGGAAGTGACGTATCGGACACTATATTAGAAGGGGAAAGAAAGACTACGCCTTTGTCACGAGCAACGTTAATCAAGGAGTGGGCTGAAAACTTTGGCAGTGCTTTGGAACTCAGTTTTCTGGTGTTTTGAAAACCTACCGAAGAATAATGAGGTCTTGGACAATGTGATAAAGAAAGAGTGAGTAATTGGAATGTGGGAGGAGAGCATGTTTAATCTAAATGTACATAGATCTGATTTGGCCGTTCAGACCAACATAATGCCAGCAGCTTGCTTTGAAATGAATCCTTTTGAAATGTGTTAAATAAACCTCTTAAAGACATATTTACGTGGATTTTAATGAGCTGAGAGAGGCCAGACATAACACCCACGAAGCACGTTTGTTTTGGGGGGGATCCCCACTCCGGTTACTAAGCTTGCTTAAACCCTCTTCCTCCTCACCGGAGCTGCCCTTTGTCTGCAACCAGCCCCTGCCCCAGCCCCTGCCTTGCCTTGCCTTGCCCCACCACCCTTGCCCTGCCCCCTCCCTCTCCTCACCTCACCCTGCAGGACAAGCCTCCTATCCACTCCTCCACCTGCCAGAGAACCCCTGGATCTCCTCCAATCCTGCCCGGCCCCCACAGGCATCCTTCCCCAGGAGCCACATCGAGGTGGCCATGCCCACCCTGGCCACGCCCAACCATGCTGCCATGACTACCATAGCCACACCCACTCAGTGGCCACACCCACTCAGTGGCCACGCCCCTGGTACTCGGCAATGCATAAGTGGGTTTCGTGTTGCAGTTTGGGCACTCGGTCTCTAAAAGGTTCGCCACCACTGTCCTAGAATAAAGATAAAATATCCTGACAGTGTAGATATTTGACCAGTGGAACAGCTTGACTTCAGAGGATGTGGGTCCCTATTATTGGAAGTTTCTGAGAGGAGATTGGACAGGCATTTGTCCAGAATGGTATAAGTCCTTTCAGCACTGTTACTCTATTATTCTGGAAGATTAACATTTAAGAATATAAACTTCATTTTAATTTTTTTAAAAAAAAAAAATCTAAATTTTGGGAACTTTGAAAATAACTTCAATTTTTTTTAATTTTGTTTTTTAAAAATCCTTTTAACAAGGTGAGAGGCAGCCCAGCTGAGAGGTGGCCCAACTGAGAGGCGGCCCAGCTGAGAGGCAGCTCAGTGTCCCAACTGAGAGGTGGCCCAGCGGCCCATATGACAGAAGGAGAGACAGCCAAGCTGAGAGATGGAGAGGCAGCTCAGAGACCCAGCCAACACCTGAGTGAAGGCAGTGCAGTGCAAACAGAAGCCACTGATAAGCAGTGAAACAGAGCTGGCTGGCAGCAGACCAGCGGCTGTGAGCAGCACGGCAGACTTTGAGCAGTAGGGGTGCAGAGCTAAGTGACAGAGGAAAGAAGTGCCCAGAGAGGCAACTAAGAGCAGCACAGTGGACCAGCAGTGGCTGAGAGCAGCACAGTGGACCAACTAAGCAGTGACACCCACAGCAGTGGCTGAGAGCAGCAAAGCAGACCAGCAGCAGCTGAGAGCAGCATGGCCAGACAACCAAAGGGCAAGAAAGCAGGGAGGAAAAGAATATATACAAAACATTTGTGGATAGGGAGTAAAGAGATAAACTTTCAAGGTATGGAGTAGAGGGCTAAGAACAAACCATCTCCTAGAAAACAGCCTGAGATGTACAACAAAAAAGAAGTGCATAAAGTTGTATAAAAATAATTATGAAGTTTTGTGGAATAAGACACAAATAGAATTGGAGAAATGGAAGAAATTACAATTATCTACGTTGGGTAGGATAGCAGCAGTTAAAATGAATGTATTGCCTAAATTTTTATTTCTTTTTCAAATGTTACCTATACTTAAAAAGGATACGAATTTGGAGGAGTGGCAGAAGGGTATTAATAGATTTATTTGGAATGGCAAGAAACCGAGGGTCAAATTAAAAATTATTCAGGATACAAGGGAAAGAGGTGGTTTGAAAATGCCTAATTTTAAGTTATATTATCACGCTGCTGTTTTAGTAGCGATAAGTGATTGGGTTAATTTAACTAATGATAGAATATTGAATATTGAAGGGTACGGTTTATTATATCGTTGGCATGCATATCTAGTTTATGATAAAAAGGTGGATAGGAGTTTCAAAGAGCACCTATTGAGAAATGCTCTGCTGCGTGTTTGGAAAAAATATCACTATAAACTGAATGATAAGATTCCTCTTTGGATGGTTCCCAGACACGCAATAGAGAATATAAACAGAGTACAATTACAAGATGCGGTGTCTTATGAGAAACTCCTGATTAAAGAAGGGAATCTTTTATTATTGAAGTCCTTGAATATTTTAAGAGAGGAAGGAATAACCCTTACCTGGTTTCAATACTTACAATTGCAGACTAGATGGAAAAAAGATTTGAATATGGGTTTATCTCAAATAGATGAAAATTTAATTAAAC
Organism: Bothrops alternatus; assembly: GCA_034064705.1. Classification (NCBI taxonomy): domain Eukaryota; kingdom Metazoa; phylum Chordata; class Lepidosauria; order Squamata; family Viperidae; genus Bothrops; species Bothrops alternatus. The sequence continues at coordinate 1,541,940 of JARGCV010000105.1, read as the reverse complement.
AAATTAGAGACCAAAGGCCAATGCATATTAAAAGATTGTATAATGTATTGATAGAAATTGATTCTGAGACTGAATTAGTTAAGGACTGTATGATAAAGTGGGGACAAAATTTCGGACAACCAATTATGATGGAAACTTGGGAGAGGATCTGGGTGAAAAATGTAAAATTTATACAAGCGCAACATTTAAGAAAATTTTTTTATAAAATGTTTTATAGATGGCATTTGGATCCGAAGAAATTATCATGTATGTACCCTAATTTTAAACCTAATTGCTGGAGATGTGATTGTATGGAGGCTACTTATTTTCATGTATGGTGGACTTGTAGAAAAATCAAGGCTTTTTGGATAAAAATATGGTGGATAATTCAAAATATTTTGAAAAAACGTATTGAATTTTCACCACAGTTGTTTTTATTAGGTATTATAAAGGATTGCACCACCATAGAGACGAACCTAATTCTGAACTTGATTACAGCAGCGAGATTGTTGGTTGGACAATATTGGAAGAAGGCAGAATTACCATCCATCGAGGAATGGACTTTAAAAGTCATAAATTTGGCGGAAATGGCTAAAGTATCTGCATATTTGAAGGATCACTCAAATGAAAAATATATGTTGGACTGGAAAAAATGGATAGATTATATTCAAGGGAAATATCAATCTAAGAAATTGTATTTATCATATAGTTAAATATTTATTAGGATTTATATAATAACTTAGTTTAACTTAGTGGGTTTTCTTTTGTTTTGCCCTGTATTCACTTTGGGAAGTCGGGGGGTGGGTGAGTTGGGGGGTGGTTTAATAAAAAATTATTAATGTATTATAATGCACTCAACTGTAATACTTGCAATATATAAGGATGATATATTTATTGATATAAGAGGAGTTGCTCGGGCAGTGCCTCTGGACCACATCTGGAGGGGGTGGAGAGTGGGGAGTGAAGGAGTGGAGGGATGTAGGAAGGTTGTTGGAGGTGGAGAGGAGGGAGGGAGAGAGGGAGGGGGAGGGAAGTAGGAGATAGGGAGGTAGGAAGAGGGGGATGTGGTGGAGGGGGTGCTGCCGAGCAACATCCATAGTTATTCTATTTTATGTAAGTTTTTAAAAGTATGTATGTTTTGTTTTGTATGAGACAAAGTCGAAAATGATTATATTAAGTTGAGTTGTATTTAATTTGACTTTTTGTTAATAATTATAAAAAACTAATAAAATATTTACAAAAAAAAGAAGTGCATATTACTTCATAAAGGGCCAAGAACTTTTGTAAATTCTTAAATTTTTAAACCTTCTGAATTCTTTTTTTAATTCTTTTTTCAAATTTTAATCTTTTTCAACTCTTAAATATCATTTTTAATTTTAAATTCTTTTTTCAATTTTTAAATCTTCAATTTTTTAAAAAACAATTTATCAATTTTTAAAATTGTTTTTCAAATTTTATTTTTTTCAATTAAAAATGATGAAAACCAGTTTATTTATTTTAATTCTTTAGAAATTTTTAAATTCTTAACGATCTAAAAGAAAAAAATAATAAACCACAGAAAAAGAGACAGACACTTCAAAACAGAGAAGATAGTGATGAATTTTTCAAGATTGGGAACAAAAGGCCAAGAACTCTGGTAAACTCTTATAACATTTAATCTTTTGAAATTTAATTTTTAACAAGCAAACAAAGCCATGGAAATAGAGACTGACACTATAGTAACTTGCAAAGTGTGCCATATGTTTCAGCTTATGCCCACAGAAGACCCAAACAATGTATGTATCAAATGTAAACTACTTGAATTACTAGAAGAAAAAGTAAAGGGTCTAGAAGCAATTCTAGCTACTCTGAAACTCAATGAACAAAGCAAGAAATCCCAACCTAAACAAGAAGACTACACCAAAATAAAACACAATAGGGAGCAAACAGCTTCTAAAGAAAATGACCCCATATATGAACATAAACAAGAAAACTGATACACCCAAATTGAACACAATATGGAACAAACAGCTTCCATAAAAAAAAAAAACCCTATATATGAACCTAAAGAGGAAGACCGATGGAAACATGTCACTTTTAGAAGAAAACAACAACCAAGAGCAAAGCCCCTACTATCTACCCTAGCCCACTCTAATGAAGCCCCTCTGGAACTCAACAATTGCTTTCATAGCCTCCCCTGGATGAAAATATGCAGACACCTATAAAAGAGCATTCATCAATAGTTTCTTTAAAAAGAGGCACAACCCAGCATTCCTACGACAGGAAGAAAAATATCCCAGACTTCACTAAGAAAAAAAAAGGCAAATATTAGTGATAGGGGAACCAATTCTTAGCGGAACAGAAATTATAGTCTGCAGACAAGGCAGTCAATCTAGGGAGGTATATCCCTGGAGCAAAAATCAACGATGTAACTGAGTACCTTACTAAAATAATCAACCCACAGATTACTACCCCTTTCTTCTCCTACACGTGGGAACCAATGACACAACAATGAATATGAAAAAATAAGAGATTACAAACAGCTAGAGATGAATGTTAAAGAACTAGGAACACCAGTGGTGTTTTCATCTATACCTCCAACAAAAGGCCAACATCCAATGATGGAGCAAAGGATTTTAGAAACCAACCACTGGCTTAAAAACTGGTCTTGTCAACAGAACTTTGGTTTCCTAGACCATGGTCTGCATTACCTAGATCAGGGATGTCAAACTGCCAGCCCGCAGCCCAGATGCATCATGCCGAAACCGCGCCCACTCCATTGCCGGCAATGGAAAAAAATAGCAATATGTTGCAACACGTCATGTGACATTGCGAGTTTGACACCCCTGACCTAGATGAAGGGCTACTGGCAAGGGATGGACTGCACCTCACAAGAACTGGAAAGAATATATTTGGAAAATGACTGGCTCATTTTATCAAAGGGGCTTTAAACTAAAATTGAGGGGGGAGGGGGGCAATCTGCATGACCTATAGAACCTAATTCCAAGCAAAAACCACTAAATAACCAATCACATAAGAAGGTAGGGAGTAAAGAGAAAGAAAAAAGAAAAAAAGAAAAACATAATGAAGTAGAAAGTGATGGAAAGGATGGAAATCCCAGTTACAAAATAGAAGATACAAGAAACATACCCAAGACCAATAAAGGACTCAAATGCCTATATACTAATGCTCAAAGTGTAGGGAACAAACAGGATGAACTTGAAGTAGTAGTACATGAAGCTAGATATGATATAGTTGCCATTACTGAAACTTGGTGGGATGAAACTCATGACTGGAATATACTGATGGAAGGATACAAACTATTCAAAAGAAACAGACGCAACAAAAGAGGAGGTGGAGTTGCATTCTATTGTATATAAAAGATCACTATATCTCTACAGAAATACACAAAAACAAGGATGAAAACCTCCTAGAATCCATATGGGTCAATATAAAAGGAAAAAAGAATAACATTGCTATAGGTGTATACTACAGGCCGCCCAACCAAGCAGAAGAAATAAATGAACTCTTTGCTAATCAGTTAACAAATGTATGTAGGAAACATACCACAGTAGTAATGAGAGACTTTAACTACCCTGATATCAACTGGGAGACAAACTCTGCAGCAAGTGGGAGATCAAAAAGATTCCTAACCAACTTAGCTGACAACTTTGTCATCCAAAAGGTAGAGGAGGGAACTAGAGGAAAAGCTATACTGGACCTATTTCTTACTAATAGAGAAGAAGTGATAGAGCAAGTTGAAGTTGCCGGAACCTTGGGCAAGAGTGACCACGTCATATTGGAATTCAACATAATGAAAATACAAGCAATAGAATATAATCCAAACAGGGTCTTAAACTTTAAAAGAGCTGATTTTAACAAACTCAGAGAGAGCCTAAGAAAAATATTATGGATAAAAATCCTAAAGGGGAAAACAACTCAAGAAGCTTGGGAAACTGAAAACTATTATCATAAAAGCCCAAATCCAAGAAGAAACTAGCATGGTTGCACAAAGATCTCTCTGATAAATTGAAAGACAAAAAGGACAAGTACAAAAATTGGAAAGAGAGACACATAACTGAGGCAGAATATCAGCAGATAGTCTGAATCTGCAACGATGAAGTCAGGAAAGCAAAGGCTCAGAATGAACAAAGACTTTCAACAAAAGTCAAAGATAATAAAAAAAGTTTCTTTCAAAATATAAATAACAAGAAAAAAGTCAAGGAAACAGTCGGTCCACTAAATAGAGAAGATGACAAGGAAGTAACAAGCAGTAGAGAGAAAGCAGAGCTGCTTAACTTATTCTTTGCATCAGTCTTCACGCAACCTACCAAAAACATAACTGTAAAAGACAGACTAGAAATAAAAATTAAAATAAGCAAGAAAATGCTAAGAGAACACCTGTCTGACCTTGAGGAATATAAATCACTGGAACCTGATGGATTACATCCCAGTATTCTGAAGGAGCTGGCAGTTGTTGTCTCAGAACCATTGTACTGTACCATATCTTTCAAAATCCTGAACCAGTACTCTTCAGAAATGACTTACTGTAGATGAGGGTGTAGTGCAGCGATTCTCAACCTTTTTTAGGTCACGACCCCCGACCTGTCGAGCGCCGTGCATGTGTGGTGCTACCTCCTGCGCTGTGCATGCGTGGTGCTACCCCCTGCGCCGCGCATGCGTGGTGCTGCCCCCTGCGCCATGCATGCGTGGTGCTGCCCCCTGCACCGGCCGAGGCGTAGGCCGCCGCCCGTTTGGGGCGGTGGCAGGCAGGCCCAGGCGCTCCTGGGCGGCCGCGGCAGCTACAGCGCAGGGCAACCACGGGCTGGGCCACCAGCTGGCCCAGCCCAAGGGAGGTAAAACACCCACCGGGCCCCATGCGCGCCAAAACCATCCCTGCGTCTGCCGCTGCCCCGCTAGCCTTACCTTCGCTGCCGCCCGTTTGGGGTGGCGGCAGGCAGGCCCAGGCACTCCTGGGTGGCCGCGGCAAGCAGCAGCAACGGCGCAGGGCGACCACAGGCTGGGCCACCAGCTGGCCCAGCCCAAGGGAGGTAAGGCACCTGCCGGGCCCCACGCGCGCCAGCTGCCCTCCCTGCGCCCGCTGGCCTCCCACCTCCCACCCCTGGCCCTCTTTTACTTACATTTTTAGTAGTTGCTCAGCAGGGAGGGATGGAAAGTTCCGGATAGCTCACCTTCGCTGCAGACAACTTGCAGCACCATTTGCAGACTGGGACTTTTGGCGGGCTCAGCAGGGCAGAGACAGCATGGACAATTCCTATTGGCTTTTGAAAGCCAATAAAATTAGACTCTATTCAAGAGAGTCTATTCTATTGGCTTTCAAAAGCCAATAGAATAAGAGGGAGTAGCACAGCTAAGGAAAAGGGGGGGAAATGGCAGACTGCGTTGTTTGGCGACCCCCGTGAAATGGTCGTTCGACCCCAAATGGGGTCGTGACCCACAGGTTGAGAACTGCTGGTGTAGTGTATTGGTCACAACTGTTTTAAATCACTTGTTTAATGTCTGACCTACATTGCTATATTGTTTAACAGTTGCTGTTACTGAAAGCCAGACTGGCTGTCTCCAAGCTGATAATGAGGTTTGGGGCAGGAAACTGTTACTTTAAACCTATTGGTTGCCACCTAGAGGCTAACTGTATAAATAGCTGTGCAGCAGCCTTTAGGACTGCTTCTGTTGTGAGTTAATAAACTTGCTGCTGTTTCAACACTCTGCCTCATTCAATGCCTAAAGAACCGAAGATATAACAGAGGGAATAGAAGGGGACTCATCAAAATTGCAGATGACACTAAGCTAGCAGGAATGGCCAACACCCCAGAAGACAAGCTCAGTAACTGTGAGAGGGACCTTGGACTCCTAGTGGACAATCACTTAAACATGAGCCAGCAGTGTGTGGCAGCAGCCAAAAAAGCTAATACAATCCTTGGTTGTATAAATGGAGGCATAGTATCAAAATCATGTGAAGTATTAGTATCACTTTATAAATCCTTAGTAAGACCACACCTGGAATACTGCATCCAGTTTTGGTCACCACATTACAAAAAACATGTTGAGAGTTTGGAAAAAGTGCAGAGAAGAGCAACTAAGATGATTAAGGACCTGGAGACAAAAACATATGAAGAACGGTTGCAGGGTTTGGGTATGGCCAGTCTAGAGAAAAGGACTAGGAGTGACATGATAGCAGTATTCCAGTATTTGATGGGCTGCCACAAACAAGGGGGTGTCAACTTATTTTCCAAAGCACCAGAAGGCAAGACAAGAAACAATGGATGGAAACTAATCTAGGAGAAAAGCAACCTGGAATTGAGAAACTTCCTAACAGTGAGGACAATTAACCAGTGGAATAGCATGCTTTCAGTTCTAGGTGCTTCATCACTGGAGGCTTTTAAGAGACTGGACAGTCACTTGTCTGAGATGGTATAGTGCAGGGGTGTCAAACTGCCGGCCCACGGGCCGGATGCGTCATGCGGAAGCCGCGCCCACCCCATTGCAGGCAATGGCAAAACTCTCCCGATACGTTGTGCGACGTCACGTGATGTCGCGAGTTTGACATGTCTGGTATAGGGTCTCCTGCTTGAGCAGGAGGTTAGACTAGAACACCTCCCAGGTCCCTTCCAGCTCTATTCTGACTGACTGATTGATTGATTGATTGATTAGGTTTGCAGACCAGCACCGAAGCAACAATACTCCCCTGGCAGGCGGTGACTGGGTTTGGCATCCACCAGGCATCTCCCCTTGGTGTGGCCATTGCAAAAGTTGGACCACCGGTTCCTGGACCTGTTTCCAGTAAAAGCTGTCGTCAACCTGGTGGCCTACCGATAGACTATACCTGCCTGGCTTCGCGTCCATTGGGTTTTCCATCACTCCCTGTTGGTACCCAGGGCACCAGCCAGACCCCACCGGACATCGGAACCATTGTCCGCACTGGTGTTAGGGTTAGGGTTAGCCAGAATATGAAGTGGCATGCATTGTGGATTCCCATGCTTTCCAGGGACATCTGCAACATTTAGTGGACTGGAAGGGCTATGGCCCTGAAGACATGTCGTGGGAAGACGCTGAGGCTGTGCATGTCCCCTGGGTGGTCCACCAGTTCCATTGGCGCTGCCCTCAGAAGCCCGGAGGGGGCATTCTGCCAGGGGGGATAGTGTCCTGGACCTACCTCTGGGCCCCTCTCCGGACACAAGTACAGAGGAGGAAGAGGAGGATGAGCCAGGTCCTGGCATCTCGGGGGAAGAGAGCACAGAGGCACAAAGAAGTGTGGATCGTGGATCAGAGGACTCCAGCCCAATAAAGTTGCCTCAGCTGGGACGATTGGATGGGTGGCAGGCTGAGACCAAGCTAAGGGAGCTGCAGCTGTAGCAGGGTAGCCTGGAGGATGCAGATGGGGAATGCAGGCAGCAGTCAGCAAGGATGAGGAGGTGGAGTCCACACCTCCTCCTGACCCAAGGACATGCAGGGCAGAGAGGAGATAGGTGCAAGGCCAGTCAGCCAGGTTACTCACAAGGAGGCAGTTTCACCAATCATGAGGGGCCATGTTGCAATTGTCTATTTGATCCCAACTAAAGAAATAGGTATTGTTGTAACGTGTCCAGTTCCTTGATCTGTGTTGTTTCGTGTATCTTGCTTTTGAACTCATGTTTGGACTTTGGACTGACTTGGGACTGCAAATTGCATTTTGTGGACTGAGCCTTGTCAAGAATTCTTGTTTCTCACCAGTTTGGCTGAGCATGGCAACTGGACCCACTCATCATGTAAAATACTTTTGAACTGCTGGGGATTTGACATAAAACCTTTGACTCTCTGCAGTGTGTGTGTGTGGAGTGGGGCAGCACACCGCAGCCATCTCACCGCGGTCAACCCAGTGCAGCCATCTGGCCATGCCCAACTCAAAGCAGGACAACTCACCATGGCCAACTCGTGGGACAACTCACCATGGGACAATTCTACATGGGATAACTCAATGGGATAAATATTATCCATCACTATTTCTTCAACATTATTTCCATTGACAAAAATGGAAATATTGTAGAAAAAACAGTGGCAGATAACATTTATTGTGCTGAGTTATCCCACATGGATTGTCCCACAGCAAGTTGTCCAGTGGCAAGTTGGCCACAGCAAGATGGCCATGCTGGGTTGGCTATGGCGAGATGGCCATGCTGGGTTGGCTATGGTGAGATGGCCATGGTGAGTTGTCCTAGACCCCCTTGAGTTATCCCTAAACTATACTGGAGTGAGATTTGCTGTCCCCACTGTTGATCCCAGTCCTAGGTTTGTTTCAAGCTATTGCAGTGAAGGACTAACTAACTTCTTTCCACCTTAGTGAGTAACAAAGTCTAACAGATTTTACATTACCAGAGGCTGACCTCAGACAGTGTTGAAGTGGGGGGGGGAGATACTTCTTTAATATGAGTAGAGCTAACTGTAGCATTAGCCTCACTCACACATGAGCTGGCAATGAGATGAAGACCACATCATGGGGTTGTGAAAAAAAAAGTTGCAAGGCCATGTTTATGCTGCATGTAGGGGCAAGTGAGGAAAGGGCTTACGTCCATGCAACTATTTATGTTAGGTAAAAATGTAAAATTTTGCACACCCTATACAGCAGAATCTAGAAAGAGTGCAGAGAAGAGCAAGAAAGTTGATAAGGGGTCTGGAGGCTAAAATGTAAAATGAATGATTGAGGGAAGTAGGTACAGTATGTCTAGTCTAATGAAGAAAATGACTAGGGGTGACAAATAAGTAGAAGAACAAGCAAGTTCCACTTTTTGATATATCACCTAGTAAGGTTTATAGCTGCCCTATCTGGAAAAAGAACTCTCATGTCAGAATCCAATTATATTTCATTTCTATCTATCTTCTCTGATATAAAACCAATTCTTACTCACTCCTGGATCCTGTCATACTACTAAGGGGGAGGGGGGTATGCATTGGTTTTTTTATTACTTTCACTTCCTCTATTCACTACAAAGTAACCTTTTGTTGATTCGCTTCGGGTCTGCTAACCATAACAATGTACCTAGAAATCTGCCAGTTTGAATCGCCCGGAAGAACTGCGGGGTGGGGGGCTGCTTAGGGACACTTTAAAACATCGAATTGTAAGGGAATCCCTCAGATCCTGTCTATCATGCCTGCTATCAGTTTCTTTTAATAAAAGTTCCTGTTGGAAGAAACCGTTTCCAAGAGTTCTGCTTTCTTAAGATGTGGATTGAAGTGGGTCCTTACACCTCATTTATAACACTTCACAGCTTTAGAACTCCCCCATCTCACCCCCAAAACATACAGATTCAACCATTTTAGTTGATTTTTTTTTGTCCAAAAACATTTTAAGTGCCTCTTGCTAAGACCTCATCCGTTAACATTCATCTGTCTCAAGTTATCTCTAAGTGACTGAGCCATCTGTAAAAGAGGCAGCTGTATGTAAGGGATTTTGATAGCACTGAGTCCCAGAGGGCTTCCATGTCTTTCCAAACTGTATCTTCATTGGCAACCTCCAGTCTTCTCACAACTCATCTGTCCATCCTTATTTAAGTCCTACCTGGGGCTCCAAGATCACCACAGATGGGGACTGCAGCCAAGGAATTAAAAGATGCTTGCTCCTGGGGAGGAAACCTATGGCAAATCTAGACAGCATACTAAAAAGCAGAGACATTACCCTGCCAACAAAAGTATGTATAGTCAAGGCCATGGTTTTCACAGTTGCAATGTATGGCTGTGAAAGTTGGACCATAAGAAAGGCTGAGTGCAAAAGAATTGAGGCCTTTGAACTATGGTGCTGGAGAAGATTCCTGCGAGTCCCCTGGACTGCAAGGCGATCAAACCAGCCAGTCCTACAGGAGATCAACCCTGACTGCTCTTTAGAAGGTCAGATCCTGGAGTTGAAGCTAAAGTACTTTGGCCACCTAATGAGAAGGAAGGACTCACTGGAGAAGAGCCTAATGCTGGGAAAGATTGAGGGCAATAGAAGAAGGGGATGACAGAGAATGAGGTGGCTGGATGGAGTCACTGAAGCAGTAGGTGTGAGCTTAAATGGACTCCAGAAGATGGTAGAGGACAGGAAGGCCTGGAGGAACGTTGTCCATGGGGTCGCGATGGGTTGGACACGACTTCGCAACTAACAACAACAACAACCTTATTAAGGCAGAATGCAGCATCTTCTGAGAAGTCAATCTAACACACTTAAATGCTGCAGTTATTATCCACTTACTACTCTATACACATAGAATCTGCTATGAAATTTATTTATTTATTTATCTATTTATTTATTTATTTATCGAATGTTGATGACAATAGAAAATGTTGCACTTCATTATTTCAATTACTCCATTTCCATCTGTCCTTGCTACCTAACATCCCCTGCAATGCCCATAATTCTTTCATTCAGTAATCAGTCCATATTATATAACTGCCTGAATCACAAGATGGATGGCAAATAAATGTAATAAATAAATAAATAATATAAACAAATAACAGAGATGCATGCTCAGTTTCAGTTCTCATTTAGCTGATTGGAGGTTTCCCTCCCCCACAGTTAAAGCTGTTTTACTAAGGTGAGGTGTGGGTTTTGCGGGGGGGGGGGGGGTTTACATCTGAGTTTCCCTAAATTTGCTGGTTCCATCTTGTCCACCACCTAACCCTAAGAAGCTTACTGGTTGATTTTGGGCCACATTAATCTGTCTCCAAGGGTTGCTGTGAAGACAGAAAATAGTTGGGAAGGAGAAAAGAACTCTGGAGAAGATAAGGCATAGCTCTGGAAAGCCAGAATTTCTGAAATTTATCTGCAATGGTCCATCTGCAACATCGGGTTAATTAATGATTCTGTTATGCTACAGTTTACTAAGAAATATGTGAAGGGCTCCAGAGCACTCCTCAGCACAATATTAACATTCATGCTTGGCTTTAAAGGTGGAACAGCAGCTATAATAATACATTGGTCTGAATGTGAACAACATTAGCTAGCATCCTTTACAGGTCAATTACCCATGAGAGTTAACAGTAAGCAGATGAGAAAAACTACAGTTCCCAGAAGGCCTGGCTAGCATGGCCAATAGGGGTATGGGCTATTGGGAGCCGAAGTTCAATTAGATCAATATAAATCAGATTCCCCAGTTCTGATCTATAGTTTTCTTGCCCACACATCCAACTTTCATTTTTAATGTTGAGAACAGTACTTCAGACTGCATCCTTCAGTAGAAAGCCAATACAGGGTAGAAGAAATCTTAATCTCTTTTCCATCCACCAGTTTTTCATTATCAAATATTCCTCCCAGCTGCTTTCATTCCAGATCGGTGTTTCTCAACCTTGGCAACTTTAAAGTATGTGAACTTCTACTCCCAGAATTTCCCAGCCAGCATGAATTTGCTAGCATGACTGGCTGGGGAATTATGGGAGCTGAAGTCTACACATATTAAAGACGCCAAGGTTGAAAAACACTGTTCTAGATGGAAAGAGCTAAACTTAAGCAATTCACCATCTTTGTTCTAACCAAATTTACAGGGCTGTTGTAAAAATTATTTTATTTAATAAATTCATTTGTCACCCATCTTGTCACAAAAATTATCCTTATAATCTTCATATATGCTCTCAGAAAGCAGCGAATGATGGGTAACAAGTGGTGAATATAAATTGATGGAACTAACTGCATCTCACCTGTGTTTGGGTCAAGCCCAACTGAGCTGCTAATTCTGCCAGCTCAGTAACACCACATACTGGGTTTCTTGGAAGTGCTGGTTGAGAGCTTGGAGCTGAAGGCTAGAATAAATGGTGCGTGGTTTCCGGATTTTCTTCCCTTTCCCGTTGATGCAAATTTCACCATTCTCTATGATGGTTGTTTTCGCCAGTTCTTCTGACATAAACAGAATTAAAGAGAAAAGTAAGATCCAATATGTAGCTGAAGCCAACATCAATGGCTGATGAACAAGTGGTTGGTTTTAAGCAGACTTGAGACAATGTCTTAATATTTGATTGCAAAACTTTTTTTTAATTGGTGTTTCAATCTGAGACAACATGGGGCTTTTGACAGAATGCTGGATAAGGAGTGGAGGGCCCAGATTCATCTGTGCTCCACCATAAAGGTCACTGAGCACTTTTGGGCCATTTTTTTTCCTCAGTTTAACCCTCACAATATTGTTGTGAGGATAAACTTGGAGAGGTGAGCGCTATGTACACTGCCATGCTTCCTAGAAGAAAGGGTATAAAGACAATAGCTGGATTTCTGACTTAGGCAACTGCTTTGCAACTTTTCAGTAACAACAATGCAACAAATTGCAATGAAACGTAAAGAAATTGCCTACGCCAGATTTCTGAGGTAGTAACTACAACACAAGTTGTTTGGCAACTTACTGCTATGATATAATTTGATATCCAGAAAGCACTCTCCATATGCCCATCTATCAATCTGCAGGTGTAAAACTAAAAAAAATGTGTTCAGTTTGTAATTCTAAATGGAAAGTTACCAAGAAAATCATAACATCTAACCAGAACACTCACTCCTCATAATCATGAATATGATAAATGGTGGATAAGTTGTATTGAAAGGTACTCTGTGCATGCTCAGATGTATCTTATTCCTAATTTACTAGTCTGAAAACTAAACCCTGACTCTATGTAAAAACAAAATATAAGCCCATACAGTACCCCATGGTATATGTACCCCTAGAGCAGGGGTGTCAAACTGCTGGCCCACGGGCCGGATGCGTCATGCTGAAACCGTGCCCACCCCATTGCCGGCAATGGAAAAAAAGTTGCAATGTCGCGACACGTCATGTGACGTTGCGAGTTTGACACCCCTGCAGAATATTTTATTTTATTTTTTTTATAATTTTTTATTTTTTCACCATACACCATACACCAAAAACAAACTATACATATATAAACAAAAATCTTTTCTTTTAACAGAACCGTGCTATACATTCTAACTATTTCTATTACATCTTATTTACATTTTATTTACATTCAATCATTATACCTTCTTCTTTCTCTGTTCTAGCCAAATATAACATTTATTCCAAATTTCATAAAATTCTGTCGCTTCTTTGTCTTTTAATTCTAGCGTGAGTTTATTCATTTCTGCGCATTCCAAAATTTTATAAATAACCATTTCATCTGTGGGTATATTTTCATTCTTCCAACATTGGGCATATGCTATTCGAGCTGCAGTCAGTATATATATAATAATGTGTTGGAGTTGTTTTTTAATCTTTGAGTTTATTATACCCAGTAAAAATAATTCTGGTTTAAAATCCATTTTTATTCCCGTTATATCCTGTATCCAATCTCTTATTCTTTCCCAATACTTTTTAGCTTTAGGACACAGCCACCACATGTGGTAGAATGTTCCCTCTCTAATTCTACATTTCCAACACTTCGGATCTATATTTTTATGCATTTTGGCCAATCTCGCTGGTGTTAAATGCCATCTATAAATCATTTTGTATTGATTCTCTCTATATGCAGTTGATAACGTCAATTTACAATTTATGTTCCATAAATCTTTCCCATTCCTCAAGATTTATATTTCTCCCCACATTTCGTGCCCATACTAACATGGACCCCTTCACTGTTTCTTCCTCTAGCTCTATTTCTAATAAATATTTATAAATTTTTGATAATGATTTTCCTTCCTTGCTTATTAGGATTTTATCGAGTAAGTGTGGGGTCTGATTTATTCCATATTCTTGCCTGTCTCTATTATATCTAGATTTAATTTGTAGATAGGACCACCAATCTATGGGTATTCTTTGTTCCTCCAACTCTTCTCTTGGCTTAAGGTTGCCTTGGTTATCCAGTAATTCTTTGTATCTCATCATCTTTTTTTTCTCTAAAGTATTAGGGTGAATTACTGCCTCCATCAGCGAAAACCAATTTGGGATTTTGCCATAATTTCTTTTTTTTTTTAGTTCCAATATCCCAATCAGTGCTCCTCTTATCTGATGTTGTTGAAAGTCCTGCAGAATATTTTAAAAGTCTGCAAAACATCCCAGAAACTGACAGTTTCCACAAATTGTAGTTCCAGTGAAAAAACTAAACAGATACAATTTGGATATGAATGTACTTACAACTGAACTTCTTTTGCCAAGAATGGGCATTTTTATTTATTTTTGCTGGCTCCTTTAATAAGTCACTGTTCGATCTAGCCACAATTAAATGAGAATTACAGATCCCAACAAGAACTCACTGACAGGAACCCAAGATACACACAGTGGCACAGTCATCCAGGAAACAAGTTTGCTCTCAGATTCTGAATGATGATAGTTGCTTTCTAACGTTAAAGAACTCTGGAAAATTACAGAATTATATGAAAAGCTGGAAAAATAAGCTGAGTCGAAATTTTAAGCCCTTTTGATTGGAATTAAGATGGATTTTCATCAGTTTGATATTTGTAATTGAAAGAAAGTCTTAATCTAAAGTTTGAAAATGTATTTTTCCTTTATATATAATGCTTAAGTAATTCCTAAAGTTTGTAAAATATTATTGAAAGTGTATTTGAAAATATGTTAAGAGAAAGTTAAAGAAAAAGATGTATTAGCTTAAAGAAAAATCTAGACCTTTAAAAAGGATGTATACAACAAGAAGAAAAAATATTCTATGAGGGTAACTTGGTGGGAGGGATCTAAATTTAATGAGTTAATTGGAGTTAGTTGGAATTTTATTGGTCTGAAAGTGAACTTTGAAGTATGTACGCTAAGAGGAAGTTTTAAATAAAAGATGTATTAGAATGTTTTAATTTTAGAAATGTTTTTAAAGAAAAGCTTAGTGTTTTAAAATGGATGAAAAAATATTTTTCCCTTTAAGGTTAAATAATCTGAAAGAATACAGTGAATTTTGTTAATATAAATGGTGACAGTTTATGAAGATTATTAAGTGCAAATAGAAATACATATTGTCTATGGAGACTCTCAGTCATCCAGGTCATGGTTGTCCCAAAGGTGCTTTTTCCTTGAGGCAACCCACCATCCAGTCAGAACTGAAGAAGCTTCTTGGATGAGAAGGAAAACATCTTCAAAGAAAAACAAGAAAGTCCAGTTGCCTCATGAAAAAAGCACATTTGGGACAGAAATACATATTATTTCAACAGCAAGGAAGATAAAGCAGTAATGGTTAAATTGGTTGTTCTATTCAAAGAGGATAATATATGTTTTTTTTATTTGGATATCATGTCTGGATTTTGTGCTTGTGATGAAAAAAATGAAACGTTGACTTTGTTTTTGCCGATTAGATAGATTTGTTGTTACAGAAATGGCTAGTTATATACTAATGTGCAAAAGTAAAAAATTGAGGTTGTAATGTTGTTATCTTATACTGTGCTAAAGAGTCGGAAGTCAATGCCTTTTTCTTTTTTCCCTTGTACCTATTTTCTTTCCCCCTTTCATTTTTCTTCCCTTAATTTTGTATTTTTATTTGTATTTTATACATTGATAAAACAATAAAAGTTACATAATAAAAGAAATTTTAAGCACTGAGTGGTGAACCTTTGCACCAGCTGGAGCTTCCAAGCCTTCTTTAAGGGCAGCTCCATCTAGACTGCAATACAGTAATCCAGACAGGGGGCGCAGATCATTCTGGCCCCCAGGCTCTTCAAAGCTAGAAACAGGCATTTCTACCCATGGGTGGGGGAGTGTACTGGAGATCAATAACAAATGTGAATTCAGAATCCCTGTTACAGAAGAAATATAATTCTTCCCAAGATGGACCACCACAAACTATTACCTATGCCATACCAGGATGTTTCTTGAATCACCATCTAATCAATTTAATTAGAAAGGAACTTTTAATCACTGGACTAGAATTTAAAATCAAGGTAAAGGTGTAGTCTGAATAAATGGCTAATATGGGAATTTGGGAGAGAAATTTGAGCTCCAGTAGGTTTCCACCACAAATAATAATTAGTATAATCAGAAAGGTTCTCAACAGAGTAAACAAGCAAATGTTTTAGAAATATTTGTGATCAGAGGAAAGAAATTTGGCAATTAAGCTGTAGTGTACTCCTAGTTGGCTAACATTCCAGAACTGAACAAAACACAATTTTCAGAAAAGTTTTTGACAACCTGAAAACACTTTTAGATAAGATAAACCTTTATTGTCATTTTTTACTATGAGCACACTGGCCCACATTAAAAATGAAATTCTGTTGCCTGCTCTCAAGAAAGTATATATCTACCCATACACATATATAACACGCATATACACATTATATACATATATACACATATAAATATTAATCACTGTCCATTTTGAATACATAGTCAAAAGAGGAAACTTGAGAGTTCACAAGGTTGATGCTATATGGAACAAAACTGTGGCTGAATCTGGATGCTTTGGATACCATGAAGCCTCCTCCTAGAAGGTAACAAGGAAAACAGGTCGTGAAGAGGATGTGTAGCATCCCAGACAATCCTACGGACCTTGCTCAAGCATTGCTTATATGCTATGTCCTGGATAGAAGGAAGTCAACTACCAATAAACTTTTCTGCCATCCTCACCACTCTCTGCACCGCCTTCCTACCTGAAGCAGTAATGCAGGACTTTTCAACTGGTGGTACGCATACCACCAGTGGTACTTTAGCACCTGGGTGGTGGTACACGAGCCCTAACCAAGTATAGTGGGGGAGGGAACCAGCTAAAGTGGTGCCGCACAGACCTGGAGGAGATCAGCTGAAGCTGCAGAGCTTGGCAGAATCCCCAGGATTGGCGCACGTGGTGACATGGTAATTGGAGCTTCCGGTGCACCCGGAAGAGAAGAGGAGGAGGAGGGCAGAGAGAAGAGAAGGTATAAAAGGGGCAGAGTGAGAAGAGAAGAGGCTATTCTTACCAAAGCAGTGAGGAGAGACAGAGCGAGTGGCCTGTTTTTGAGCGAAGGGTGAGTTAGCGAGCGGCCTGTTTGGCGAGCGGCGTCTTTTCGGGTGAAGGGTGAGTTAGCGAGCTGCCTGTTTGGCAAGCGGCATGTTAGCGGGCGAAGGGTGAGTTAGTGAGCAGCCTGTTTGGTGAGCGGTGTGTTTTCGGGCGAAGGGTGAGCTAGCGAGTGGCCTGTTTGGCGAGTGGTGTGTTTTCGAGCGAAGAGCAAGTGAGTGAGCTGGGCAGGAGCCCAGGATCAGCACCTGCAGCTACAGCTGATCAGAGCTTCTGCTGAGCCGCCCAGAAACGCCAATCAGCTGGAGCCTGGTGCTGATCCTGGCACTTCTGCTGAGTTAGCAAGCGGTGTGTTTTTGGGTGAAGGGAACATGAGCGAGTGGCCTGTTTAGTTAAGCTGGATGTAAAACCACATTTCTGGAATTTGGGTTAGTTCAGGGTAAATATTTAAGGCAGCCACAGTTTATTTTCCAAATCTGGAAGAAGGAAGTTTAGAAAGCTTCAAATGGGAGGGCTTCCTTGTTTCTAGATATCAGGCTGAGGAGGGATAGGAAAACCTTTTTTTGTTTGGGGGACAGTGGGGCTCCATTAACACGAGGTTCGACGGCTTGAGCTTAACTCTTTTGCCGCTGCAACTGCAAATGTGTTTGAAAGTCCCCTGGGAAACTATGGATAATGCGGACCCCGTATCTAGTTCCATGTTGCATGGAACTCCCTGCAGCTTGACTTTGAGCCACAGTTTTTCCTTAAAAGGGTGATGGGCATCTGTTCTAAGTACGGTCCTCCTAGTGGTCCAATAACCCACCCTGTGTTGCCCTGGGGCCCCGGTACCTTTCCGGGGAAACTCTTCTGGTGAACTCTCTCTCTGGCGACCCTGACAGACTGCAGTGATGTGGCCTTGCTTGCCACATGCCCAACACATTGCTGTACGGAACCTGCAGTCTGCACATTTGTGTTGGCCTCCACACCCCGCACATCGAGAGAAGGGAACTGCCTTGTCAACTGGGCATTGTGGCCTTCTTTCTGGTGGCTACTGTAACCGATCAATCTCTTGATTCGATTCGGAGTCTTCGACCCTCTCAGCGCCCTCCTGGTGGATGGCCTCTGCGCAGGGAATGTTCCTAGAGAGCCGTAAGGCCTTGATGGCTCCCCCGGCGGCTTCTTCAGCTGTGATTTCTCTTAGGGCATCTTGAAATGAAATAGTCTCTTTGGCAAACAATTTCTTTTGGAGATCCCTGATTCTTAACCCGCACACTAAGCGGTCTCGCAACCTCTCTTCAAGATCTTTGAACTCGCAGGGTTGGGCCGCTTGACGAAGGACAGCAATGAATTCGGCAGCCGATTTGCCCGGTTGTTGGGTCTCTTCTTTCAAAGGTGTGCCTCCAGGCGATGACCGATAGCTTCGGCTCAAAGTGTTCTTTGAGCATTCTCTTAAGCTCAGAATAAGCAACAGATTCAAGCAGTGCCGGAGCTATTAAGTTTTCGGCGATCTCGAACATCGCCTGGCTACAAACACACAGCAGCATTGCGGCCTTCAAGCCGTCCTCACGAACTTGGTTGACTCTAAGGTAATTCTCGACTCTCGCAACGTACGAGTTCCACCTCTCTGGATGTGCGGCGTCGAATTCTGAGAGTTTTCCGAGTTTGGCCATGGTGAGTTGATTTCACTGTTTTTGGCCTCGCGATGCCTTGTGCTGCCTAGGCTTCTTCTAATCTCCCAGGGACGGTTCCTTGGGAGTGCTTTTCCTCCAGCATTTTCATATTGGCAGGAATGGGTGAGGAAACGCAGTCCCAACCAAAGAGTCGTCGCTTGGCTTACCCCCTTAGTGACTCAGCTCTTCGAGTTTGGCAGCACATCCCACCTTCGTCGCCACTGTTATGTTTGGTGTTCTGTGAGGCATCGACGAGGCAGCAGGTGAACAAACAACTCTTTATTAAAGGTTTAAACAGAAGCCTGAAAAACTGAAGCTCCACCCCTATATATACACTCAACCACTAAGTGGCAGCCAATAGGATTCAAGTATTAGTTCCTGCTTTAACACAAGATAATTAGCATGTAGACAGCAAGTCTGGCTCTTAACTGACAGAGTCTTATGACCATTTTTTCAACAATTCCAAGTAATTCATCTCAATACATTACAAACAGTATGTTTTATTCTTTTTTTATTGTTGCCTTAAGATGAATTGGGAATCTCTGCCCATTCATATTTGCTGGGGTATATTTAATCTCAATCTACCCAGTATGGTCCTACCTGTGGCTGTGGTATTCGAGTTCAGCAACAAGAAATCACATTAATTTGAGAGGGTTGCAGCTGGCTTGTCTGTGAGAATTGATCCTCTCTAGGACTTCTTTTCTCTGACAAAAGAAGAAATGATCTCTATGTAAAGCAGGTGGTTTTGAAGAAGGATATCCATTGCTTTCTGAAAAGTACTTAGAAAGGTGCTCTCAACTTTAATAAAATATGTAAAATTCTTCAGTGCAGTTTTGTGGGTGGGAGCAGATGCTCCTATGTAGCTAGGCAGCCACATCAGTAAAAGATCTGAAGCAGCAGTGCTTTAATTGAAAAATGAGCTCTGACTGGTAGGCAGCTCACTGAACACCTTGCATGTGGAAGTCGGTTGCACAACAGCTAAATTATTAGACATATGAATATTTCTGTGATAAGATAATCATTACTAGAAAAGTGATTAAGTATAAATTACTGATAAAAGTAGTCATCATTTAGTGACTACCTCATTTAGCAACTGTTCAGAGTTAACAACTGATGGAAAAAATAACTGGGCAACCTATCCTTGCATTTAGAATCTTTGCAGGTCTGTAAAGCTGAACAGAGTTCATAAGCACAGCAGTGGCATCTCTTAGCTACTGCCTTACTTAATGACCAAGTAACCAGTTCCAAATGTGGATGGTAATTGAGGATATCTGTATGATATCCTATTTTCAGAATGAGTGACCAGGTACAGTAAATCTATCTGAAAAGCTTCTCAAATGAGGAGCATCTGTTCTCAGGCAGCAAGACCCAAGGTGAGATATGATGGGAGCTGCTCTGAAGCAACCTCCAATCCATCTTCCTATCTACTGTTCTGATTCATAGGACAACACAGCGGTGTGTTTTCAGAGGAAGGGCGAGTGGCCTGTTTTTGGAGGAAGGGCGAGAGGCCTGTTTTCGGAGGAAGGGTGAGAGAGAGGGGGGGAAGAACAGCCAACCAGCCACCTGACCATCAAGGTAGTGGTGCATATTAATAAATATGGAGAAATTCATCATACATTCATCAGTGCAAAAGGAAAGTGATTCAGCAAAGGAACCACCACCGAAGAAATTAAAACTGGCACCAAATCAGCAGCTTCCTGTTTGTGTTATTTGCAATGAAGTATTATCCAAGCATTCCATGAAGCCTTCTTTGCTCCAGAGACATTTTACAGCAAAACATAAAGAGCACACCAAAAAGCCAGTAGCATTTTTTGTGAAGAAGAGAGATGAATTTATAAAACGCTGTGCTGCTTTCGTGAAGTCCACAACCATCTTGAAAAAATGTCTGGAAGAATCTTATGTCTATGAATTGTCCTTGATAGCAGCTAAACGAAATAAACCTCACACAATCGTTGAAGAAGTTGTAGTTCCCTCTGCCATTGCAATTGCTTCAATTCTCTTTGACGAAAAAATGGCTGATGCTATTCATAATATTCCATGTTCTGATACACCATCCAAAGACGAATACAAGATATGGCCACAGACGTTACTCAACAAATGGTGGAAAATATCACAGCAGCAGAAAAAATTGCATTTCAATTGGACGAAAGTACTGACATTGCTGGTAAAACGCAATTAATTGTCTTTGTGTGTGTTCCTGATTTGGACGATATATTGGAACATGTATTATTTTGCCGCCCACTACCTGTCAGAACTGGGGAAGAAATATTCATAATAATCGACAATTTTTTCAGTGAATATGGATTATTATGGACTTGGTGTATGGGAATTTGTTCTGATGGTGCAGCAGCTATTACAGGAAGAGCTTCGGGGGTGATAGCACGAGCTAAGGCAAGGAAACAGTTCCATTGTTTCAAATCATTGCATCTTGCATAGACATGCACTTGCTTCTAAATGGATGAGCCCAGTGTTACATGAGAATTTGGAGGATGCTGCAAAAATAATAAATTTCATCAAAAGCCGGCCATTGAATAGACGTTTATTCCAGCAATTATGCAAGGATTTGGATTCTGAGCACAGCACTCTTCTCTTTCATACAGAAGTACGTTGGTTGTCAAGAGGTGAAACATTATCGAGATTATTCGAGCTACGAGATGAAATGCACCTGTTCCTGACAAATGTTTCATCACCCCTAGCAGAAAAGTTTGAAAATGTCTTCTGGGTATCCTGCCTTGCCTATTTGGCTGACATATTAAAAAAGCTAAATGAACTTAATCGGTCGCTGCAGGGCCATGGTCATAATGTGCTTGTTATGGAAGACAAAGTTTGTGCCTTCCACAAAAAAATCTCCCTGTGGATAGGACAAGTAAAAAAAGGAAATATTGCATCATTTTCCAATGTGCCAGACTTTATTGAACTAAATTCTATTGTTGACACTGAAGACATTGAAACTGCCATCAAAAAACATGTGGAAAAATTGCACACAGAGTTTGCATTGTATTTTCTATTCATGTCAAGAGGATGTGATACTAGAATTTGCTGGGTTGCATCACCCTTCATCATGGACAATGTTGTGAACTCTGACCTTTCCTCTCCAGAGCAAGAGGCACTTCTGGAATTGACAACAAACCGCAATTTGAAGGAACTTTTTAATGAAAAAACACTGACTGAGTTCTGGAGCCAAGTTGCAAAACTGTACCCGGAAGTGGGGGGAAAAGCTATCACAGCCTTACTGCCATTTGGTTCCACATATTTGTGCGAGAAGGCATTTTCTTCATCAACATGTATAAAAACTAAGGAAAGGAATTGTCTTCAGCTGGAATCTGACTTAATTCTGTCAGTAAGCACTCTCCAGCCACGAGTGCAAAGATTAATGGCAGAGAAGCAGGCACAAGTTTCCCATTAAAAGTGTGGTAAGTGGGTGTACTTTATCACTTTTTTCCTTTTTTTTTGGTCATTACATTTTTGACACCTTGCTAAGCCACTGGTGGTACTCAAATATTGTCATGTCCTAAAGGTGGTACAGTCTGTGAAAAGGTTGAAAAGCCCTGCAGTAATGTTTCCATACCAGACAGTAATGCAATATAACATGATGATCTCAATCGTCCCTCTGTAAAAAGTGGTTAGGACAGGGGAAGGAAGATGTGATTTTCTCATGTGATGCAGAAAATATAGGTGCTGCTGTGCCCACTTCACCAGTGTCTCACTGTTAAGCGACCAAGCTAGTCGACTCGTTAGCTGCACACCCAGAAACTTGATGCTGCTAACCACCTCCACAGGAGAATCATTAATACACAGAGGTGTGTGGTTGTGCCTGCCTTTTCTGAAATTGACAATGATCTCTTTAGTTTTTCCTACATTTAAAACAAGGCTGTTTTTATTACACCAGTTCACCAAACCCTCTACTTACTTGTGGTAAGCACCCTCATTGTCATCTTGAATAAGGCCCACTACTGTTGTATCATTCTCATACTTCACAATATGGTTGGTGGCAAACCTGGTGTCAACGCTGCAACGATCTTGGCTGAAGCCATTTCTGCTTCATTTTTGGTTGCCACAGTAATGGGAGGGGGGATGAGTGATTGTAAAGTTAGACTAAACAATAAATTGTCCTGTAGGAACCAAGGTCATTGCTGCTTGGGTTTTGGCGGACTGAGTTTTCTGTTAGAAAGCCCACCAGAGTAGTTTATTGGGGAATGTGATTTATGACACAATAATGGGGTGGGAAGTTCAACTTTGTAACATTGTAACCTTTGGGAGGGAACTCCAGTCTTGGTTTCACTTTTGATCGTGCCGATACTTTGTAGCCAATAAATATGTTCTTTAAAGAAATCTCTTGTCTTGGAGTTCTGTTTTTACTGGTCTCATCTATCAGAACCATGACATTAAACCAAGACTCCAAAAATTTTTTAAACGTGGGGTCTTGAGCCCCGGTCGCCTACCTAAACCTTTGGGAGGACGGCAAAGACTCAGGGAAGACATCGAGATGGAGAAAAAGGGGGAAACGGCCACTGGCCTCGGCGCAACAGCGGCTGATGGAATGCTGGCTACAGCCCAGGCAGAGAATGCAGCCCCTGCAGCCGGAGCGAGAACCAAAAGCCCGGGAGATCCCACCAGAGAGGTTGATACAGCAGGAAGGAGTACTGACCCTCGGAGGGATTTGGCGATCAGATGCTGCCCTGCCATGGAGAAGCACCTTTAAGGCTGCAGAAGCTGAATTCCCATTGATCTCATCCCATGGGTCTCATTTGCCTGTGCTGAGAAAAGTGAAGCGACCGGCTGCTTGGGATGAATCGGGGGAATGGAGGTACCTGACTGCCATCCACAGTCATACCGTCGAACACTTGAGAGAGAAATTTGACCAACTAGAGATGGGAGAAGTGGAGCTGATTGCCCGCCAAGTGATCTCCAGTGGACGAGGCAACAGGTATCCCCAAACCCTTCCCACCTGCCATGGCCACTGGTTTCCCTAGAGTACCTACTGGTTCCCCGATCAAATGCTTTAGATGTGGGCAGCTTGGGCACCAAGTAGCTGACTGTCCAGTCCCGTTTCCTCCCACTAAGAGCGTGTCTACCCAAGAGAAAACCCCAGCCAGTACATGAGAAGTTGAATTGGGCCAGCCAGGAGCAAGCCACACAAGTTACTTCCCCCCCCAGGGGAAACATGAAACCCCGACCAAGCGCTTACCTACACCTGCTCCTTATGACAGTGATGACGAAGGAGAAGACGACCCGATGGTGAGTCAGCCTGTCCCACCTTTTGCCTTCTCTGCAAAGCTCTTAGTCCCTAAGACAGGCACCCAGATGGATTTACATGTTTTAATTGACTCAGGCTGCACCCGATGCCTGATCAACCTCCCCATGGTGCTTAAGCTAGGCATTTATGCCAAGCTGTTGCCCATACCCATGAGGTTTGAGCAGGCAGATGGATCTCTTATAGGAGGGGCTCCTGCCACTCACCTAACCGGATTAGTATGCCTAGCGGTGGGGGAGCATTGGGAATTCATCCATTTTGTAGTGGTCCCAAAAATGACTGAAGTAGTAATTTGATAAGTGGCAGCCCATGATCTGGTGGGAAAACGGAGCAAGGACTTTAAGATTAGCAGCAGGACCATTACCTCCTACCCCTGCTAGCAGTACAAGTGAAAACCAGGGGCACTCCCCTGCGACCCTGAAATCTGTTGCAGACTTCCTGCCTGGGATGCAACTCATTCCAAGTGAATATCGAGACTTAGATGAGGCATTCAGAGAAATGGAATGTGACATCCTGCCTCCCCACCGAATGACTGACTGCACTATTGAGATTTTGCCGGGACCCAAACTTCCCAAGCCAAAAATGTACTCAATGACCCCCCCATGAATTGAAAGAGCTGAGAGAGTACATTGATAAGGACTTCGCCAGAGGATTCATTCAGCCAGCAAAATCCTGTGTAGCTGCCCCTGTGCTTTTCAAAGAGAAGAAAGATGGGTCAATGAGCCTGTGCGTTGATTTTAAAGGGTTAAATGCTGTCAGCGTGGAGAGTATGTACCCCCTCCCATTAATGAAAGACATGTTGGCCCATTTAGCAAAAGGAAAGGGTTTTTTTTACCAAATTAGACCTAAAGAGACGCTTACTATCAAGTGAGAGTAAAAGAAGGAGAAGAGTGGAAGACAGCTTTTAACACCCCCTGGGAAGTTTTCAGTTTAAAGTTATGCCTTTTGGTCTTCAGGGGGCCCCTGCCATATTCATGCAATTGATAAATCAAGTGCTGCATGATCACCTGTACAAAGGGGTTTTGGTCTACCTTGCTGACATTCTCATTTACACAGAGACCATGGCAGAGCATATTAAATTAGTGCGTGAATTACTAAAAAAAACTGCTAAACGCCAAGCTTTACGCAAAACTCTCAAAATGTGAATTTCATCAAACACGTCTAGACTACCTAGGATACAGAAATTCCAGTAAGGGGATGGAGATGGATCCAGCCAAGGTTAAAGCTGTAATAGAATGGCAACCCCACAAACCCTCAAACAACTTCAAACTTTTTTGGGATTCACAAATTTCTACCGACAATTTATCCCCTCTTTTGCTGAGATTGCTTTGCCAATTACTGAGCTATTAAAAACTGGGGGAAACGGGGGAAAGACACAGCCTTGTCAGCCCCTGTCATGGTCTATAGAATGCTAAACTGCTTTTGAGAACTTAAAGAGACTGTTTGCAGCCGAACCTGTTCTCAAACACCCCAACCCTGAGGAGCAATTCATCATCCAAGCCGACACCAGTGATGTAGCTGTGGGGGCAGTCCTATTGCAACGAAACCAAAAAGGAGACTTACAGCCCTGCACCTACACTTCCAAAAAATTAACAGACACTGAACGAAGGTGGCCTGTTTGGAAGAAGGAAGCTTTTGCGGTAAGATGGGCCCTGCTAACCTGGCGTCATTTCCTCAAGGGGGGCAAGGTGCCTTTTGAAGTATGGACTGATCATAAAAATGTAGAGGCATTGAAAACCCCCCATAAGCTATCTCCCAAACAAGTTCATTGGGCGTAGTATTTTAACCATTTCAATTTTACACTAATGTATATCCCAGGGGGAAAGAATTTCTTGGCTGATGCCTTATCCAGAATGTCCCGATATAAAAGTCGCCATGAGGAGATTGTGAACTCCATCATTCCACAACCACAATCAATCTCTCAGATAACTCCGGGAGGGCAACTGCAGGCAAAAACACCTGAACCAGATAGCCCATTAACAAAAAAGCTTAAGGAGGAATTGAAAACCGATTCCTGGTTCCAGGGGAAAAAAACCATACTGATTTATCAAGATGGGCTAGCCTGGAAGGGATCAAAACTGTATTTACCAGAAACACTTAGAGTTCAAGCACTTCAACACAGCCACGATACCAAACAGGCTGGCCACTTTGGATACCTAAACACTTTACATTTGGTCAGGAGGCAATTTTGGTGGCCGGGCATGAAAAAGGATGTTGAAAACTATATGAAAAGCTGTGCAACATGTGCAACCATGAAGAAATGTCCCGGTAAGCCTCCTGGATTATTGCAACAAGTTGCAGACCCTTCCCAACCCTGGGAGGAGATTGCCATGGACTTTATTGTGGAATTACCAGAAAGTAGGGGAAAGATGGTAATATGGACTGTTATTGACCTTTTTTCAAAGCAGCCTCACTTCATAGCCTGTTCTGGTCTTCCCTATGCAAAGAAGTTAGCCAAAATGTTCCTTAAACATATACAGTATACCGTCTCCATGGAGCACCAAAATGGATTATTTCTGATAGGGGAGTCCAATTTGCAGCAAAATTTTGGATGCACTTCCTTAAACTGATTGGATCCACACAAGGACTATTGTCAGCTTTTCATCCGAATATGAATGGAGCGGCTGAAAAAGCTAACTCAATGGTGGAACAATACATTAGATGTTATGTTGATTACCAACAGATGACCTGGGCTGACCTCCTCCCTTTTGCTGAGGTGGCATATAATAACACCATACATAGCAGCACTGGACTCACTCCTTTTAAAATAGCTACTGGTAGAGAATACATTCCTATGCCTGAATACCCGCAGGACCCTCCTGCTTCTCAAACCTTAGATCAGTGGGTGACCACCTGAAAAACTGTTTGGGACAATGCAAAAAAATCTTTAGCGAAAGCCTCAAAAATTTAGAAAGAGCAGGCTGAAAAAAAAGGGCTCCCCAGAAGCCGTTTCATGTGGGGGGGGGAGTCTATCTCTCTATGAAGTATTTAAGACTCAAATTGCCTAGTAAAAAATTAGGACCAAAATTCCTTGGACCTTTCCCCATAGTTTGAATTATAAACCCTGTCACAGTGGAGTTAAAACTACCTTGTCTTTTGGGGAAGGTCCACCCTGTTTTTCACTGCAGTCTATTGAAACCTTTCAGGGAGTCCTCTTTAAGACCTCCTCCAAGACAGGCACCTGGTCCCCTTGTAGTAGAAGGGGAGACTCATTATGAAATAAAACGAATTCTTGACTCTAGGACTAGTCTATAGAAAAAAAGGACTAAGGGGGACATGATAGCAGTATTCCAGTATTTGAGAGGTTGCCACAAAGAGGAGGGGGTCAACCTATTTTCCAAAGCACCAGAGGGCAGGACAAGAAACAATGGATGGAAACTAATTAAGGAGAGAAGCAACCTGGAATTAACAATAACAGTAACAGTAACAATAACAAAGTTGGAAGGGACCTTGGAGGTCATCTAGTCCAACCCCCTGCTCAGGCAGGAAACCCTATACCATTTCAGACAAATGGCTGTCCAGTCTCTTAATTAAGGAGAAACTTCCTAACAGTGAGGACAATTAACCAGTGGAACAGCTTGCTGTTTTGAGTTGTGGGTGCTTTATCACTGGAGGTTTTTAAGAGGAGATTGGACAGCCACCTTGTCAAGAAAGTGTGTCCGTGGCGTCCCGGCAACCATGATTAATGACAGAAACCTGAGTTTCTGTCGGGATGGAAGGCCCCGGCAGAAGCCAGGCACCTCCTTTTATTACACATCAAAGGTTTCTTCCCACAAATTGTCACCCTACTGATTTACAGCCAATTACATTACACAGATAGTTAAAACATACACTTTGAAAGCATGACGTCTTTTTCAAGAAACGAAACTTTTCCCTGCTTTCTCCTCCACCCCCCTAGTACAGCTATCAGCTGACAGCCTGTAAGGGAGGGAGAGAGAAGCCCATCCAGGCAGAGAAGGAGAAAGGATTTCTTAAAGGAGAAATGGACATTTATCACAACATCTCATCCTTTTTTGTTTTTGTTTAGAAGCAAAGGCTTTCAGTCCATGTATTCGATTTCATCCAACTGAGGTGGCTGTTTATCCATTGGCATCCGCTCAAATCCTTGTTGACTAATGTAAACTTGTTGAGACAATTTTTTCTTTGGTATAAAAGATTTCATCATAGCAAAAATATCAGGCAAACATTGTATATAAAAGCATCCACAATGGAATAATATAACAATACAAAATAATACTTATCAAATTTCTTAACCATTGAAAATTTGGTAACCAAAACCAGAATGCATTCCAAATATCCCCAATGCTTATGATCTCTGGATATTGGTGGAGGGATTTGTCCTTGTTCTTCATTAAGCATTTCAACGGCCGTCACTGTCATTGGCTGCATTCCAATTCCATGCGCCATTCAAATAGCTACAAACCCAATACACTTGCATTGTACTCTCCATCATATTTTGCATACTCTTTGTTATTACCTTGATCACAATGATCAGGCATATTAAAGGTGATATTACAAGAGAGATATATACTTAAAAGAATAATTCCCTTAGAAAAATTAAAACACACTAATACAAAATCTACATAATAAAACCTAAGTGGCAACATATAATGTCCTGCCTCATTAATATGTACAAAACTTTCACTAGCTCCAGTGTTGTTCAAAGGAAGTCCAACTAAAGAAAAAGTCCTTCACTGGCATCCGATGGTGACATCATACACATCCAGCAGTCAGTATGGTTTGTTAAGGCACTAACTTTTTATTGTCCTTCCAAAAGTATTGTCCGTCCACTTTGGGCTCACCAGAGTCTTTGCAATCTTTTGGCTGTACACTGTAAGGGCGAATATTGCGGCCAGGAACCCATATCGTATTGCCTTCATGTTGCACCGCAGCATATCCACGACCCCAGGTAATAAGTTCAGCTGGTCCTTTCCACTGGGGGTCTGGTAGTTTACGATACCAAACTAGCGGTCGAACCACGGTTGCTGCGTCTGGAAGGGGAGAAAAATGCCTGCTGGCAACTGTATTAGGTGTTGTGCCAGTAAGATTTAAGAAATTGAGAGTATATAAAGCCAAATTAAGATGATTTTGCACTCCAGGTAGTCCGGGGGTATTTTCCCCATTTTTTTGTTTTTAATTTGTCAAGCATGTACTTAAGAGTGGAATTGGCCCGTTCCACTACTGTTTGCCCCTGTGAATTGTAAGGAATGCCGAATTTATGAATAATGTCCCACCGATTGCAGAACTGAGCAAAGCCATGACTACAATATGCAGATCCATTATCAGTTTTTAATTCTTTAGGAGTACCCAGAGTGCTAAAAGTTCGAATACAATGATTGATGACATGTTTAGTTGCCTCTCCATGCTGTGGAGTAGCAAGGATGAACCCAGAATATGTATCAATAGTCACATGTATATATTTCCACGGACTAAAAGATGCATATTGGGTAACGTTCATTTGCCAAATTTGACATGCCTCAAGTCCACGGGGATTCACACCCATTGGAATAGACAGTCCTTGTGAACAGTTGGGGCACTGTTGAATGATAGCTGTTGCCTCCCCGGGGGTTATGCCAAATTGTTTAGCCAAAGCCTTGGCGTTTTGATGAAAATACCTATGACTATCCCAGGGAGTAAGTTGTTGCATAGTCATAACTTGCGTGTTGCCATATCCGCCTGGGAATTCCCTTCACTGAGAATTCCTGGAAAATTTTGATGACTTCGGATATGTGCAATAAAATAAGGACAATATCTTGTCTCAATAAATTTTTGCAATGTCAAAAATAGTGTCAACAAAGTCTCATCCAAACTAGGAGAGATTTAAGCAAAAGGTAAATTTTTATGGCCAAAAATCATGGATCTGTTGGAGAATGACAAAAAAAACTGACCAGGCCAATCACCAATCAATAATTGCAAAACAGAATTATTTTGAATCAAAGTTTCCCACAATTTTAAGGAAAATGGGATAAAAATAATTGCAAATTCAATTCCAAAAATCTGGCGCCATCGTGTGGCCACGATGTATAATTTCAGCCAAAGTCATAGCTGGAGTGAAAACAATTTTCTGAAGGCTTTTTAGATTGAGTAATTGCCACTGTGGGTGGTCGATCAAAATCACATTCAAATGCACAGGGTGATTGTCAACACACCGATCAGTCCACTGGGTGTTGAGGGCTGTTTGGACTTTCTCAACGACCAATAGCTGGTCGGAAGTCAATGTCACAATGTCTGTGGGATTTTTGAGGCCTTTTAATGCCATAAATAAGGGATAAAGAGTCAAGGTAGAAAGACCTATATATGGCCTTAACCAATTAATATTTCCTAAATATTGTTGTAGTTGAACCAATGTAGGTGCAAGTGTCTTTTGACCAGTGCCAATTAAGGGTTGCAGAACTCTTTTGCAGTCTGCATTAGCATTTTCAACAGCCAATTTCATCAAAACCTCTTTTGTAGCTAATTCATTAGCAATTTTTTTATCAATACTATCTTTTAGTCTATTTATAAATTCATCATAGGGCTCAGTAGTTCCCTGTTTAATTTGAGTAAAACTTTTGCCAAATTTTCCACTTTCATCTACTACCTTTAAAGCAGCAAAAACAGCCTGTAAAATTACACCATGTATAGCTGCATCTGGCTGTTGTTCAACAGCAGTGAACTGTCCAGAGCCATAAATTTGGTCTGGCACTAATTGAGCAGTGCCTCTCTGAATAGCTTGAATACGATACTGGGAGTCCCAAACTGCATACTGCGCAGGTGTTAAAATCATTTGCATTAATGCCTTCCAATCTGCTGGAATCATTTTGTGAGCAAATCCATTATCAATTTCTACATCCATGCCCACAGTTACAGGGTATAAACTTGTCATTTCCTCAGCATTCAATCCACCTATTTCATAATCATTCTGTAACATTTCCTGAATAAAATTACTTGTTTTGGTCAGAGCTGGAGGATCACACAACTCAGCATTGCTAGGAAAAACCTTGCTGTGGTTTTTAATTGTTACTGGAGTTTCACTGGCAGGGGGAAGAAGTTGAACTTCATTATAATTCAATGGATTCAGTAATGTTTTTAGTAGGAGATGCTCCTGTGTCTCCAAAGCTTTTAACACTACTCTGCAAGATGTTAAAATAGAAGCAGGAGCCCTAGAATTTGTCTGCAAAACCTCCCCCGCTTTTTTCCAGGTTTCAACTTTAAGGCAGCCTGCCTCTGGGTAGAAAGGAATGTGTTTCCAAATAAATTCAAGGAGAGATCTTAAATCTCCTTCTGTCAGCTTCTTAGCTGTAAAATAAACATAATTCTTCCTGGTTATCTCTGTGAGCTTAGTCAAATGCATTTCTTGCACCTTTGAGAGATCTCCACCCATACTTACGAGGGATCAGTCCTCGTCCAGCGATGAACTGATGAAGCGCGCTTGGCCACGTCCGGGCGGTAAGTATGAGGGTCCAGGGACGTATAACCTCTCAGGGTTATCACGTCGGGGGTCACCATTTGTCAAGAAAGTGTGTCCGTGGCGTCCCGGCAACCATGATTAATGACAGAGACCTGAGTTTCTGTCGGGATGGAAGCCTCGGCCGAAGCCAGGCACCTCCTTTTATTACACATCAAAGGTTTCTTCCCACAAATTGTCACCCTACTGATTTACAGCCAATTACATTACACAGATAGTTAAAACATACACTTTGAAAGCATGACGTCTTTTTCAAGAAACGAAACCTTTCCCTGCTTTTTCCTCCACCCCCCTAGTACAGCTATCAGCTGACAGCCTGTAAGGGAGGGAGAGAGAAGCCCATCCAGGCAGAGAAGGAGAAAGGATTTCTTAAAGGAGAAATGGACATTTATCACAACAACACCTGTCTGAAATGGTATAGGGTCTCCTGCCTGAGCACGGGGTTGGACTAGAAGACCTCGAAGGTCCCTTCCAGCTGTATTCTGATTGATTTTATTGCACAATGCCAGCAAAGTGTAGAAGCTGAAGATGGCAAATTTGACATTCTGCCCCCCTTTTCAGGGACTTTAGTCCTGTAGGGAAAGAGAAAGGGAGGGAAACAGAGAGAAAGTAATCAGTTAGTGTTCAATGGGGTTTGTCCAGATATTTGTTGTGTAACTTCCAAAGAAGTTTTGGGGCTCATATGTGGTGGACATCCACCCACTCTGTTTCTGAAGGGGGAAAATCTTTCCAGGGCCACCCATGGCTGGAGCAATTCTGGGATTGGGCCAGGTCAATTTTGACTTCTTCGGTCAGGATATACCACCCATGGAGGGTTTGTGGGGCTCCACTGGAGAGGGAATGGAATGACTCACTGCAGCCAGGTGGGTATGACCGGGTATGCATGTCCATCTGAGTGCTGCCTTCCCTCACACAGCTCCCCTGCCACCCCCTCCTCCTCTCCAGAGATCTGCAGGGGAGACAGAGATCTGGAGGGCAAGGTGCAGCCTCCATATTGGCCACTTCTACATCTCCAAGCCCTCCTCGATTAAACATACATTATATATAAATTAAAACACAGCCAAAAAGAAAACATAGTTAAACCACTAAGTACAACTCTTCACATATTTTCTGGAAAAACCACCTTTATTGATGTTAGGAAGGAAGAGCAAACCTTATTAAGGAACTCTTAACAGGAAGGGAATGGAAGACCACAAAAGGTCTCGTTCGTTCTAATCTGCCTTCCCTTTGAGCCTTTAGTTCTCATTATTTTATTATTATGTATTTAAGAAGAAGATCAAAGGCTGGAAGTGCATAAGTCCATGTACTGTACTTCCCTTCCCTGTCTCACAACTCAATCCATACATCCTTTAATTTTCAGACACATGTTTTTCTCATAAGCTCCTTAAAAAACCGACAAAGTATACTGTAATTAGCAGGAAAAATAAATCTAGCACTCCTGAATTCTTTCCCCAAGGTGGAAAGGAAACTTCAAAGCTTGCAGGTTGCTAGCAAAGTTGTCAAAGAACATAGTTATTGCTGCTAAAGACAAGAATAAATAATGAATCAATTTTGCAATGCTCTCCTGTTACTACATCCTCTTACCTCCAGAATGTGGCCTGGGGTTGCATAAGGGGTCAGCAACTGCTGGGAGTGCTGCAGCATCAATGGGATTGGCAGTTGCCCCCAAATGTGCAACAACTGCTGGGGGCCCCACAACCGCTGGGGATCCAGCAACAAGCACCTCCAGGGTCGCAGGGTGACCTGCAGCAATTGGGGGTGCCACAAACCCCTGCAGGCCAACAGCAGTGGGGATGGCAGCAACCCCCACCCATGCGGCAACCACTGGGAGGCCTGCAGCAGCTGGGGGTGCCATTACAGCAGTCACTGAGATCGGTGGGGGTCGTACAACAATTGGGAGTGCCACAGCCACCGGCTATGCAACAACAGCAGGAGGGGTGGCAACAGCCCCCGGGCGTGCAACAACCATTGGGAGGCTTCCAGCAACTGGGAATACGGCAGCAACCATGGGGGGGCAGCAACAGTTGGGGATGCAACACCCACAGTGGGGGGCCAGCAACCACTGATGGCACCACCTCTTAGAGCCACCTTCAATGGGGACCCGGAGAAGCTGATCTTTTTCCTCAATCAGGTGTGCTCTCACTTGAACCGCTGTGCCTATTTCTATCCAAACCCAGCCGCTAGGGTCGACGTGATTGCATCCAGCTGAGAAGGAGAAGCATCCGAGTGGCTGAACAATTTATATAACGAGCAAGAACCCAAGTTAGAAGACCCCCATCTCTTCCTCCTAGGACTGAGAGCAAGGTTCAAGGACCCATCTATTGCCCTCAAAGTGGAGGAGCAAATCCACAAAATAAAACAAGCCGGCAGGCCTGCACTGGAATATGTACGGGAGTTTCGCAAGATAGCCGGACGAATAGAGAGGTGGCCCGAGCAATCCCTGGTCCATCACTTCAGGGAGGGACTAGACGACCATCTCTCCCAGGCTTGTATTTATCGAGCAGTCCCAGATCAGCTGCAAGAGTGGTACCAGGCAGCAGTAAGACTAGATGGTCAGCTTGCCTGCTATCAGAAGCCACCCCCCCAGGAAGCCGAGTCAAGGCCAAATCAACCCAAGCAACAGCCACACACCCCCAAAAAAGCCTCCAACCGCTGCAGCTGCAGAGAATCCCAAACCACCTGCTGGGCCATCAATCAAGTGCTTCAGATGTGGACAGCAGGGACAACGAGCAGCGAATTGCCCAGTCCCTTACCCCCAGCAGCAGAATAGACCGGGACCACCAGCGAGGAAGAAACCAACCCAGCAGCCAACGAAAGAGAAATCCAACTGGATCGTACAGAAACCTGTTGCTCAAGTCATGTCCCCCACACAGGAGACCCAAGACAGACCTGTCGTCGTTCTACCTTCCTACGACAGCAACGACGAGGGAGAGAATGACTCGATGATGAGTCGACACGTCCCACCTTTTTCACTACCTGCCAAACTCATAATTCCTAAGGTGGGGGCAAAGGTAGATTTAAAAGTACTAGTCGACTCCGGATGCTCCCGGTGCATTATTAGCTTGTCACTTGCCCTGAAAATGGGAATATGAGCAAAGCTGCTCTCCAAACCCATGAGGTTTGAGCAAGCCGATGGCTCCCTGATAGGAGGAACTTTAGTCACGCAATTGACCGAACCCCTACACTTAGAAATAGATGAGCACTGGGAGTTCATTCATTTCATGGTGGCTCCACAAATGACTGAGGCTGTGATCCTAGGGCTAGCCTGGTTGGACAAATGGAAACCATTTATCTAGTGGGAGAAGGGAATGAGGACTGTAACGCTACCTATAGGACCCAAGACCCCCACTAACTCAATGGACGTTACAGAAGATTTTAGCCCACTCAATGAGTTAGTACACATGGCTGCCTTATCACAACCAGGTGAACCACTCATCCCCAGTGAATACTGGGACCTAGCGGAGGCATTTAGTGAGAAAGAATGTGACACCCTGTTTCCCCACTGACCCAATAATTGCTCCATCGAACTATTACCGGGAGCCAAACTCCCACAACCGAGGATATATGCTATGTCCCCCCCTTGAAATGGAGGAGATGCAGTGATATGTGGACAAAAACCTAGAGATAGGATTCATTTAATGGGCCAAGTCTGCTGTGGGAGTCCCGGTGTTCTTTAAAGAAAAAAAAAAGACAGGTTGCTTTGTCTCTGCGTGGATTATAAGTGTCTGAACGATGTGAATGTGGAAAATAAATACCCCCTCCCCCTCCAGAAGGACTTACTAACCCACCTGGCCAAGGGGAGTGTCTTCACTAAGTTAGACCTGAGAGAGGCATATTACCGGGTGAGAATAAAGGAGGGAGATGAGTGGAAGACTGCTTTTAACTGTCCCATGGGGAGCTATCAATTTAAAGTCATGCAGTTTGGATTACAGGGGGCCCCAGCTGTCTTCATGCAGCTGATTAATCAGGTTCTACATGACCATTTATACAAAGGGGTTCTGGTTTATCTTGATGACATCCTGATATACATCATGAATATGACTGACCACGTAAAACTAGTAAGAGAAGTGTTAAAGAAACTGTTGAATGCCAAACTTTATGCCAAACTATCAAAATGTGAGTTTCACCAGACCCGATTGGATTACCTTGGCTACAGAATTTCCAGTGAAAGCATTGAAATAGACCCAACCAAAGTGAAAGCTGTAATTGAATGGCAGCCTCCAAAGACTTGCAAACAGCTCCAGAGCTTCCTAGGATTCACCAACTTCTACCGTCAATTCATCCCCTCCTTTGCCGAAATTGCCCTACCCTTCATTGAATTACTAAAAACAGGCAAAGGGGGGGGAAAGCCATGACTGGGCCAACCACTAGCATGGACTATGAACTGTCAGACCACTTTTGAGAACCTAAAAAGACTATTTGCTGTTGAACCAGTCCTAAAGCATCCCTGCCCAGGGCAGCCCTTTGTAATTCAAGCCGATGCCAGTGATGTGGCCGTTGGAGCTGTACTACTACAAAAGAACTAGAGTGGGACCTTACAACCTTGTGCCTACACCTTGAAAAAATTCACTGACTGCAAGAGGACATGGGCTGTGTGGGAAAAGGAAGCCTTCGCAATCTGTTGGGCTCTATTAAACTGGAGACACTATCTAGAAAGGAGCAAGGTGCCTTTCGAGGTATGGACTGATCACAAAAATCTAGAAGCACTGAAAACTCCCTGAAAATTGTCCCCAAAACAAGTGCGATGGGCGCAGTATTTTAACCGTTTTAACTTCACTCTAAAGTACATACCGGGAGGAAAGAACTTCTTACCTGATGCTCTATCCAGACTGCCCCAATAGAAAAGCCAGCATGAAGAGGTTAATGAGGCAATTATCTCCAATCCACAAAAAGCCTCTCAACTCAGAACCATTGAACTATATTTTTCAAAGATCCTGGATGACTGGGGAACTACCGGAGGACTGGAAAAGAACTGATGTAGTTCCCATCTTCAAAAAAGGAAAAAAATGGATCCAGGAAATTACAGACCTATCAGCCTGACCTCAATACCTGGGAAGATTCTGGAAAAGATAATCAAACAACGAATCAGTGAACACCTACAGGCAAACAAAGTCATTACTAAAAGCCAACATGGGTTTGTCAAAAACAGATCATGCCAGACAAATCTTATTGCATTCTTTGACCAAGTGACAAAATTAGTGGACCAGAGGAATGCTGTGGATATAATTTGCTTGGACTTCAGTAAGGCATTTGATAAAGTAGATCACAACCTACTACTTGATAAGATAGAAAAATGTGGGTTAGACAGCATCACCACCAGATGGATTCATAGCTGGCTGACCGGCCATACTCAGCATTTGGTCCTCAATGGAACTGCATCTACATGGAGGGAAGTGTGTAGTGGGGTGCCCCAGGGCTCTGTTCTAGGCCCAGTGCTCTTCAACATCTTCATCAACGATTTGGATGAGGGGATAGATGGGGAACTCATCAAATTTGCAGACGACACCAAGCTGGCAGGAATAGTCAACACTCCAGAAGACAGGCTTAAGATACAGAAGGATCTGAACAGACTTGAACACTGGGCGCTATCTAACAAAATGAAATTCAATGGTGAAAAAAGTAAGGTTCTACATTTAGGCAAGAAAAAACAAATGTACAGGTATAGTATAGGTGGTACCTTGCTCAATAGTAGTAACTGTGAGAGGGACCTCGGAGTCCTAGTGGATAATCACTTAAATATGACCCAGCAGTGTGCTGCAGCTGCCAAAAAGGCCAACACAATGCTAGGCTGCATTAACAGAGGGATAGAATCCAGATCACGTGAAGTATTAATACCACTTTACAATGCCCTGGTAAGGCCACACTTGGAATACTGCATCCAGTATTGGTCACCACGATGTAAAAAAGATGTTGAGACTCTAGAAAGAGTACAGAGAAGAGCAACAAAGATGATTAGGGAACTGGAGGCTAAAGCATATAAGGAACGGCTGCTGGAATTGGGTATGTCTAGTTTAGTGAAGAGAAGGATGAGGGGTGACATGATAGCAGTGTTCCAATATCTCAGGGGCTGCCACAAAGAAGAGGGAGTCAAGCTATTTTCCAAAGCTCCTGAGGGCAGGACAAGAAGCAACGAATGGAAACTAATCAAGGAGAGAAGCAACCTAGAACTAAGGAGAAACTTCTTGACAGTTAGAACAATTAACCAGTGGAACAACCTGCCTCCAGAAGTGGTGAATGCTCCTACACAGGAAGTTTTTAAGAAGATACTGGACAGCCATTTGTCTGAAATGGTATAGGGTTTCCTTCCTGAGCAGGGGGTTGGACTAGATCAGGTCTTTTCAAACTTTTTACTGATTGTACCACTTTTAGGATATGCAATATTTGAGTACCACCTAGGAAGGTGTCAAAAACTTGATGACCAAAAAAAAATATATGTATATTTTTTTTTAGGTGGGGGTGTTTCTCTATTTCGATGGCTTCCATAATTATTCTCTTGTTGTGGTGTTCAGTTTTGGAGATTAGTTTGGAAATTGATTTTGAAGGAACCAAACTAATCTCCAAAACTGAACACCACAACAAGAGAATAATTATGGAAGCCATCGAAATAGAGAAACACCCCCACAACCTGAATACATGTGACGATACCTCCCGCCTACCAGACATCTGGAAACTAGTCCTAATCAACAAACGAGTCCTAGCCACGAAAACTGACTCCGGACCCAGAACAACACAGTACGCCACCACCATTCACCCTCACCAGACCCAAACCCAAGCCCAAACCCATCCCTCAGACGAAATGCAACCACCATCCAGAAGCCAAACCACGATGACATCACCAGCTGCTGCACCTCCCTCCGACCCCCACACAAAGCAAACGGACACACACGATGAACACAGAGCTAGACCACAAACTCGGAGCCAAACCAAAGCCCGGTATGTTACATCACAGCCTTCTGCTCCGAACATCACATCACAGAACTCAGGAGGTTACAACACTAAAGCTCAGGATGTTACAACACAGCCTACCACCCAGGATGTT
Source organism: Bothrops alternatus (assembly GCA_034064705.1). Taxonomy (NCBI): domain Eukaryota; kingdom Metazoa; phylum Chordata; class Lepidosauria; order Squamata; family Viperidae; genus Bothrops; species Bothrops alternatus. Next base: position 1,503,727 of record JARGCV010000105.1, on the reverse strand, counting down.
GCAACACAGAACTCAGGATATCACTACACTAGATCTCAGGATGTCACCACACAGCCCATTACCCATGTCGTTACAACACAAAAGACTAATGGGCACACAGCCAGCACCTCAGCCACTCAGGATGTTATGAAACAGCCGAACAATCCACAAACAATAATTCCAACACAGCCAACCAACCCACCTACAGCAACTAAGCCAGCACTCCACACACCCCCACCAATATTTATAGAGAGACGGCAGCTCCGATCACACTTTGCTCGCACAAGCACAAAGCCGAAGACTCCAGCCTGAAGATGACAAGTGGGACCTCGTCAAAACATCACCAAGATACTCTCAATCTTACACGGGAAAAGACCCGAATACGCCAAGACCTGTATATATACATATATATGTTTTCTGAGGTTTTCGTGGGTGTTTGTATGTAGGTCTTTGGTTATTCGGGTTTTCTCCTGCGTAAAATTGGAAGTGTCTTGGCGACGTTTCAACAAAGCTCCCACCCAATCAGTTCATACCCCCACTGGCAGTTAAAAGGAAGAAACAGCTACAATCACACATTTCTCCTAGAAGCACGAAGTCGAAAACACCAGCCTGAAGATGATGAATGGGACTTTGTCGAAACGTCGCCAAGACACTTCCAATTTTATGCAGGAGAAAACCCGAATAACCAAAGACCTACATACATATATATACATATACATATATATACATACATATATAAATACACACACATGCGCACGCACACACACACACACATATATATATAATTAGTTTTTATAGGTGGGGTTGGGATTTGGGTTAAGGTTAGGGTTGAGGTTAAGGTTTTTTCAAATAACATTCTCAATATTTAGCAAACAGCATAATGTCTGGGTTCATGTGTTTAAAAAAACCAATGAGTAATAGTTGATTATCATAAACAATATGTTAATTAATCGCTTGATGGTCTTCTTGCTAATATATATTCAAAATTACCTATCACATTCCTTTCTCTCTAACTCGTTTTTCTAGCCATTGATAAAAATTATCCCATGTTCTAAAATACACTGAGTCTTCTTTCTCTTTTATATTTAAAGTCAATCTATCCATTTCTGCACACTCTAAAATTTTCTTAGTTAATTCTTCTTCAGTTGGTAAATTTTCATTTTTCCAATGTGGGGCAAATACAATTCTTGCTGCAGTTAGTATGTGTAGAATTAAATATATACAGTCTTTCTCATAATTTTCTCCTATTATTCCTAACAAAAATAATTCTGGCTTAAAGTCTATTTGTTTTTTAGTCATTTTCTCCAACCATAAGTGTATTTTTAACCAAAATCTTTTTGCTTTAGGGCATGTCCACCAGATATGGTAATAGGTACCTGGTCTTTGTTTGCATTTCCAACACTTGTTTGAAGTATTTTTAAACATTTTTGCTAATCTCACCTGTTGTGTCCCGAGCCTGCAAAAGCAGGCTCGGGACGTTGCATTGGTCCCGGGCATTCCAAAAGCTGCCCGGGACCAGACTGGTCGGCGCCAACCTTGTGCGCATGTGCACAACTCTGGCTGCCCAGGACCAGACTGAGCGGCGACAGCCTTGCACGCATGCGCAAGGCTAGAAGTAGATTGTTACATTGTTTGCCGTTGTCCGGGACCATTCGCCTTTAAAAGAAGACTGTTTACTTTTGTTAGTTGTTGGGTGTAAGAATAAAGAACTCTTAAAGGTTGCCATGTGTCTTCATCATTGCACTCGAACCCTGTACTTAACACTGGCGACGAAGGTGGGATTCGTTTGCAAGTGAACGGAGAAGTTTTGAGGACGTACCAAAAAGTCCTGAAGGGGGAAGACGGTGTCTAATCAGCGTTCCAGCCTGCCAGTACAGAGTCTCTGGAGGGTGAGTTCGGCTACAAGACCCTTCCCCTTAGAAGAGTTGCAGAGGAGCAAGCAGTAAAGATTACAACTAAGAATGGCAAAGATAGGTCGTTTGTCTGACTTTGATGTCTCGCACCCAGAAAGATGGAATTCTTATGTAGCAAGGGTGGAAAACTATTGCAGAGTAAGCCAGATTAGAGAGGATGGCTTGAAGGCTGCAACCCTGTTATGTGTTTGTGGTCAGGAAGCTTTTGAGATTGCAGAGAACCTGGTGGCCCCTGCACCTCTGGAGTCAGTGAATTATACTGACTTAAAGAAGCTGTTGAAGGAACATTTCCAGCCAAAGTTGTCTGTCATTGCTTGGAGACATGTGTTTGATCAAAGGGACCAGAGGCAGGATGAATCTGCTACAGACTTTATTGCGGCTTTAAAAAGAGCAGCCAGGCCTTGTGAGTTCAAAGATCTGGAAGAGAGGCTGCGAGATAGATTTGTTTGTGGCCTAAGGAACAGAGACTTGCAGCAGAAGATTTTTGCTAAGGAAGAAGTCTCTTTCCAAGATGCACTAAGAGAGGTGACAGCTGAAGAAGCAGCAGGTAGGTCTGTGAAGACCTTACGGCTCACCAGGAACTCTACAGAGACAGCTACAGTCCATCAAGAGGACGCTTGAGAGGGATCGGACAAGGATCCTGAAGAAGAGGTGAATAGGCTTTACCAGCCAGCTGAAAGGAGGCAGAAGGAACGTCCAGAAAAGGCCCCAGCATCTCTTCAATGCTTCGGGTGTGGAGGTCGCCACAAGCGAGCTGACTGCAAGTTCCGTTCTGCCATCTGCAGAACATGTGGCAGTCAAGGCCACATAGCATCCATCTGTTTGGGTCGCCAGAAGGTACAACCTCATGAAGAATTGCGTCTGAAAGGTACCAGGGTCCCCAGCCAACATAGGGTGGGCTTCTGCACATCGCGCAGGAGTATTTTGAGAACAGGTACACATAAGCCCCTTAAAAAGAAACTGTCCATTAACATAAGGTTGCAAGGGGTTCCCTTATCAATGGAGTTGGACACTGGGTCCGCTCTCTCAATTATTTCAATTAACACATTCAAAAGGATATGCAGCAGCAGTGGCCTTCGAGTTAAACTCAGGCCATCCAATCTAATTCTTACAGATTTTCAGAATTCTATGGTGTGCGTTAAGGGGGAGGCCACCCTTAAAGTACAGCATAAGGATTTTGAGGGTCCCCTAGATGTGGTGGTTGTTGGGGGTGAACGTACAAGTCTTATTGGACTTGATTGGTTTGAGGCTCTAGGAATCCAGGTAACTGGACTGCACCATTTGCAAACGTTGAGCCTTGCAGAAGTCTGCAGGGAGTTTGCAGATGTGTTTAGTTCAGAGTTAGGATCCTACAAGGGGCCTCCCATTTCACTAAGGTTAGACCTAAACATCACACCAATCAGGGTTAAACCTAGGAGGGTACATTTTGCCCTCAAAGGTAAGATTGATGCTGAGCTGGACAAATTGCTCCAGCAGGGCATTCTGGAACCTGTGGACTCAAGTCCATGGGAGACCCCCATAGTAACGCCTCTAAAGGCTAATGGGTATATACGTATATGTGCTGATTACAAGTGCACACTGAATAAGGCGCTGCAACAGCACGCTTATCCAGTACCTGTGGTAAGTCACATTTTGGCCACCCTCAAGGGGGGGTGTATTTTTGCAAAGTTGGGCCTGGCACAAGCCTATCAACAGCTACCTGTTGATGAGGCAGCTGCAGAGGCCCAGACTGTTGTAACTCACAGAGGGGCATTTAAGGTCAAGAGACTGCAATTTGGAGTAAATGTAGCCCCTGGCATATTCCAAAGTGTCATGGAGAGCACACTTCGAGGTATTCCTGGGATCTGTCCCTACTTTGATGATGTTCTCATTGCTGGGGAGTAATCTCAAAATTTAGCAGAGAGGTTAAGGGCTGTCTTGCTTTGTTTTCGAAAAGCAGGCCTTAAACTAAAGAAAGATAAATGTAAGATAGGAGTCACTTCTACTGACTTCTTAGGATTCAAGATAGATGCTCAAGGCATTCACCCTGCTGAAACTAAATTGCAAGCTATCCAACAGGCCCCAAGCCCTAAGTCTAAGAATGAGCTGCAAGCCTTTTTGGGGCTATTAAATTTTTACCATGCATTCCTTCCACATAAAGCTGCAGTAGCAGAGCCACTACACAGGCTCTTAGACAAGGAGGCTCCTTGGCAGTGGACTAAAGTCCATGAAAAAAGTTTCAATGAGGTTAAAGCCTTGCTCACTTCTAATGCTGTTTTAGCGCATTTCAATGAACAACTGCCTGTTTGCATCGCATGTGATGCATCTCCTTATGGGGTGGGAGCTGTACTTAGCCATCTGAAGGCTGATGGGACACAGGTCCCTGTGGCCTATTATTCAAAGACTCTGTCTTCTGCAGAGTGGAATTACGCTCAAATTGACAGAGAAGCCTTGGCCATAGTGGCTGGCATTAAGAAATTTCATGATTTCTTATAGGGCCGCCACTTTACGGTCTTTACTGACCATAAGCCTCTGCTGTGTTTGTTTACCACTAATAAACAGGCCCCACACATTATTTCTCCTCGTATGCTGAGATGGTCCATCTTCCTGTCAGCATATGACTATACATTAGTTCACAAACCTGGGAAAGAAATGGGCCATGCTGATGGCCTGAGTAGGCTACCCCTGAACCAAGTAGAACCAGATCCTGCCCCAGCCATTAATATTCTGTCCATCCAGGAATTGCCTGAGTCTCCCCTCAATGCTAGGGATGTGGCTGTAGAGGCTGCCACTGGTCACACGCTTACACGTGTGCTGACATGGGTGCTGTCAGGATGGCCTGACAAGCGCCCTGATACTGATTTCCAAAGCTTCTGGCTCAAGAAGCATGAGTTGTCCACCTTTAAGGGTTGCCTGTTGTGGGGTAGCAGGGTAGTGATCCCAGCCTCATTGAGGTCTAGAATCTTGGTATCTCTGCATGAGGGACATCCTGGTATAGTCAGGATGAAAGCGCTTGCGCGCAGTCATCTTTGGTGGCCTGGACTCAATAAAGCCATCGAGGCTCAGGTGCACGGGTGTCAAGTGTGTCAACAGTCTAGGCCTGAAATGCCCCATGCCCCAGTACATAGGTGGGAGGAAACTCAAACCCCACGGTCTAGGGTACATATTGATTACGCTGGGCCCTTTCAGGGGCAATTCTTCCTGGTTGTTGTTGACAGCCATTCCAAGTGGCTAGAGGTTGTTCCTGTTTCCTCCACTACTACTGCCAGGACCATCCAAGTGTTGAGAGGAATTTTTGCATCACACGGTCTTCCAGATGTTCTGGTTTCAGATAATGGCCCTCAATTTACCTCTTCTGAGTTCCAGGCTTTTCTCCAGACCAACATGATCCGCCATGCAACTTCGGCTCCCTTTCATCCATCTTCCAATGGACTGGCAGAGAGGATGGTGCGCACGACCAAAGATGCCCTCAAGAAACTGACTTATGGTAACTGGCATCACAGGTTAGCAGATTTCCTTCTTGCACATCGCACCACACCATGCACTGCCACAGGGAAGAGCCCAGCTGAACTCCACTGGGGTCGCAGCCTCGTTACTAAAATGGACAGGCTGCACCCTGACCACGTGGCTTCACAGGTGTCACAACCGCGGGCACCTAGGAGACTCCAAGTGGGCGATCCGGTTTGGGCAAGAAACTATGGGCCTGGTTATCTCTGGGTCACAGCTGTGGTCTGCAAGGTCTCGGGGCCTTTGTCATACGAAGTGGCTTTGGAAGACAGCCGCGTTCTGCGCAGACACATAGACCAACTGCGTTGGAGACTGGACTCTCACCCTTCCGCTCCTGACTCTGCTCTGGGGGGGGGAGGACTATAATATGCATTCTGGGGATCAGTTTCACTGGCCATCACAGGATTCCACAAGTGCTCCTGACAGGAATTCATGGGATAGGGGGTCATCCCACTCATCCATCATCACTCCAGACAGGGAGTCACACTGGGGGTATCCACAGTATTCACACACGACAGATAGGGCTCCATACAGGGAGACTGACCGGGGGTATCCAAACAATACACAAACTGCAAGAGAAGAAGAATTCCAACAGGGGTGCTTGTCCAGTTCCGCAATTGCTCCCAAAAGGAGGTCACCAGCAAGGGGAGTTGCCAGGGAAGTAATTCCTGACTCTGACAACTTGGGCACATGCTCAGGAACCAATGGGTACTGGGGTAGTTCCGTGACTCAGCACTCTCAATCTGCTGGCCTTGGGTTCGAGGGACAGGGCTCCCAAGAAGGATGCATTGTGGATCCGGGGACTACCACCCCTCCAAGGTATGCTGGTCTGGACTTAGAGGGTCCAGCCAGCCAGCAGATGAGCGAGTCAACCAGGTATTCGGGGCAGCAAAGTCCTGGCCTGCCTAGCCTGGTAGGCGAGCAGGTAGGCCAGGCACCCTCACAGGGGTCACCTGGACAAGGGAGACAGCAACGCCATGGCCTGCCTTGCCTGGCAGGTGAGCAGGTGGGCCAGGCAATCCCTTCTGGCCTTAGAAGGTCACAGCGGGCCATGTGCCCACCCAAACATCTTCAGGAATTTGTGAAGTTGCTGTCAAGTCAATAGTATAGTTCAGGAAGACCTGAAGAAAGGAGGCATTCGAATAGACCAGGGCTTTTCAACCTTTTCACCCATTGTACCACTTTTAGGATATGGCAACATCCAAGTACCACCAGTCGCCTAGCAACGTGTCAAAAACTTGATGACCCAAAAAAAAAAGGAAAAAAGTGATAAAGTACAGGTAGTCCTCGACTTACAACAGTTCGCTTAGTGACTGTTCAAAGTTACAATGACACTGAAAAAAGTGCCCCCCAAGCCACAGCCGAGCAAGTCAGCGCCTGGCGGCACTCTTCCTCCTGTCTGAGGTTTTCATTGTTGTGTGCATTTTTGTTGAGGATTGGCAGCGGGGATGGGGTACGGGGGTGTTTGGTTTTTATACCCCCCCTTCTGCTGGGTGGTTGCAGCAGGTTTTGGTCACTTCACATGACCCTGGGACACACGTCATAAATATGAATCAGTTGCCAAGCATCTGAATGTAAATCACAAGACCCTGGAGAGGCTGCAACATTCCAGCTGATCGGCGCTTCTTCTGGGCTCAGCAGAAGCACTAGGATCAGCACCAAGCTCCAGCTGAAGCCTGGTGCCGATCCTGGCGCTTCCACTGAGCCCTGACAGCCCCGAAGAAGCACCAATCAGCTGGAAAGCAGCACTGATCCTGGCGCTTCTGCTGAGCCCTGACAGCCCTGCAGCTCCAGCCATCTCTCGCTCAGGCTTGTGTGGTGCTGCCACCGGTTCAGCTCATTCACCTCTCCCTCTAGCACTTTTCTAGGATGCTCACGTACCACCTGCCAGGTGCCAATGTACCACAGGTGGTACCCGTACCACCGGTTGAAAAGACCTGGAATAGACTGCTGTACTATTTTTTGATTTCGGTAACGTTCAGACTTTACTAAAAACAATGAAGGAGTTTGTCTGAGGGCAGATTCAAAGTTCCAACTCATTGCATTTGATTAATGGGCTGTGTAACACTCCTGCCTGTGAAGGTACACCTGTGTGTGTAAAATATATGTTCCATCTAGGGGAGAGGGGTGTTGTGTCCTGAGACTGCAAAAGCAGGCTCAGGATGTTGCATTGGTCCCGGGCATTCCAAAAGCTGCCCGGGACCAGACTGGTCGGCGCCAGCCTTGTGCACATGTGCACAACGCTGGCTGCCCGGGACCAGACTGAGCGGCGACAGCCTTGCACGCATGCTCAACGCTAGAAGTAGATTGTTACATTGTTTGCAGTTGTCCGGGACCATTCGCCTTTAAAAGAAGACTGTTTACTTTTGTTAGTTGTTGGGTGTAAGAATAAAGAACTCTTAAAGGTTGCCATGTGTCTTCATCATTGCACTCGAACCCTGTACTTAACACTGGCGACGAAGGTGGGATTCGTTTGCAAGTGAATGGAGAAGTTTTGAGGACGTACCAAAAAGTCCTGAAGGGGGAAGACGGTGTCTAATCAGCGTTCCAGCCTGCCAGTACAGAGTCTCTGGAGGGTGAGTTCGGCTACAAGACCCTTCCCCTTAGAAGAGTTGCAGAGGAGCAAGCAGTAAAGATTACAACTAAGAATGGCAAAGATAGGTCGTTTGTCTGACTTTGATGTCTCGCACCCAGAAAGATGGAATTCTTATGTAGCAAGGGTGGAAAACTATTGCAGAGTAAGCCAGATTAGAGAGGATGGCTTGAAGGCTGCAACCCTGTTATGTGTTTGTGGTCAGGAAGCTTTTGAGATTGCAGAGAACCTGGTGGCCCCTGCACCTCTGGAGTCAGTGAATTATACTGACTTAAAGAAGCTGTTGAAGGAACATTTCCAGCCAAAGTTGTCTGTCATTGCTTGGAGACATGTGTTTGATCAAAGGGACCAGAGGCAGGATGAATCTGCTACAGACTTTATTGCGGCTTTAAAAAGAGCAGCCAGGCCTTGTGAGTTCAAAGATCTGGAAGAGAGGCTGCGAGATAGATTTGTTTGTGGCCTAAGGAACAGAGACTTGCAGCAGAAGATTTTTGCTAAGGAAGAAGTCTCTTTCCAAGATGCACTAAGAGAGGTGACAGCTGAAGAAGCAGCAGGTAGGTCTGTGAAGACCTTACGGCTCACCAGGAACTCTACAGAGACAGCTACAGTCCATCAAGAGGACGCTTGAGAGGGATCGGACAAGGATCCTGAAGAAGAGGTGAATAGGCTTTACCAGCCAGCTGAAAGGAGGCAGAAGGAACGTCCAGAAAAGGCCCCAGCATCTCTTCAATGCTTCGGGTGTGGAGGTCGCCACAAGCGAGCTGACTGCAAGTTCCGTTCTGCCATCTGCAGAACATGTGGCAGTCAAGGCCACATAGCATCCATCTGTTTGGGTCGCCAGAAGGTACAACCTCATGAAGAATTGCGTCTGAAAGGTACCAGGGTCCCCAGCCAACATAGGGTGGGCTTCTGCACATCGCGCAGGAGTATTTTGAGAACAGGTACACATAAGCCCCTTAAAAAGAAACTGTCCATTAACATAAGGTTGCAAGGGGTTCCCTTATCAATGGAGTTGGACACTGGGTCCGCTCTCTCAATTATTTCAATTAACACATTCAAAAGGATATGCAGCAGCAGTGGCCTTCGAGTTAAACTCAGGCCATCCAATCTAATTCTTACAGATTTTCAGAATTCTATGGTGTGCGTTAAGGGGGAGGCCACCCTTAAAGTACAGCATAAGGATTTTGAGGGTCCCCTAGATGTGGTGGTTGTTGGGGGTGAACGTACAAGTCTTATTGGACTTGATTGGTTTGAGGCTCTAGGAATCCAGGTAACTGGACTGCACCATTTGCAAACGTTGAGCCTTGCAGAAGTCTGCAGGGAGTTTGCAGATGTGTTTAGTTCAGAGTTAGGATCCTACAAGGGGCCTCCCATTTCACTAAGGTTAGACCTAAACATCACACCAATCAGGGTTAAACCTAGGAGGGTACATTTTGCCCTCAAAGGTAAGATTGATGCTGAGCTGGACAAATTGCTCCAGCAGGGCATTCTGGAACCTGTGGACTCAAGTCCATGGGAGACCCCCATAGTAACGCCTCTAAAGGCTAATGGGTATATACGTATATGTGCTGATTACAAGTGCACACTGAATAAGGCGCTGCAACAGCACGCTTATCCAGTACCTGTGGTAAGTCACATTTTGGCCACCCTCAAGGGGGGGTGTATTTTTGCAAAGTTGGGCCTGGCACAAGCCTATCAACAGCTACCTGTTGATGAGGCAGCTGCAGAGGCCCAGACTGTTGTAACTCACAGAGGGGCATTTAAGGTCAAGAGACTGCAATTTGGAGTAAATGTAGCCCCTGGCATATTCCAAAGTGTCATGGAGAGCACACTTCGAGGTATTCCTGGGATCTGTCCCTACTTTGATGATGTTCTCATTGCTGGGGAGTAATCTCAAAATTTAGCAGAGAGGTTAAGGGCTGTCTTGCTTTGTTTTCGAAAAGCAGGCCTTAAACTAAAGAAAGATAAATGTAAGATAGGAGTCACTTCTACTGACTTCTTAGGATTCAAGATAGATGCTCAAGGCATTCACCCTGCTGAAACTAAATTGCAAGCTATCCAACAGGCCCCAAGCCCTAAGTCTAAGAATGAGCTGCAAGCCTTTTTGGGGCTATTAAATTTTTACCATGCATTCCTTCCACATAAAGCTGCAGTAGCAGAGCCACTACACAGGCTCTTAGACAAGGAGGCTCCTTGGCAGTGGACTAAAGTCCATGAAAAAAGTTTCAATGAGGTTAAAGCCTTGCTCACTTCTAATGCTGTTTTAGCGCATTTCAATGAACAACTGCCTGTTTGCATCGCATGTGATGCATCTCCTTATGGGGTGGGAGCTGTACTTAGCCATCTGAAGGCTGATGGGACACAGGTCCCTGTGGCCTATTATTCAAAGACTCTGTCTTCTGCAGAGTGGAATTACGCTCAAATTGACAGAGAAGCCTTGGCCATAGTGGCTGGCATTAAGAAATTTCATGATTTCTTATAGGGCCGCCACTTTACGGTCTTTACTGACCATAAGCCTCTGCTGTGTTTGTTTACCACTAATAAACAGGCCCCACACATTATTTCTCCTCGTATGCTGAGATGGTCCATCTTCCTGTCAGCATATGACTATACATTAGTTCACAAACCTGGGAAAGAAATGGGCCATGCTGATGGCCTGAGTAGGCTACCCCTGAACCAAGTAGAACCAGATCCTGCCCCAGCCATTAATATTCTGTCCATCCAGGAATTGCCTGAGTCTCCCCTCAATGCTAGGGATGTGGCTGTAGAGGCTGCCACTGGTCACACGCTTACACGTGTGCTGACATGGGTGCTGTCAGGATGGCCTGACAAGCGCCCTGATACTGATTTCCAAAGCTTCTGGCTCAAGAAGCATGAGTTGTCCACCTTTAAGGGTTGCCTGTTGTGGGGTAGCAGGGTAGTGATCCCAGCCTCATTGAGGTCTAGAATCTTGGTATCTCTGCATGAGGGACATCCTGGTATAGTCAGGATGAAAGCGCTTGCGCGCAGTCATCTTTGGTGGCCTGGACTCAATAAAGCCATCGAGGCTCAGGTGCACGGGTGTCAAGTGTGTCAACAGTCTAGGCCTGAAATGCCCCATGCCCCAGTACATAGGTGGGAGGAAACTCAAACCCCACGGTCTAGGGTACATATTGATTACGCTGGGCCCTTTCAGGGGCAATTCTTCCTGGTTGTTGTTGACAGCCATTCCAAGTGGCTAGAGGTTGTTCCTGTTTCCTCCACTACTACTGCCAGGACCATCCAAGTGTTGAGAGGAATTTTTGCATCACACGGTCTTCCAGATGTTCTGGTTTCAGATAATGGCCCTCAATTTACCTCTTCTGAGTTCCAGGCTTTTCTCCAGACCAACATGATCCGCCATGCAACTTCGGCTCCCTTTCATCCATCTTCCAATGGACTGGCAGAGAGGATGGTGCGCACGACCAAAGATGCCCTCAAGAAACTGACTTATGGTAACTGGCATCACAGGTTAGCAGATTTCCTTCTTGCACATCGCACCACACCATGCACTGCCACAGGGAAGAGCCCAGCTGAACTCCACTGGGGTCGCAGCCTCGTTACTAAAATGGACAGGCTGCACCCTGACCACGTGGCTTCACAGGTGTCACAACCGCGGGCACCTAGGAGACTCCAAGTGGGCGATCCGGTTTGGGCAAGAAACTATGGGCCTGGTTATCTCTGGGTCACAGCTGTGGTCTGCAAGGTCTCGGGGCCTTTGTCATACGAAGTGGCTTTGGAAGACAGCCGCGTTCTGCGCAGACACATAGACCAACTGCGTTGGAGACTGGACTCTCACCCTTCCGCTCCTGACTCTGCTCTGGGGGGGGGAGGACTATAATATGCATTCTGGGGATCAGTTTCACTGGCCATCACAGGATTCCACAAGTGCTCCTGACAGGAATTCATGGGATAGGGGGTCATCCCACTCATCCATCATCACTCCAGACAGGGAGTCACACTGGGGGTATCCACAGTATTCACACACGACAGATAGGGCTCCATACAGGGAGACTGACCGGGGGTATCCAAACAATACACAAACTGCAAGAGAAGAAGAATTCCAACAGGGGTGCTTGTCCAGTTCCGCAATTGCTCCCAAAAGGAGGTCACCAGCAAGGGGAGTTGCCAGGGAAGTAATTCCTGACTCTGACAACTTGGGCACATGCTCAGGAACCAATGGGTACTGGGGTAGTTCCGTGACTCAGCACTCTCAATCTGCTGGCCTTGGGTTCGAGGGACAGGGCTCCCAAGAAGGATGCATTGTGGATCCGGGGACTACCACCCCTCCAAGGTATGCTGGTCTGGACTTAGAGGGTCCAGCCAGCCAGCAGATGAGCGAGTCAACCAGGTATTCGGGGCAGCAAAGTCCTGGCCTGCCTAGCCTGGTAGGCGAGCAGGTAGGCCAGGCACCCTCACAGGGGTCACCTGGACAAGGGAGACAGCAACGCCATGGCCTGCCTTGCCTGGCAGGTGAGCAGGTGGGCCAGGCAATCCCTTCTGGCCTTAGAAGGTCACAGCGGGCCATGTGCCCACCCAAACATCTTCAGGAATTTGTGAAGTTGCTGTCAAGTCAATAGTATAGTTCAGGAAGACCTGAAGAAAGGAGGCATTCGAATAGACCAGGGCTTTTCAACCTTTTCACCCATTGTACCACTTTTAGGATATGGCAACATCCAAGTACCACCAGTCGCCTAGCAACGTGTCAAAAACTTGATGACCCAAAAAAAAAAGGAAAAAAGTGATAAAGTACAGGTAGTCCTCGACTTACAACAGTTCGCTTAGTGACTGTTCAAAGTTACAATGACACTGAAAAAAGTGCCCCCCAAGCCACAGCCGAGCAAGTCAGCGCCTGGCGGCACTCTTCCTCCTGTCTGAGGTTTTCATTGTTGTGTGCATTTTTGTTGAGGATTGGCAGCGGGGATGGGGTACGGGGGTGTTTGGTTTTTATACCCCCCCTTCTGCTGGGTGGTTGCAGCAGGTTTTGGTCACTTCACATGACCCTGGGACACACGTCATAAATATGAATCAGTTGCCAAGCATCTGAATGTAAATCACAAGACCCTGGAGAGGCTGCAACATTCCAGCTGATCGGCGCTTCTTCTGGGCTCAGCAGAAGCACTAGGATCAGCACCAAGCTCCAGCTGAAGCCTGGTGCCGATCCTGGCGCTTCCACTGAGCCCTGACAGCCCCGAAGAAGCACCAATCAGCTGGAAAGCAGCACTGATCCTGGCGCTTCTGCTGAGCCCTGACAGCCCTGCAGCTCCAGCCATCTCTCGCTCAGGCTTGTGTGGTGCTGCCACCGGTTCAGCTCATTCACCTCTCCCTCTAGCACTTTTCTAGGATGCTCACGTACCACCTGCCAGGTGCCAATGTACCACAGGTGGTACCCGTACCACCGGTTGAAAAGACCTGGAATAGACTGCTGTACTATTTTTTGATTTCGGTAACGTTCAGACTTTACTAAAAACAATGAAGGAGTTTGTCTGAGGGCAGATTCAAAGTTCCAACTCATTGCATTTGATTAATGGGCTGTGTAACACTCCTGCCTGTGAAGGTACACCTGTGTGTGTAAAATATATGTTCCATCTAGGGGAGAGGGGTGTTGTGTCCTGAGACTGCAAAAGCAGGCTCAGGATGTTGCATTGGTCCCGGGCATTCCAAAAGCTGCCCGGGACCAGACTGGTCGGCGCCAGCCTTGTGCACATGTGCACAACGCTGGCTGCCCGGGACCAGACTGAGCGGCGACAGCCTTGCACGCATGCTCAACGCTAGAAGTAGATTGTTACATTGTTTGCAGTTGTCCGGGACCATTCGCCTTTAAAAGAAGACTGTTTACTTTTGTTAGTTGTTGGGTGTAAGAATAAAGAACTCTTAAAGGTTGCCATGTGTCTTCATCATTGCACTCGAACCCTGTACTTAACACTGGCGACGAAGGTGGGATTCGTTTGCAAGTGAATGGAGAAGTTTTGAGGACGTACCAAAAAGTCCTGAAGGGGGAAGACGGTGTCTAATCAGCGTTCCAGCCTGCCAGTACAGAGTCTCTGGAGGGTGAGTTCGGCTACAAGACCCTTCCCCTTAGAAGAGTTGCAGAGGAGCAAGCAGTAAAGATTACAACTAAGAATGGCAAAGATAGGTCGTTTGTCTGACTTTGATGTCTCGCACCCAGAAAGATGGAATTCTTATGTAGCAAGGGTGGAAAACTATTGCAGAGTAAGCCAGATTAGAGAGGATGGCTTGAAGGCTGCAACCCTGTTATGTGTTTGTGGTCAGGAAGCTTTTGAGATTGCAGAGAACCTGGTGGCCCCTGCACCTCTGGAGTCAGTGAATTATACTGACTTAAAGAAGCTGTTGAAGGAACATTTCCAGCCAAAGTTGTCTGTCATTGCTTGGAGACATGTGTTTGATCAAAGGGACCAGAGGCAGGATGAATCTGCTACAGACTTTATTGCGGCTTTAAAAAGAGCAGCCAGGCCTTGTGAGTTCAAAGATCTGGAAGAGAGGCTGCGAGATAGATTTGTTTGTGGCCTAAGGAACAGAGACTTGCAGCAGAAGATTTTTGCTAAGGAAGAAGTCTCTTTCCAAGATGCACTAAGAGAGGTGACAGCTGAAGAAGCAGCAGGTAGGTCTGTGAAGACCTTACGGCTCACCAGGAACTCTACAGAGACAGCTACAGTCCATCAAGAGGACGCTTGAGAGGGATCGGACAAGGATCCTGAAGAAGAGGTGAATAGGCTTTACCAGCCAGCTGAAAGGAGGCAGAAGGAACGTCCAGAAAAGGCCCCAGCATCTCTTCAATGCTTCGGGTGTGGAGGTCGCCACAAGCGAGCTGACTGCAAGTTCCGTTCTGCCATCTGCAGAACATGTGGCAGTCAAGGCCACATAGCATCCATCTGTTTGGGTCGCCAGAAGGTACAACCTCATGAAGAATTGCGTCTGAAAGGTACCAGGGTCCCCAGCCAACATAGGGTGGGCTTCTGCACATCGCGCAGGAGTATTTTGAGAACAGGTACACATAAGCCCCTTAAAAAGAAACTGTCCATTAACATAAGGTTGCAAGGGGTTCCCTTATCAATGGAGTTGGACACTGGGTCCGCTCTCTCAATTATTTCAATTAACACATTCAAAAGGATATGCAGCAGCAGTGGCCTTCGAGTTAAACTCAGGCCATCCAATCTAATTCTTACAGATTTTCAGAATTCTATGGTGTGCGTTAAGGTACCACCTATACTATACCTGTACATTTGTTTTTTCTTGCCTAAATGTAGAACCTTACTTTTTTCACCATTGAATTTCATTTTGTTAGATAGCGCCCAGTGTTCAAGTCTGTTCAGATCCTTCTGTATCTTAAGCCTGTCTTCTGGAGTGTTGACTATTCCTGCCAGCTTGGTGTCGTCTGCAAATTTGATGAGTTCCCCATCTATCCCCTCATCCAAATCGTTGATGAAGATGTTGAAGAGCACTGGGCCTAGAACAGAGCCCTGGGGCACCCCACTACACACTTCCCTCCATGTAGATGCAGTTCCATTGAGGACCACACGCTGAGTATGGCCGGTCAGCCAGCTATGAATCCATCTGGTGGTGATGCTGTCTAACCCACATTTTTCTATCTTATCAAGTAGTAGGTTGTGATCTACTTTATCAAATGCCTTACTGAAGTCCAAGCAAATTATATCCACAGCATTCCTCTGGTCCACTAATTTTGTCACTTGGTCAAAGAATGCAATAAGATTTGTCTGGCATGATCTGTTTTTGACAAACCCATGTTGGCTTTTAGTAATGACTTTGTTTGCCTGTAGGTGTTCACTGATTCGTTGTTTGATTATCTTTTCCAGAATCTTCCCAGGTATTGAGGTCAGGTATTGAGGTCAGGCTGATAGGTCTGTAATTTCCTGGATCCATTTTTTCCCCTTTTTTGAAGATGGGAACTACATCAGCTCTTTTCAAGTCCTCTGGTAGTTCCCCAGTCATCCAGGATCTTTGAAAAATATAGTTCAGTGGTTCTGAGATCACATCTGCCAGTTCCATGAGAACCTTGGGGTGTAATCCATCTGGTCCTAGTGATTTGAACTCATCTAGGGTGGACAGGTGCTCACTTACCATTTTCTTTCAAATCTTAACTTGTGTTTCTAGTCTGTTTTTTATGGCACTATTTTTGATAGGTTGGGCTGTTTTTTTCCCTTTGTGTAAAGACAAATGCAAAAAATGAGTTAATGAGCATGCGCAAGATGGATGCTTATGCCTGAGCGTCCGACGCTTGGGTCCAGGAGATGAGGTTTGGGGAGCCCACCCAGGGGGTAGATTTCCATCAAACACCCCTGGGTGGTTACTGGAAAACGCTGCCGACCATCTGGCGGTGAAACAGGACTTCAGGAGTCCGGAATGAGTTGGGGCGAGCAGAGGCGTTGGCAGCCACGCAAAGCGTCTTTGGAAACGCCGAGGCCTTGGAGGATTATGTGATTTGGAGCTGGGAGCTGGCGTAGCTGTAAAGATCTGGAGTAGCGGACCTGCGGTGGAGTAAGAACTCCCCGGGGGGAGAGCCGGCTGGCCTCCCTCCCTTTTGTTAATGATAGCTTTTGTTAATGATAGCTGAGGAGCCCCGCAGGGAGAGAGCCGGCCCCTCCCCTCCCTCAATGACAGCTGAGGATGCGGCAAGGTGAGCAAATGCTGGAGGATGCGGACAGCTGAGGATGCGGCTGGCCCCTTTCCTCCCCCCTCATGAGAGGAGGAGAGCCTGGAGTAGTGGAGCGATGGGGAGACGAGGGTGAGAGCCTCGTGGGGGAGAGCCGGCTGGCCCCCCTTCCCTCAATGACAGCTGAGGAGCCTTCCCCCGTGTTGCTCAATGACAGTGCTGCTAGTTGTGAGGAATCCAGCAAGAACTATCATGTTCCCAGCCTGCCAGGCCAGCACAAGAGGCACCACACATGGAAATTGATATCAATATCCCAGTGTTTTGAAAGATGAGGGGAGCCTCCTATGATGAGCTCCCTCCCCCCCAATGACAGCTGAGGACGTGGTGAGGTGAGGACATGCTGGTGCCTCGCGGCCCCACCCTACCCCAAGACCATATGGAATTTATGGACAAATCCTCATCTCTGTGTTTTTCTACCCAAGCTATGATTACTGGATGCAGGATAAGGCGAGCCTTCTTGCACTGCAAGATGCCTCCCTCTTGCGGAAATGGCCTGTATGTCTTTCGAAGGTCTACCTTGATGACGGATTTTGGAATCCCGAAAGGTGGCATGCTCAAAAAAAGGGGTTATGGAGGTTTTTAAGTAGGGGTTTTAAATGTTTTTAAGGGGTTCTGGGGTGGGGGGTGGGAAGATTCATGATAGTAATGGTGTAGGCCTGGGGGGAGGTCTACGGGATAGGGGAGGGTTAAGGGGTGGGAATAAGGAGGAAGAGAAACATGGGCCAGGCAACGGGTGGGACCGGAACCACGAGGGTGCGGATCAGGGAGGGGGCAGAGGTGATTCAGTTCCCATCGGTTTTGTAAGTGGGAGGGGCAGATATGGCGGGAGTAGGGGGCCATGTCAATTTATGGGAGCGCGCCCCCGCTATCTCCAAGCGGTGCCGCGCTCCGACCCCTGCGGCTCTACTTGTGATCTGGGTTGTTTAGAGCCAAAGGGCCCAGGTTGTAGGCTGATGCTGTGCAACGCCAGGTCTGTGGTTAACAAGGCCCCCTTGATACAAGACTTAATTACGGAGGGGGCTGCAGACCTGGCGGGTATTACGGAGACCTGGTTGGGACCAGAGGGAGGTGTCCCTCTGGTGGAAATGTGCCCTCCAGGCTTCCTTGCTTTTTCACCAGCCGAGAACTCAGGGCAGGGGTGGGGGTGTGGCGGTTGTGATTAGGGAAAGTCTCAGGCCGAGGGAGGTCACTGTTCCTCAGACGGCAGGCTGTGAATCCCTCCTTGTGAGGTGGGACCTTGGGGGTCCGAGGGTTGTGTTGCTCACGTACCTGGCTCCCTGCCACGTGTCAACCGCCCTGCCTGAGCTCTTGGGCATCATCGCGGCAGTGGCGGTTGAGGTCCCCAGGCTGGTAGTCATGGGAGACTTCAATCTGCCATCTGCGGGCGAGGCGTCTGGGGAGGTTCGGGAGTTCATGGCTTCCATGACAGCCATGGACCTGACCCAGGTAATTCAAGGCCCCACACACACAGGGGGGAAACATGCTTGACCTGGTTTTTGTATCTGGTCAGTGTCTGAGTGATCTGGATACGAGAAATATACCGTAGTTATTACACCTCTGTCATGGTCCGATCACTCTCTCCTACGCTTGGACTTTCAGACCGCTACACCCTGCTGCAGGGAGGCGGAACCAATTATTTGGTACCGCCCCAGGCGACTGATGGAACCCGAGAGGTTCCAGATGGAGCTTGGGCCAATACCGGAGGCTCTAACACACAACTCGGTCGGGGCGCTGGTGGCTGCCTGGGATAGGGCAGCTGCTGATGCCTTGGATAGGGTTGTGCCTTTGCGGCCTCTGAACTGGCATGGTTCTCGATCGGCTCCCTGGTTTAACGGGGAGCTGAGGGAGATGAAGCACCGGAAAAGACGCCTAGAGAGCAGTTGGAGGGCGAGTCGCTCTGAGTCTGACCGAACACGAGTAAGAGACCATATTAGGACTTACCTAGTGGCAATAACTCCCCTGGAGAGGAGTGGCATACAAACCCAAATAAAATAAATAAAATAAATAAATAAATAAATAAGGGCAGAGAAGTGTTCTTACGTCACTGCCCTTATTGCGTCATCAGATAACCGCCCAGCCTCCCTGTTCAGGGTGACCCGCTCCCTCCTTCATCAGGAGGCGAGGGGGGATCCCTTGGAGGGAAGAGCTGAGGATTTCGTGCAATATCTGCATGACAAAATCGCTCAGATTCGGGAAGGCTTTAACTTCGACAAAGGAGGTCCAGCAGGAGTGGCTGAGGCCGGTCTTGAGACTGTTACCTGGGCTGAGTTTGACTCCGTGACACCTGATGACGTGGACAGGTTGCTGGGAGGCCTTAGAGCAACCACATGTTTACTGGACCCGTGTCCCTCCTGGTTGGTACTGGCCTCCAGTGAGGTGACGTGAGGCTGGCTCCAGGCGATTATCAACGCTTCACTGAGTGAGGGTGTCTTCCCCGCCACCCTGAAAGAGGCGGTGGTGCGACCCCTCCTCAAGAAGCCCGCCCTAGACCTGGCTGTTTTATCTAACTATCATCCTGTCTCCAACCTTCGCTTTGTTGCGAAGGCTGTTGAGAGTGTGGTTGCTCGACAGTTCCCTCAGCACCTGGAGGAATCATCGTATCTGGACCCGCTCCAGTCGGGCTTCAGGCTGGGTTACAGCACGGAAACAGCTTTGGTCGCATTGGTGGATGATCTCTGGCGGGCCCGGGACAGGGGTTACTCCTCTGTCCTGGTGCTATTGGACTTCTCAGCGGCTTTTGATACCATCGACCATGGTATCA
Organism: Bothrops alternatus; assembly: GCA_034064705.1. Classification (NCBI taxonomy): domain Eukaryota; kingdom Metazoa; phylum Chordata; class Lepidosauria; order Squamata; family Viperidae; genus Bothrops; species Bothrops alternatus. The sequence goes on along the minus strand of JARGCV010000105.1, from coordinate 1,484,285 downwards.
TGCTGCGCCAGTTGGAGGGGTTAGGTATAGGGGGCACCGTGCTTTGGTGGTTCTCTTCCTCCCTCTCTGGCCGGACGCAGTTTGCGTTGACAGGGGGGTCAGAGGTCGACCCCGAGGCCCCTTGACTGTGGGGTACCTCAGGGGTCGGTCCTCTCGCCCTTGTCGTTCAACATTTATGTGAAGCCGCTGGGTGAGCTCATCCGAGGTTTTGGGGTGGAATTCCATCAGTACGCTGATGATACTCAGCTGTACATTTCCACCCCGAACCACCCAAATGAAGCTCTTGACGTGCTGACCCAGTGCCTGGAGGCCGTGCGGATCTGGATGGGGAAGAACGGTCTCAAGCTCAACCCCTCCAAGACCAAGTGGCTGTGCTTACCGTTGTCCCGGTATAATCAGCTGATTCCATTGCTGTCTATTGGGGGCGAGTCAGTGGTCCCCACGGGAAGGGCTCGCAACTTGGGAGTCCTCCTAGATTCACGGCTGTCCCTTGAGGACCATCTGACGGCCGTGGCCGGGAGGATGTTTTACCAGATTCGTCTGGTACGCCAGTTGCGCCCCTTCCTAGATAGGGACACGCTACGCACGGTCACCCATGCCTTCGTCACTTCCAGACTGGACTATTGTAATGCTCTCTACATGGGGATCCCCTTGAAGTACATGCAGAGGCTTCAACTGGCGCAGAATGCGGCCGCGCAGGTGGTAGTGGGGGCACCCTGGCGGGTACGAATGGCCCCCATCCTGCGCAAGCTCCACTGGTTGCCGGTGGCTTTCCGGGTGCGCTTCAAGGTATTGGTTACCACCTTTAAAGCGCTCCATGGCATAGGACCCAGTTATTTACAAGACCGCCTTCTGCCAGTAAATACCTCCCATCGACCAGTTCGCTCCCACAGAGAGGGCCTCCTCAGGGTGCCATCGGCTAAGCAGTGTCGGCTGGTGGCGCCCAGGGGGAGAGCATTTTCTGTGGGGGCACTGACGATGTGGAACGAGCTCCCCCCAGAACTCCGGACGTGTCATGATCTCCGCACCTTCAGAAGAGAATTGAAGACTCATCTCTTCAATCAAGCCGGCCTGGCCTAGACCTCCTCGGGTTTTATGTAAATTTCTATGTAGATTTTTTAAACAAGGTTGTTTGGGTTTTAGAATTGGGATTTTAACAGGTTTTAGTAACAGCCATGTATTAATTTAATTTAATTTATTTTTAAATATTTATTATTATTATCTGTTTTAATTGGGCTGTAAACCGCCCCGAGTCCTACGGGAGAGGGGCGGTATAGAAATTTAAGAAATAAATAAATAAATAAATAAATAAATAGTTCTGCTTTCTCCCTGTTGCTTGTCACCTTCTTGCCACTTTCACCCACTAATGGACCAATCATTTCCTTCACTTTTTTCTTGTTTTTTACATGTTGAAAGAAGCTTTTTTTTGTTATTTTTTACTTTGGTCCCAAGCCTTAGTTCATTTTGAGCCTTAGCTTTCCTCACTTCATCTTTGCAGGCTCCGGCTATTTGCTGATATTCTGCCTTAGTTAGGTGCCCCTCTTTCCACTTTTTATATTTGTCCTTTTTATCTTTCAGTTTATCAGAGAGTTCTTTATGTAGCCATGCTGGTTTCTTTTGGGAGCTGTTATTTTTCTTCTTTAGTTAATTTAACATTTCTTTCCCATAACTTTTGCCAGTTTTCTAATTCTATATTATATCCAAAGTTCTTTGCCCATATTATCATTGTTTCTTTTACTTGTTCTTCCTCCATCTTTAAGCTTAACAGATATTTATCGGGTTTCTTAATCAACTTTTCATCTGTTTTTAACAGTATCTGGTCAAATTCTGTCTGTTCTTTATAAAATCCCATTGTTTTAACATCTTTTTCATATCTTGTTTGGATTTGCAAATATGGCCACCATGATAGATCAATACCTTGTTCTTCTAAATCTTGTCTGTCTTTCAATTTTCGTTCATTGTCTAAGATATCTTTGTAGGTCACAACTTTGTTGTAATTAATTAAATTTGGGTAAGCAAAAGCTTCCATTGTTGAAAGCCATCCAGGTATCTTGATATAAATTTTTGCTTTTATTTTTTCCCATTCTAAAAGAAGTGCATTTCTTATAAAGTGGTTTTAAAAATATCTATGTGTTTTATTCTTCCCATACCACAGAAAGGCATGCCAACCAATTTGTAGGTCATGCCCCTCTAGGTATAATACTCTTTTGTCTCTAAGCATTATCCATTCTTTAAGCCATGTTAAAATAGTTGCTTGGTAGTATAACATCCAGTCCGCCAGTCCAAATCCTCCACTTTCTTTAATTTCTTGTAGCATTTTCAGTTTAATTCTAGCTTTTTTTTCCTTGCCAGATAAATTTCAGTATTGTTGTATTCAGTTCATCAAAAAAGTCTTTTTCCAGTCTTACAGGAATCGTTTGAAATAGAAATGCCATGCAGTACTTCTTGAGTTTCAGTGGAGGGCCATGTCCAGAAAGGAGCTGTTTATAAAACGCATCTCTACATATCTGAACCTCCCTCATACCATTGATGAATTTCCAAATGGTTGGATGGCACATACCCAATTGGGCACGCAGTCGCCGATGAGCAGCTTCTGAGTGATTGTTTGTACGGTCCTCTCCTCCCTGCGTCCGTTAGAAAACATTCCACATTGCTATTGGGAACAAAGGCGGCTGTCTTCCTTGTCCTCTCCTGCCTGGACGACCTATGTAATTGTCCTCAAACCAGCTCAGAACAGGCTGCAGGTCTCCTGGCAGATACTGTTCTAGTGCAGAAATGTATTCTTCCAGGTTGGGGACAGGCATGAATGCCAAGGCCACAACCGTTTTTGCCTTCACGGCAAACGCCACATCATCATTGAAGTCATGGGCCGTTCCAGTTCTTACTAAATGCTTCCTCATGTTCTGCGCAAGATGAAATAAATAGCCTTTTAAAGCAACTTCTGGGAAGCATTCTCTGATGGCATTCATGACAGACATTTTGAAATCGCAGTAAATGGAACTGTTAGCCACCAGGTTTTTCACTAAGTGGAATAATCATATGTACTGCGCTGTTTGTTAGGGAGAAGTGCATACAAAATAGGCTGCACTCCCTCATACTTCTTTGCTAGAATGACATAAACCTGAGCAAATAGATTTGGAGCAATTGCAAAAGTCCCATCCATATACCAGGTGTAAGATGTCTGCAGAATGTAAAGCCAAGTACTTCTGCCAAATATTAGGATCCTCCTAGGTCCATCTCCAAAACAGCCCAGTAAGAATGGCACTTCTGTGCCCAGTGCTGGCGAGTAGATCTTGTATTCCTCAGGTAATACAAGCTCATCAAGGGTGCCTGGGTCTGAAGGTGCTGCTTGTATTTGGTTTCACCGTTGCTGGATAATTTTTCGCAAAACTCCAGTTGCAGGTATTGCAGCATAAACCGCAGGGTTCAAGTTGGGCAGGCAGGTATTGATAACTTGTGCTGTCCCCTCCACTGTGTCTTCAGCTCTGTGCTTAATTTCACTGAGGAACCTTGCTACTTCCACATACGCTGCTAAAGGAGAGTGGGAAAGATCATTGATCCTTTTGACTACCTCTCTGTTTTTGGTTTGAATTCTGGCCTTACATTGCTCCCGCTGGTCACAGCACCAAAATCTAATGGAAGAATCAACTGCACTCAATCTTTCAAATACATAGAGATAGCCATCAGAACAAAACTTTTCTCTTCCTCTCTGGGTTAGAATAGTAGCGGGCATCTCACATGTAGCCATTGTCATTTCACACCTATCCCATATTTCCTATAACAAAGTAGATCAAGGACCATATGCACTACAAAGAAGAATTCCAATTGATATAGGACAGTGGTTCCCAACCTTTTCTATACCCCGCACCCCTAGAACACTTCTGATATATTCTCGCACCCCTTACAAAAGTTCAAAATAACAGCAACAAATTATGCATATACACTATAATTTTGAAAACCCAAGTTTTCGCACCCCCTAGAATATCGTCTCACACCCCCAGGGGGTGCGAGCACCCCTGGTTGGGAACCCCTGATATAGGAGATAAGACAAAGTTATTTCCTCCAGTTCCTTGGGTCATAAAACCATGCAACACAATTGTATTTCCTTCACTAACACACCACAAAGCCCTGGGAGGCACAACTCCTGCTCCTTCTCCCCCTTCCCCTCTTCCACTGTCTCATCCCTTCCCTGTCTTACAAATCATCTTCCCATCATAGACTATCATTTCCACAGTGGATATTAATTCATCTCATCCAACATCGTTCTACAAAATTACCAGGATTGCTACTGTACATGTTGTCTCTTGACTTCTTTTATGCTTTGTTAATTTACTTGTGTTTGAGGAATGTGAACTACAAAGAAAAGGCTGTGAGAATAAATAAAAGAAACTGTCACACTGTTACCAATAGTTCCTGTATTCTTAGTTTTTACTTTCCTCGGTGAATAGTGAAATAAAAGTGTTACTTTAAGGATATCATCATGAAAAAATTTTTTTGAGAGATGCTCAAGACCAGTGGTTCTCAACCTTTCTGAGGTTGAGACCCCACTTGCCCCGCCCATGCGCGCCGCGACCCCGACCCGGGGGCGTGCGCGCGCGCAAAAAAAAATTTCTAAATTTTTTTTAAAAAAATAAAAAAACCAAACAAAAACAAAATGGCAGCTGCGATGGGCGGATCTGCGCATGCGCGGATCGGCACATCGCACGCGCCATGCATGCGCGCATCCGCCCGTCACGGGCCACCATTTTGTTTTTTTATTTTTTTAAAAAAAAATTAAAAAAAAATTAAAAAAACAAAATGGCGGCCGCGACGGGCGGATCTGCGCATGCGCAGATTGGCCCGTCGCATGCGCCACGCATGCGCACATCCGCCCGTCGCGGCCCGCCATTTTGTTTTTTTTATTTTTTATTTAAAAAAATTTAAAAAAAATAAAAAAAACAAAATGGCGGCCGCGACGGGCGGATCTGCACCTGTGCAGATCGGCCCATCACACGTGCCGCGCATGCGCAGATCCGCCCGTTGCGGTCCGCCATTTTGTTTTTATTTTATTTTATTTTATTTTATTTTTTAAATTTTTTTAAATTTTTTTTTCCGGCGCGACGGGCGGATCTTAATTTTTTTAAAAAATTAAAAAATTTTTTAAAAAAATTAAAAAAAAATTTTAAAAAAAATTAAAAAAAATAAAAATAAAAAAAACAAAATGGCGGTCGGCGGTGCCCGGCGACCCCCATGAAATGGTCTCGCGACCCCAAATGGGGTCACGACCCCAAGGTTGAGAACCACTGCTCAAGACTGAATTGTGAAAAAAGCAGCTGTTAGCGAATTTGCAGTTACATAGCTTAACAAAAAAAACAGACCTTCTCACTAGTTACAGCTTACCAAGATAGAACCATGCCCTGACGACACCAGTCATCTTCCTTAGCCCAGCCCATGACATGGCCCTGTGAATGATGGCATCATTATGTGATTTGGTAAAAAAGTCAATGCTATCCTATCACAGTGTCATGGTACAGGTAGTCCTTGACTTAAACCATTCATTGAATGACCCTTCGAACGACACTATAAAGAGTGACTTATGACCATTTTTCACAGTTATGACCATTGCAGCATCCTCGTCGTCACATGATAAAAATCTAGAAGCTTGGCAGCTGGAATGTATTTATGATGGCTACCTTTTGAGACTGCCATATGCAACCAGAACACATGGCTAGAAAAGTTGCCTATAGGTATTATATTTACATGTTTAACACCCTTCAGAGCACTACTGTGTAACTCAATCCAAAGTATTGTGTAGCTGTACATATTAAATACTATAGAAGAGCATTTTACCTGGTTGCACAGTAGAATCTTTGGCGGGGGTGGTGGGTGTGGTTGTAGCTATTTTACAGGCATGTAAGTCTTCTCTCAATGTGAATGTCCAGATTCCTTCTGGTAGTGAGGACGATCTCTTTTGATAAATGCAGGCATCAAGATGGCATAGAACAGGGCTTTTCAACCCATGGTACATGTACCACTGGTGGTATTTCGGAACCTGGCAGGTGGTACGCAACCTAGACAAGTGTAGTGGGGGAATGAGCAGTGCCACACAGGCCTGGGGGAAGAGTCAGCTGGAGCTGCGGTGTTGCTGGGGCTCTGCTAAGGGCCCATGATCAGTGCGTGCAGCTCCAGCTGATTGGCCCTTCCAGCAGCCTCTGCTATCACCGGGAGCAGCAGACAGGCCTTGGGGGTGAGTCAGCTAGAGCTGCAGGGCTGCCAGGGCTTGGAAGAGGCCCCAGGATCAGAGCGTGCAGCACCCAACCAGGGGAGTTTCTGACAGATAGATCAAGAGACTCCTTCATCCTCAGTCTTTTAATTGACTCCACTGCCAAATGGGCACTTCCACTCATCAAAAGCAATGAACCCCATCCTAGATAATTTCCCAAACTTCCTCACCAGATTTAGAGAGCACTCCAGAGACCCTATCCAGATGGAAATTGCTGAACAACGCATCTGCCAGCTCCACCAGGGCAACAACTCCATGAGAGCATACATTGAAGACTTCAAGCTCCTCACAGCAGAACTCAATTGGAACGAGCCAGTATTAAAAGCACAATTCAAAAGAGGGCTCAACAAGGCCATACTCAAACAAACTGATACAACAAGGTATTCCCTGCAGTCTGCAAGACCTCTACCTAGCCACTATAATAGCTGAGTCTTGACTTGCAGAACTTAGAGCATTTTTCAGCAGCCCCAGTCAGCCACATCAAAAGTTGCCTCCTTCCATCACTACCCAGAGCCTCCCTGTCCCCTTGGATTTGGACACTGAAGAGCCAATCCTAACAGTTCCCAGTGGTCAGGAAACCACCATCCATGTTTTGATAGATTCTGGGCAACTGTCAAGTTCATAACCCTAGCAAAAGTCCAGAAAATTAAGATCCCCACTGTTCCTCTGAAGTCTCCATTGCCAGTGATAACTATTGACAGCCAAATTTTAAAAGAAGCCCCCATCACTCACACAACAGTGCCTTTGCAATTGACAATAAATCAACATCCTGAAATGTTTACCCTTTTTGTGGCTGACCACATCGATCTTCCACTGGTGCTCAGAGCCGCTTGGTTACAACACCATGATCCCATTATTAAGTGGAAGAACTGGTCTATTGCCTTTGATAACCCTCAGTGCCTTTCTCACTGCAATTGGTCCTCCAAATCCCCCCTGAAAGCTAACAGAAAGAGTCCCAATCTGCCAAGTAAATACACAGACTTTGCTGATATTTTTGGAGAGGAAGAAGCCTCAGTCCTCCCCCTGCACACAGACTGCAATTGCGCCATAAATGTAGTCTCCTCCCAGTCTCCTGCCTCAGCTCCCACCTTCTTTGTGCCCAAGAAGCAAGACCCCGGTGTGTTTAACAATAGTGGAGAACACCCGCTGAGTGGTCCATAATTATAAAGCTTTGAACTCAGTGACAGTAAGAGACCATTATCCACTGCCATTAATCCTAGACCTCTTAGACTGCAGAAAGCATGCATTTTTACAAGACTGGACCTCCGCAATGCTTACTATCTTATTAGTATCAAAGAGGGCCATAAATACTTAATCGCCTTTGATACCAGATATGGCAAGTTTGAATACACAGTTGTCCCATTTGGACTCGTTAACGTGGGGGTCATATTTTCCAGATTCATGAACCAAGTAGTCTCAGATCTCATAGATAAATTTGTGGTGCTCTATCTGAATGACATTTTGGTCTACTTTGACAACAAGTCTCAGCACACAGACCACGTGCACACAGTTCTCCATAGACTAAGCGATAACCATATCTTTGCCAAGCCAGAAAAATGAACCTTTAACCTGTGACAACTAGACTTCTAGGGTTATCGTATTTTCACAAAAGGCAACCAGATGGATCCCCAGAAAGTCCAAGCTGTCCTAGACTGGCAAGACCCTCACACAGCCAAAGATGTCCAATGCTTTCCAGACTTTGCTAACTTCTACAGGAAATTTATACCAGGTTTTGCTCATAAAGCCAAGCCACTAACCCAACTGGCTAAGAAAGGAGTTAAACTTGCTTGGACTTCTACACACCAATCAGCATTCAAAGAGTTAAATCAGCTTTTTGCTTGCCAGCCCCTTGTTCAGCACCTGGACAGATCAAAGAGGGACAGATCAAAGAGATTTATTGTTCAAAGCAATGCTTCAGATGTAGCCATAGCAGCTGTTTTTTTACAGTAGAGCAGGGGTGTCAAACTTGCAGTGACATGTTGCGACGTATCGCGACTATTTTGCCATTGTTTGACACCCCTGCAGTAGAGAGAGGAGGAAACAGCCTTCTGCCATGCATCTTGTTTTCCAGAGCCCTGACTGCCGCAGAATGCAATTATGACATCATCAATAAGGAACTCCTTGCTGTTAAATCAACATTCCAACACTGGAGTCACTTCCTAGAAGGCCTGTGCTTTCCTATAGAGGTCAACACTAAACACAACAATCTATGCACCCTGCAACAAACCAAACCGCTTTTGCCCAGACAAATCAGATGGAACCAATTCTTCTCATGTTTTTTTACATTAAATGTATCCCAGGCTCCAAAAATTTAATGCCAGATGTGGTCTATCGCAAACCAGAATATTTTCTTCTTCAACAGACTCCAGCAACAACAACAATTCTACCACCTTTAAATTTCCAGCTTCAACAATCACCATCAACCACTGTCAGGTTGGAAGCTGCCCAACTGTACCAGGACTTAATCACCAGGATAAAGACTCAGCAACAACTAGATTACTTCTCACAGTTCAGGATAGATGACCTCAAGGGAACCCCAGCAGGTACTGTAACCACATTCACAGTGGAGAGAGGAGCCCTGAAACACAGAAGCATAATAGTGGTTCCCCCTGCCCAATGCAAGGAACAGGTACTGCAGTTTTGCCATGACAATCAAACAGCAGGGCATGGAGGTGTGTTAACACTCTGCACAGAACCTTAAGAGACTTCTGGTGACCCAGGATGGTAGCAGACATCAAGGAATATATGGCCTCATGCCGCACATGAAGGAGGGCCAAACCTCTCAGAAGCCTGCAGGGCTTTTGCAGCCACTGCCAACCCCCCCGCCCCCAACCCATGGCATACAGTCTCTCTGGATTTCATTACTGATTTACCCTCTGTCCAAGCCTTCAGTGCCATTCTGGTAGTGGTAGGTCTTTTCACCGAATCATGAACATGCACAAAGACAATTAATTGTGCTTCACCAGCGATGTCAGTGCTTTCGTCCAATTGAAATGCAATTTTTTCTGCTGCTGTGATCTTTTCCACCACTTGTGAAGTAACGTCTATGGCCATATCTTGTATTCGTCTTTGGACAGTGTTGTCAGAACATGGAATATTACAAATAGCATCAGCCATTTTTTCGTCAAAGAGAATTGAAGCAATTGCAATGGAAGAGGGAACCACAACTTCTTCAACGTTTGTGTGAGGTTTATTTCGTTTAGCTGCTATCAAGGACAATTCATAGACATAAGATTCTTCCAGACATTTTTTCAAGATGGTTGTGGACTTCACAAAAGCAGCACAGTGTTTTATAAATTCATCTCTCTTCTTCACAAAAAATACTACTGGCTTTTTGGTGTGCTCTTTATGTTTTGTTGTTAAATGTCTCTGGAGCAAAGAAGGCTTCATGGAATGCTTGGATAATACTTCATTGCAGATAACACAAACAGGAAACTGCTGATCATTTTCTTCTGTGAAATAAAATCCAAACTTCAAATAATCTTCACTGTATTTTCAATTCGGTGCCGGTTTTAATTTCTTCGGTGGCAGTTCCTTTGCAGAATCACTTTCCCTTTGCACTGATGAATGTATGATGAATTTATCCATATTTATTAATATGCACCACTACCTTGATGGTCAGGTGGCTGGTCGGCCCTTCTTCCTCTCTTCCTCTCTTCTCTCTCTCTTTCAGTGCCTTCCGGGCTCTCCTTCCACAGCCTCTGTTCCTTTGTTGATCCCTCTGCTTGTCTCACAGAAGCCTCTCCTCTTCTCCCTCTCTCTTTCTCTGTCCCCTTCTCTTTCCCAGTCATCAGCTGGAGCTGCATGCTCTGATCCTGGGGCCTCTGCCGAGCCCCTGCAGCTCCAGCTGACTCTCTGACCCCAAGGCCTGTCTGCTGCTCCCGGTGATAGCAGAGGCTGCCAGAAGTGCTGATCAGCTGGAGTCACACGCGGCGATCATTGAAGAAATTATCTATAATTGGAAGTCCTTTGTGGACTTTTTGAAGGATATGGAGAAAAGTCAAATTTTGACTTACAGATTTTATGCTTGTTAAAATTTTAAAAAGGGAGGAAAGAATTTTTTTAAATTTATTTCCCCCTTTCTTTTTGGACATTTTATTATAGTTTTAAACTAAGAGTCAAAAGTAAGCATTCATTATCCTTGAAAGAAGAAGTGAGAAGTTGTTCTTTGTATATATTTGTGCTTTCCTTTCTTTTTCTCTATACTTTTTTACACTTCTATCCCTATTCCCATTTTGCTTTTTATTCTTTTTCCTGATTGTTAGTTTATGTTGTTTTTTATTTGTATCCTTTGTAAAATGTAATACAATTATTTGAAAGAAATTGTCAACTTCTGAAACGAACCTGGCTGAAGGCATCTTTTTTGTTCTGAGTTGCCACATAGATGGGGGGAAAGAGGGGGGGACATAATATTGCTATTTGTATTGTTAGACAAAACACCAAGCAGTCCCGTGGGAACCAAGGTCATTCCCACAGGTGCTGGAAGGAAGAGCGACGACGATTTGAGAAGGCCGCCAATTGCTTTTATTGGGCAGCATGATGCATAGTAGAGGGGAGGGGAGTGTTACTTTTAGTTACTTTGAATCTCTTAGGAAATTTCAGAGTTGGTTTCACTTTTGACTGTGCCGATATTATGTATCCAATAAATATGTGCTTTGAGGAAACTTCAAGCCTCAGATTTGTGTTTTATGTGGCTTCATTGATCAGAACCTTGACATTAAACCAACTCTCCAAAATCTTTTCACCGCTCTAAAATAGGAAGCTATTAAGGAGTGATTTTCAGGGTCCTGAGCCCCAACCATCTATCCAATCCTCTTGGGAGAACAGTGAAGACTCAGGGAAGATCCCAGGATGGAGAAAAAGGAGGAAGCAGCAACCAATCCTGGAGCTACACCTGCAGATGGAACCCGGATGGTTGCGCAGGCTGGGGATGGAACGGCCAAGAAGTCAACAGGCTGTTTCAAATGTGGGAGAGAGGGGCATCGGGCCGTAGAATTCTGGTTGAATGCCCCTCAGCACAACCGAGACCGATCACTGGCCAGGAAGTCCGGGAAGTCCCCAGACAAGCCAAAAGAACCCGCCATGAGGGCGATAGAGGCTGTGGAGTCCCCAACCTCTGCCCAACATGGGGAGGGAACTCCAGCCTACACTGCAGGGCCGGCGGACACCTCGGATGACTGCTCAGAGGGCAAACCCCTGGTAAGTGTACCCATTGCACCCCTCCTCAAGACAGTGACTATATTAGTTCCCTCCATGCCCGAAGCTGTCAAAGGTAAAGCCTTAATAGACTCTGGCTGCACCCGCTGCCTCATTAACCCAACACTAGTGGGGAACTTGGGCATTCCGGTGAGGAGGATGAAACAACCAATCTCATTTGGCCAGTTAAATGGGTCCATAGCTGGGGGTGGTGCCAGCTACCCTAGCCACTTAACCAGTCCACCTATCCCTGGGAAACCATGAGGAAGACATAACGTTTGTAGTGACCCCAGGCATGGAATGCCCAGTGATCCTAGGGCTGCAATGGTTAAAGAAATGGAACCCCTGGGTAAATTGGAGGATGGAAGAAATCAATTTCCTGAAGGGGGAGGCTATGGACTTAAACCCCTAAGGAGTCATACCAAAATTAAGAACGGAGAAAGCATCAATGGGAGAAGAAAAGGGGCTCCCCGAAATACCAGAGGAATACCGAGACCTTGCTGAAGTTTTCAGTGAGGAGAGGGCGGATGAGCTTCCCCATCACCGACCCACGGATTGTGCCATAGAATTCAAGCCCGGGCCAAAACTCCCAAAGCCCAGGAGAAGGAGGAAATGGAAAGATTAATAAATAAAAAACTAGAAAGGGGGTTCATTGAACCAGCCAAGCCTAAAGTAGCCGCCCCGGTCCTCTTTAGAGAGAAGGATGGCACTTTATGCTTGTGCGTAGATTACTGTGCCTTGAAGGCAATCAGTGAAAGCAACCTATACCCCCTACCCCTCATGAAGGACATGTTATTCCACCTCTTGAAAGGAAGAATTTTCACTAAACTAGATCTAAGGGAAGCGTATTACTGCGTTAGAATTAAGGAAGGGGATGAATGGAAAACCACATTTAATTGCTCAATGGGGTGCTACCAATTCAAAGTTTTGCCATTTGGACTATAAGGCGGCCCCGCAGTATTTATGCAATTAATCAATGAGGTACTAAGGGAACACCTATTTAAGGGGGTCCTGGTTTATTTAGACGACATCCGTATCTTCACTGAATCCAAACAGGAACATGTCAACCTAGTCAGAGCGGTTTTAAAGAAACTGCGAGCTGCCCACCTATATGCCAAATTATCGAAATGTGAATTCCACCAGGAAAGAATAGACTACCTGGGTTATTGCATATTCCCACAGGGCATTGAAATGGACCCCGAGAAGGTCAGAGCAGTACTAGAATGGGCACCACCTCACACAAGGAAGCAGCTGCAAAGTTTCCTGGGTTTTGCAAACTTTTACCGCCAATTCATCCCCTCATTTGCCCAAATAGCCCTGCCCCTCATGAACTTACTAAAAATGAAGGGAGAATCCTCAGTGAAACCTAGACAGCCACTAAAATGGACAATGAAATGCCAAGCAGTGTTTGAAAGATTAAAGAGACTTTTTTCTGCCAAACCCGTACTGAGGCATCCAGACACGGATAAGCCCTTCGTAATACAGGCGGACACAAGTGATGTGGCAGTGGGGGCTGTACTATTACAAGAAAACGATGAAGAGGTATTGCAACCATGCACGTGTACTGTCAACGCTGCTAATATTGAATATTCTTGCTTTGTCAAAATATGCAGAACAGTCTGGTATTTTTAGAGTTAATTCAGGTGACAGAGAAAAGGGAGGGGAAATAACAAAAGCCCGGGAAAAGGAACGGAAGTGAATCTCTGCCCTCTGGGCTAATTGGAAGATGTGACTTGTGACTGCAAGATAAGGGAGGGGTTTAGCAAGAAAAGTTAGATGCCAGCAAGAGGAATTCAGATTCTGGCATAAACCTCCATGATGTGTCGTCAATTTGTAACACTGTTAATAAAGGCTTTAGGATAAACATGCCTGGAAGTTCTTTGAAGTGTTTCATTAGTCGGAACCATGACATCATGCCAGAATCTACAAATTTTTCAAACCAATTAAGGGGTCCCAAACTCCAATCACTATGCCTAAACTAAGGGGTAGACTGATAAAGTTTCAGGGAAGATCTCATTATGAAAGGGAAGAGATGGCTTGAGGCCAGCCCCTCAGCAGCAGCAGCTTCCCCAAGGAGTGGAGCGGCAGCCAGCCAGCCGGGGGGGGGGGAAAGAACTCTGGCAGATCACCCAGCTGGGAGTAAAGACTTCAAAAGCAGACTGGAGAGATAACAAAGCTTTGGGTGAGTCACTGGAAAGATTTCAAACCCCAGATGTGAAAAGCAGAAATTGATTCCTGCAGAGAGAAGCCTACAACCCCTCCCTCGTAGATCAGACCCTGGTTCCCCCGGCCAGGAACTGCAGTCCTGAGGACAGAGGGAGTCCCAGACTGAGGCCTCTGCAGCAATGGGCAGATTGGCACCCCCCACAGGTAGATGATCAGCAGCAGCTGAGCATACCACAGCTAATAGAGGCCTTGCAGTGGCTTGGGGTGATACAGAAGTCAGGAGATCAGCAGCTGGTGGGAGAACGACCACAGCAAGGAGACTGGCCACAACCCCCAAACGTGCAACCCCTAGGCATAAATCTGCAGCCAGGATGGGGCCAGCAGCGAGGAGATTGGCCACAGCCCCCAAACGTGCAACCCCTGGAAACAAATCTGCAGCCAGGATGGAGCCAACAGCAACAGCCCCAGTGGGGGCCGCAACAGCCTATAATGGCACCCCCTTTCAGAGCAACCTTCGATGGGGACCCAGAGAAGCTGGGCTTTTTCTTCAACCAAGTGCGCTCTCATTTGAATTGCTGGGCCTATCTCTACCTGGACCCAGGGGCCATGGTCGATGTCATTGCGTCCAACCTAGAGGGAGAAGCATCCGAATGACTGAATTATTTATATAATGAGCAAGCCCCTGAATTGGAAGACCCCCAACTCTTCCTCCTAGGGCTGAGGGAAAGATTTGAGGACCCATCTATTGGTCTTAAAGCAAGAGAACAGATCCACAAAATAAAACAAGCCAGCAGGCCTGCCCAGGACTACGTGCGGGAATTTCGCAAGATAGCAGGCCGAATAGAGGGGTGGCCTGAACAATCCCTGATCCAATACTTCACTGAGGGATTAGACGATCACCTCTCTCAGGCATGCATCTATCGAGCCATACCTGATCAGCTGCATGAATGGTACCAGGCAGCAGTGAAGCTAAACGTTCAGCTCACCCACTATAAGAAGCCTCCCCCACACGAACCCGAGCAGCAACCAGAGCTACCCAGACAGCAATCACCCCCACAAAAGCCTTCAACTACTGCAATGGCTGAGAGACCCAGGCCACCTACAGGCCCATCAATTAAGTGTTTTCAGTGTGGACAAGAGGGACATTGAGCGGTAACCTGTCCAGTCCCCTACCCCAAACTGCAGAGCAGACCAGAACCAGCAATGAGAAAGAAAATGCTCAGCAGCTAATGAGGGAAAAATCCAACCGGCTCACGCAGGAACCTGTTGCCCAGATTATACCCCCCCACGCAGAAGAATGCCGAGACTCCAGGTGGACCCGCCCCTGCTCTACCCTCCTTTGACAGCGACGATGAAGGAGAGAATGACCCGATGGTGAGTCGACAAATCCCGCCTTTTTCACTGGCGGCCAAACTTATCCCTAAGTCTGGGGCACAAATGGACTTAAACGTGCTAATTGATTCTGGATGCACCCGCTGCATTATTAGTCTGCCATTTGCCATGAAAATAGGCATACGGGCAAAACAGCTTTCCAAACCTGTGAGGTTTGAGCAAGCCGATGTCTCCCTGATGGGAGGGACTCTTGTCACACAATTAACCGAGCCCTTACACCTAGAAATAGGTGCACACTGGGAGTTTATTCACTTCCTGGTGGCTCCCAAAATGACTGAGGCGGTAATCCTAGGGCTAGCCTGGTTAGACAAATGGAAGCCATTTATCTGGTGGGAGAAAGGAATGAGAACCATGAGACTACCTATAGGGCCTAATCCCCCCATTGATACAACAGATGTTGCAGGGCATCTTAGGCCACCCAATGAGCGAGCGCACATGGCCACCTCACCGCCTCCAGGCGAACCAGTCATCCCCAATGAATACTGGGACCTGGCGGAGGCATTCAGTGAAAAGGAATGTGATGCCCTACCCCCTCACAGACCCAATGACTGCTCCATCGAACTGGTGCCAGGAGCCAAACTCCCACGACCGAGAATGTATGCTATGTCCCCCCTCGAAATGCAGGAGATGCAGCGATACGTGAACAAAAACCTAGCGAGGGGGTTTATCGAACGGGCCAAATCTACCATGGGAGCCCCTGTGTTGTTCAAAGAGAAGAAAGATGGGTCTCTTCGTCTCTGCGTAGACTATAAGGGTCTCAACGCTGTGAGTGTGGAAAATAAATACCCCCTCCCCCTCCTAAAGGACTTATTAACCCAACTGGCTAAGGGGAGTGTCTTCACTAAATTAGATCTGAGAGAGGCATATTACCGGGTGAGAATAAAAGAGGGAGACGAGTGGAAAACTGCTTTCAACTGTCCTATGGGGAGCTATCAATTCAAAGTCATGCCATTTGGACTACAGTGGGCCCCAGCTGTATTCATGCAGTTGATTAATGAGGTCCTACATGATCACTTGTACAAAGGGGTTTTGGTGAATCTTGATGATATCCTGATATACAGCATGAATATGACTGATCACATAAAGCTGGTGAGAAAAGTGTTAAAGAAACTATTGAATGCCAAGCTTTATGCCAAATTGTCGAAATGTGAATTTCACCAAACCCAATTAGACTATCTTGGCTACAGAATTTCCAATGAGGGTATTGAAATGGATCCAGCAAAGGTGGAAGCTATAATCGAATGGCAGCCCCCAAAGACTCGCAAAGAACTCAAGAGCTTTCTGGGTTTTGCCAACTTTTATCGTCAATTCATCCCCTCTTTTGCCGAGATTGCCCTACCCCTTACAGAACTACTGAAAACAGGCAAAGGAGGAGGGAAGCCACAGCCGGGCCAACCACTAGTATGGACAATGGGCTGTCAAACAGCTTTTGAGGATTTAAAAAGACTATTTGCTGCTGAACCGGTCCTAAAGCATCTCTGCCCAGGGGAACCCTTTGTAATTCAAGCCGATACCAGCGATGTGGCAGTTGGAGCTGCATTACTGCAAAAGAACAAAAGTGGGGTCCTGCAACCCTGCACCTACACCTCTAAGAAATTTACTGAGAGCGAGCGGAGATGGGCAATCTGGGAGAAAGAGGTCTTCACGATTAGATGGGTGCTATTAAACTGGCGACACTATCTAGAAGGGAGCAAGGTGCCATTTGAGGTATGGACAGATCACAAAAATCTAGAAGCACTGAAAACTCCCCGCAAATTGTCCCCAAAGCAAGTGCGGTGGGCACAGTACTTTAACCGCTTCAACTTCACTCTAAAGTACATACCAGGAGGAAAGAACTTCCTAGCTAATGCGCTATCCCGACTACCCAATACAAAAGCGAACAGGAGGAGGTTAATGAGGCAATTATCCCCAATCCACAAACTGCTGCTCAACATACACCTTGCAGGGTCCCCAATCCTGATGACCCTGGAGTAAAGAAAATAAAACGAGAGCTCCTCACCGACCAATGGTTCAAAGATAATCAAACCTCCCTAACGTGCAGGGATGGTTTGGCTTACAAAAGGGGGAAACTATATTTGCCAGAAGCCCTCCGTCTTAATGCTCTCAAACACAGCCATGATGTAAAACAGGCTGGACACTTTGGATATTTGAAAACCCTACACCTCACCCGCCGGCAATTTTGGTGGCCGGGGATGAAAAGGGATGTGGAAAACTATGTAAAAAGCTGTACTGTATGTGCCACAATGAAAAGAATCCCTGGGAAAACCTCTGGGTTACTGCATCCCGTGGCAGACCCTTCTCAACCATAGGAAGAAATAGCTATGGACTTTATAGTAGACCTACCTGAAAGTAGTGGAAATACTGACATCTGGACTGTAATAGACCTGTTCTCGAAGCAGGCTCATTTCATCGCCTGCAAAGGACTCCCATCTGCCCAACGACTGACCAAATTGTTCCTGAAACATATCTACCGGCTGCATGGCGCCCCTAAGTGAATAATTTCGGACTGGGGGGTGCAGTTCACAGCAAAGTTTTGGAGAAGTTTCCTTACATTAATTGGATCATCTCAAGGTTTATCATCTGCTTTTCATCCGGCCACCAATGGGGCCGCAGAAGCTGCTAACAAAATGGTGGAGCAATATCTTAGGTGCTACGTTTCTCACCAACAGACGAACTTGACTGATCTCCTCCCTTTTGCGGAGGTGGCGTACAATAATTCTGTGCACAGCAGTACCAGCTACACGCCTTTCAGAGTGGCCACAGGAAAAGAGTTCAGCCCAATACCTGAATATCCTCAGGTGCCCTCCGCTTCCCAGACACTTGACCAGTGGGTGAGGGGATGGGAAGAAGTTTGGAGAAACACAAAAACTGCTTTAAAAAGGACTTTTGAAACCCATAAAAAGCAGGCTGATAAAAAGAAGGCTCCCCAAAGAACATTCAAAGTTGGGGAAAAGGTTTATTTGTCAACTAAATATCTACACCTCAAATTGCCCACCAAGAAATTGGGACCAAAATTCTTGGGGCCTTTCCCCATAGTAAGGATCATCAATCCGGTCACCGTAGAACTAAAACTCCCTAGACTTTTAGGGAGAATTCACCCAGTCTTCCATTGCAGCTTGTTGAAACCTTATCGGGGCTCTACTTTAAGACCTCCCCCGAAGAAGGCACCTGGGCCCCTCGTAGTTGCGGGACAGACCCACTATGAAGTGAAACGTATTCTTGACTCTAGAATCTTTAAAAGGGAAATTGCACTACCTAGTACATTGGAAGGGATACCCGTTGTCTGAAGCCACCTGGGTGAAATCCATTGAGGTGAAAGCTGACAGGCTCGTCAAAAGGTTTCATGTGAAATACCCCAACAAACCAAAAACTAGTCATTAACATATGCTTTTATTTACATTACAAGATCTGTCCTTTTTGTAAGGGGGGCCGGATGTCAACACTGCTAATATTGAATATTCTTGCTTTGACAAAATATGCAGAACTGTCTAGTATTTTTAGAGTTAATTCAGATGACAGAGAAAAGGGAGGGGAAATAACAAAAGCCCGGGAAAAGGAACGGAAGTGAATCTCTGCCCTCTGGGCTAATTGGAAGATGTGACTTGTGACTGCAAGATAAGGGAGGGGTTTAGCAAGAAAAGTTAGATGCCAGCAAGAGGAATTCAGATTCTGGCATAAACCTCCATGATGTGCTGTTAATTTGTAACACTGTTAATAAAGGCTTTAAGATAAACATGTCTGGAAGTTCTTTAAAGTGTTTCATTAGTCGGAACCATGACATCTACACCGAAATGGAACAGCGCTGTCTCATGTGGGAGAAAGAGGCATACGGGATACGTTGGTCATTACTTACGTGGTGCCAGTTCATTGAAAGGAATAAAATACTTTTTCAGGTATGGACAGACCACAAAAACCTGGAAGCCTTGAAAACACCCAGGAAGCTCACCCCCAAGCAAGCCCACTGGTCGCAGCATTTTCACCAATTCCATTTTATGCTCAAGCAATTGCCGAGGGGGAAGAACTTCTTGGCAGATGCACTGTCTTGCATGCCCCAATATAACAGCACGCGAGCCACTGATTCTAAACCACTTATGGTGGAACCACAACTGGCAGCGCCACTAACCACCAGAGCCCAAGCTAAATTAAAACTGCAGCTGGGTAGCCAAACCGGAATCGAATTCCAGAAAACTTTGGAAACAATTGAATGGTTCCAGAAAAATAGACACGTGTGCACAATCAAGGACGGACTGCCATGGGTGGGGGAAAAGTTATATATACCAACAACCCAGAGGGTCACATTCATGCAGCTTTGCCATGACACAAAATCAGCAGGGCATTTTGGATTTGTAAAAACATTACACTTAATTAAAAGGCAATTTTGGTGGCCATCCATGAAAAAGGACATAGAAAGTTACGTGGCCAGCTGCCCAACGTGCGCAACTGCTAAGAGGTTGCAAGGGAAATCGCCCAGACTGTTACAACCAGTGGCAAATCCCTCAGCCCCCTGGAAGAAAATAGCCATGGATTTTATAGTGGAATTACCAGAAAGCAATGGAAACACTGTCATCTGGATGGTTACAGACTTTTTTTTCCAAACAGGTGCACTTTATCCATTGCCAAAAGATTCCCACCGCAAAAACCTTAGCGAACCTTTTCGTGCAGCACATTTACAGACTGCATGGGGCACCCCAACACATCATATCTGATAGGGGAGTGCAATTTACATCAGCATTTTGGAAGGAATTTTTATCCCTCTTAGGGACCACTCAGGGACTGACATCAAGCCATCATCCACAAGGAAATGGACAAGCAGAACATTGTAACTCAGTACTTGAGCAATATTTAAGATGCTTTATTAATTTCCAGCAAACAAATTGGACGGACCTACTCCCTTTCGCAGAAGTTGCCTACAATAATGCAGTCCACTCCAGCACAGGCTACACTCCCTTTCAAGTAACCACCAGTCAGAGTTTCAACCCTATGCCAGAACTAATCCCAAATTAGCAATCCCATCACTGAAACAATGGATAGCACAATTACAAATCACCTGGCCAATAGTTAGAAAAGCACTAGATGAAGCTAGGCAAGCATACAAAGCACAAGCCGATTAAAAAAAGGGTTGAGCCTACACCATTCATTATAGGAGAAATGGTGTGCTTATCTACAAAATACCTAAAATCCCTACAACCCTGTAAAAAACTTGGACCAAAATATATAGGACCTTTTCCAATTAAAAGCATCATAAACCCAGTAACAGTAGAACTAGAATTACCCAAAAATCTCAGGCAAATACATCCAATTTTTCACTGCAGTTTGCTGAAAAGAGTCACCTTTACGGCCAAAAATCCCCCCCACCACCTCCAGTCATGGTTGAAGGAGAACAACACTTTGAGATAAAGGAAATGCTACACTCTAGGAAGTATCATGGGACAACTCAATACCTAGTAGCATGGAAACACCTTCCCTGCTCACAAAACGAGTGGGTCCATAAATGTCATGTCAGAGCCCCGAAACTGCTAAAGAGGTTTCATACAGAATATCCCAACAAGCCAGACTAACTTTTATACCTATTTTGTTTTCTCTACAGGTGGATCTCTCTTATTTTTAAGGGGGGCAGGATGTCAGAATCCAGTTATATTTCCTTTCTATCTATCTCCTCTGATCTAAAACCAATTCTCACCCTTCCCTGGATTCTGCCATACTCCCAAGGGGGAGGGGGGATATGCATGCGGGTTTATTACTTTCACTTCCTCTGTTCACTACAAAGTAACCTTTTGTTTATTTGCCTTCGTGTCTGCTAACCATTACAATGTAACAAATTGCCTCCTATACTATGCACCCCTCTGAACGTCTCCCTACCGGGCAGCTAGGAAAAAAGGGGGAAGAGATACAAACCTCTGGGACCTGGTTTATTTCTCCATCCTCAAAATGAGGTGTGAAGAGCTGTGGGATGATCATGCACAAACAGAGCTGGACTGATGTTATCTTTCCTTTCCCATCAATGGGTTTAACACCTGGGGATTTGCCGGTCTGAACCGCCCGGATGAACTGTGGGGTGGGGTTTGCTTAGGGACACTTTAAAATATCGATCTTTAAGGGAATCCCTCAGATCCTGTCTAGTATGGCTGCTATCAACTACTCTTAATAAAAGTTCCTGTTGGAAGAAATTGTTTCCAAGAGTTCTGCTTTCTTAAGATGTAGGTTGAAGTGAGTCCTTACATCACAACTGACTTACAAAAGGCAGCCTGTTACTCTGTGTGCTTGGACGAAAGCACAGATATCAATAATCATGCAAGGCTGGCAGTAATTTTGTGTTATGCTGTTGGTGACATCATGAGAGAAGAGCTGCTGAAACTGGTGTCTTTGCCTGAAAGAACACAAGGTGTAGATATCTACAATGCTGTGAAGGAAGCTTTTTTGTCACAAGACATAAGACCAGAAAAGGTGGTTTCAATTACAAGTGATGGAGCATGTTCTATGATGGGGGCAACATCTGGTTTCATACAGTTGTTTCTTCTAGAAACAAAACATCAAGTCATTCAGTTCCATTGTATTATACATCAGGAAGCTCTTTGTGCCAGGGAAAGCAACAAAAAATTTGATGATGTCCTCAAAGACGTCACAAAAATAGTGAATTACATCATGGCTCGTGCTCTGAATTGTCAGCAGTTTCAAGTACTTCTTGAGGAGGTTCAGGCACAGTATGATTGTTTGTTTATGTATAATAATGTCCAGTGGCTGAGCAGAGGATGAGTCCTGGAGAGATTTGTTGCCTGCTTGGATGAAATTCGGCTGTTTATGCATGAAAAAGGGCAAGAATATCCACAGCTCACTGATATGGCCTGGCTTACCAACCTCATGTTTTTTATAGACTTTACACACCACTTTAGTCTGCTGAACAAACAATTACAAGGTGCAGGGAAAACAGCAGAAAGGATGTTTTGTGATATCAAAACATTTGAGAGAAAACTGCAGGTTTTTGAAAGAGACCTTGAAAGTGGGCAGCTGAAATATTTTCATAATCTAAAAGTTCATTTAGAAAATTCTACATCATTTACAGACAATCCTACAAGCCATCAGGAAATCTACAAGGAATTTTCTAGCATTGCAGCAGCTGCAAAGGTAAATTTTAGTAACAGATTTTCACAGTTATGTAAGATGGAGGCAACCCTGTGTTTTCTTACTTCTCCAGATAAAGCCAAATTTGAAGAACTTGATCTTTCCTGCTTAGAGTGGTTAGGTTTAGGAAATCTAGAAATGGAGCTACTGGAATTTCAGGAAAATACTATCTGGAAAAATAAATTCTGTGACCTGCGTGAAACAATAGAGAAGATGGAAGGGATAACAAACGACAGCACAGTTAGTGCTGAGAACGAAATCCTCAAAGTGTGGAATTCTCTGCCAGATAATTTTAAATCCATGAAAGCACTTGGGATTGCTTTCCTTACCTTTTTTGGATCATCTTACGCTTGTGAGGAGCTGTTTTCAGCTTTGAATTATATAAAATCTGACACCAGAAGCAGACTAACAGATGACCTGAGTGCTGCATGTGTTGCTCTCAAACTTACAAACTATGAGCCAAGGTTAGATAAATTATCAGCAGGCATACAACAGCAAAAATCACATTAATTCTTTAAAACCATGCCAAATGCAAACTTACTTTTCAATAAAAACTTGTTTGTATCATTGAAAGCTGTGTTGTTGTGTTTTTGGGAGGTGGAGTGAGTGGGGGATTTTTACTTTTTGCCTCATTTTGCTCTTTTAAAAAGAACACACCCCAATGCCCCCCTGCATAGCCAGAAGCCTTGCGCCATCGCCGTTCTCCTGTCGCGCTCCCCCAGCCCCTCTTTCCCTTCCTTTGAAACAAACAACCCCCCCAATCCTCCCGTTCCTTCCTTCTGAATTAAAACGAGAGAAAGCCAACTTTTTTCTTTTGTGGTCTTTACATATTTAACCTTCAGAAGGAAGTGGGGAAGAAAACCATTGTGAGACACTCTTCTGTTTTAACTTTTTTTCCTTGTTGCTTTTTGGAGTTTTCATTCTTTCATGAGAGGGCAGTGTTTGGGAGGGGGTGTACCTGCCATTCTCCTCCAAGCCATCAGCTGAGCAAGATGCCCACCTGCCCGTGCTCTTCCCCGTCTGAGGCTTTCATTGAGGATTGGCGGGGGGGGCTGTTTGTTTTTTATCCCCCTCCCATCTGCTGGGTGGTTGCAGCAGGTTTTGGTCTCTTCTGTCGTGCTTTGAAGCACGTTTGTTTTGGGGGGGATCCCCACTCTGGTTGCTAAGCTTGCTTAAACCCTCTTCCACCTCCTCCTCCTCACCGGAGCCCCCCTTTGTCTGCAACCAGCCCCTGTCTCACCTTGCCTTGCCCCATGGCAATGGCATCCCTGCACTGCCCCCTCCCTTGCCTCACCTCACCCTGCAGGACGAGCCTCATACCGACTGCCCAACCCACCAGAGAACCCCTGGATCTCCTCCAATCCTGCCCGGCCCCCAGAGGCATCCCTCCCCAGGAGCAACATGGAGGTGGCCACGCCCACCCATGCTGCCATGACTACCATAGCCATGCCCACTCAGTGACCACACCCACTCGGTGGCCATGCCCCTGGTACCCGGCGATGCATAAGTGGGTTTCGGGTTGCAGTTTGGGTACTCGGTCTCTAAAAGGTTCGCCACCACTGACCTATAGCATGGAAAGGTTCCAAGTTATACCTTCCTAGCACCCTCAGGATCCAAGCCTTGCAACAGAGCCATGATGCTAAGCAAGCTGGCCACTTTGGATTCTTAAAAACTTTGCATTTAGTAAGGCGGCAGTTCTGGTGGCCCGGAATGAAAAAGGACATTGAAAGCTATGTTAAAAGCTGTGCAATTTGTGCTGCCATGAAAAAAAGACCCAGAAAACCCCCTGGACTGTTACATTCCAGCCCCGGGAGGAAATTGTAATGGATTTTATTGTCAAACTCCCTGAAAATAGCAGAGACACCATGATTTGGACTGTCATCAACCTTTTTTCAAAGCAGGCTCACTTTATAGTGTGCCCTGTTCTCCCCTCCGCTCAGAAACTAGAGAAACTGTTTTTGAAGCATATCTACCAGTTCCTCGGTGCCCCAAGAAGAATCATATCAGATTGAGGGGTCCAGTTCACCGAAAAGTTTGACGGGAGTTCGTGAAGCTGATTGGGTCCACCCAGGGACTCAGCTCAGCTTTTCATCAGCGTACGAATGGAGCCTCTGAATGAGCAAGTGCAATGGTGGAACAATAATGGAGATGCTATGTCAACTATCAGCAGACTAACTGGGCAGACCTCCTGCCTTTTGCTGAAATGGCATACAACAATACTGTGCACAGCAGTACCAGTCTTACTCCCTTTAAAGTAGCAACAGTCAGGGAGTTTGTACCCATGCCAGAGTACCCTCAGGAGCCCCCCTCCTCACACACACTAACCAAATGGGTAGACACACTGCAGAATGCTTGGGTAAATGTAAAATGTCCCTTGGAAAGAGCCACAAAGAGCAGGTAGAGAAGAAGTGATCCCCCCAGAGGCCATTTCATATAGGGGAGAAGGTCTACCTCTTGACCAAGTACTTAAGATTAAAATTGACTTGTAAGAAGCTAGGACCCAAATTCATTGGTCCATTTCCCATTGTAAAAATTAACCCTGTCACACTTAAGTTAAAGCTCCCATAGTATTGGGGAAAATACATCCAGTTTTCCATTGCAGTTTGTTGAAACCAGTTACAGAATCAACCTTGAGACCAACACCTTGAACCGCCCCAGGGCCTATCATAGTGGAGGGTGATACCCATTATGAAATAAAACAGATTCTTGCCTCTAGGTTGTACAAGGGGAAATTACAGTATCTAGTTCAATGGAAGGGCTACCATTTATCAGAAGCTTCCTGGGTAAAGAGTAGAGATGTAAAGGTAGAAAGACTAATGAATACATTTCATGACAAACATCCCCAAAGCCTAGGGAACCATCAAAAGATTAACATCACTTTAATGTGTATTTATGTTTATTATCTTACAGGAACTCCTTTCCCTTTCGGGGGGTCCGACTGTCAACTTCTGAAACGAACCTGGCTGAAGCCATTTTTTTTCCGTTCTGAGTTGCCATATAGATGAGGGGAAAGAGGTGGGATGTAGTATTGCTATTTGTATTGTTAGACAAAACACCAAGCAGTCCTGTGGGAACCAAGGTCATTCCTGCAGGTGCTAGAAGGAGGAGCAATGACGATTTGAGAAGCCTGCCAATTGCTTTTATTGGGCAGCGTGATTTATAGCATAGTAGAGGGGAGGGGAGTGTTATGTGGCTTCATTAATTAAAACCTTGACAGAAATATTGGTCAGTTGGAACTTCCCAGCACTTTTAAAAAACATCTTGCATTGCATGCTGTTCTTCACAGCCCCTGCAGTTGTCCATCACCAATTGCACACTGCCTCCACAGCACCATTGCTTCTGCCTGCCACCCGATTGGCTGGGGGCTATTTGTCCCATGTAGCCAAAGGCCCGGGACAAATGGTGTCTGGGCGAATGGGCAGGGATGAAGGGCCAGGGGTGGAGGGCCAAGGACCCATTGGTGGTGGAGAATGGCCAGGGGAGGGCCAGCAGATGAGGAAAGCTGGCTGTAAATGGGCTGAGGCGGGTGGATGGGGGCAGAGGCACAGCCAAGGGTCCATGCCTAAACGTCCTAGACCCGCATGGATTTGCACTTATAACACACTGCCTGAAATTACTGTTATTTCCCACAGGTCTGAGCCCTCTCCTTATGGAGGAATCATAAGTCAACATGGGTTAGGACTTTTCACAAAAACTCCAACAACTTGGCATCTCCAAAGAGGAGTTCCTACTGATGGGCTATGAGCGTGCACTTAGTCCATTTAAACAATGTATTAAAGATCAAGAAGACTCTCGGAATGGGACAATTGACTGACAATTAACAATTGACCCACTTCACGCCACCACCCCATCCCAGATGACCCACCATGGGGGTTCTTCCCCAGCTACCCCTTCCCTGGCTGCCCCTCCTCCCCTGCCGTGTGGCCCTGGGCATTTGGCCATGGGAAAAATCACCATGGCCAATTCGCCACATGCGACAATTAGCCATGCATCCCAGCAGCCAATCCACACACAGAGGGTGGGCCCCTGCCCTCCCATTGGATGTGGTGGCACTGGGTGGGGCACACAGTTTCCCAAGATTCAAAGTTTGTTCCTGACAAAGTCCCAACCCCACAGCAGCTCTTTATATCTCAATCCCCAGGTGTGCCTTGTGGGGTGGGGTGGGACGCTCTCCTCCCGAGCAAGTGAGCCTGCCTGCGTTGTTCCCTCCTCCTCTCCACTCTCCTAGGTCTAGGATCAGGTGGGGGTGGGCCTTGCTCCTTGCCTGAACTATGTCTCCCCTGTTCCAATCCTGAAGGGCCCTGGCCTGCCTCAGCCTGCCCTTCCCCACAGTCCTCTGAAGCCACAGACACCTCTCTCTGGGCCTCGACAGGG
The DNA here is from genome assembly GCA_034064705.1 of Bothrops alternatus. Classification (NCBI taxonomy): domain Eukaryota; kingdom Metazoa; phylum Chordata; class Lepidosauria; order Squamata; family Viperidae; genus Bothrops; species Bothrops alternatus. The sequence continues at coordinate 1,457,776 of JARGCV010000105.1, read as the reverse complement.
TCCTGTTCCGGCTCCATTTCCTCCTCCAATTCAGGCTCAGATGGAGGCATGTCACAGCCACTGGGGAGGCGGGGGACATGGCAGTTTCTGTGTGGGCAACTGGGCCACTCCTCCCCTCCAGGCGTGCCTTCCTGGGGACAGCACAGCATCCTGCCACCCCCCAAAAGGGAGGACGCTGGGTTCTACCCCACTGCAGGATTTGCCATTCCTCATTCCAGGTACAAGTCATGTCTGGCACTGTGCCTCTGCCACTGCCGCACTTTGCACAAACCCTGAAACATGCTGCCCATCTCCATTTCCCGCGATGTCAGCTGCCCTGCCCCCTCAAGGTTGCCTGTGCTGGACCAGCAAAGCTCAAGGCAGCCCACGGGGGGGGGGGGGGTAGTCGGGGGCAGGGCCTTCCCCTTCCCAGTTTTTCAGGAGGCGGCCAGCTGGCTGGCCAGCATCAGCAGCCAAACTGAGTTGGCTGTGGTTTGCAAAACATTGGAATTTTTTTTTAGAAATGTTTTATTGATTTTTACAATAATAATCCTTAGTGCCTAGTGTACAGCATGTTGTCTTGGTTCATAGATTTTTTAAAAAACCAATCAATAGTAATTAATTAACAGTCAATAATTAATTTTTGTAATGTCATAATTAGTATATTAATTAATAGTATATCTCTTTGATCTTCCCTTCTCTCAATAGTATTCTCCTTCTTCAACCTTAAACAAATATAATTCCTAATATTTTCAATACATAAATGGCTAAATATATTTTTTCATGTTTGTACAAATAATAACATCCATGTATGACATTTTTTCTTATCAACTTGTGTTGTTTTTATAAAAATCATCTTATTAATTCACCATATATCCTATTTTCATAATTCTTATTTAAGCTTAATTTCGCCTTAATATTCAAACAATTCTTATCAGTCATATAAATATCCAGATTTTCCATTTAGATACACCATCCCAATGTTTTCATATTTCATGCGTTATAAAAATACTATACTGCTTATCTATCTTATGACATCTACCTAAGATATCTTTTCTGATCAGTTTATATTTCACTTACATTTGTAAAAGTTAATTTGTTAAATCACTATATATCCTATTTTCGAAGTTCTTATTTAAGCTTAGTTTCCCCTCAGTATTTCAGTCATTCCTTAATCCTAATTCTCTTCAACTTAATTTACCTTTAAATTTCAAACTTTTCATTCACATACATCATCCCAATATTTTTACATTTTATATATTATAAAAATACTATATTACTTATATCTCTTATCCCTCTTATTGTAAGGCCCCTTTATATCCAAAGTTATCTGTTCTTTTCACTGTATTCAAACAAGTGTTTGCTCATGTAATACTCCATCTGGTAGGGTGAGTCAAAACTCTTGAATCTGTCTCTGGCCTTCTTCTTTTGCCAAGTAGCTTTCCAGGTTGATATATTCCGCTTGCCAGGAAGTTCTTGTACTGTATTTTTGTAAGTATTGTTGGGAGTGCAGAAGATGGAATGCGTAAAATATATGCTTTTTGTCTCCCAAACGCTAATGGTTCTCCTGGCAATTCTATAGTCCATTTTGTTAAGACTTCTTTCTTATCCTCAGGTTTATTTTGACGTTCTGATGAATAAAGTATCTTTTCCATTTTTGTTCTTATGTCCAAGTCTTGTAAGTTTTTTCCCTGTTTGTGTTAAATTAGAATTCTCTTCATTTGTAGCTTTGCTGATTAAGTCATTTTCTTCTAGTTTATGTTCTGTTATCTGATTTGTTTGTTCATTCTTTACCATCATTTTCTGAGTGGTTTTTGATTGTGGGTTTAGATTAGAAATGTGCTCATTTATGTCGTCAAAGTTGGCTTTGATCTCCTCATGGTTTAAAGCTATTGTCATTTGTATCTGTCATAGCATTACATACATTTCCTCCTGGAAAGTATTTGTCTTGTCTTGAAATGTTGCTTCTGGAGGTCTTTGATATTCCAGGCTAGGTCCTTCAGGATTATTAAATGTGGTTTTCTGTCATTTTTTTAATAAGTATGCAATATCCATGTTGTCTCCCCCTTTCAAATAGTCCTTCATCAGTGCCATAGTCTCTATAATTAGCCTTATCAAACCAGCCAAACTCAGAATCCAAACAGCCCAATTTTGTATAATTCTTATCTTTATATATAGTTTTTATAATGCACTGTATTTCCAGTTGTCAAGGCATCAGTAAAATCAGTATTTTATAACAGTTCTTTTATTCAGGTGTCAGTTGTCAACCAGTCAAAATTGAAGTTCAATATATTTAGTCACCTTGAGTCCTTCCTGTAAATTCCCTCCTAAAAGATTAGCCCAGAGTCAAAGTTTTTCTTTTTCTGTAAACAATTCTTAAGTTTAGACAACAGTCAGAGTATTTCTTTTCCTTCAGATACTTTTTAATCTTATGGCTGGCCCAGTATGTATTTTTTCTTTGTTACCACCAACTGTCTTCTGGGGGTTATTAAAGTTCAAGGGAACAGATTATTCTTTGTTTCTGGGCATCTTGCCAATTTCTGAGTCAGTGTTGTTAATATTCTATGCTCTAGTTCTCCACTAAGTGTCAGTAGTTGTTTATTTTCCAGCTTTTTCAGACAAAAATATTATTATTTATTATTTTTATAATTTCATCAAAACCCTTTAAGGTATAATCTTAGCAGTTATTTTTTAATTTCTAGATTTATCCAGACTGTAGTATTTTAACTTTGATTTCAATATATGTCTTTCCCCCTTAAAGATGACCTCCAAGGTCCCTTCCAACTTTATTATTATTATTATTATTATTATTATTATTATTATTATTATTATTATTATTATTATTATTATTATTATTATTATTATTATTATTATTATTATTATTATTGCTGCTTCCTGCTATGAGGGAGTGGGGGTGTAGTCCCCTCCCTTCACTTTCAGAGGTTTTCTTACTTTGGGGATCTTTCCCAAGGACTTAGTTACAGAGGAGAGGAGAGAAGATCGATACTCTCACCAGTTCCAAGCACGCTGTTCAACATTGTTCTGGTTCGTGCTCTTGGACTTTGGCTGCAAGTAGCTTGGGGTAGACCCTGGTGTGCAGCTAGCCTTTCTCCTGTCGGGTTAGAGGGCTTCCCCCAGATTGAACGGAACGACCGCCGACATTCCGTGATCATCGGGGCACCCTTCTTTCTTTGTCACCTCTCCAGGGTGACTTCAGACCCATTTAGGGTCCCCTGACAGGACAAAATCAGCCGTGGGGTGCGGAGCTCCTCAATCCCATGTGCTACGGCTCAAAACCCGGAAGTCCAAAACATTGGAAATTTGGTTTTGCAATCCTGGACACTCAACATAAACTGTGCAGCCACATGGTTTGGATGGGTCTCAACCTATGTTGGGCAGCCGAACTGCCACCACCACAGCCACCCATTGCATTCTACGTGGCCCTGCTCTGCACACAGCTCCTCTGGGACATTCCAGTCTTGCTGGCAATGGAACTGGTAATGTTGGAGCCATTGCTGGCGCCAAGCCGGTCCCAGAATATCTCAGAGGAGCTGGGTGCAGAGTGGGGCCAGGCAGGATGCAATGGGTAGTGGTGGCTTCTGCCTCACGAAATGCTGAGATGAGGAAGGCCCCTCCCCGCCTCCCCTCCATAGGCCACCTCAAGCTCTGCCAACCTGGTGAAGGCAACCTTGAGGGGGCAGGATGGCTGGCATTGTGGCCGGCATAGTTGCACATAAGAATAGAATTAGCCCCAATTCAGAAAGGCCAGGGGGGAAGAGAGAAGCAGTTTTGCCTCCCTCCCCCTGCCACTGCCTGGTTTCATTTCCACTTACAGGTATCTTTCCAGATGGAATTGATGGTGCAGAGCTACCGAGAACCCAAAGGCCAGGTTGAAAGCAGCACATCTTAGAGGGGCAAGAGAAAGCCACAGGGTGTACCACAAAAGCAGAAGCAGATGCCCCCAAATTCACTTCCTTTGCTTGATTACCAGAAACTGAAAGTGCTTGCCAGATGAATTTACCTCCTGCCAGCAAACACCTGTGCAGAATGTGGGTGTCTTGCTGGGAAAACCAATACAGAATATTGCTGCTGGTTGGGGAATGTTTTCTCTCACTGCTACACTGTTCCTCACTCGCGATGAAGACACCCCAGTTTTCTCCCCACCAAAGGTTTGACTCTAGTGCTTACCTGGGCGGATAGTTAAAGGGAAGCAGGTAGTTAAAGGCTGGAATTGTGGGAAGCAAAGATGGGTGGCGTGTTTCAGGGCTTGTGCAAACTGTGGTGGGAGCAGCCAAAGCGTGGTGCTGGATGCGACTTGTACCCAGAACAAAGAAATGGCAAAGCGTGCCACGGGGTGGAGCCCAGTGCTCTCCCTTTTGGGGGTTGGCAGGGTGCTGCACTGCACCCAGGAAGGCTTGGCTGGTGAGCAGGAATGGCTAATTGTTCTGCACAGTGAAATGGCCATGACAATTTGTCCCATGGCCAATTGCCTTGGGCCACACAGAGGGGAAGGAGGGGCAGGGGAGAGGCAGCCAGGGGGAACACCCACAGTGGGTCAGCTGGAGTGGGGGGGCGGGGTGAAGCAGGCAGGGCCAGGTGGCTGCAGTCAATTTTCCTAGAGCCATCTCCTCTACTCAAGAACATTTTCTTGAGCAGTCAGGCCTCCCTTCACAAACCAACGAGTTATTTATATAACTGTCTCTAAATTTTGGAGGGCACTAACTCTAGCACATTGTAATAGTCTCCCCATAGTAGCTCTGGAGGACCAATATAAAAAAGCCAGTTGGAGTGTACTGCTGGGAGGATATAAACTCTTCAAAAGAAACAGGCTGTAATGTATTGGTCACAACTGTTTTGAATCACTTGCTTAATGTCTAATCACTTGTTTGAATGTCTGACCTAGATTCTGTTGTTATGTAACGGCTGCTGTTACTTAAGCCAGACTTGGTCTCTCCAGCCTGGTAATTAGATTTTGGGCGGGAAACTGTTACTTTAAACCTATTGGCTGCTGCCTGGAGGCTAACTATATAAATAGCTGCACAGCAGCTAGTTGAGCTGCTTCTGTTCAGAGTTAAATAAACTTGTTGCTGTTTCAACACTCATCTTGTTTAATGCCTTCAAGAACCGAATACTTAACAGTGGCAATGAAGGTGGGATGTGCTGCTTCATCATAAGACTCTGAAGTCACTAGGGGGTGAGGCCAGCACAGAGCCTGGCAGGAACTACGTTCCCCCACCCTTGGTCTGCCAAGGAAGCCACGCTGGACACCACCACGCCCTAAGGATCCATCCTAGGGCCTACGCAGAAGCCAGCAGCACAAGGCAACACGAGCAAAAAGAAATGCAAGCAACTCACCATAGTGAAAGTGGGGAAACTCGAAGAGTTTGACATCAACCACCCAGAGTGATGGGCGCCCTACATTTCCCACGTAGAAAACTACCTCTGCACCAACCAGGTTGCCGAAGATGGACTGAAGGCCGCAACCCTCTTCTGCGTGTGCGGCCCCACCACCTTCGACACTGCGGAAAACCTGGTCGCCCTGACGCCGCTCAAGTCTGTCACCTACGTGGACTTGAAGAAAAGGCTCCGAGAAATAAAAGATTGCTTTACTTAGAGGGACACGACCTTCAGTTAGGTTGGCATGCTTTTATATGGTACGAGAAATCTAAAGCACATAAGTACTTTCAAAATCATGCCATAAGAAACGTACTACTTTCAGAATGGGAGAAAATTAAACATAAAATATATATGAAAATACCTGACTGGCTTTCAACAATGGAAGCATTTGCTTATCCAAATCTGATTAATTATGACAAACTGGTTAGTTATAAAGACATTTTAGACAAAGAGAGAAAACTTAAGGACAGGCAAACTTTACAACTACAAGGTATTGACTTGACATGATGGTCCTATTTGCAAATTCAAACAAGATACGAAAAAGATATAAAATTGACAGGTTTTTACAAAGAACAGACCCCTTTAGATAAAATTTTGTTAAAAACAGATGAGAATTTGATTAGAAAACTCTATAAATTTCTTTTAAACTGGAAGATGGAAGAAGAACAAGTGAAAGAAACAATGATAGTATGGGCAAAGAACATTGGACATTCTATAGATTTGGAAGACTGGCAAAAACTTTGGGATAAAAATATTAAGCTTACAAAAGCGGTAGCATATAAAGAAAATTTATATAAGATGTTTTATAGATGGCATATGACACCAGTTCGCTTAGCAAAAATGTTTAAAAATGTTTCAGATATTTGCTAGAAATGTAAACACAGCCAGGCACTTATTACCATGCCTGGTGGATATGCCCTATCGCTAAGAAATATTGGTCTAAGATCCATAGATGGTTGGAAAAGATGATGAAACTACAGATAGAATTTAAACCGGAATTGTTTTTGTTAGGAATATTAAGACCTAATTATGGTAAAGAGAATGACTACTTGATATTGCATGTTTTAACAGCTGCAAGGATAGTATTTGCCCAATTTTGGAAAAATGAGAATTTACCATCTGACCAGATTATAATTACTAAAATTTTAGAGTGTGCAGAAATGGATAGACTAACATTAGAAATGAAAGAAAAAGATGATTCAATTTATTTTAGAACTTGGGGAAAAATTTATCAATGGTTAGAGACACGTTAGAACTTGAAGGATTCAAGATTTTAGAATAGATGACTGATTTTTAATTGAGTTCTAACTAACATTTTGATGATATGATTATTTTTCCTGATTTACTGATTCTCATTTGTTACTTTTGATTGTTAGGATTTTTTGAGATTTTATTAGTAGTGTTTACTTAATAGATCAACATATTTGTTTACTAACTGTTTTTAATATGTTTTAGTCTAAGCTTTGGTAAAAATGGTTGAATATGATATTTACTCATTATTATGATCCGGACGGTAGCTAGTTTGTTGAAATATGTGATTGTACCTATCCTTATTTTACCCTAATGCCTTATTCCCTTCCCCTTTCCTTCCACCCCTCCCTTTATCATACCTGTATTGTTCCTATTTTTCCTCATTTATATAAACTTAATAAAATTTTGTTAAAAAAAAAAGGCTCCGAGACCATTTTGAGCCAAAATTATCCGTGATAGCGTGGAGGCATGCTTTTGAGCAGCGGGAGCAACAACCCGGCAAATAGGCCATAGAATTCATCGCCACTCTTCGTCAAGCGTCCCAACTCTGCAATTTCACAGATCTGGAGGAGAGACTAAGGGACCGTCTAGTCTGCAGCCTCCAGAATCGAGAGCTCCAACAAAAACTTTTCACTAAGGAGACTCTCTTGCTACAGGAGGCCTTGAAGGAGGTCATGGCAGACGAAGCCACCAGAGGGGCCGTTAAAGTACTGCGGCCCTCCAAAAGCGTGTCAAGCACCGAAGCAGTCCACGAGGACGCTGAGCGAAGGGAAGACACTGACTCAGACTACGAAGTTGACAAGCTACAGAGGCACCAAGAGAAGGGACCGAGGCCAGCTGACAAGGCAGTTCCGTTTCTTAGGTGCATGGGTTGCGGAGGCCGCCATCAACGCGCGGAATGTCATTTCCGTACAGCAACGTGCCGGGCGTGTGGCAAGTCAGGCCACATTGCTGCCATCTGTCGAGGTCGCCAGAGGGACCATCCACAGGAAGACTCAATCAGGAGAGGTACCGGGGCCCCGGGGCAACACCGAGTAGGGTTCTGCGCCAGCCAAAGGAGCGTTCTCCGCACTGGTGCCCATCGCCCCCTTAGCCAAAGCTTCGACTCCAAGTCAAGCTTCAGGGAGTTCCATGTAAGATGGAAGTAGACACAGGCTCAGCCATGTCCATCATCTCTATAGGAACATTTAGGCACATATGCAGCCGCGGCAATAGATGGGCCAAACTTCAGCCATCTAATTTAATGCTCACCGACTTCCAAAACTCCCACGTGGCGGTCAAGGTGAAATTCTAGTGAATTTCAAGGGGTTTGCAGGCCCACTTGATGTTGTTGTGGTAGAAGGCCAACGCACGAGCCTCACAGGGCTCGATTGGTTCAACGCATTGGGCATTCAAGTAACCGGCATTCATCGGACACAAGCGGCGGATTTGTCTTCAGTCTGCCAAGAATTCTCAGATGTTTTCAGTTCATGCCTAGGGGAGTACAAGGGTCCTCCGATAGCTTTCAAGCTTGATCCTATGGTAACGCCAATACGGATCAAGCCTCGTCGAGTGCCTTTTGCTTTAAAACAAAAAATCGACGCGGAGCTGGACAAGCTGGTCAGTCAGGGGGTATTGTAGCCCATAGACAGTGGGGAGTGGGAGACCCCCATAGTAACGCCACTAAAGGCCAACCAGGAAGTGCAAATATGCACTGACTACAAGTGTACCATTAACTGGGCACTTCAGCAGCACGCATACCCAGTGCCAGTTGTCAGCCATATTTTGGCATCATTGCAAGGTGGCCGCATGTTCGCCAAATTAGATTTGGCACAGGGCTACCAACAGCTGCCAGTGGACGAGGCCACGGCAGCCACCCAAACCATCGTCACCCATTGGGGGGCCTTCAAGATCAAGCGCCTACAGTTTGGGGTGAGTATAGCCCCAGGGATTTTCCAGGGAGTAATGGAGCAAACGCTCAAGGGCATTCCATGGGTCTGCCCATACTTTGATGATGTTCTCATCGCCTGAGAAACCGCAGAGGTCCTGGCTGAACGGCTTAGAGCCGTCCTTCAGCGGTTCCACTCAGCAGGACTCAGATTAAAGAAAGAAAAATGCAAGATTGGGGTTGAGTCAATGGAGTTCTTGGGGTTCTGCATCGATGCCGACAGCATCCATCCGGCGGACTCAAAGCTGAAAGTGATTCAGTAGGCCCCAAGCCCAAAGTCCAAGGAAGAGCTTCAGGCCTTTTTGGGCCTTCTCAATTTTTACCATGCCTTCCTTCCAAACAAGGCCACTGTGGCAGAGCCATTACACCGGCTCTTGGACAGACAAGCCCAGTGGAAGTGGACCAGCGTCCACGAAAGGAGTTTCCAAGCAGTCAAATCACTGCTGTCCTCGAACTCTGTACTCACGCATTTTAACGAAAGGCTGCCAGTCTGCATCATGTGTGATGCATCTCCGTATGGGGTTGGGGCTCTGTTGAGCCATTTGTCGGAAGATGGGAAACAGTCTCCCATCGCCTACTATTCTAGGACCCTGTCGTCCACAAAGCGCAACTACGTGCAAATTGATAAGGAGGCTTTGGCAATCGTGGCTGGAGTTAAAAAATTCCACGACTACTTGTACGGTTGCCAGTTCACGGTCTTTACAGACCACAAGCCACTCCTAGGGTTGTTCACTACAAACAAACAGGCACCCCAGATTCTGTCGCCTCGAATGTTGAGGTGGTCTATTTTTCTGTCAGCCTACAACTATAGGCTGGTTCACAAACCGGGCAAAGAAATGGGCCATGCAGACGGCCTCAGTAGGTTGCCCCTACCACATGTAGAGCCAGATCCAGCTCCAGCTGCACGCATCCTGGCTATCCAGGATCTGCCGGAGTCTCCCCTTCACGCTGGGGATGTAGCTGCTGAGATGACAGCTAACAAAATACTGAGTCGTGTATAGAATTGGGTGCACACAGGATGGCTAGACAAATGTCCAGGCCCAGAATTTCAGAGCTTTTTCATGCGAAAAGATGAGCTTTCAGCTCATAAAGGGTGCATCCTTTGGGGAAGTAGGGTCATAGTTCCCAGCTCGTTAAGACCCAGAGTGCTTGAGTCTCTGCACGAGGGCCATCTGGGAATAGTCCGGATGAAGGCACTCACAAGGAGCTACCTTTGGTGGCCTGGGCTAGATAAGGCTATCGAGGCCCAAGTACATGGTTGCATCACGTGTCAACAGTCCAGACCGGAGATGCTGCAAGCCCCTGTCCACCGATGGGAGGACACTCACACACCGTGGTCAAGAATCCATATTGACTTTGCTGGGCCCTTTCAGGGACAGCCGTTTTTAATAGTGGTCGATAGCCATTCAAAATGGTTAGAGGTTGCACCAGTTCCCAATATGACTACTGCCAGGACTATCCAGGAACTGCGCAGAATATTTGCAACACATGGGCTTCCAGACATCTTAGTATCAGACAATGGGGCTCAGTTTACTGCTTCAGAATTCCAGTCCTTCCTCAGGACAAACCTCATAAGGCACGCCACGTCGGCTCACTTTCACCCGGTCTCGAACGGCCAGTTGCATGGTCCGCACAACCAAGGAGTCCCTAAAATGGATTGTCACAGGAAACTGGCACCACAGATTGGCAGACTTTCTACTCTGCCAGTGTACATAAGAACATAAGAAGAGCCATGCTAAATCAGGCCAAAGCCCATCGAGTCCAGCATTCTGTGTCACACAGTGGCCCACCAATTGTACATGGGGATCTTGAGCAGAAAGAGAAGGCAAAACCCTCCCTTTCCCTTGACCCCCAACAAATGGTACTCAAGGGAATCCTGCCTGCCTCAACCAACATAGAGGCGGCACATGGACATCCATTTTAATAACCACCGATACACTTTACATCCATGAATCTATCTAGCCCTGCCTTGAAGCTGTCAAGGCTGACAGCTGTCACGACCCCTTCAGGAAGTGAATTCCATAAATCAACGACCCTCTGGGTGAAGAAATATTTCCCTTTATTTGTCCTCACTTTCTTAGCTATGAGCTTTAGGGAGTGCCCCCTTGTCCTGGTATTGTGTGATAGAGAAAAGAATTTTTCTCTATCCACCTTTTCTATCCCATGCATGATTTTATACACTTCGATCAAGTCACCCCTTAAACGCCGTCTTTCAAGGCTGAAGAGACCAAGGCGTACAACTCCCTGCACAGCCATGGGCAGAAGCCCAGCCGAGCTACGTTGGGGCCGACGTTTGATCACTAAGCTGGACAGGCTCCACGCCGACAGAGTTGCATCGGACTCTGCACGGCCAAAGGCACCCAGAAGTCTGCAAGTGGGTGACCGGGTTTGGACCTGGAATTACTTTGCAAAACATGACTTAGTGCTTGGTGGCAAAAACCTTGTTGGCAATCACAGAGGTCAGACGTTTCTTGCAGTTGGCCACCAGGTTTGCACACATCTCAGGAGGGATTTTGTCCCACTCCTCTTTGCAGATCCTCTCCAAGTCATTAAGGTTTCGAGGCTGACATTTGGCAGCTCGAACCTTCAGCTCCCTCCACAGATTTTCTATGGGATTAAGATCTGGAGACTGGCTAGGCCACTCCAGGACCTTAATGTGCTTCTTCTTGAGCCACTCCTTTGTTTCCTTGGCCGTGTGTTTTGGGTCATTGCCATGTTGGAATACCCATCCACCACCCATTTTTAATGCCCTGGCTGAGGGAAGGAGGTTCTCACCCAAGATTCCATCCATTGTCCCTTTGATGCGGTGAAGTTGTCCTGTCCCCTTAGCAGAAAAACACCCCCAAAGCATGAAGTTTCCACATCCATGTTTGACGGTGGGGATGGTGTTCCTGGGGTCATAGGCAGCATTCCTCCTCCTCCAAACATGGCAAGTTGAGTTGATGCCAAAGAGCTTGATTTTGGTCTCATCTGACCACAACACTTTCACCCAGTTCTCCTCTGAATCATTCAGATGTTTGTTGGCAAATTTCAGATGGGCCTGTACATGTGCTTTTTTGAGCAGGGGGACCTTGTGGGCGCTGCAGGATTTCAGTCCTTCACGGCGTAGTGTGTTACCAATTGTTTTCTTGGCGACTATGGTCCCAGCTGCCTTGAGATCATTGACGAGATCCTCCCATGTAGTTCTGGGCTGATTCCTCACCAATGACCCGATCGAGGGTCAAGGCTCAGAGGCAGCCAGTCACATAAAAACGGACTCCCAGATCCAGCATTTTATACTCTGATGATGTCGGCAGTGTGGCCGACGAAAGCTCAGTACTTTTGTAGATTAAACAGCTTTGTTTATGATTTTATCCTGGTGATTGTTTTTCATCTATTCCATGTTATGTGTATACCCGGGATTATATATATATATAATAAAGGTAAAAAAGGATATATGCAGTGTTATCTTCATTTTAGATGTCAAAAGGGTCTCTCTCTCTCTCTGTTTCTGTCTCTCTCTTTCCTCTCTTTCTCTCTTTTCTCTCCCCCTCTTTCCTCTCTTTCTCTCTTTTCTCTCTTTCTCTTTCCTCTCCCTTTCTCTTTCCTCTTTCTTTCTCTTTCCTTTTTCTCTCTTTCATCTCCCTCTCTTTCCTCTCCCTCTTTCTCTCTCTCTCTTTCTCTCTTTCCTCTCCCTTTCTCTTTCCTCCCTCTTTCTCTATTTCCTCTTTCCTCTCCCTCTTTTTCTCTCTCTCTCTTTCCTCTTTCTCTCTCTTTCCTCTCTCTCTTTCTCTTTCCTCTCTCCCTCTCTTTCTCTCTCCTTCTCCAGGTGAGCAGAGAGAGAATGAAAGGCAGATGGCGCCAAAGGGGCGGGGAGAGGGAGGGGGGCAGGATGGGAGGCAGTGGCTCTGGGGGTGGCAGTATGGCGGCGGCCACTGCAGCACCATCGGGGGTCCCCGCCATCCTCAACACGGCCCCTGCCCCACCGTGTCCTTGACCGCTTCACCGTCACAAGAGGGCGCCAAGTGGACGCTGCTCTCCCTGCAGCGCAGGTGCACCATGGGCGGCTGCGCCAGCAAAGGGGGCTCCCCCAATGGGGAGTGCTGCTGCAGGGACAAGGGGGGTCCCGACCCGCCACCGGCCCAGCCGCCCTCACAGCCCAAGGTCTCCTTCTCCTGCAGCACCGAGGGCGGCGGCGGCGGCTCCCCGAAAGCGGCCGACGAAGGCACCACCGATGGGGTCGAGGTGGGGCCGGGCGGCGGAGAGCCCCAAAGCAGCCAGGCAAGCTTCATGCAGCAGCAGTTCAGCGCAATGCTCCAGCCAGGCATCAACAAGTTCTCACGACCAGCAGCAGTGGTGATGGCAGCGGGAGGACGGCAAAGGGGCACAGCTGCCCGGTTGTCGCCGCCTCTCCGGCCTTGCTCAGCATGACCCCTGGCTACCCTCCCGGGCTAGCAGAGGTGGTGGCGGAGCAGGGCGAGCGGAGACCCGCCGGGCAGGGAAGAGGCACCCTGAGACTGGCCGCCCCCACCCGCGGCTCCTTACCCAGGTTCTGTCTCCAGAGGACGGCGAAGAGACAACTTTCCAGCAATCCTCCTGGCTCTTCCTCCGCTGCCGCCATGTGCAGTCCAAAGAAGGAAAGAGGTTTGTGGGCAGTCCCACAAACCAAAGAAGTTCAACCAATCAATTCAAACTTCACGAGTTTTTTTTTTCGTAAGAAGTTTGAATTGATTGGTTGAACTTTTTTAGTCTCAGTTTTTTTGGGGGGACTGCACATGGTGGTGGAGGACAGGGAGCCGCAGGAGACGGCTGAAAGAGCCACATGCAGCTCCGGAGCTGCGGGTTGCTGACCCGTGAACTAGACATACCCAATACCAGCAGCCGTTCCTTATATGCTTTAGCCTCCAGTTCCCTAATCATCTTTGTTGCTCTTCTCTGTACTCTTTCTAGAGTCTCAACATCTTTTTTACATTGTGGTGACCAATACTGGATGCAGTATTCCAAGTGTGGCCTTACCAGGGCATTGTAAAGTGGTATTAATACTTCACGTGATCTGGATTCTATCCCTCTGTTAATGCAGCCTAGCATTGTGTTGGCCTTTTTGGCAGCTGCAGCACACTGCTGGGTCATATTTAAGTGATTATCCACTAGGACTCCGAGGTCCCTCTCACAGTTACTACTATTGAGCAAGGTACCACCTACACTATACCTGTACATTTGTTTTTTCTTGCCTAAATGTAGAACCTTACTTTTTTCACCATTGAATTTCATTTTGTTAGATAGCGCCCAGTGTTCAAGTCTGTCCAGATCCTTCTGTATCTTAAGCCTGTCTTCTGGAGTGTTGACTATTCCTGCCAGCTTGGTGTCGTCTGCAAATTTGATGAGTTCCCCATCTATCCCCTTGTCCAAATCGTTGATGAAGATGTTGAAGAGCACTGGGCCTAGAACAGAGCCCTGGGGCACCCCACTACACACTTCCCTCCATGTAGATGCAGTTCCATTGAGGACCACACGCTGAGTACGGCCGGTCAACCAGCTATAAATCCATCTGGTGGTGATGCTGTCTAACCCACATTTTTCTATCTTATCAAGTAGTAGGCTGTGATCTACTTTATCAAATGCCTTACTGAAGTCCAAGCAAATTATATCCACAGCATTCCTCTGGTCCACTAATTTTGTCACTTGGTCAAAGAATGCAATAAGATTTGTCTGGCATGATCTGTTTTTGACAAACCCATGTTGGTTTTTAGTAATGACTTTGTTTGCCTCTAGGTGTTCGCTGATTCATTGTTTGATTATCTTTTCCAGAATCTTCCCAGGTATTGAGGTCAGGCTGATAGGTCTGTAATTTCCTGGATCCATTTTTTTTCCTTTTTTGAAGATGGGAACTACATCAGCTCTTTTCCAGTCCTCTGGTAGTTCCCCAGTCATCCAGGATCTTTGAAAAATATAGTTCAGTGGTTCTGAGATCACATCTGCCAGTTCCTTGAGAGCCTTGGGGTGTAATCCATCTGGTCCTGGTGATTTGAACTCGTCTAGGGTGGACAGGTGCTCACTTACCATTTTCTTGCCTATCTTGTGTTTCTAATCTATTTTTTATGGTACTGATTTTGATAGGTTGGACTGCTTTTTCCCTTTGTGTAAAGACAGATGCAAAAAATAAGTTAAATAGTTCTGCTTTCTCCCTGTTGCTTGTCACCTTGCTACTTTCCCCCACTGATGGACCAATCATTTCCTTCACTTTTTTCTTGTTTTTTACATGTTGAAAGAAGCTTTTCTTTGTTATTTTTGACCTTTGTCACAAGCCTTAGTTCATTTTGAGCCTTAGCTTTCCTCACTTCATCTTTGCAGGCTCGGACTATTTGCTGATATTCTGCTTTAGTTATGTGCCCCTCTTTCCACTTTTTATACTTGTCCTTTTTATCTTTCAATTTATCAGATAGTTCTTTATGCAGCCATGCTGGTTTCTTTTGAGAGCTGTTATTTTTCTTCTTTGTTAGTATTGTGCTAGACTGGGCTTTTATTATCTCACTTTTCAAAATTTCCCAAACCTCTTGAGTTGTTTTCCCCTTGAGCATTCTCATCCATGGAATCCTTCCCAAGCTCTCTACATTTATTGAAATTAGCTCTCTTAAAGTCCAAGACTCTAGTTTGTGTTCTATTGCTTGTGCTTCCATAATGTTGAATTTCAATATTGCATGATCACTTTCCCCCAAGGTTCCTGTGGCTTCAACAACTTCTATCATTTCATCTCTGTGAGGATTAGATCCAATATGGGTAATCCCCTAGTGCCCTTCTCTACTTTTTGGGAGACACAGTTGTCCACTAGGTTTGTCAGGAATCTATTTGATCTTCCACTTGGTGCAGAGCTTGTCTCCCAGTTGATGTCAGGGTAATTAAAGTCCCCCATTACTATTGTGATGTGCTTCCTACATACCTTAGTTAGCTGACAAGCAAAAAGTTCATCTATTTCCTCTGTTTGGTTGGGTGGCCTATAGTATACACCTATGGCAATGTCATTCTCCCCCCCTTTTATATTGACCCAAATGCATTCAAGACAGTTTTCATCATTGTTGTGCTCTATTTCTGTAGAGATGTAGTTATTTCTTATATATAGAGCAACTCCACCTCCTCTTTTATTTGGTCTGTTTCTTTTAAATAATTTAAATCCCTCTAGCTGTGTGTTCCATTTGTGGGTTTCATCCCACCATGTTTCCGTAATGGCAACAATATCTTATCTGCCCTCATTTACCTGAATTTCTAGTTCACCCTGTTTACTGTTCATACTCTGTGCATTGGTGCATAGACATTTGAGTCCTTTATGACTGACCCTGTGTTTACTTTCTACATAACCTGTGTGGCGCCTGAGTTCCCCTATTTTCTTACCACCTGTTTGGTTAGTGCACTTTGTGTGGCACTCGCTATTAAAAGCTTGATTTTGCTTGACAGCAAGGTTGATATTCTTACAGCAAGGTTGATATTCTTACAGCAAGGTTGATAATTAGGACTCCAGAAAAAAAATCATGATTGATAGGGGATCAAATACTTATTTCACTCATTAGAATGCAAATCAATTTATAACTTTTTTAAAATACGTTTTTCTGGAGTTTTTGCTGTTATTCTGTCTCTCACTGTTAAAATAAACCTACCATTAAAATTATAGACTAATCATTTGTCAGTGGGCAAACATACAAAACCAGCAGGAGATCAAATAATTTTTTCCCTCACTGTAAAATGAAATGATACAAATAGCAAGATTATGATAGTTCTCACTTAAGTTGGGTTGATAGGGTTACTTGCACAGGAAGCAGGGCATATAGAGAGGTCAAGCACCCAATGGCACATGAACCCTCTCCCCTAAACTGTATGCTAGGACATGAGTATGAGCCTCATATGCCCACATAACAAAAAGAAACCTTTAGGTAAAAATAAAAGGGTGGAGGCATAGGTGATATTGTAGATTATTTCATAGTTGGAGAGCAGTGGGTGTTTATGATTCCCAGAATTAGTGAAATATACACTCTGAGTACACCTAAAAGATTCAGGATTACTGTCCTCTGTTCATGGTTTGGGTTTTGGTTGTGGTTCCAAGGAGGAGTACTCTCTAGAAAATCTTGCTTAGAGGTCAATATGTAACAAGCAATCCTTTCAGAATAATACTTATGAGAAGTGTTGTGATAAATGTTCATTTCTCCTTTAAGAAATTCTTTCTCAGTCTGGATGGGCTTCCCTTTCCCCCCCTTACAGGCTGTCAGCTGATAGCTGTACTAGGGGGGTGGAGAAAGAAGGGAATGAGTTTCGTTTCCTGAGAAAAACATCAGAGCTTTCCAGTGTATTGTTTAACTATTTGTGTACGGTGATTGGCTGTAAATCAGTGGGATGACAATTTGGGGGTAGAAACCTTTGATGTGTAATAAAAAGGAGTGCCTGGTTTCTGTCTGGGCCTTTCCACTTCGAGACAAGCTCCAGTCTCTGTCATTATTCATGGGGGCCGGGTGACGCCACGGACACACTTTTGCCACAAGTGGTGACCCCGACGTGATAACCCTAAGAGGTTATACGTCCCTGGACCCTCAGACTTACCGCCTGGACGTGGCCAAGTGCGCTTCATCAGTTCATCGCTGGACGAGGACTGATCCCTCGTAAGTAATGGGGGGGTGATCTCTCAAAGGCACAGAAAATACATTTAAGGGAGCTCAGAGAGATAACCAGGAAGAATTATGTTTATTTTACGGCGAAGAAGCTGACAGAAGGAGATTTAAGATCTCTCCTTGAATATATTTGGAAACACATTCCTTTCTACCCAGAGGCAGGTTGCCTTAAAGTTGAAACCTGGAGGAAAGTGGGGGAGTTTTTACATACAAATCCTAGGGGCCCCGCCTCCATTTTAACATCTTGGAGAGCAGTGTTAGAGGCTTTGAAGACACAGGAACAGCCCCTATTAAAAAACCTACTGCAACCACCGAATTATAATGAAGTTCAACTTCTTTCCCCTGCCAGTGAAACTCCAGTAACAATTAAAAATCACAGCAGGGTTTCTCCTAGCTATGTTGAGTCATGTGATCCTAATTTAAATGCTCCAACTATGACCAAAACCAGTAATCTTATTCAGGAAACACTACAGAATGCTTATGAGGCAGGAGAATTAGGTGCAGATGAAATGGCAAATTTATACCCTGTAACTGTGGGCATGGATGCAAAAATTGATAATGAATTGGCCACCCAAGAGATTTTGATGAAATTGGCTGTTGAAAATGCTAATGCAGACTGCAAAAGAGTTCTGCAACCCTTAATTGGCACTGGTCAAAAGACACTTGCAGATTTGATTCAAGCATGTAGAGTGGTAGGCAGTCACGTCTATCAAATGGAAAATTTGGCCATGGCAATTAACCGTTCAAATAAGCCTACAGGTAATTGCTTTAATTGTGGAAAGCCAGGACATTTTAAGGCACAGTGCTGCGCTCCTGGTGGCGGACAAAGTAAAACACCCTCTGGCACAATAGTCAAACCAAAAACTGTTTGCCCGAAATGTAAAAAGGGCTATCATTGGGCTAATCAATGCCGTAACTTTCAACAACAAAAAAACTAAGACAGGGGTGCTCAGCTAACCCGACCCAAAAGGCTGAACACTTTCCTGTCCACATTGATCATCCATCTGTTCGACCTGCCACTAAAGGAAGCGCTGGTGTTGATTTACAATTAGCAGCGCCAGTACATCTTTCCTTTCCACATGTTACACAAGTTTGTGACACCCAACTTCAAGGGCCACTCCCTGAAGGCACTGTAGGCATCATTTTACCCCGATCCTCTGCAGCAAAAAAGGGCGTTTTTGTTGTTCCCGGGGTCATTGACTCCAACTATACAGGAATCATTAAGGTCCAACTTTATGCCAACCAGCCGCTTCATTTGAATCAAGGAGACACCTATGCACAAATGGTTCTATTTCCCTATTGACCTATGGGGACTTCTGACACTGAACGGGTGGGTGGGTTTGGATCTACCGATGTTCATTTTAACAGCACAATTTTAGCCCTCACTAAAACGCTCACCCCTGATAAGCCGCTGACCGTTATGGTCATTAACGGTGTTCAATTTTCTGGTATTATAGATATTGGAGCTGATGTTTCTGATTCAGACTAAGGACTGGCCACCTCATTGGCCGTCCCAAGACACCCCCACTGTACGAGGCGTTGGAGGGCTTCAACAAGCTAAGGTCAGTTCTAACTGGCTCTCCGTAAAAACAGAAACAGGAACTACTACAGTACTTATAAAACCAGTTATACTTAACATTCATGTAAATTTATGGGGAAGAGATTTATTGGCTCAATTGGATGCAAAAATTACGTTAGAAGACTAACATGAATCCACTTATGAAATTACAAACCATCCATCAGAATCCTGTATGGGTTGATCAATGGCCACTAACTGAGGAAAAATTAACAGCTTTACTTATGTTAGTGCAGGAACAGCTCACGTTAGGACATCTTGAGCCATCAAATAGTCCTTATAATACCCCTGTTTTTGTGATCATGAAAAAAATCTGGAAAATATAGATTTTTACATGACGTTAGAGAAGTGAATAAAATTATTGTTCCCATGGGACCCCTACAGTGTGGCCTGCCAAATCCAAATTTGATTCCTCAAACATGGGACCTTGTTATCATAGACTTAAAGGATTGCTTTTTTAGTATTCCTTTATTCCCAGAAGACAGAAAGTTATTTGCCTTTACCTTGCCATCAATTAATAATAGTGCTTCTACCACTAGATATCAATGGACTGTGCTACCTCAAGGCATGCTGAACAGTCCAACCATGTGTCAAATGTATGTGGATCTTGCATTACAACCATTTCGTAAATTACATATTAATTGGAAAATTTATCACTATATGGATGACATTCTCGTTGCCGGCCCAGGGCCAAAAGGCACGATTATGGCTTCATATAAAGAATTAGAGACCACGCTGGCCAGGGCAGGATTGGTTATTAGCCCTGAAAAAATACAAAATACAGCGCCATATTTATATTTGGGACACAAATTGCAACAAGCCCATTCGTCACCCCAAGTGGTGCAATTTGATTTGCCACTTGCACCTACATTGGTTCAACTACAACAATATTTAGGAAATATTAATTGGTTAAGGCCATATATAGGTCTTTCTACCTCTACCCTTTCTCCTTTGTTTATGGCATTAAAAGGCCTCAAAAGTCCCACAGACGTTGTGACATTGACCTCCGACCAGTTATCGGTCGTTGAGAAAGTCCAAACGGCCCTCAACACCCAGTGGACTGATCGGTGTGTTGACAATCACCCTGTGCATTTGAATGTGATTTTTGATCGACCACCCACAGCGGCAATTTTTCAACTGGTAGATAAGAAAGTTTTTATTATAGAATGGATTCATTCTCCCAGTACACCTTCACGCTCTATTAACCCTCCAGCTATGACCTTGGCAGACATTCTACATCGTGGCCGTGTCCGTTGCCGACAAATAGCTGGACTAGAGCCGCTAGTAATTTTTCTCCCATTTTCCTTAAAATTGTGGGAAACTATGATTCAAAATAATTCTGTTTTGCAATTATTGATTGGTGATTGGCCTGGTCAATTTTCATGCCACCCTCCCACAGATCATAGATTTATGGCTATGAAAAATTTGCCACTAAAATTACAACCTTTGTCATCTCCAACACCTTTAGAAGGTGTCACAGTTTATACTGATGGTGGAAAAGTCTATGGCGCCTGTGCATGGTGGGCTACAGGAAAATGGTGCACCAAAATCACTCCACCACAATCATCAGCTCAGTGCGCCGAAGTTGCCGCAGTTATTTTGGCATTTCAAACATTCCCTTGTCAAGACATTAATATAATTGTTGACAGTTTATATGTTTATAATTTGGTTTCTCTTTTGCCATATGCTTATATCTCTCCTAGTTTGGATGAGACTTTGTTGACACTATTTTTGACATTGCAAAAATTTATTGAGACAAGATATTGTCCTTATTTTATTGCACATATCCGGAGTCATCAAAATTTTCCAGGAATTCTCAGTGAAGGGAATTCCCAGGCGGATATGGCAACACAAGCTATGACTATGCAACAACTCACTCCCTGGGATAGTCATAGCTATTTTCATCAAAACGCCAAGGCTTTGGTTAAACAATTTGGCATAACCCCGGGGAGGCAGCAGCTATCATTCAACAGTGCCCCAGTTGTTCACAACAAGGACTGTGTATTCCAATGGGTGTGAATCCCCGTGGACTTGAGGCATGTCAAATTTGGCAAATGGACGTTACCCAATATGCATCTTTTAATCCATGGAAATATATACATGTGACTATTGATACATATTCTGGGTTCATCTTTGCTACTCCACAGCGTGGAGAGGCAACTAAACATGTCATCAATCATTGTATTCGAACTTTTAGCACTCTGGGTACTCCTAAAGAATTAAAAACTGATAATGGACCTGCATATTGTAGTCACGCCTTTGCTCAGTTCTGCAATCGGTGGGACATTATTCATAAATTCGGCATTCCTTATAATTCACAGGGGCAAGCAATAGTGGAACGGGCCAATTCTAGCCTTAAACACATGCTTGACAAATTAAAAACAAAAAATGGGGAAAATACCCCTGGACTACCTGGAGTGCAAAATCATCTTAATTTAGCTTTATATACTCTCAATTTTTTCAAAGTAAACCTTACTGGCACACCACCTACCGTAGCTGCCAGCAGACATTTTTCTCCCCTTCCAGCCGCAGTAACCACGGTTCGACCGCTAGTTTGGTATCGTAAGCTACCAGACCCCAATGGAAAGGACCAGCTGAACTTATTACCTGGGGTCGTGGATATGCTGCAGTGCAACATGAAGGCAATACGATATGGGTTCCTGGCCACAATATTCGCCCTTACAGTGTACAGCCAAAAGATTGCAAAGACTCTGGTGAGCCCAAAGTGGACGGACAATGAATTTTGGAAGGACATAAAAAAAGTTAGTGCCTTAACAAACCATACTGACTGCTGGATGTGTATGATGTCACCATCGGATGCCAGTCAAGGACTTTCTTTAGTTGGACTTCATTGGAACAACACTGGAGCCAGCGAAAGTTTTGTAAATATTAATGTGGCAGGAAATTATACGCTGCCACTTAGGCTTTATTATGTAGATTTTGTATTAGTGTGTTTTAATTTTTCTAAGGGAATTATCCTTTTAGGTATATATCCCTCTTGTAATATCACCTTTAATATGCGTGATAATTGTGTTGAAAGTAATAACAAAGTGTATGTAAAATGTGATGATGGAGAGTACAATGCAAGTGTATTGGGTTTGTAGTTATTTTAATGGCGCACGGAATTGGACTGCAGCCAATGACAGTGACGGCCGTTGAAATGCTTAATGAAGAACAAGGACAAATCCCTCCACCAATATCCGGAGATCATAAGCATTGGGGATATTTGGAATGCATTATGGTTTTGGTTACCAAATTTTCAATGGTTAAGAAATTTGATAAGTATTATTGATTATTGTTATATTATTCCATTGTGGATGCTTTTATATACAATGTTTGCCTGGTATTTTTGCTATGATGTAATCTTTTATACCAAAGAACAAATTGTCTCAACAAGTGAACATTATTCAACAAGGATTTGAGCGGATGCCAATGGATAAACAGCCACCTCAGTTGGATGAAATCAAATACATGGACTGAAAGCCCTTGCTTCTAAACAAAAACAAAAAATGATGAGATGTTGCGATAAATGTTCATTTCTCCTTTAAGAAATCCTTTCTCAGTCTGGATGGGCTTCTCTCTCCCCCCCTTACAGGCTGTCAGCTGATAGCTGTACTAGGGGGGTGGAGAAAGAAGGGAATGAGTTTCGTTTCCTGAGAAAAACGTCAGAGCTTTCCAGTGTATTGTTTAACTATTTGTGTACGTTGATTGGCTGTAAATCAGTGGGATGACAATTTGGGGGTAGAAACCTTTGATGTGTAATAAAAAGGAGTGCCTGGTTTCTGTCTGGGCCTTTCCACTTCGAGACAAGCTCCAGTCTCTGTCATTATTCATGGGGGCCAGGTGACGCCACGGACTCACTTTCGCCACAGAGAAGAAAGTGAGAATAGAGAACATGCTTTATTGAGAAGTTGATACATTGGTAACATATTCTAAAATATCCAGGAAAACAGTTTTGCTTCTGTACAAGAACAGCCAGCCTCCCTTCGGTACAAAAGAGAGCATTATCCCATTTACAATAATCTAGAACCTGAGGACAATTGCCAGAAAATGTGCAGAGAAATAGAAATTGTGACAGATTGAGGATAGCAATAAAAAGGTAAAAAAAAAAAAAAACAAGAACAGACAGGAATTCTTGTGTAGGAATCCTTGTGGGAGATGAAGTGCCTTTTCATTTTTTTCCCCAAGATGAGAGACAAGAGGACAATATATTTTGAAAATAACATACAGTTGAAAACAGGTTGTATGTCATGCAGATGTCTACTGTTGACAACTGCACACTAGGCAGAAGTGAAAGGCATAGCATATGGACAATTATATCTGCAGGATGCTTCATCTGGAAGTATGTCTACCATTAAAAACTATGCTCCTTACTCCTCCTTTTTGTGGAAATTGCAGTTAGGAGTGCAGAATGCACCAGCCCATTTTTCTGAACCCCTGAAACAGATCAAACATACTGTCTCTTTGCATAGTCCACCATGTCAGGAAGAAAAAAAATGCCTAAGGAAAAGAACCTATATTAAGATCAAATCCAGGATGTAAATGTCCAGACAGCAAGCTGGGGTGCACACAGCCATCCAATAATCTCCATTGTGGCCACTTTGATCTGCTGCATGTGAGTGTACTCTCAGTTTCAGCTTACTCTGTGTCTCATTTGAACACTGGTGTTGCACTGGTTTGTACACCACCTCAGCATTTAGGAGTAGGTTCCCATCTCAAATACTGGAATATTACTGTATAATAGCATGCAAAACTGTGGCCAAAAGATTGGTCAGTAGAGCAACCTAAGGGAGAGAAGCCTTGCAAAGACTGTCAGAAGTCCAATTCATTATGTATAGATTGCCACCTATACAAAAGTGGAACCAGTAGAAAATAGTGTAGCAGACTGGCCAGAGTTTTCCTCTTCCTCTTTTTGTACTTTAGGAAGGTTGATGTTTTAGAGATGGACAAATTAAGACACCTTGTAGCACCTGAATTACAATGGTCAAGAGTTTTCATTGAAACACTTACAAATCTTCCTTCATCGGACAAAATGCTTTCTCTCCTCTCTTCTCTTCCATTGTTCCCAGCTGTTATAAGTAGGTATTAATTATTACTAGTAGAGGACTCCCTTTAATTCAGAGGCTTTACTTAAAAGATAAGTGCACTCTCGTTTGAAAAGGGGCATGCTTACTATGGAACTGATGCTGGACCACAGCTGAAGTTTTATTTTTCATTTTTCACAATTTCAAACTGTTGGAGTCATCTTATGATAAACATCCAGGTACCAAATCTTAAAATGAGATTAAAAATGTATCTTTGGGTAACCTTGTGTAGTGGATTTTATTTTTTTCATTTGCTAAACAACAAGCCATTATTTCAGAAATGCCCACAACTGTCCACCTGCCCTCAAAGGCTTCTGAGCCAGCTCTCAACTTTCATGTATGGAACAGCATCACTGAAGCTGTTGATCTCCTTATCTACTCCTTGAAAAAAGAAAAAGGAAGTTATCAGACCAAGGTAGTCTCATTGGCAGGGAAAATCTGCAAATCGCCAATATATGGCCAAAAAACACAAGCCATCATGAAGTCTATATTCATTCAGCTGCAACAAATTCCCCCAAGGCCTGGTACCAGAACATCCAGCAGCTTCACAAATTGAATCATAAATGACAAAACTGCCAAATGTACATTGCAAATGAACAACTTGGCAAAAGGAGCATCAGCCCCCCCAGCTGATGGAATGTGTTCCTATGCATATCCCTTGGGCTCCAAGGATAGGAGCCTTGAAGCAGCAAATCCAAAACGATGAATTATCCCAAATTAGTAAGACAATGCTATGCCAAGGCTAGAATGTTGATCTGGCAATCTTCCTTCCACAAAGTTAATTTAATTGACTCTTGGAAGTGTACTGGCAGTCAGAGCCTGTTCAAAAATTGCCATCAGGGTCACCAGACCAAAATCCATCAGCCAATTCAGAGGGCTGACTCATTGCTTCTGCTACCCTGTGTCCAGAATAATAAGCACTATTACTATTCTCAGAAATCAAAGCCACTTTGGAGATTTCCTTGCCTGTCAACTCCTTCGGTGGACAAAGAGGGAGATGTATTGTGAGGAGAATGTTGGCATACACAGGTGCCAAGATCAAAGACGTATTAGGTTCTGCAAATCAATGTGAGAAATTTGCTCATCCAAAAGTAATTTGGGATTCCAGGAAGTGTTGGATCATTTCTTACTTGTACCTTGTCATCAAGTGGTTGGGAAATAGTCTCATGGAGTTACATTTCGAATGTATATAAACATGCAGCAGAATGACAGGGAAGTGTAGGGTGAATAGAATGGACTGGAGCATTTCAGAAAAAAAAGGCAAAGGATTGTTTTTTGAGTGGTCTCTTATCTATTAAAAATGTGCAAATGAAAACTAGTATAGAAATGGGACTGATGAGATCCTCCGTCCCTGGCCCCACTCGCTTTCCTTTGTTTTATCAGAGAAATTTAAAATTGATCTTTCTCTTCCCCCCGCTCCCCTATCTACAAGATGAAGCAATATGATCCTTTCCATCACATTTGCAATCCCACTGTATTGCATAGGTGGACTACATCTGAGGGCTACAATAGAAGCAGCAAGTTACAAAACTAAAAATATGAGAAGCAACCCAAGCATATAACTAATGGAGGAGTAAGTAAATCTTACAGTACTTTGAGGCCATGTTAATATTGTCCAGAACTTTATCATCTTTTCAATCTTGCCTCATGGACAAGGTGTCTGGTCAAAAAGGTTCTAAAAGAAGTGAAACACTGCAGGAACATCTGAAAAGTGAGAGCTGGTACCAAGAGCAAACACATGTCCAAGATCTGAAAGGATGTTTCTAGTTATGGAAAAACAAAAAGTACCCAGAGTGGTGATGATGGCAGCACACGAGTGGGATGTTCACACTTTTTGGAGAGACAGGTTAATTAAGTGCCCTTGGGAGGGCTCCATTTCAAACAGCTGGGATCCATGATTTTATTGCTGTTGGACCTTTTGGCCTCTTTGGCTATCCATTCATCAATAAGATCCTGAGAAGATGTAGGGGAAAAAGAGAGAGGCAGGTTAAAAGCTTGGAAATATTTATCTACAGAAGGCAGAACTATAACTAGTATTAGCAGAAATTTCAAGCTAAGTTAAAACAGTTTTGTTACTGTCCCTCTCCTTTGGCACAGTGCTCTACCTGAGGTCAGATCAGCACCAACCCTGCTAGTGTTTTAAAAAGCCTTGGAAAAGTGAATGCTGCTTAGAATCATTTGTGATTACAGTGGCCTTTAGGCCTAAATAAATACATGCATATTTGTATGTCACAAAGACAATTTAACAGTCCTGCTTTCTTAAGTAAGATCCTCTGTGTGTAGGTTCAAAAAAGGCCCCTGACTGATTAATTTCAAAAGTGTCCTATTTTCCTGTATTTTTGCTACAGGTTGAAAACTGGTATGTCAGTATTTCAGGCTTACTGTTTTAGAGAGTGAGGCTGTAATAACTTAGATGAATTAAAAAAAGAAAAAGAAAACAGAATAAAGGAAAACTTTAGGAAACAATGTGTTTGCTTGTATTGATTTTGTCTTAATCCATTTACTGTACGCCTACAAAAAGGACCAGTCACCATGGATTTGTTGAAATGATCATTTTGTTCTTAAGTCAGAATGCCTTAGTCCAGAGAACAGCTTTTTTTAAAAAATCAGAATGTAGAGATAGAGGTCAGGTAGAGGTCGTGAGCAGCAAACTGCCTACCTCAAATGTAGCATGCCTCGAATCCCTGCATGATCTCACCCCGTTCATATCGCCATGGTGATGTAGGAAACTACCCCAGGCTGGTACATGATTTCACCTGGTTCACATGATCTCATCTCGTTCACACCAACAGGATGTAGCAGAAAACTGCCCCTGGTTGGTGCCCCGGGCTGAGATATTCTTAAGGATTGACAAGGAGAATCTACCAATAAAAATGCCGTTGCTATGCTGTTGCTATGTTATCTTTTGCTGCTTGGAAAACTGTATAAAGCAATAAACGCTGCGAAAGGCAGGGAGATATATATTGGCATCCTGCTATGACTGGTCTCTGATTCCGACATCAGAACATAAACATCCACCACCAGGACCCTTGTACAAAAATCAGATATACTGTACTTTTAAGATTTTATAACTCAAGAATTTGTTCTGAGCACCAGAACTGAACAGAGCTCACAGCTTTTCCACACACAAATTCATTTCTGGTATACTTAATTTTTATAAAGTTCATCAGTATGATGGGGAGGTTGCTTTTGTTGCTATTATTAGACTCTGTGACTCAGAAACCTGAGCATTTCTTCCAAATCACCCAGAGAACTAACAATAAAACAAGAGGTATCTTCTGCTCACAGTTTAGCTTGTGCACTAGCCAATTAATGTTGCAGTCATAAATGTAAACAAGAATTGTTGAAGGATTAATGTTACTGAACACAATGAGACTTACTTTCTTATAGGATTGCTCTGTACACATAGTTATTAACAGACAATAATGACTGTTTAATAAGATCCAATTTATCTTGGAAATTTGCTCTACAAAATGTTTACACTGAGGATGGAATGGAAAGTTCTGTAGCTCTTCAGATACTGGCCTCCCAACAATATTCAGACAGCTATGGGTTGCCAGGAAAAATGAAAAGAGTCCTGCAAGAGATTTATGTGCTCAGGTAATGAATGCAAACTCCCAAACAAAGATGTAGAGTTGCAAGGCAAACTCTTACCTGTCTTTTTAGGACCAGGTGTTTGCCTTTCCAGTACTTGAGCATCTGAAGGGCTTGCAGAGTGCTAACAATGTCGACAGGATTGACAGCTGTCTCTTGGCTAATCTCTGGAATAAAGTGATACAAGAGTCTATTATAATAGAGGGGTGGTAATGAAACAAATATGAGATGATCTACTGAAAAAACAGTTTCCTGCCCAGTCACACAAAGACTGGCAGCCAAAAGAAGAAAGTTCCCATGGCTATGTAAAGGCACAGAATATACCATTCTCAGAATTTATAATCTCAAAGGTAGACTGAAAGTATGCCCGTCAGAAGATAAGGCAAAAGGCTGAATGTGATGTTCTCCAGTCAAGGATTTACTTCCTTGCCTAACTCTTTGCCATAAAAACAGAATCCATCAAATACAAATTCAGCAGTTATGAGATATCATGTCTTCTCTAGTACTGGAAGACAGAACGAAGAGGATAATATTAAACTTCTGTTCTTTGGAGGCATGATACGATCAAGCTTTTCTCCTCCTATAGGAAGAAAAATAGGTTGAACTAACAGGCTGGAGTTGTTTCAAAATATCTGTTTATTAGCATGCATTTATTTACTCTCCACTGAGATTCCAGATTATTTGAAAATTTTGGAATTCATTGGCAAGCTCTAAGGGAAGGACAGGCATAAGGTAGATTAAAGATTAAGAATGGAGAAAAAAAGCACCTGGAGAAAAGCAACCATGAAAGATAAATGAGAAATTATCAGACTTTTTAATCCCTGGACACCTTGACCTAATCCCCAACAGGTTCTTAGGTTTTATTCTTTTTAAAATACCTCATTTTTTTGCAACATGGTAAAGAGACATTTGTGGTAAGAGTATGGTATAGGGAGTCCAAGGGTGTGAAAAATGAGATGCCCATATTAGATTTAGACTCTGGGGGAATTTTTAAATGTCTCCATTTTCTATCAAATTGAGAAAAGCTGCTCCAAAAGTCCACAGTGAAGTGAGAGTAGAATTTAAGGAAAGAGAGATGAAGAAAAGTAGAACCCACCTTTGATGGAGATTTCTTTGCCTTGGAAATTATGCAAATAACGGAGAAGAACCTCCTTCCAGTAACTACGGTAGCTAATAAGTCCCAGGTCTGAGAGGGGCCTTTCTGGAGAGCCAACTTTCTCTTCCACTTTGGAGAGTAAATAGCCTGTTTAGGGAGCACACATACTCTTTTGCAATTTGGTCTTCAATATATTTTTAGACTATTTCCACTACAGTTCCATACATGGCTCCGTAAACCCACTATCATCTGAGAGCCTAAATACTTTGTGGTGGGCAAACCTCTCCAAAGTTTATTCATTTCTTGGATTTAGTGCAAATATGAAATAAATGCAGTTAAAATGCAGCCTTGCAGGGCAAATTTTAAGTTGGTTGAAAAGATAACATTGCCTGGGAAAAGTTAGAAACCTTCGTATCTGAAGGTCCCCCAGATACATAGGCCAAAACCCCCACTACCCCAGACAGTACAGATATTGCTATCCAATGTATCAGGATGGGAGCAAATAATGGAGGCTGTACTACAATATTAGTATTTGCTCTGAACTTGAAACAAATCAGGGAGGGTGCACAAGGGTGTGCAAGAGGGATCACGTGGGTCAGTGAGGGTGCACGAGAGGCACCATGCTGTTTGGGGAGGGTGGGCAAATGGCCTGGGCAAGCACAGAGAGGCTAGGAAAAGGTGTGCTGGCAGGGAAGACTTACCCCAGCAACTTGCAACCTTCCCTGTCAGCTTCCCCACTGACTTTCTGAGAAGCCAGCAGGGAAGGTTGCAAATGTAAGTGCAAAAGGGCTACAAAATCCCCAGATTGCAATCACAAGGACTCTGGTCACTGGATGAATGGTTGTAGGTTGAGGACTACCTGTAAGTTTATTATTGGTCATTGGCTACTATTATTATCTACTGTCAACACATAAATATATATATACTTACTGAAATCGATAAGCATTTTACCATAACCCTGCCTCATGTACTGAGGCATTGTCAGTATGCAAGAAACATTATAGTTGAGAAATGAGTTCTTCTCCTGAAATTGAACAAGATAGCACTTCAGGCTCATGTTTCATAAGAATAAGGTTAAAATATAGTTAATAACATACTGGCTCAAATCTGAGCAAAACAAGGTGGCTGAACAAACCAAGATATTCCCAGTGAAGTATATTTGGTCTGTCTACTCAAAAGCCATTAGGCCTATGATTATGAGATATTCACCTCCATTCTGTCTTGGTATGCCAATTAATGTTTTCTGAACCTCAGCTCACAGTGAGACAAATCAAAGTGTCCAAGCAAATTTGACTCCTTTTTTAAACAACTGTGTTAGTGGCTTAACCTTATGCGCAAAGCATGGGATAAACTTTCTATAAAAGTTTGCAAAGCCTAATAAACTCTGAACATCCTTTGCTGTGTGGGGATTTTGCCAGTCAAGCCCTACTTGGACTTTTCTGGGGGTACATTTGAACTCCATCTGTGGAAATGTAGTAACCTAAGAAATCTAGCTGTTTCAAGTCAAAATAACATTTTTCTAATTTAGCCAAAAGGTGATTTTCCCTCAGTTTACTCAAGACCTTGCACAACTGGTGGTTGTGCTGAGATTCATCTTCAGAGTAGATTAGGATGTCATTCAGATAAACCAGTACAATAGTACTAAGGAGGAGGTGCTGGACGCCAGCATTGCTTCTATGCAGATAACAACACCGGTCGCCACCAGAACCCAGAGCAAAGCACTGCCCAACTTGGCTGAGGACACGGCCCTATAAATAAAAACAGCCCTGCTCCAAGATGAATGGTTCTTAAAGAACAAGGAAAATGTGTGCATGTGTGACAGACTCACGTGGGTGGGCAATAAACTCTATATGCCAGCCAGCCAAAGGCTCTTGGTTTTGCAGAGGAGCCACAACTCTAAAACCACAGGGCATTTTGGTTTTGTTAAAACCCTACCACCTGGTCAGACGTCAGTTTTGGTAGCTGAGCATGAAAAAGGACATAGAAGCTACATGGCTAGTTGCCTACATGTGCAGCAGAAAAGGGATGGTGGGTAAGCCATGGGGGCTATTGCAGCAAGTTGCTAGCCCCTTAGCACCCTGAAAATAAATCCCCATGGACCTCATTGTTGAGCTACCTGAGAGCTCTGGGAACACTGTGATTTGGATTACCACTGATCTTTTTTGAAAACAAGTACATTTCGTAGCATGCTCAAAGATCCCGTCTGCATGAACCCTGGCAAAACTGTTAGTGCCAACACATTTATCATCTGCATGGAGGTCCCAAGAGGATTATCTTTGACTGAGGAGTGCAATTCACCTCTCAATTCTGGCAGGAGTTCTTGAAATTATTAGGGACCACTCAAGGTTTTAGGTCCTTGCATCATCCTCAGACTAATGGTGCCCGTGAACATGCCAGTGGCGTATTGGAACAGTACGTGAGGTGTTATGTGAATTATCAGCAGGATGATTGGGCAGATCTGCTCCCATTTCAAGAAGTAGCGTATAACAATGCAGTACATAGCAGCACTGGCTTTGCCCCCTTCCGAGTAGCTACCAAAAGAGAATTTGTAGCCATACCAGAACTCCCACAGGAGCAGTCCAAATGCTTCTCCCTAGCAGAGTGGGTAAAACAACTACAAACTAGATGACCAGTGGTTCACCAAGCATTAGATGAGGCCAGAGAGAGACGTATAAGAAATACACTGATGAGAAGAGGACTCCGCAGAAGAAATTCGAAGTAGGGGATGAAGTCTATTTGTCTACCAAGTATCTGCAGTCTAGACAACCTTCAATCAGAATAGAGCTGGAAGGGACCTTGGAGGTCTTTTAGTCCAACTCCCTGCTCAAGCAGGAGACCCTATACCATTTCAGACAGGTGGCTGTCCAGTCTTTTCTTAAAAACCTCCAGTGATGAAGCATCTACAACTTCTGAAGGCAAGCTGTTCCACTGCTTAATTGTCCTCACTGTTAGGAAGTTTCTCCTTAATTCCAGGTTACTTCTCTCCTTGATTAGTTTCCATCCATTGTTTCTTGTCTTGCCTTCTGGTGCTTTGGAAAATAAATTGACGCCCTCTTCTTTGTGTCAGCCCTTCAAATACTGGAATACTGCTATCATGTCACCCCTAGTCCTTCTTTTCTCTAGACTGGCCATACCCAATTCCTGCAACTGTTCTTCATATGTTTCTGTCTCCAGGCCCTTAATCGTCGTAGTTGCTCTTCTTTGCACTTTTTCCAAAGTCTTTTTTGCAATGTGGTGACCAAAACTGGATGCAGTATTCCAGGTGTGGTCTAAGGTTTTATAAAGCGGTACTAATACTGATTTTGATTCTGTGCCTCTGTTTATACAACCAAGGATTGTATTAACTTTTTTGGCTGCTGCCACACACTGCTGGCTCATGTTTAAGTGATCGTCCACTAGGACTCCAAGGTCCCTCTCACAGTTACTGTTTTTCAGCCAGGTTTCGCCTAATCTGTACTTGTACCTTTGGTTTTTCCTGCCCAGGTGTAAAACCATGCTTTTCTCCACATTAAATTTCATGTTGTTGGATATGGTCCATTGTTCAAGTCTCTCAAGATCTTTTGGGATCCTGAACTTGTCTTCTGGGGTGTTGGCTATTCCTGCCAGCTTAGCGTCATCTGCAAATTTGATGAGTTCCCCTTCTATTCCCTCATCTAAGTCATTTATGAAGATATTGAAGAGTACTGGGCCTAAGACGGAACCTTGTGGTAATCCATTGCTTACTTCCCTCCATGTAGATGTAGTACCTAGTACCATTAAGGACTACTTGTTGAGTACGATTTGTCAGCCAGTTACAAATCCATCTGGTGGTGAAGCTGTCTATCCCACATTTTTCTACTTTACCAAGAAGTAGGTTTTGGTCTACTTTGTTGAATGCCTTGCTGAAGTCTAAGTATACTATGTCCACAGCATTTCACTGGTCTACTAATTTAGTCACTCTGTCAAAGAATGAAATAAGATTGATTTGGCATGATCTGTTTTTAACAAACCTGTGCTGGTTTCTAGTTACAACTTTGTTTCTAGATGTTCACACATCTGGTTTTTTAAATTATTTTTTCCAGTATCTTCCCAGGTATAGCTTCAAGGTCACTCAGATGGAAGAAGGAGGGGGTGGCATACTAGACCACTCCTGAACTGACCGTTAGGACCGTAACAGCTTGCAAGATTTTAACTGGATACCTTGGGGTGGGAAATGAAAACCAATCATGGAGGAGGAAAGGGGAAAGTATAACGTTTGGGATTTTGGCACACGAATCTCAGTTCTGGCTATGCATTACTGCAATCCACTTGATCTCTAATAAAACTATACCTTTCTCAACAAATGGAGCCAAGGATCATTTCTATTTGGAGGTTAAGTGGGGGCAGCATGACAGATTCACTTAACCACATGATTCACTTAAAAACTGTAGTAAAAATGCTCATAAATTGGGTCCTGTCATGGGATGACTCGCTTAATGACCACATTGCTTAGTGACAGAAAATCCGGTCCCAATTGTGGTCATAAGTCAAGGACTACCTGTAGTAAATGTTAGGTTATAATAAAAGTGACTGTACATCCAAAAAATTCTATATCCCCCCTCTCCCCCAATTGTGCCAATATTTTGGAAATTTCAATGCTAGCTTGAACAAATTTTTCTTTTAGCAGGTATTCTACTTCTGAGCTGCCTTGTTTCCAGATGTTAAGCTAAGGCAGTATACCCATCCTCACACTGTTTTGATGCACAAAACCCTGTTGATGGAACAGATCCCAGATGGTTATTACTAACCTTGGAAAAATAGCCTATTAGGTGGCATCCTGTGTTATCAGCTTCTGTCATGACGTAGAAAAGAAATGGTTCAACATCATAATACAGAGTCTTATGGTCCAAGAACAGTTTTGCCAGAAGGCACAGGTTTTGGCAATATATCTGGAAAAATCAGAAACAGCATCAAGATATTAATAACTGGCAAGAATGATTAGCAGGAGATGATCTACCCTCCCAGTACTTATCACAAGATAGAGTTCCTACAAACTGAACCACAAAATCTATGGACAACCGATAAGTAGAGCTATCTTAGTATTCCAATGAAGATTGTTCCAGACAAATAATGAGCCAGAATCCTCACTCCTCCCCCCATTTGGTTAATACTTGGTGAGTAGCAGTTCCAAATCTCTATTGTCCCAAGATTGTGCTGTACAGGTAGTCCTCAACCTATGACTGTAATGGAGCCTGCCCATTATGTTCGCAAGAGGTGACAACCGTTAAGTGAGACAGCCTCACTTAATGAAGCCCACACCCTGCTCTTCCTGATGCTATGAACATGCAGGTCATTAATTGAGCTTGGGGTATCTCGTGATTGGGGGAGGTCCTGGGAGGCCCGCCACTCAGCTGGGTTCATAAAGGAGGCTGACAAGCAACAAAAAAGTTTTGCAAAGCCAAAAACAGCCCAGCAGTGGGGAACAGCATAGCTACACTAAGGTCCAGCAGCACATTCCAATCCCAAAGAGGCTTCCAAACAAGCCTCCATGCAGGCTGGTCCTCTGCCCTGATCAGCTGGCCGTCAAGAGACTGCAAACCTCTCCTGGCTCTTGCTAGGCTTTGGGGAAGCCAGCCACCTACACGCAAAGGTGGCAGCTTCAGGATGAGCTTTCCCTTGCTTAATGCCCTCCCTCCCCCAGAAACCCACTGTCATGGTTCCGGCTAATGAAACACTTCAAAGAACTTCCAGGCATTGATTTTCCTAGAAGTCTTTTATTATGTTACAAAATGTCGGCAAGGCATAACGAAGGGATGCTAAGATCTAAATTCTCTTCCCCTGAGCAATTAAGTTATCACCATGTTCCCTCCCTAAATTTGCTGTCATATATCACGTTCTCCAATTAGTGTGAAGGGCAAAGGTTCCCTTCTTCTCTCTTTCGCGGGCTTTTCCCTCCTCCCTCCTCTGCTCTGCATTAACTCTAAAAATACCAGACAGTTCTGCATATTTTGTCAAAGCAAGAATATACAGTATTTGCAGCGTTGACATCCGGCCCCCCTTACAAGAAGGACAGATCCTGTAATGTAAACAAAAGCATATATTAATGAATAGTTTTCAGTTTGTTGGGATGTTTCACATGAAACCTTTTGACCAATCTGTCAGCTTTCACTTCACTGGATTTCACCCAGGTGGCTTCAGACAATGGGTATCCCTTCCATTGTACTATACTGCAATTTCCCTTTAAAGATTCTAGAGTCAAGAATATGTTTCACTTCATAGTGGGTCTGTCCCGCAACTACGAGGGGCCCAGGTGCCTTCTTCGGGGGAGGTCATAAAGTGGAGCCCCGATAAGGTTTCAACAAGCTGCAATGGAAGACTGGGTGAATTCTCCCTAAAAGTCTAGGGAGTTTTAGTTCTACGGTGACTGGATTGATGATCCTTACTATGGGAAAAGGCCCCAAGAATTTTGGTCCCAATTTCTTGCTGGGCAATTTGAGGCGTAGATATTTAGTTGACAAATAAACCTTTTCCCCAACTTGGAATGTTCTTTGGGGAGCCTTCTTTTTATCAGCCTGCTTTTTATAGGTTTCAAAAGTCCTTTTTAAAGCAGTTTTTGTGTTTCTCCAAACTTTTTCCCACCCCCTCACCCACTGGTCAAGTGTCTGGGAAGCGGAGGGTAACTGAGGATATTCAGGTATTGGGCTGAACTCTTTTCCTGTGGCCACTCTGAAAGGCGTGTAGCCGGTGCTGCTGTGCACAGAATTATTGTACGCCACCTCCGCAAAAGGGAGGAGGTCAGTCCAGTTCGTCTGTTGGTAAGAAATGTAGCATCTAAGATATTGCTCCACCGTTTTGTTAGCGGCTTTTGCGGCCCCATTGGTGGCCGGATGAAAAGCAGATGATAAACCTTGAGATGATCCAATTAATGTAAGGAAACTTCTCCACAACTTTGCTGTGAACTGCACCCCCGTCTGAAATTATTCACTTAGGGGCGCCATGCAGCCGGTAGATATGTTTCAGGAACAATTTGGTCAGTCGTTGGGCAGATGGGAGTCCTTTGCAGGCGATGAAATGAGCCTGCTTCGAGAACAGGTCTATTACAGTCCAGATGTCAGTATTTCCACTACTTTCAGATAGGTCTACTATGAAGTCCATAGCTATTTCTTCCCACAGCATGCTGTCTTCAAGCAAACTCCCTTTTCTCATGATAGATTTTCTTCCCCTGAATCTTTACCAGCTCCTCTCAAGCTTAGAGGCAGTGGATGGAATTCAGGACCCCAGGTTGTTTGAAAAGGATTGAGATCTTAGCATGTTGACTGGTTTTTAATCTAGGGGTTTTATAATGTATTTAAGATTTTATAAGGTTTTATAATGTATTCAGATTTCTATATGTTAGTATTTATGTTGTAAGCCGCCCTGAGTTTTTGGGAATAGGGCGGCATAGAAATCGAATAAATAATGTTGTCATGGTTCCGGCTAATGAAACACTTCAAAGAACTTCCAGGCATTGATTTTCCTAAAAGTCTTTTATTATGTTACAAAATGTCGGCACGGCATAACGAAGGGATGCTAAGATCTAAATTCTCTTCCCCTGAGCAATTAAGTTATCAGCATGTTCCCTCCCTAAGTTTGCTGTCATATATCACGTTCTCCAATTAGTGTGAAGGGCAAAGGTTCCCTTCTTCTCTCTTTCTCAGGCTTTTCCCTCCTCCCTCCTCTGCTCTGCATTAACTCTAAAAATACCAGACAGTTCTGCATATTTTGTCAAAGCAAGAATATATAGTATTTGCAGCATTGACGCCCACATTTCTTCAATAAAGAAAACAAAAAAAAGCTGGAAGGGTAGTTTTGGGAAGCTTGTCCTGAAGCTGTCAACTTTGCATGCAGGCTGTTGGCTTCCCCAAAGCCTACCAAGAGCCAGGAGTAGTTTGCACTCTCCTGAAAGCCAGCTGATTAGGGCAGAAAGTTCTGAAAGAAACCACCATTTTCCGCAAGGAATTGTTGGAATACTGAAAATGGCGGCTGCTTCTAGGAGGCATGAGGAGCAGACCCAAGTGCTGTGGGATCCTGCTGGGGCCAGATGGGGGGAGAGAGGCGAAGGGCACTGCAGCGTCCCTGTGGTTGGTTGTATGGGCAAATGACCATGGGGGGCACTGCATCCACCATAACTTTGAAACAGGGTCACATGTGGCTTTGTGGGGGGGGTCTGTCGTAACTTCAAACAGCTGTTAAGTGACCAGTCATATCTCAAGGACTACCTATAACTGCAGAGAGCAGCTACATGGCCCTGGAAAAAGATGTGATTTAAGGATTTGCATAGATGTTATGTGAGTGTCCCCAAATTCCCTGAAGTACCTTTTTAGCTTTGAAACAGTAAACAAGAACATGACATGAATTCTGCAATGAACTGGTACAATCTAGGACTGTCATCATCTTATTTACCTATTTAATTTTGCTCCAGACCTTTATGGACAGAAGAGTGGAGTGAGAGATTGTGAAGATGAGTAAACAGATTTTATCATCTCACCCAGGTAGGGAGTTTTTCTGATTAGTTCCCCAATTAAGAACTCCTATCAGTTATGAAACATCTTCATCAGACAGACACTTCTTTGACCAATCATTTTCCTACTGAGACAGTTCAATAAAGTATTTGCCCCAAATATTGCAACATTTGCAATATTTATGTAGGGAAGCACTCAAAAAGAATAATTCCTTCACCTACAGTCCAAAGTTAGGACCTATTTTCTCATGTCATGGCTCTGCCATCTCATACTACGCCACCAATAAATCTCACCTTTAAGAAACTTCCACAAGGTTTTTACAGCAGAGGACAGGGAGATTTATTGATAAGAAGACTGTAGTTGGGAGGGATGACCTGGATCCCATACAACTACGAAAAAAGCCACTGAAATTGTCTATGAGGGAAGTGTTTCAAAACTAGTCAGGGAAAAGGGCTGTCTGAGCATGTATCTAAAAAAACTGAAACAAACATCCTGAACATTGGCAAAATGTGAAATGCTATGGTATGTTTCTTTATCTCCCTCTTCTCCATATTACTTGAAAGCATTCCTTCCTTCTTTCCCTAAATTATACTTCTTTGAACCCACACTCTGAAAGCAAAACTTTTTGGAACTAACCTACTCTTTATAAAAGGGTTGCGACAGCAGTACCACAAAGAAGTCTGTCCCGGGCCACATCACAACTTGCGATCTTCTAGATTTATTGGACTTCTTCACCCAATCAGCAAAACCAATGCTGAATGAAAAGATGGAAGTAGCAGCCAACATACTGGGAAGACACCAGGTTTAGGATGCTAAACCAGTTTAAATGTCTTCCATGTTTCTGGCTAATTAGCATCAGTGATGAAAAATTTCTAGCAAAGCCACCTGTATGGCTTACAAATGGCCCACAAAAGGCACAAGCTCTCTTCTTCCCAGAATACTACTCCATATACATAGAGTTACCTTGTTCTTTTTCCCATCTACTTCAAATACTGAGATTGGGCCTTTGCGGTAGATTTCATCCCCTGGAGGATGCTTCCAGACACATTTTGCCTATGAAGAATGATAGACAAGCTTTACTGTGACAATTGTTTTAAAATATAACACCAAAGAGAAAAATATAATTGCTTTGGACTCAGAAGCAATAAGGCCTCTTCTATTCAGAAAACAAAATGAAGCTGGTGTTTGGTATCGGCTATTGACCAATGTACACTGGGTAAGCTGTTTTAAAGTATTTCATCATCTAAAATTAATTAAAAGAAAGCATGCATAGCTACAACTATATAAATAATATTAACATTACATGTAATAATGACAAAATAAAGAAAAAAGTGTATCTAAATACCTCTAATACCAATAACAAATTGTAAATTTAAATCTTTGACTAGACAATCCAGATTTGTTTTTCAAATTCTGTTTCTGTTCATTTTGCATACTGCTTCTGATTTACATACTTTTGAAAAGTGTTTCATTCCTTCCTTTTAATCAGGCAAAATAGATCTCCTAAAGTTTTTCTACCACAACACTAATTTTAATAGGAGCGGATCATTCTAACAGTGTGCATGTATACATTTGCAAACACAAAATACTGTCTATGCTCAACAAGAATTATCATACATGAATTACTATGCGTTTAGGTTCTGGCTCACTATGGGCAGAATTTGAAAAAAATACAGAGATATTTAATAATTAGATTCTAATAACTGATCTTGAAAGACCAAGTTAGGGACAGATTGTCATGGAGAAAAACTATGTGGTCACTAAACGTCAACACCAACTTGATGGCAAGTAATCAATCAATTACTGATCTGGGTTCAGCTAAATGTAAGCCGATGGTAAACATGTACTGTCTTCTAAGCTTGAAAAGCTTAACAAGTGACTTGGTCTCCCTACCCACCATCACAAACCTTATGATTTTTACTCCAGCTATGACTGCCAGCCACAGGAGTCATTGCCACTCATATTAGAAGTTGAATGTGAAGCTGCTTGGAAGGACAGAGCCTTGTGACCAACTCAGTATAGATTCTAACAGGTGATTCCATACTGATCTAGTCCAATCAGTAGCACTAATTCAGTTGCCATAAACCTCATTACAAGAGCCACTCTTCTCTAAAGTAGTGAGGTAGCCACAATTAAGCACTGGAAAAAGAGGGTGAACACCCAAAATGGATTCTCTGCTGCTGGAGATGATTATTCAAGATGGGGTCATGGCCTCATTCTTCAGAATTAATTTATTGGCAGCATTTCCCATCTTTTCCCAGAGAATTCACAGGCAGGTACAAACTGCATTTTTTACAGTCACATGTAAAAACAAGACTAAATTTCAAAAGCATTGGAAGGAGACAGTATGTTCCTGACCATATGCAAAATTATGTTTAGATATAGACAACATAGATTTAGAAGAATTCTATAATAACACGTGATTAAAGTAACCCCTTGCTGAAATGAAGCAATCCTTTAATGGAATTAATTTCATATTTTCTCCCAGGATGTCCTCCTACCCTGGTAGAAAAAATTGAAAAGGTTGTATCTTGTGTAAGAGATCAAAAACACAGAGCAAACCTGTCTCTCCTTATATTATTTTCAATCAGAGTATAGCACCAGGGCAAAAAGTGGGTTTAAATACAAGAAGGGCTAGGATGAAAGCTACCATTTTTGGGCTGCAAAAATCAGGATCACCACGAGATCACATCAGAGAGATAAGATTTGCTGTAGATGTTTGTTTCAAGACTTTTAAAAATAATTTGTTTAATGCATATTAATATACATATTTGTATTATACATTAATACATTTTTTATTTATAGTTTATTGGCTGCCCATCTTACCACAGTGTAACTCTGGGCAGCTTACAATCATAAACATCTCTCTTTCTCTCTCTTTCTATATATGTTTGTGTGTATGTGTGTGTGTGTATACAGATACAGACACAGACACACACAAATAAGTTAAAACCATTAAAATCAAATTACAGGTGGAGAGGGCAGGGGCAGGGTAGGGGGTGGTGGGATCTGTTTTACTCAATCAACCACCTCCACTGTGCTGCTCCCCATTGGGGCCCCAAGCCAACTGGCAGGGGTCTAGGACAACTCACCATGGCCAACTCGCCAGTCAACTCACCATGGCCAACTCGCCATGGGACAACTCGCCATGGCCAACTCATCGTGGGAAAACTCACTGCGGGACAAGAGTTACACTAATATTGACGAAATTGTGGAATAGAATAATTAAAGAAAGGATGCCAAAGGAGGAACAAAATTGAATTGTTGAATTGTCCTGTGGCAAGTTGTCTTGTGGTGAGTTGGCCATGGCAAGTTGTCCTGAGGCGAGTTGGCCATGGCAAGTTGTCCTGAGGCAATTTGGCCATGGCAAGTTGACTGCAGCGAATTGACCATGGCAAGATGGCCATGGCAAGTTGGCTGCAGCCAAGTTGTCCCATTCTGAACTGGCAGAGCCAGGTCTTTAGGCCCTTACGAAAAGATAGGACGGTTGGGGCCAATCTCACATCGGGGGACAAGATGTTCCAGAGGGCAGGTGCAACGGCAGAGAAGGCCCTTCTCCTGGACCCCGCTAGCCAGAATAATTGGGCCAACGGGGCCTGCAGCATGCCTCCTCTGCCACCACAGGTAGGACAGGCCAATCCCAGTGGGATGAGACGGTCCCTCAAGTAGCCTGGACCCATGCCATGAAGGGCTTTAAATGTGATTACCAACACCTTGAATTGCACTTGGAAGCAAACTGGCAGCCAGTGCAGCTCATGGACCAGTGGTGTTATATGGACCATTCTTGAGGCCCCAAGAACTGCCCATGGCGCCACACTCTGCACCAGCTGTAGTTTCCGAATACAATACAAAATATATTAATGTATTATTGTATTTTTGGAGTCCCTGTTTTATTTGATTCGTGTTATGTCATGGAATTTTCACCAAAGAAAGGAGCACAATACTGAGGAGAAATAGCCAAGCTTTATTCAATGATCATTGGGTGCCTGCTTTGATTTGTGGACATATTTTAAGCAAGTGAGATAACTGATGAAACAAAGGAAAATGCATTTTTCTATTATAAAACAAAGCTGTTAAGGATTCCATTGTAAAGAGGATGTGATATCTTTGGTTTGTTACCTCCTGCTTCCTAGATCAGTGGTTCTCAACCTTTCTAATGCCACGACCCCTTAATACAGTTCCTCATGTTGTGGTGACCCCCAACCATAAAATTATTTTCGTTGCTATTTCATAACTGTAATTTTGCTACTGTTTTGAATCGTAATGTAAATATCTGATATGCAGGGTGTATTTTCATTGTTACAACTTGAACATAATTAAAGCATAGTGATTAATTACAAAAACAATATAGCAATGCTCGCTGGAGAAGCTTACGCTTCCTTGCTCAAAAATGTTGGGAGGGAGGGAAGGAAGGAAGGAAGATTGAAGGGGAAAGGAAGGAGATGGAGAAGGAAGGAGATTGAAAGGGAAAGGAAGGAAGGAAGGAAGGAGATTGAAGGGGAAGGGATGGAGATGGAAGGAAAGAAGGAAGACTGAAGGGGAAAGGAAGGAGAAGGAAGGAGATTGAAGGGGGAAGGAAGGAAGGAAGAAAGGAAGGAGACAGAGACTGAAGGGAAAGGGATGGAGATGGAAGGAAGGAAGGAGAGATTGAAGGGGAAGAGAAGGAGATGGAAGGAAGGAAGGAAGGAAGGAAGAAGAGAGAGATTGAAGAGGAAGGGATGGAGATGGAAGGAAGGAAGATTGAAGGGGAAAGGAAGGAAGGAAGGAAGGAGAGATTGAAGGGGAAGGGAAGGAGATGGATGGATGGAAGGAAGGAAGGAAGGAAGGAAGGAAGGAAGGAAGGAAGGAAGGAAGGATTGATCGATCTTTGGAGAGTCATGTTTTTCCAGATGGTGATGAACTGCAACTCCCAGCATTCCCCACTCTTCCACAATGCTTTTTAGGGCTGCTGGGGGCGGAGCACAGCCGGGCAACCAGGAGGCGTGGGGATTGGCTCGGCGCTGCAGCTCAGCTCAGCTCAGCTCAGCCAGCAGCAGCGCGTTGCCCGAGCAGGGCGGGAAGAGAGGGGGTGGTGGTGGCAAGTCATGAAAGCAGCGTCCACACGTTCAGGGTGCAAACGCCTTGGACGGTTCGGCTCCCCC
Organism: Bothrops alternatus; assembly: GCA_034064705.1. Classification (NCBI taxonomy): domain Eukaryota; kingdom Metazoa; phylum Chordata; class Lepidosauria; order Squamata; family Viperidae; genus Bothrops; species Bothrops alternatus. The sequence goes on along the minus strand of JARGCV010000105.1, from coordinate 1,415,642 downwards.
ACCCCTTTATTTACTGATCTGCCACAAGCTCATGCAAACAAGCCCCGAAAAGTTCTGAACGAGCGGTCGTTTAAAAAAAAAAAAAGCTTTCAGCAACGAGGCAGAAAGGGGAACTCGCTCACGGCTTTTTTCCCCCTTTCTCGGCGACTGGGAAGGCAGTCTCTTTCCTCTCTCTTTCTCTCTTTCCTCTTTCTCTGTTTCCTCCCTCTTTCTTTCTCTCTTTCCTCTCTCTCTTTCTTTCCTGTTTCTCTTTCTCCTCCCTCTTTCTCTTTCCTCTTTCTTTTCCTCTGTTTCTCTCTCTTCCCTCTCTCTCTTATGGCAGTATCGTCGGAGGTCCCCACCGCCCCTGGCCTCTGCGCGTCCTCAGCCGAACGGGCAGGGAGGGGGAGCAGGATGGGAGGCAGCGGTTCTGGCAGTGGTGGCGGTAGCACGGCAGCATCATTGGGCTTCCTCACCGCCGGCCCGGCCGCCACCCTACCGCATCCTCAGCCAAAGGGACGGGCAGGGGGAGCAGGACGGGAGGCAGCGGCTCCAGTGGCAGCGGTGGCAGCATGGCAGCATCATTGGGGTTCCTCGCCGCCGCTGCCGCTGCCGCTGCCCCCCGGCCCGGCTGCCACATCCTCAGAAGCAGCACGGGAGGCAGCGGGTCCGGCAGCAGCAACAGGGCAGCATTGTTAGGGTCCCTACCATCCCCGGCCCGGCCGCCGCCCCCACTGGGACTCCGCGCTGCCTGGCCTCACCCTCCGCCCATCGATGGAGCTGCAGTGGAGGCAGCGCCCGCCCAAGCCGCCTGGGAGGGCAGCAGGAGAAAGGAGAGGAGGAGGGTGAGGAAGTAGTCACCCTAGTCGGGACTCTGCGCTGCCCGGCCTCGCCCTTCACCCATCCAATGGAGCCGCAGCGGGAGCTGGTGCTGCATGGCCCCTACCAGCTCCTCTGCCAGCCCGGCTGCTCCCCCCCCCAGGCACCCCTCTGCCGCTTTGGGGGCAGCAAGAGGAAGAAGGGGAGGAGGAAGGGGAGGGCAAGGAAGACGCCGCCAGCGCCAGGCCCCAGGAGGCGGCTCTCCTCTACCTTTGCTGAATCTCCTTCTTCCTTCCCAGCAGCCTGGATTCTGGCGCACCTTCCCGGCCAGCAGGTCCAATGGTCGGGCTGGCTGGGGATCGCAGGGGCTGGTCTCCCTTGGGCCGCGGCTTTCTGGAGGGCTGGCCCGCTCAGCGGAGCCTCCAGCGGGCCGCTCCCAGCAGGGATCCTGGGGCTTCCCCGGGCGGCTCCAAGCCATGAGGCCCTGGCCGCGCTTCTCCCAGGGGGTGGGGCACCCGGGCACAGGGCCAATCAGGAGCCCTGTAGGAGGTAAGTCCGCCTGAGAGAGAGAGAAGGGAAGCGAAAGTGCCTTTCTCTCTCTCTGCAAATGGCGGAGGAGGCCATGCGGAGCAGTCTCGGTTCCTAACACCATCAGAAATGTGTGTTTTCTGATGGTCTTAGGCGACCCCTGTGAAAGGGTCATTCGACCCCCAAAGGGGTCGCGACCCACAGGTTGAGAACCGCTGTCCTAGATGAACTTATTTTAGGTGAGGAATTTTCACTGTTCTTTGTGTTAGGATTAAAAGGCTATTTTGGCAGCGGAAACATAGCCATGTTTGAGTTATGCATTAGCCTGGGGCAGCAAAGGGAAACGGGGAAAGAGTTTGCAACAGGAGAGGGGGGGGAAGAAAGAAAGGAGAATCAAAGAAAAAAAGGGGGGGAGTTTGGAAAAGTTTGCAGCTTTATTTTATTATTTATCCATCACAGTTATTTTTAGATTGTTTTAGTCTGGGCTGTCTGTGTGCTTTTATGTTTTACCTGTTTTTAGAATTTTTTGGTTCTGTATACTATCCAGAGTGCATTGGAGTTTGGACAGCTATAACAAATTTGAATAAAGAAATAATTTTCCATTTCACACGCCTAAGTTAAAAACTTACCATGTGTCTGCGAAGTATTGTCTGACTCTTCATATATTTGAGGCAGAATTCACACATGTAGAGGCGCCCAAGCCTGGCATACTCCTCTGGGTACGGGGAATGGTACCAGGTGTCCAGTTCATAGTGGCCGAAAGCAATTGTTTTGATCATGTTACTGCCTTCAGTTATTTGACCCTGAAGTCGCAGCTTTTCCTAGTCACAGAAATAATGGCTTGTTTATTGAAAAGAATAGAGAAAATTATTTAAGCCACTGTAAAATCTCATAAAAATGCTAGAAAATTCTCTACAGTTCATATTAATCCCTCAGAAAAGCTGTAGTAAGATACTTCCTAGGTAACTACTTATTTTACATTGCCATTAGGTATACAAACTTCCTGTTTTATCTCTTCCCAAGAACATTTTTTGAGCAGTCAACCCCCCCCCCCTTTTAAAGCATCGAGATACTTATATTATGTACAGTAACTGTCCCCAAAATCCGAAGGGCATTAACTTTCATGCACTGCAATGCACTTCCCACAGCAGTTTTGGAGGGCTGATACAAAAAAAAATACCATATGAGATGAGATTGTGCCCCTGTGGACAAGGAATGATCGAAACTATAGCTCATGTCCTACTATACTGTGTCTTCTATAAGGACTCATGGACCCACTTTATAACACCTTACCTGATAAAATACCTGGGAAACACTGATCTCTTCTATGTAAAACTACTGTTATCAGATCAGTATGAAGTAGTTTGTTTGAACATAGCCAAATTTTGTTATACTGTATACAAAATTAGGCAGACTCTAACTGCCCACTGATAATCCACCACTAATTGTAATATAATACTTTGTCTGCTTTTTTTTTATTATAAAAATTCTTTTATTAAAACAATCAACATTGAACATAAAAACCTATTATGCAGCAATCATCATGACACCTGGTATACAATACTAAGTATCAGTCTTTGAAAATGTCTGAGTTAGTAAGCCTTTTTCCCCCACTCCTCGCGTCTAGCCTCAACTATACTCCTGTTACATTTTATTTTGATTGGTGTTTCCCCTATCTGTTTCAATATTAATGTGATCAACATTAAACATAAGATCCTATTGCTAAGCAATCATCCTAGAACATAGCATACAACATTAGGTATTAATCTTTGTAAACATCTGTTTTAGTAAACGTTCTCCCCTCCTCCCTTACATCTTCAAGTATACTCCGAATACATTTTGTTTGATTGGTGTTTCTCTTATATATGGTCTATCTACTGTATCTAGTCTATCGCATATTGTGCGTTTGCGCTTCTGAATTGTCTTCATCCCATTACTAGTGCAATCTTTTATGGTCCCCAACCCGAGATCCTGAGGTAAAAGTTTCATATCCTGAGGTAGAGATTCAGTCTACTTTAACAATATTAAAGCAAACAACATTAGTCATAAGGTTATGTTAAGAGGCATTAGTTATAGAACATATACATTCAACGTTGGGTGTTAGTTTTTGTAAACATTTGATTTGTTAGCCCTTCATCCCTCCTCCCATCGATCCTTAGCTGAACGCCAGCTGCATTCTGTTTGATTGGTGTCTCTCTTGGATATAGTCTATCCACTGTTTCCAGTCTGTCACAAATTGTTCATTGGAGCGGTTTTTCAAGTATGCTGATATTTTTGCCATTTCCGCCAAATTTGTTACTTTCACAGTCCATTCTTCAATAGGCGGTATTTCCGGATTCTTCCAGTACTGTCCCACCAACAGTCTTGCTGCTGTAATTAAGTTCAAAAATAAATTTGTCTCTGAGGTAGTGATATCCTTTGTGATCCCTAACAGAAAAGCCTGAGGTAGAAATTCTATACGCTTTTTGAAGATAGTTTGGAGTGTCCACCATATCTTCCTCCAGAATGCTTTGATTTTTCTGCATGTCCACCATATATGAAAGTAAGTAGCCTCCCCGTCCCCGCACCTCCAGCATTTGGGCTGGGAGTCCAGGTAGATGAGTGATATTTTTTTTGGGTCTAGGTGCCATCTATAGAACATCTTGTAGAAGTTTTCCCTTAAGTGTTGCGATTTCGTGAATTCTACATTCCTCACCCAGATTTTCTCCCATGTGTCCATGGTGATAGGGTGTCCGAAGTCTTGTGCCCACTTTATCATACAGTTCTTGACTAGCTCGGTTTCAGAGTCCATTTCTATCAGAATGCTGTACACTCGTTTGATGTGCCTAATCCCCTGTTCTCTAATCTGTTTAATTAGATTCTCGTCGGTCTGGGAGAAGCCCTTCTTCTTGTCTTTACGCCACCTTGATTGTAGTTGTATATATGATAGCCAGTTACTTCCTATTCCTCTGTTTGCTAGCGTTGCTTGAGATTTCAAGAGGAACCCGTTTTCTTCTCCCAGTACAAGTTCACTGTAGGGCACCACTTCTTGCCCTTGGGATGTGTTCATACCCCCTGTTGCGTGTCCAGGGATCGTCCAGATGGGAATCTTGTCGTGTAGGAGGTGCTTATATTTCTTCCAGACCCATAGCAATGGGATTCGTAGTGGGTTCTCCTTGAAGTTCCTATCTGCCTTTTTGTCATATACTAGGTATGCGTGCCAGCCGAATCGTAGACCATGCCCCTCAACATTCAGAATTCTATCATTTGTCATGTTGATCCAGTCACTAACCGCCACCAACGTTGCTGCATAGTAATATAGCTTTAGATTAGGCATTTTGAGTCCCCCTCTCTCCCTTGCGTCTTGGATGATTTTTAGTTTCACCCTCGGTCTCTTGTCGTTCCAAATAAATCTGTTGATGCCCTTCTGCCAATTGTCTAAGTCCGCATCCTTCTTGAGTATGGGTAGCATTTGGAAGAGAAATAAAAATCTGGGTAATACATTCATCTTTACTGTCGCTATCCTGCCGAGCAGGGACAGACGTAGTGATTTCCACCTTTCCAGGTCCGCTTGTATCTTATTCCACAGGACCTCGTAGTTATTCTTGTATAATTTCGCATTTGTTGATTCTATCTCCACTCCTAAGTATTTGACTTTCTTGACTATTTCACAACCCGTTATTCTTTCCAAGTTCCGTCTTGCTTTGTTGTCTAGGTTTTTGACTAACATCTTTGTTTTTGGTATATTTACTTTGAAGCCTGACACCCTACCATAGTCCTCCATTATCTCCATCAATTTCCTTGCTGATTGTGCTGGTTGCGACATTGTCACCAGCAGGTCATCCGCAAAGGCACATAGTTTGTATTCTTGCTGTTTAATCTGTATGCCCTGTACATCCTCTGCCGCTCTTATTCTGTTCAGTAAAATTTCCAGTGTTAGGACAAATAGCAGGGGGGACAGCGGGCAGCCCTGTCTCGTGCCTCTCTCTATATTAAATGAGTCCGTTAAGTCCCCATTGACAATGATCTGACCTGTTTGTTTCTGGTAAATTGCCGTTATGGAGTTGAGAAACTGTACTCCCATTTTCATCTTCCGGACCAAGTTCGTCAGGAACGGCCAGTGCAGTCTGTCGAAAGCTTTTTCTGCATCCACAAACATAAGAGCGGCGGGTATCTGGTTGTGCTTTTGCAGGTATTCTATTATGTTCAGCAGCTGTCTCACGTTGGTTTTCATCTGGCGTCCTTGTATAAATCCCCTTTGGTCCGGGTGTATTGTTTTTTGTAGTACAGTCATTAGTCTATTGGCCAAAATTTTTGTGAAGATTTTGTAGTCTGTGTTTAGTAGTGAGATGGGCCTGTAGTTTGCGGGCTGTGTGTTGTCTTTCCCCTCCTTTGGGATTAATGAGATGTAGGCTGTTTTCCAGGATGGTGGGACCTGGCCTCCTTCTTGAATGTTGGCAAATAGTTTTCTGAGGGGTTCTAGCATCTCCTCTTGGAGGTGTTTGTAGTAGGTCGCTGTTATCCCATCCGTCCCGGGCGATTTTCCTGCTTTCAGTTGTGTGATCGCTGAGTGTATTTCCTCTTTTGTGATTAAGGCATTCAGGGCTTCTCTTTGTGTGTCGGTAATCGCCTGTATCTCTTCGTTTTGTAGGAACTCATCTATCTCTTTGTCTTGTATCTTATCCTCGGCATATAGTTTCGAGTAGAACTCCGTGAAGGCTTTCTTGATGGTTTTTTGTCGGAATTCTTCCTTGCCTTTGTATTCTATCTTTTCAATTATGCGGGATTTCTGTTTCTTTCTTATAGTGTAGGCTAGCCAGCGGCCCGGTTTGTTGGCCTTGCAGAATGTCTTATGTTTTGCATATTGTATATTCCTTGCAACTTGGTCAGCCATCAACATGTCAAATTGCTTTCTTAGGATCTTGAGTCCTTCTTTGGTGACTTTGTCCTCTGGCCTTTTTATTAGTAGCCGCTCCCTTTTACTTATCTCATTTTCTAACTCTTTTCTTTTTTGTTCTTGTTTGCGACGGTGCCTGCTATTCATGGCTATGAGGATCCCGCACATGTACACCTTGCTGCCTTCCCAGATCGTTTCTATCGGTGTTTCGTTGTTCATATTTGTGTCGAAGAATTCCTTCATAGCTTTTTTGCATTCCGCCACATTGTCTTCGTGTCTAAACAAGCTTTCATTGATTCTCCAGGACCTCCTCTGTTTCGGGCCATGTCTTAATTCCATCCTCACAGGGTTGTGGTCTGTCAGTGTCTTGGGTAGGATTTTCACCGCGTTTAGACAAGTTAGCAAGTCACTAGAAGTTAATATAAAGTCGATTCTGGAGAATGATTGATGTCTGCCAGAGAAGAAGGTGAATTCTTGTTCTTTGCCGTGCCTTTTCCTCCATACGTCTGTCAGTTTGAGGTCCTCCTTCATGTCGAAGAAGGATTTAGGCAACTTGGAGTGTTTTTGCGGGTTCGGTGCAGTTCTTTTTTTGTCTAGAGCAGTCTCTATGACCCCGTTCCAGTCGCCCATGATGATGTAAGATCTGTAGTTAAGTTGTGTTATTTTCTTGTGTAGCTTTTTGTAGAATTTGCCTTGTTGCTGATGTGGTGCATATACGCCCATTACTAGAATCTTCTTGTCTTCTTGTGTTATTTCAATTGCCAGGTATCTACCTTGGGGGTCGGACTCTATTAGCTTAGCCATTACATGTTTCTTTACGTATATAACAATCCCATTCTTTTTTCTTGGCGCCGCTGCCACAAAGTGCGCGCCTAAGTTTGTAGTTGATCAGATATTTCTGGTCTGCTGCTCTGATGTGTGTTTCTTGTAGGCAGATTATATCGCTTTTACCTTGGTTTAGGTAGTGGAGAATTTTTCTTCTTTTCTGGGGGGAGTTCAGTCCGTTCACATTCCAAGTCAAATAATTAGTAGCCATCATCTGTTGCAGGATATTTTCGCGAGACCATTTCTGTTGTTTCTCCTGTTGTCTTCTCTGGTCTCGTTCCCACGATATCCGGATTGGTGCTCATATTGGTTTGTGTGGTCTTGCCTTGCTGGTCTGTACGTTTGGTAGTGAAGCCTGGTAGCCTGCCCTCTGTAGACTGTCCTGCCTCCTTGTTTTTGTTGCTCTCTGCTCTCTGCGCCCTCGCCCCTAGAGGTAGTCCATTCATTTCCTCTGCCACTGCCCCGATCTGTGCTTCTGCGCGGCTTGCTCGTTGGCCTCGATCCCTCCCGCTTTCCCTTGGTCTATCTGCATCTTCTCCCGCGGTGGGTTGAGGGCCTCCCGACTTCAGTTCCATTTCGAGGAAGTCTTTGGCTTTCTGGACCGAGGTCAAGTAATGTCTCTTGTTTTTATAAGAAAGTGACACTCCTGTTGGGGTTTCCCACCGGTATTGCAGTGCACGCGATCTCAGTTCTGTAGTCAGGAATTTGTAGTTCTTTCTGTCTCTCAGCATCGCCTGGGGGATCTCTTTCAGAACCTTCACCTCCTGCTCCTCTATGTAGAATGCCTTGTTATAGGAAGTGGAAGAGACGTGGTTCCGGAACCTCTGTGTTGTGAAGTGGATGACCACATCCCTTGGTTGGTGTTTGTTCACTTCCCTCCAGGCGCCCACTCTCTGGATTTTTTCGACATGCCACTCAATCTCATTGGCGCTCATGCCCAGGAATGTTGCCAGGGCCTCTACAAAGGTCCTGCGCAGTCTTCCCTGGGGTTCGTATGTTGTCTCGTTCCACCCTCTGATCCTGATTGCAAATGCCATTTGCCAGAATTGTATCATGGTGGACTGGTCTTGAACCTCTCTTTTCACCTCTGCAAGCTGACCCTCTACGCGGTTTTCCACTTCCTTCATCATCTTTTCCGTATTCTCCCTTGTTTCTTGGAGGTTTTTGTAATGTGTTTGCAATGCCTCCTTCATCTGTTCCAAATCAGTGGCCGTCGCTTTGCGCTGTTCTTCCCACTTTTTCTCCAGGTCTCCACCTTGGTCCGCCAGCATCCTCTTCATGTCTTTGTATCTTTCCTCCGTCTTCCGTTCTGTTTCTAGGCGTCCTTTCTCCGTCTTCGCGCCCATTTCTGCCAATTTTCTATCCATGCCATCCATCCGTACCACCATCGTCGCTATCGTCTCATTTAGTGTCTCAATCGTCTCTTTTAGTTCTTGGATCATGCGTGCTGTTGCGGAGTCGTGGGTTGGTGTGTGGGTCTGAGGGCATGCAGTTGGGTGGGGGTGTGTGTGGTTGGGTGGGGTGTTCCCTAGCAGATTGGAGGGCTGGGCCGGGGAGGGTGCAGCTCCCTTCAGGTCTCGCAGTTTGATTTGTTTTGTCCGTCTGGCAGCCATTTTGAGCTTCTCCTCCTGTTGGCCTGTCCACCCTTAAAGCCACCCCTTGATGCAATGAATTGTGGGGGAGTTGTTCCTGTGCAAGATTGTCAAGTTGCTAGGGTGGGTTGGATCAAATTTTTCTGTTACTGTTACAAGTTAGCAAGTGTTCATGTCTCCCAGTTTGTATTTTAACAGCAAAGTGGTAGATCACTAGGGGGTGTAGCTTGTTTTCAATTAAGCTTTTCTGTACTGGCAGGAGTGATACAAAGATGGGAGGATCTGAGGCTTGGGATTTTTGATGATGGCCTTTTTCTCACAATGCAGTACAACACTAGGTTGTGGTCTGGTGAAGATCCAGAAATCTGGTCCTTCCAAAAACGGGGAGGGGGTGCCTTCAGGGTTTAGGCAGTGTAGGGGTAGGAGTAGGAGCCTGTATTCTGGCAGCTCTACGTTCAGGGAACCAGTTCAGTACCTTTGCCTTGGGTTCCTCTTCACTCCCCTCTGCCAGCCTGTTTCTTCTCTTTGCTCTTTTCTGGCTCCTTCTTACCCCTCTTTCTCTGCCTTCTTGCCCAGGTCACTTCCTCCTGTCTTCTATCCCCCTGTGTTTACAGATCCCCTCTGCCTTTCCCTTATTGCGTTCCAGGGTGCTTTCCAGCTGTCTTCTTCCTCCCACCTTCTTCCCTGGCAAGTCCTGCCCTCTTTTGGGTCTCTGGGGCTCCCGTTCTGCTGGGTCTGGGGCGCAGTGTGTGGGATAGCACTCACCAGTCTCTCTGTTTGAGCCTTCCCCCGCCGTCTGCTCCTCAGCTGCTTTCTGCCTTCCTGCTGGCTCAGCTCGCGTCTCCCTTTGTTCTCCGCGTCTGGCTCTTACTTTTTCTTTTCCCTTTCGCTTCTCCGGCTTTCTTCTCCCCCGTTGGCTCGTCCGGGGGTCGTCTCCCGGTCTGCTGACTCTCCCGGTGGCCGCTGCTGCTGTCGCCGGTGCCTTCCTCCGTCCTCTTCTCTCCGCTCCGGCCGGGTCCGTTCTGCAGCGCGGCAGCGGCCACGCGGCCTCTTCCTTGGGCCTGTCGGCCGGCCAGCCGGCCGCCGCCGGCTTCTTCGGCCTCGTCCGCGGCTTTACCCGGTCTCTTGGCGGCGAATTCCGCCTCGCCGGGTCCGGCCGCGTGTCTTCTACTCCTGCGCCTCCTTTCTCGGTGCCTCACTCTTCCTTCGGATCGGATTTTTGCCCAAAAAGAGAAAGCCCCATCTCGGAGCTTTCTCTGCCTGCGTCCGATCCGCGCGGCCGGAAACCGGAAGTCACTTTGTCTGCTTTTTATTTTTATTTCATTATTATTAATGCTTTTACAGCATTTGTAATGGTGGTCTGTGACTGTAATAAAAATTGATTGATAGACTTCCCGTTTTATAATCAAGAGAAAAGTGAACTCATCGGGATCCTCCAGGTGGTAAAGTATGACTTCAGTCACTTGCTCCAGTAAATTTTGATCCTACTGAAATCAATGGGATTCAGGTAACAACTAACATGCAATCCTATCAGACAAACACAGAATTATAAGCTGCATTAATTTAAATATAGTTTATGAGTTTGCAGCTCAGCACAATGCATAAGCCCAGACGCCTGTCATATTCAATGAACAATTCATTTAATTTATTGACCACCCATCTTACCACAGGGTAACTCTGGGCAGCTTACAATATTACAAAGATAAAAATATATAAAACTCATACACAATACAAACAAAATAGAATAAAAATAAAAATAACTATGGCAGGCAAATAATCATTAGTGAAGGAAATAAAAGTTATTATTTTATAAATTGTAGAAATATAATTGTGAGACTGTCTATTTAACACAAATGTAACACTGTAACGCAAATGTAGCAATGCACTGCCAAATGTGTGAGAAGGTTTGTTCAATGTTTACTGCCTAAAATTCCTCCGGAGACAGGAACTTACACTTTAAGTGGAATATCAAAAAGAGGGATTTTGACCCAAGGTGAAAATTACAAATAAACAAGATAACAGCAGATGGATGGAACTGTCAGGATGACCTATTAAGTGTAAAAAAACAACTTCAAAGAATGGCTATGGAGTTGAAAAGAGCTTCTTAGATGTGACGTGCATTGTAAAAAGTATAAAATGCAAAGCTTGGAAACTGTTTGTTGCGCTCCTGGAACCCAATCCATTGGGAAGGATCCAGGAGGTCGCGTTTTCTTTTTATTCTTTTTATGTTATTCTCCAATAAAACTTTGTTTTGTTAACCAGACTTGTCTTCGTATTGTGAGTATCAAAATTTGGGGTTTTTACATCTCACAATCTTGGTGGAGAATGCAGGCAATTAAGAGCCTCTAGAGCAGGGGTGTCAAACTGAATTTCATTGAGGGCCGCATCAGCATTGCAGTTCCCCTTGGGGGGGGTGGCCAAGGTGGGCGCGGCCTACTGGGTGGGCGTGGAGGGAGTGGGTGTGGCCTACTGGGTGGGCATGGCCAGCTCTACATTGTTCGCATCAATGGTGCCTGTGGGGCCCTGGGCAGGAGTGGGACAGATCTGAGGGTCTCTGGCAGAAGGGGGTGGGACCAGGGCAAGTGCCAAGGCATGGTCCACTGGAGGAGCCTCACTGTTCCTCTCAGGCCATGTGGGGGGGGGGGCTGGATGGTGGTGCGGGCTGCCCAGAGTCCTGGGCAGCAGACGTCAAATGCCCAGGCTGGCCCTTGAGCACACGTGGCACCAAGCCCAGCCCCACTTCCCCAAGGGGGCGCCCAGCTCCACTTACCTCCTCCTCAAGACTGCTGTTGCTGTGCTTGCTCTCCTTAGCCAGGTTGTTCATGATGGGTACCAGGGCAAAGTCAGAGGGAGACTGAATGCGTTTCAGCACAGATGGCCACCACAAAATTGTACATTGGCTCCAGGCCAGCCGGCCTGGGCCAGGGCCAAGGCAGTGGGGGCCGTTCCCTCATTGTTTCCAGGATGGCTTTGCAGGCCACATGAAACCATTTCGCGAGCCGCATCCGGCCCCCGGGCCTTGTGTTTTGACATGTCTGCTCTAGAGGACACTGTTCTCAGTAAAATCCAGGAGCATGCCTGTTGATTTCAACTGCCTGGAGGTATCTGAGATCTAGTTTCCCCTTGCAGGTTCCGAGCCAAACTAAATTGACAACTCTGGTTTACAAAAATCAAAGAACAGGAAAAGGAAGAAAATCAACAACTGAAGCCCAGACCAGGTAACCCGGTGCACCGGCCCAGGTAAGGAACTTTTGCCCTGAAGGAGGGAGCCATGCAATTGTACCTGGGTGGTCAGGAGAGCGATTGTGGGAGGTTTCTGCGATAACGGCTGTGTGAGTGTGATGGGCTGTGTTCTGGGAACACTAGTAAGTCCAGAGCAAGTGGACTTGCTCTTCCTTGTGGGACAGAGAGGCAGCTGCTTTTGCTTGGGCAGCTTTTTCAAATAAGGAATTAAAACAGGAAATAAAAGGGGACAAGGGAACTTGGCAGGAACCTTGGGAAGAATTACCTGCTGAGCCCTGGTAAGTTTGTGGGGTTTCTTGTTTAATTACAAATTCACCTTTTTTTCTTTTTTTAGAAGCCATAAAAGGGGTTTCTCCTTCCCCTTTCTTCTAAAGTTTGCCCTCAGCACAGGTTTGGAGGGGGTGGAGCTTTCTGCTGCAGCCCCCCTGCTGGCTAATCCCTGGTAGCTGGGAGCAAGCAGCTTTTGCCTAGGCAGAGCTTTTTCAAATAAGGAATTAAAACAGGAAATAAAAAGGGAAAAGGGAACTTGGCAGGAACCTTGGGAAGAATACCTGCTGAGCCCTGGTAAGTTTGTGGGGTTTCTTGTTTAATTACAAATTCACCTTTTTTTAGCAGCCATTGCGCCCCTGACGGCGCGTGATAAAATCCTAAAACAAGTAAGAAAAAAAATCCAAAAAGTAAACTGAGACCAAAACAAAAAATTTGAACAACCCAAAAAAGCTGTGTGTTTTTTAATAATAACTAGTATAATAATAACAGCAAACATATAATAACAAGAAATGGAGATAGATAGCCAGCACACGGAGGGGAGCTTCCCAGTGTTTTGTATTGAGTGTCACATGTATGACTATCTGTCTGCTGGACAGAAGTCTTGGGTGTGTGATCGGTGCAATGAGCTCCTGGCTCTCAGGGAACAGGTTCTTTCCCTTGAAGCCAAGGTAGCAGACCTGGAGAAGCAGATAGAGATAGCGAGGCAGGAGAAGATCTTCAGGGATGCAGCAGGAGCGTCCCACTCCATGCTGAGCAGCTCTCCAGCTGCTTTGGAGAATGGAGATCTTGGGCAGGGAGGACATCAATCTGTGGAAGAGGGACAGGCTCCCTTAGTTGAGACCCCTTCCCTGGAGGATGTGCCCATATCCTCTTGCACCGAGGATACTTCTCCGCGGGTGGTGGGAGGGGGGTTTCTTGTAGAGGGCGATTCAATTGTTAGAAATATAGAGAGACGGGTTTGTGATGGAAGCGTTGACCGCATGGTAAACTGCCTGCCGGGTGCAAAGGTTGCGGACATCACGAGGCATCTAGACAGGCTGATAGACAGTGCTGGGGTGGAGCCAACTGTTGTGGTACATGTCGGTACCAATGACATTGGGAAAGCTAAGCGGAAGGTCCTGGAAGCCAAATATAGTTTGCTAGGTAGAAGATTAAAGTCCAGGACCCCCAAAGTTGCATTCTCAGAAATGCTACCTGTTCCACGCGCAGGGCCAGCTAGACAGGCAGAGCTCAGGAGCTTCAATGCGTGGATGAGGCAGTGGTGCCAGGAGGAAGGGTTTAGATTCATTAGGAACTGGGAAACACTTTGGGACAAGCCACACCTGTACAGAAGGGACGGGTTACATTTGAACCATAATGGAACCAGACTGTTGGCGATTAATATTAAAAAGGTTTCAGAGCAGCTTTTAAACTGATTCGTAGGGGCAAGTCGACAGGAGCTGGGCAGCTTCCGGTTCAAGAAGGCGCACTGCCTAATATGGAGGGTGGAAGTTATGCACACATTGGAGAGTCAACAGGAAAACTAAATTGTAATAGTCAAGCAGAAAGACATGGTAGACCATCTACAAATTCTACAACCAAATTCTACAGTCAAAATCCACAGTCAAAGTTGAAAGTGCACCAGAAAATTACATATAAAGGTCTGTACACAAATGCTAGAAGCATTCGAGCAAAAATAGGGGAATTGGAATGCTTGGTGAAGGAAAATAATATTGATATTATCGGCATAACAGAAACCTGGTGGACAGATGAAAACCAATGGGACACAAGGATTCCAGGTTACAAATTGTATAGGATGGACAGGAGAGGGAGAAATGGTGGTGGCGTGGCCTTGTACATAAATGAGGAGTTAGAATCTCATGAACTCGAAATTCAAGAAAATTCAAACTCACCCACAGAAACATTGTGGATAAAAATCCCAGGACAGGAAACTAATCTGACGTTAGGGATCTGCTATCGCCCTCCCAACCAAACTCCAGAGGCAGATTGCTATTTGGAAAATGAATTTAAGGAGGCCTCAAAAAGAAATAGGGTAGTCATAATGGGGGACTTCAACTATCCCCAAATAGATTGGGTAAATTCTTGTTCTACACATGAAAGAGAGACAAGGTTCCTCGACATGTTAGCCGATTATTCCCTTGAGCAGATGGTCATGGAACCTACCAGGGGAAAGGGGATCCTGGACTTGGTTCTAACTAACGCACAGGATTTGGTTCATGATGTCCTTGTAACCGAGCCCATAGGAACCAGCGATCACAACACAATAACCTTCAACTTAACCATGGATAGCAAATTGTCAGTGAAAACTAACACAGAGACCTTAAACTTTCACAGAGGGAATTTTGACAAAATGAGGAAAATACCTAGTAAAGAAGAAACTAAAAGGAACAGTAAAAAAAGTCAAATCCCTCCAAAATGCTTGGAAACTGTTTAAAAATACGTTACAGCAGGCTCAAATAAAATGCATTCCTAAAAGAAGAAAGAGGATTGGAAAGTCCAAGAGGATACCAGTATGGCTTACGAATGAGGTAAAGGAGGTTATTGGAAAGAAGAAAAACTCATTTAAGAAATGGAAGGCTCTTCCTACCGAGGAGAACAGGAGGGATCACAAACTCTGGCAGACCAAATGCAAGGCGATAGTCATGAAAGCCAAGAGAGACTTTGAGGAGCATATAGCCAAGAATATTAAAAATAATAACAAAACCTTTTTTAAGTGCATCAGAAGCAGGAACCCAACCAGAAAATCAGTTGGGCCACTTGATAACAATGGTCAGAAGGGGATAATCAGAGAAGACAAGGAGATTGCTGAGAGGCTAAATGACTTCTTTGCCTCCGTTTTCACCGAGGAGGATAGAGAACATTTGCCTGCCACTGAATTAGTTTTCCCAGGGAGGGAAATAGAAGAATTAAACCTGATAGAGATAAACAAGGAAGATGTTCTTGCATGCCTTTCTAAACTAAACATCAACAAATCGCCGGGTCCAGATGGCATCCACCCTAGAATTCTCAAGGAACTCAAGTGTGAAATTACTGAACTTCTAGCTAAAATATACAATCTTTCTCTAAGATCAGGCACTGTACCGGAGGATTGGAGGGAAGCAAATATAACCCCGATCTTCAAGAAAGGATCCAGAGGTGATCCAGGAAACTATAGACCAGTCAGTCTAACCTCAGTTCCAGGCAAACTGATGGAAACCATTATTAAAGATAAAATTACAGGGCACATAGAAAAACAGGCATTGCTGAAAGAAAATCAACATGGTTTCTGCAAAGGCAAATCATGTCTTACTAACTTGTTAGAATTCTTTGAGGGTGTAAATAAATACATAGATAAAGGGGCCCCAGTTGATATTGTATATCTTGACTTTCAAAAGGCTTTTGACAAAGTTCCTCACCAAAGGCTCCTAAAAAAGCTCTCCAGCCACGGAATTAGAGGACAGGTCTTGTCCTGGATTGGTAACTGGCTAAATTGTAGGAAGCAAAGGGTGGCAATAAATGGACAATTCTCCGGATGGAAAGAAGTGAGAAGTGGTGTACCCCAAGGTTCAGTTTTGGGACCTTTACTTTTTAATTTATTTATCAATGATCTGGATGTATAAGTTAATGGTGAGGTAGCCAAGTTTGCTGATGACACTAAATTGTTCTGGGTTGTGAAAAGTGAAACTGATTGTCGGGAGCTCCAGAAGGATCTCTCGAAATTGTGTGAGTGGGCAACAAAGTGGCAAATGCATTTTAACCTAAACAAGTGCAAAGTTATGCATATCGGGGCAAAGAACCCCAATTATACTTACCAACTGATGGGGACCAAACTTTCTGAGACAACCCAAGAAAGGGATCTTGGGGTTTTGGTGGACAGCTCGATGAAGATGTCAACCCAATGCGCAGCAGCAGTAAAAAAAGCAAATTCCATGCTTGGCATGATTAGGAAGGGAATTGAAAATAAGTCAGCAAGTGTTGTATTGCCTCTGTACAAATCAATGGTGAGACCACACTTGGAGTACTGTGTACAGTTCTGGTCACCGCACCTCAAGAAGGATATAATGGAACTGGAAAAGGTGCAAAAAAGGGCAACAAGAATGATCAAGGAAATGGAGCGCCTCCCTTATGAAACCAGATTGCAACGCCTTGGTCTCTTCAGCCTTGAAAGACGGCGTTTAAGGGGTGACTTGATCGAAGTGTATAAAATCATGCATGGGATAGAAAAGGTGGATAGAGAAAAATTCTTTTCTCTATCACACAATACCAGGACAAGAGGGCACTCCCTAAAGCTCATAGCTAAGAAAGTGAGGACAAATAAAGGGAAATATTTCTTCACCCAGAGGGTCGTTGATTTATGGAATTCACTTCCTGAAGGGGTCGTGACAGCTGTCAGCCTTGACAGCTTCAAGGCAGGGCTAGATAGATTCATGGATGCAAAGTGTATCGGTGGTTATTAAAACGGATGTCCATGTGCCGCCTCTATGTTGGTTGAGGCAGGCAGGATTCCCTTGAGTACCATTTGTTGGGGGTCAAAGGAAAGGGAGGGTTTTGCCTTCTCTCCCCATGTACAATTGGTGGGCCACTGTGTGACACAGAATGCTGGACTCGATGGGCTTTGGCCTGATTCAGCATGGCTCTTCTTATGTTCTTATGTTCTTAAGTGCGGACCTGAAAGGTTGAGGTCCCTTACTCCCAAGAGGGAGAAGGCCAGCCTGAAGGGAAGCGAACTGGTGTTAAGAATTTTGAGTGGCCATCAAATCGAGAACCTCAGGGAACCATAATCAGGGAAACTCTCAAGAAGATGGGTTGTTGTTGTAAGTCGTTGTTGTAAACCTAAAGAAAAAAATAACTGTAAAATTGAGTAGTTTCAAACAGGAAAACCCATCTTGCTAGCAGCAGACACCTTGTGTCTGTGAATGGGTTTCCCAGGCTCTGCCCATGTGGAGCCAGAGTAGAAAAGGAAGTTTTGAGTTTGAGCTCAAGGACTGCTTGGGAAAGAAGGGGAATGAGAGAAATGTGTGTATGTCTCTGTGTGAGAGTGAGAAGACCCTTTTCCCAATCACAGTTTTCTGTTCTCTTTTCCTTGTCTTGGTATGTATATGTGTGTCAGAGTCTTTGTGTGTGAGGTAAATATGACTGTTACTAACCTCAAGAGAAAAGAAGATACCAAAGGAAACACCCTCACTCTGTTTGTCGGCCAACAAACAAAGTGAGGAAAGATGTGTTTGTTTGTTTTCTCTCTCTCTCTCTCTCTCTCTCTCTCTCTCTCTCTCTCTCTCTCTCTCTCTCTCTCTCTCTCTCTCTCTCTCTCTCTCTCTCTCTCTCTCTCTCTCTCTCCTCTTAACAACAGCCCAAAGTTAGCAGAAACAATAAAGTTGGAAGGGACCTTGGAGGTCATCTAGTCCAACCCCCTGCTCAGGCAGGAAATCCTATACCATTTTCTTGCCTATTAGTTCTGCTCTCTCCCTTTTGCAAATGTTGTTCAGAAGCATGTTAATGCCTTTTCAAACCCTGTCTGCAGGCACAAACCCCCTCCCCCCTGCTTTTTCTGGCTGTGTTGCTTTGAGAGTGAGAGAGAGAGAGAGAAAGGGGAAGGGGGGTTGATCTTTTTAACTTTTTCTCTGCTTAGAATTCCGGTTTGAGAAAGGTGGGGTGGCTATGAAATTTAATACCCACTTTTGCAGTTTCAGCTTGTAATTTTTTTCTCGAAAGAGGAGCCAGTAATTGTTGGACAATTTTGGGGGGAAATTTTTGAGTTTAAATTGTTTAGTTAGAGTTAGACCTATATATCCATCAACCAAAAGAAATGACTCTGAATTGTTTTACTTAAATTTGAAAATGTTTTCCCTATTTAATGGAAATTTGTTTCCATCTGAATGGAATTTAATTAAATTGGAATTTGACTAACTTTATATTAAAAGCAATACTAGAGTTTGATATAAAAAAACTATTTCAGTAACTCAGAATATCTGATTAAGCTTGTTTATTTTTTTGTGAAGTTAAAACAAAGAAGTTGAGAAATTTTGAGATTATAAATAGCTATGCTGTTTTGTTTAAAGATTTGTATGCAAAACTGTTAGAAAAAGAGCTTGTGTTAACAAATACAAACAGAGTTTGGTGAGCTCTCCTTTGTTGGCTTTTCACTAGGTAATTTGTTTATAAATATGGACAAAGGAATGGCTTGGAGGAGGTTTTGACCCAGAAATGGGGGGGGTGGGTAAGAGGCAGCCAGTGGCATTTTTGTCTAAAATTGACATTTGGGGACGTCTTTGTGGTTAGCATTTCTTATCAAGTGTGGGCAATTTTAATCAGGAAGCCTAAAGGAGGTACACACTTGTTCATAGCAAAGTAGTTGGGAAAAAGAAAAGAACAAGAAAAAGAGAGATATAATGAAGATGTGATAGTAGATGGGGAGGAGAAAATGTGAGTGGAGGCTGGATGAATTTCCCTCCCTTAGTCAGCACAAACCTGTGGGCCTTACAGCAGGCTCTGAGGTTGTTAATAAGGGAGAAAGGGGAACATATACACTGACTCCAAGTATGTTTATGGAGTCTTGAATACTTTTGGAGAAGAGAAATGAAGAGGATTGATTAATAGTAAAGGGAAAGAGTTGGTTCATGTAAAGTTGATAGAAGATGTACTCGTGGAAGAAGAAAAGAAAGAAGTTATGCTAGAGTGGCAGAAGGAAAGGAAGGAATGGATAATAGAAGAAATAGGAAAGTTGTTTTAAGTTGGTTTGCACAGACTTGTGAATTGCATGCATTAAGCAGGGAGACTGCCATTAACGTGGTCAGCCAAACATGTGAATTGTATGCCTTAACACAAGCCTTAGAATGTTGAAGGAACAAGAATGTACTAAAGTGGGAGGTGGATGTTGCAAGATGGGAGACGGATGTTGAAAAGAAGGAAGAAAAAAAAACAATGGCTAGAACACAGAAGCAGCCACTGAAGGGGGTTGCAAGGGGTGATTGATATTTTCTAAAAACAGGATGGTTGTATTTATACTTTAGTTAAATAAATCTGTGATAAATAAAAGTAAATAAAAAAGCTTTACAACATTTAGTGGTGAGGCCATTTCAATACAGGTCTCAACTGGAAAGCTGTCTTTGTTTCTTTGAAATGATGTATGGGAGGCTTTTGTTACATGAAGGTTCAAGAATGTCAATGAAGAAGAGAAGAAAGTTACTCAGTATTTGCATAATCTGGCGCAGGTTTTGTCTTCTATCTCAGTACAGGCCCAGGCTGCCTTACCACCTATCTCTGGCCATTGTTCCTGGAGAGTGGGTTCAGGTGAAAAGAACTGTCACCTAGAAATACCAGTCCTAAGTAGTCTCAACCATGCCAAGTCCTCCTGATTTAAGGAATCAAGGGGTGAGTCCATGGAAAGTCCCATCATATCCTCTCCAGTGACAAGCTTCACAGCTGGACGGCCTGAAAATGAAATTTCAACCTGCCTCACCTGTTGAACTGTTTCCATCTAAGTAGGAGAAAAACTTCAATGGATTGGACTACCCTGGAAATCGTGTTCCTAGAACCTGGACTATGTGTTGAAATATTTTTCTTCTGCTACTGTTGTTTCCTTCGTACCTTCTTTGGTAGAAGGAAGGACCATGGGCTCAATACTTTAAGGAACATTGGGGAAAGAAGACTCAGAATATGAAAACTTGCTTGCACAGGAATCTAAAGAAAATATAGGGAGTTATGAACTATTAAAAGTATAAAAGAATAATTCAGGTGGGAAAAAAAGGGAGGAATTGAAGGAAATAAAAGTTATTCTTTTATAAATTGTAGAAATATAATTGTGAGACTGTCTATTTAACACAAATGTAACACTGTAATGCAAATGTAGCAATGCACTGCCAAATGTGTGAGAAGGTTTGTTCAATGTTTACTGCCTAAAATTCCTCCGGAGACAGGAACTTACACTTTAAGTGGAATATCAAAAAGAGGGATTTTAGGTGAGGTGCTTCCAGTCTCTCGTCGTGCGCGTCTGCCTAGTTCGGAGTGAAACCTCCTCTCGTCCAGCTCCGCCTCGCCCTCAGTTTTCAGTTGACCAAAGAAATGGTGATGGAGAAGCCAAGTCCCCTGCTGGTTGGGCGGGAGTTCGTGAGACAGTATTATACTCTGCTGAATCAAGCACCAGACTACCTGCACAGATTTTATGGAAAGAATTCTTCATATGTTCATGGTGGCTTGGATTCAAATGGAAAACCAGCAGATGCTGTTCACGGACAATCTGATATCCACAAGAAGGTGTTGTCACTGAATTTTAAGGATTGCCGCACAAAGATCCGCCATGTGGATGCTCATGCCACTATTAATGATGGTGTTGTTGTACAGGTCATGGGTGAGCTGTCTAATAACACTCAGCCAATGAGGAGATTCATGCAAACTTTTGTCCTTGCTCCTGAGGGATCAGTTGCCAACAAGTTTTATGTCCATAATGACATATTTCGCTATCAGGATGAAGTTTTTGGTGACTTGAATGCTGAACCTCCAGAGGAATCTGAGGAAGAGGCAGAAGAGCCTGAGGAAAGGCAACAGACTCCGGAGGCAGTTGCTGATGATTCAGCAGCTTACTATGAACAGTCGGTCAGCAATGACTTGGAGGAACAACTAGAAGAACCGGTTGTAGAACCAGAACCGGAACCAGAAGCTGAACCTGAACAAGAGCCTGAAGTAGAAGTTCAAGAAGATAAACCTGACCTAGTGGTAGAGGAAGCAGCTCCTGAGGAAACTATTGAAAAGAGTCCTTCTCCAGTTCCTGCAGATCCAACACCTGTTGTGCAAGAAGACTCTAGAACATCTTCATGGGCATCTGTGACCAGTAAGAATTTACCACCCAGTGGAGCAGTTCCAGTATCGGGCATACCACCCCATGTTGTTAAATTGCCTACATCACAGCCCCGTCCTGAATCTAAGCCCGAATCCCAAACTCCACCCCAGAGACCTCAGCGGGACCAGAGGGTGAGAGAGCAACGGACAAACATCCCACTACAAAGAGGCCCTAGGACAATACGGGAAGGAGAACAGGGTGACATGGAAACCAGACGGATCGTGAGGTACCCAGACAGTCACCAGCTCTTTGTTGGGAACCTTCCTCATGACGTTGATAAATCGGAACTAAAGGACTTCTTTCAAAGCTATGGAAACGTGGTAGAACTGCGTATCAACAGTGGAGGAAAACTCCCTAACTTTGGATTTGTGGTATTTGATGATCCAGAACCAGTTCAGAAGATCCTCGGCAATAGGCCAATCATGTTCAGAGGAGAAGTGCGCTTGAATGTGGAAGAGAAAAAAACACGAGCAGCCAGGGAGGGTGATCGCCGAGACAACAGACCCCGTGGGCCTGGTGGCACCCGTGGGGGGCTGGGAGGTGGGATTCGAGGCCCTCCACGTGGAGGAATGTCTCAGAAACCAGGATTTGGCACTGGAAGGGGCATCGGGCAACGCCAGTGATTAATGGATGATGAGAGGAGACAAACCCTTCTTCCTGCAGATTTGTGAATTTCAGCCTTGGGTATCTTGGAATGTGGTCCTACCCTGTTATAGACTGCTACGTTTGATACAATTTTGGCTCATTTTGTTTGTGTTTGGTTTTGTGATTTTTCTTCCTAGTCCTTGTCCCAGATTCCAGCTTTGTGGAACAATATTTCAGGAAAAGATGGATTTTAGAAAGAATTACCAAATCCTTGCTCGCTCGCTGCAGACATATGGACTGGATATATATATATATTTTTTGGTACCAGTGATTTTTTTCCTAATGGAAGTGTGGCGCTTTTCTTCTTTTATTTCCCTTACTGACATGAGGTGCGCTTTAGTCAGTGGAATTACCCTTTTTACCTGCATGTGTTCTGGAGCCTATAGGAAAATCTAGCACCTGACAAACATTTCAAGGGCAGGGAAATCCGTACACCCCTTGGGAGGTGGGGTCATAGGACCTCTTCATTCCCAGTCTGGAGATGTTGCTGTTTGGAAATCGACGTTACCCCTCCCTTTTTTTTTTTTTGTGGCGTTGTAAAAGTGGAATAAAGGGTATTCATAGAATATTTTCTTTTGGTACATGATCACGAAAAGGAATTCTCACTACTGTTTTACCACTTACAAGGATTGTGGGATAGGTTTTAAATGTCTAGAACTTGACTCTTTAAAACACTCTTCCTGAACTTGTAAAAAATTTTTTTTATTGAAATAGGGACTTTTTCATGTTTAGTTTGTATTTGTATTAAAACCGAAACAAAATTGTTGTGCCTTCTATTTATCTCTCATTCCAGTCTTGGCAAATTGTTAAAAAAATAAAAAAAAGTATAGATTTGCTTTATTAAAAAAAAAAAAAAAAAAGAGGGATTTTGACCCAAGGTGAAAATTACAAATAAA
Source organism: Bothrops alternatus (assembly GCA_034064705.1). Taxonomy (NCBI): domain Eukaryota; kingdom Metazoa; phylum Chordata; class Lepidosauria; order Squamata; family Viperidae; genus Bothrops; species Bothrops alternatus. The sequence goes on along the minus strand of JARGCV010000105.1, from coordinate 1,393,154 downwards.
CAAGATAACAGCAGATGGACGGAACTGTCAGGATGACCTATTAAGTGTAAAAAACAACTTCAAAGAATGGCTATGGAGTTGATAAGAGCTTCTTAGATGTGACGTGCATTGTAAAAAGTATAAAATGCAAAGCTTGGAAACTGTTTGTTGCGCTCCTGGAACCCAATCCATTGGGAAGGATCCAGGAGGCCGCGTTTGCAAATGCCTTTCTTTTCTTCTCTTTTTATTCTTTTTATGTTATTCTCCAATAAAACTTTGTTTTGTTAACCAGACTTGTCTTCATATTTTGAGTATCAAAATTTGGGGTTTTTACATCTCACATTAGTTACACAAACTCAGCCACACTAATTCAGAAACAGACAAGTAAACTTTTTAAATGGTTTCCCTGAAAAATAAAAAAGCCTTCTTAATGGGTTCAAGGACCAAAGGTAGAAGTACAGATTAGGCGAAACCTATCTGAAAAACAGTATCTATGAGAGAGACCTTGGAGTTCTAGTGGACGATCACTTAAACATGAGTCAGCAGTGTGCAGCAGCAGGCAAAAAAGCCAATACAATCCTTGGTTGTATAAACAGAGGCATAGAATCAAAATCACATAAAGTATTACTAGTGCTTTTTAAATCCTTAGTAAGACCACACCTGGAATACTGCATCCAGTTTTGGTCACATTACAAAAAAGATGTTGTGACTTTGGAAAAAGTGCAAAGAGCAACCAAGATGATTCAAGGCCTGAAGACTAAAGCATATGAAGAACAGTTGCAGGAATTGGGTATGGCTCGTCTAGAGAAAAGAAGGACTAGGGGTGACATGACAGGAAAAGAGTTCAACCTGATACCCGAATACCCCCAGACACTTGATCAATGGGTGAAGGGATGGGAAGAAGTTTGGAAAACCATGAAAACTGCTTTAAAAAAGGCTTCCGAGACATATAAAAAGCAGGCAGATAAAAAAGGGCTCCTCAAAGAACATTCCAAGTTGGGGGAAAGGTTTATCTGTCGACTAAATACTTACGACTCAAATTACCCAGTAAGAAGTTAGGGCCGAGGTTCTTGGGACCTTTCCCCATTGTAAAGATCATTAACCCAGTCACAGTGGAATTAAAACTCCCTAAGCTCTTAGGAAAAATTCACCCTGTTTTCCATTGCAGCCTGTTGAAACCTTACTGGGGTTCCATTTTAAGGCCTCCCCCTAAGAAGGCACCCAGACCCCTCGTGGTGGCAGGACAAACTCACTATGAAGTAAAATGTATTCTTGATTCTAGAATTTTTAAAGGGAAATTGCAGTATTTAGTACAATGGAAGGGATATACGTTGTCTAAAGCCACTTAGGTGAAGTCTAGTGATGTGAAAGCTGACTCATTACTAGGTTTTATAAGGAACACCCTAACAAACCGAGAGGCAATCCCTAACCTGTGCTTTTGTTTATATTACAGGATTTATCCTTTTGGTAAGGGGGGCCAGATGTCAACGCTGCTAACATTGGATGTTTTTGCATTGACAACAGATGGAAATGTAGCCATCTTTTAACTTTTGCTTTTAGAGTTAGATGATGCTGGGAGGGGGGATGTGAACGAGAGTTCAGCTAGGCAGAGCGTGAGAAACAAGGTTACTGTAACCAGAGCTGATAAGGAATTGGCAGGCTGGAGAACTGGAGAGGAAGCCCGCACTTCAAGCTTATTGGGGAATGTGATTTATGACTGTTAATTGGAGGAGGGAATTGTGCTTTGATATTATGTGCTCAGGGGAGAGGAATTCAGTTTTTGGCTTTGATTATGCAGTGCCGATGTTATGCTTCTTGAATAAAAGATTCTTTAAGGTAAACAATGCCTCAAAGTTCTTTTGAAGAGTTTCATCTGACGGAACCATGACATTAAGCCCAAAACTCCAACTTTTTCCTATCTTGGGGTCCAGAGTCCCAGTCGCTGTCCCTAGAAAAGAGGGAAAAGCTGACAAAGATTCGGGGAAGATCTCAGCATGAAGAAAGAGAGAACGTCTGAAACCAGCACCCCGGCAGCGGCTGCTACCCCACAGGGGGGAGCGACAGCCAGTGCGCCGGTGAAGAAGGACCTTTTCCGGCCTCCCAGCTGGGGGCAAAGCCCAAGCCGCGAGGACAGCTGATCTGGTTGTCGGAATGGACCCTACCCAGCAAAGACTCCAGACACCTCGAGTCGGCCTTGCCACCCTCAAGTGCTTCAAAGGCAGACAGGGTTGAGCTGCTACGAAGGGACTCCCGCACCTCACGTTCCCCAGACCAGTGGAGAACCACGAAACCATCTACCGCTGAGGACTTGGCTGAGTGGAAGTACCTGTCCGTAGCATGTAGACAGTCAGTGGAGAAGTTGGTGGAAAAATTTGAGTAGTTAGAAATGAAGAGTGGAGAACAACCTTCCCGCTCCCCATATGCGAGTGATCATGACGATCGGAGAGGCAGCCACCAACTCCTAACAAGGGAGACCCCCAGCCCCCATTGCACAGTTCGGGCCCCCTCCCAGTCCTCGAAGCCACCGAGCCCAGGGCCCGCACAACAATTGGAAATGTTACAGCCTCCCCAGCTGGGAAGCCAGCAGTCGCTGGTGGTGCAGCAGCCGAATTGGGGATGGCCACAGCCCCCGAAAGTGCAGCAGCAGATGGGGACCTTGCAACAACCATGGATGATGCATCTGCCAAGGGGTCAGCAACTGTTGGGAGCGCTGCAGCAGCAATCGGATTGGCAGCCACCCCCGAACGTGCAACAACCGCTGGGGGCCCCACAACCAATGGAGATCCAGCAACCACCGCCTCCGAAGCCGCAGGGTGACCTGCAGCAACTGGGGATGCCACAAACCCCCGCAGGCCAACAGCAGTGGGAAAGGCAGCAGCCCCCACCCATGCGGCAACCACTGGGAGGCCTGCATCAGCTGGGGGTGCCATTACAGCAGCCGCTGAGATCGGTGGGGGTCGTACAGCAATTGGGAGTGCCACAGCCTCCGGCAATGCAACAACAGCAGGGGGGGTGGCAACAACCCCCAGGCGCGCAACAACCGTTGGGAGGCTTGCAGCAACTGGGAATGCAGCAGCAACCATGGGGGGGCAGCAACAGTTGGGGATGCAACACCCACAGTGGGGAGGCCAGCAACCACTGATGGCGCCACCTCTTAGAGCCACCTTTGATGGGGACCAGGAGAAGCAGATCTTTTTCCTCAATCAGGTGCGTTCTCACTTGAACCGCTGTTCCTATTTCTATCCGAACCCAGCCACTAGGGTCGACATGATTGCGTCCAGCTGAGGAGAAGCATCCGAGTGGCTGAACAATTTATATAAAGAGCAAGCACCCAAGTTAGAAGACCCCCCCATCTCTTCCTCCTAGCACTGAGAGCAAGGTTCAAGGACCCATCTATTGCCCTCAAAGTGGAGGAGCAAATCCACAAAATAAAACAAGCCGGCAGGCCTGCACTGGAATATGTACAAGAGTTTCGCAAGATAGCCAGACGAATAGAGAGGTGGCCCGAGCAATCCCTGGTCCATCACTTCAGGGAGGGACTAGACGACCATCTCTCCCAGGCTTGTATTTATCGAGCAGTCCCAGATCAGCTGCAAGAGTGGTACCAGGCAGCAGTAAGACTAGATGTTCAGCTTGCCTGCTATCAGAAGCCACCCACCCAGGAAGCCGAGTCGAGGCCAAATCAACCCAAGTGACAGCCACCCCCCCGAAAGCCTCCAACCGCTGCAGCTGCAGAGAATCCCAGACCACCTGCTGGGCCGTCAATCAAGTGCTTCAGATGTGGACAGCAGGGAGAACGAGTAGCAAATTGCCCAGTCCCTTACCCCCAGCAGCAGAATAGACCAGGACCACCAGCGAGGAAGAAACCAACCCAGCAGCCAACGAAAGAGAAATCCGACTGGATCGTACAGAAACCTGTTGCTCAGGTCATGTCCCCCACGCAGGAGAGTGCTGTGACCCAAGCCAGACCTGCCGTCGTTCTACCCTCCTACGACAGCGACGACAAAGGAGAGAACGACCCAATGGTAAGTCGACACATCCCACCTTTTTCACTACCTGCCAAACTCATAATCCCTAAGACGGGGGCACAGGTAGATTTAAAAGTACTAGTCGACTCTGGGTGCTCCCAGTGCGTTATTAGCTCATCACTTGCTCTGAAAATGGGAATACGAGCAAAGCTGCTCTCTAAACCCGTGAGATTTGAGGAAGCCTATGGCTCCCTAATGGGAGGAACTTTAATCACGCAATTGACCGAACCCCTATGATTAGACATAGATGAGCACTGGGAGTTCATTCGTTTCATGGTGGCTCCAAAAATGACTGAGGCTGTGATCCTAGGGCTAGCCTGGTTGGACAAATGGAAGCCGTTTATCTGGTGGGAGAAGGGAATGAGGACTGTAAGGCTACCTATAGGACCCAAGCCCCCCACTAATTCAACGGACGTTACAGGAGATTTTAGCCCACTCAATGAGTTAGTGCACATGGCTGCCTTATCTCAACCAGGTGAACCACTCATCCCCAGCGAATACTGGGACCTAGCGGAGGCATTTAGTGAGAAAGAATGTGACACCCTGTCTCCCCACTGACCCAATAATTGCTCCATCGAACTATTACCGTGAGCCAAACTCCCACAACCGAGGATATATGCTATGTCCCCCCCTTGAAATGGAGGAGATGTTTTTATTTATTTATTTATTTATTCATTCATTCATTCATTCATTCATTCAACTTGTATGCCGCTCCTCTCCGGAGACTCAGCAGCGATATGTGGACAAAAACCTAGAGAGGGGATTCATTTAACGGGCCAAGTCTGCTGTGGGAGCCCCTGTGTTGTTTAAAAAAAAAAAAAGATAGGTCGCTTTGTCTCTGCGTGGATTATAAGGGTCTGAATGCGGTGAGTGTGGAAAATAAACACCCCCTCCCCCTCCAGAAGGACTTACTAACCCACCTGGCCAAGGGGAGTGTCTTCACTAAGTTAGACCTGAGAGAGGCATATTACCGGGTGAGAATAAAGGAGGGAGATGAGTGGAAAACTGCTTTTAACTGTCCCATGGGGAGCTATCAATTTGAAGTCATGCCATTTGGACTACAGGGGGGCCCAGCTGTCTTCATGCAGCTGATTAATCAGCTTCTACATGACCATTTATACAAAGGGGTTCTGGTGTATCTTGATGACATCCTGATATACAGCATGAATATGACTGACCACGTAAAACTAGTAAGAGAAGTGCTAAGGAAACTGTTGAATGCCAAACTTTATATCAAACTATCAAAATGTGAGTTTCACCAGACCCGATTGGATTATCTTGGCTACAGAATTTCCAGTGAGGGCATTGAAATGGACCTGACCAAAGTGAAAGCTGTAGTTGAATGGCAGCCTCCAAAGACTTGCAAACAGCTCCAGAGCTTCCTAGAATTCGCCAACTTCTACCATCAATTCATCCCCTCCTTTGCCGAAATTGCCCTACCCCTCACGGAATTACTAAAAACAGGCAAAGGGGGGGGGAGCCGCGACCGGGCCATCCACTAGCATGGACTATGAACTGTCAGACCGCTTTTGAGAACCTAAAAAGACTATTTGCTATTGAACCGGTCCTAAAGCATCCCTGCCCAGGGCAGCCCTTTGTAATTCAAGCCGATGCCAGCGACGTGGCCATTGGAGCTGTACTACTATAAAAGAACCAGAGTGGGACCTTACAACCTTGTGCCTACACCTCGAAAAAATTCACTTAGTGCGAGAGGAGATGAGCTGTGTGGGAAAAGGAGGCTTTCGCAATCCTCTGGGCTCTATTAAACTGGAGACACTATCTAGAGGGGAGTAAGGTGCCTTTCGAGGTATGGACTGATCACAAAAATCTAGAAGCACTGAAAACTCCCCACAAATTTTCCCCGAAACGAGTGCGATGAACACAGTATTTTAACCGTTTTAACTTCACTCTAAAGTACATACCGGGAGGAAAAAACGTCTTAGCTGATGCTCTATCCAGACTGCCCCAGTACAAAAGCCAGCATGAAGAGGTTAATGAGGCAATTATCTCCAATCCACAAACAGCCCCTCAACATATGCCGCACAGAGTCCCACCTTCAAGAGCCCCTAACCCTGATGACCCTGGGGCAAAGAAAATAAAACAAGAGCTCCTCACTGACCAATGGTTCAAGGACAATCAAACCTCCCTAACATGCAGGGATGGTTTGGCTTACAAGGGGGGGGGGAAGTTATACTTGCCAGAGACCCTCCGTCTTAACTCTCTCTGACATGGCCATGATGTAAAACAGGCTGGACACTTTTGATATTTTTACACTACACCTCATTCGCCGGTAATTCTGGTGGCCGGGATTGAGACGGGATGTGGAAAGCTATGTCAGGAGTTGAGCTGTATGTGCCACCATGAAAAGAATTCCAGGGAAACCCCCTGGGTTGTTCCAACCAGTGGCTGACCCTTCCCAACCATGGGAAGAAATTGCTATGGATTTTATAGTAGCTCTACCTGAAAGTAGAGGGAATACAGTCATCTGGACTGTGATAGATCTGTTCACAAAGCAGGCTCATTTCATCGCCTGCAAAGGGCTCCCGTCTGCCCAACGACTGACCAAAATGTTTTTGAAACACATCTACCGGCTGCATGGTGCACCTAAATGAATAATCTTGGACAGGGGGGTGCAGTTCACAGCTAGGTTTTGGAGAAGTTTTGTTAAACTAATTGGTTCATCTCAAGGTCTATCATCTGCTTTTCATCCATCTACTAATGCAGGTACTGAATCCGCGAACTCAATGGTGGAGCAATATCTCAGATGCTATGTTAGCTACCAACAAACTAACTGGACTGACCTCCTCCCTTTCGCAGAGGTGGCTTACAATAACTCTGTTCATAGCAGCACCGGCTTCACGCCTTTTGAAGTGGCCACAGGAAAAGAGTTCAACCCGATACCCGAATACCCCCAGGCGCCCTCCGCTTCCCAGACACTTGATCAATGGGTGAGAACAATTAACCAGTGGAACAGCTTGCCTTCAGAAGTTGTAGGTGCTTCATCACTGGAGGTTTTTAAGAAGACTGGATAGCCACCTGCCTGAAATGGCATAGGGTCTCCTGCTTGAGCAGGGGGGTTGTACTAGAAGACCTCCAAGGTCCCTTCCAGCTCTATTTTGATTGACCTTTGCACTTCAGATGACTATATAAAGTGCATTAGCTTCAGTAGCTTACCAGATCCTGCCACTCAGTAGTCACAGGTTCATCATATGCAGGTATTGTAAAACTGATAAACAAAACAGGAGATACTGCACAATTGATACGGCACAATTATGGCTTACTGGTATAATAGTAGTTAACCTGAACAACTATAGAGATCTGACTGCAATTAGCCATTAGAGACAGGAAATCTGGAGGGCCAAAAGCCCTGCCCAAGGCCTAAACAAGCTGTTTTTTCATCTATGCAAGAAAGATGAATCAAGCTATATTTTAGGCAGCTAGAGGGGAGTTTTTAAAAACACTTTACAATCTTTGATCATCAAGGAGATCAATTTTGAGCTGAATAAGCATCACAACATAAGCATTTTTGTACTATTATTTTTCAGATCAGTGAATTTGATCCATAAGATGGATATAGAGCAAACCATAAAATGCCTTCACTGAAGAGTAAAACATAATTAAATACAGAGATGAATGGCTGGAAGGTAACTGTCCCAACCTCTTATTTTACCCCATTTATTGCTTTGTCTCCTACTGAGTATGCTTCAAGACATTATACCTATGTTGAAGCATACTCAATATATGTTTTCAGTTAATATGCCTATGTATTAATCTAAAAAAAACAAGTCTGACTGGCAAAAATGTTATTTAGGTAAGCCAACCATTTATCACAGCCATCAGGCCAGAAAAGATCACCAGTATATGAGGTGATGTATTGATAGACTCATCTGTTCTTTATGGTTTTTCTATTGCATTTCTAATTTAAAATTAGCCATAATCCTATAGGTTATAACTAGATTATATTTTTTAAATAGCCAAAGAGATAAATACCCTGAGCATAATATTTAATTACATTGAATGTAATAAAATGTAAACACATGCTAGGGTCCTGTTCCTGTTTACTTTTGGAATGTGTGTCCTCAATATAATAGGACAAGACCAAACTTTAACCTTCAAAAGGTTATAAGCTCTGCTATGAAGTGTACAATCAACCTTTTAGTTTTGTTTTCTTCCATCAGCTTACTTTGGTTTTATCAATTTACAGGAATTTGCATGCATTACAGGGAAGTAAGTATAAGTGGCTTATTACTTCACAGCTGCAACATGAAATTAAATTAGCTCAGCCCTACTTACTAGATCTTCAGAAGCTCTTGCTTGGGCTCGTCGGAATAGCTCTAGGTCATATTCACTGGTCAGATTCTCTAGAAGGGGCTCTCTAGTGTTGCCATAGGTTTTTCTGTGTTCCTGAAGCAACAACAGAAGAAATATCTCATAAACACAAAGAATAAATTTCCCCTGGCCTTGGGGAATTGGCTCCTGGTAGCCACCATCCTATTTAGAGCACAGGTGTCAAACTCACTGCATCACATGATGTGTCGCGATGTGTTGTGACTTTTTTTGTATTGCTGGAGCTGGGGGTGGGAGCAGCCTCCATATGTTGCAACCAGCCCGCAGGCTGGCAGTTTGACACCCCTGCTTTAGAGGGTAGGCATGGATGGATAATCAGCCATAAGAAAGATGAGCAACATTGCTCTGAGAAAAAGAAAGGTTGGGCTGGCTGGGGTAAAGGAGGGGAGGGAAGAGAAACTACAGACAGGATCTATGGACACAGAGGTATGCTGAAAATGAGGAAGCAAAGAAGCACAAAAGGAATGAAGATAAGCTGTTATTAATACTGCATCTTTAAAAAAAGGTAAAAAACCACCATAGACTACATATGTCCATTCAGATTTATGCAGCCCCCCAAACCCCGAAGACTATTGTGAAGATTCCTTGGTAAACCACTATTTCTCAGTAGTACAGTCTTTCCATTTTTCAAATAAGCTGTAAATAGTACGTGAAAGAAACTGAAAAATTAACCTGTTTTCTATAAACTTTCTTGCCATAAAAAACTGGCCTAAAAATTCAGCCCCACTCCTTTCGGTAGTGACACTATATTCCCTGTTACTTTCAGAGAACTGAAAGGCTTTTACGAAAAATGTTCATGCTGAAAAATGTAAATTAATTAAAATGCATTTAAAAGAAGATTCAGGTGACTGGATAATGAGAAAAAAATGTACAGGGAATGTTGACATGGTTCATTGAGAGAAGACTACTATTACAGTCCCACTTGCTCCTTTTCATCATAGAAAACAGTTTTCTGATGCCTCAGAAACTTAAGTTAACTTAAGTTAGCTTAAGTTAACGGAAACTAGCATTTGCTTGGAAACATGGTAAAAGCTTCTAAATGGTATGAGCAGTTTAAGGATAGAACTATGAACTTAGAAAAAACTTTTTTCTCTTTGGCTGAAGACCTTTAAGCACCAGGCTTAAAGACTCAACAGTCCATTTAATAAATGCTCTATTTCTCATGCCTCAAATGGAGGGCAGGACTAGAGAGCTTCTAAAACCATCTTCACTTCTGTGAGCTCAGATGTGATACAAGTCAGAGGGATAATATCCTATGGGAAAGAAGGGCTATAATAACAAGGCTGGAATTCACATATGGATTCTAAACAATAGAGTTAACACTTCAGCTCAACATTTAAATTCTAATTTTAGCTCCAGATCTCTATTATCCATTTCAGCCACCATTCTCCATCTTGAAGCTTGTTGCATACAGAACTGTTCTTTGTGAATCCATGGCATAAAAGTATTGATCCAGATGCATTAAGCTTTAGCTCCAATTTCTCTAACGTACCAGATTGTGCTTAAGGACAATGATGCCACATCTGGAGGGACTAGACTGAGAAAGATGTATTAATGTTTGGCTCATTCTCCCATGCTCAACTCACTAAGGAAAAGAAATGAGGTTTCTGTACCATGTATTTTTCCTTCTGCTCCTTGGTTAAGCCTGCATTCCTCTTCTTTCTCACCTCTGCAACTTTCTCTTTGTATCTCAATTGTCTTTCAGTTGGTGCCTTGCAGGGAATAAGAAACAAAATGTTTGCTTAGGAGAGGGACACACACGGACACACAGACAAACCTAGGGACTATTTCAAAACTGCCTGACACCAGCTACATGGCTCTGTTACATTTTTGGAGGTATCTGTGAAAGTCAGATGCATAACCATGTCCTGCAAGTTGCAGAATTGCTGGAACATTGAACTTCGCACAACATAGTACAACAGGACCATTAACTATTGAACCATATTGTATGAAGTTCAGTATCTTGTTTCACCAATGTTCCATGGGTTCTCCAATACTGCACCTGTTTTATGCATCCCCCCCCCGTTTATCAGAAGAGCAGCTTTTTATAATGCTGCACTACAGCATGAAATTAAGAGCTGGAAAGATTATTCATATGTGCATGGCTGTCACAGTGCCATGCGGCAACCCTTAAGTAATAAACATACATGGAATCATCTCCCTTCCCTCTTTCTGAACAAAAAAACAAAAAAGATGTGTGCAAGAGTCACAAAAGAACAAAATATATTTAACAAATAATTGAATAAAAAATGCATGCATTTCAAATAATATACTTAGACAGAATCTTATCCACCACAAAATTACTTTAATGTTTGAAAAAGGGTTTGATGTACAATGACCACTATGAAAGACATTTGCCAGCTGGGGTTCTAAAGTCATCACATACTTGAACAATACATATAAAATTAAAAGATACTACCTGGTGTCTGGTAGCCTGCCTATTGTCATCCTGTCGGTGAGAAAGCATCCGCTCCTCCACTTGTTTGTCTCGGCTTTGAGCTCTCACCTTGAAACCCAGAGAAATATTATATAAATCCCCTTCCCACATCATGCAGTTTAAAGAAACAATATGAAGAAGCTGCAGCAATGTGGGTCTTGAACCTATAAACTTCTGGAAATTACAGCATTTTCCTGGGGCCACCAAGCCTCAAGTAATGGTTAAAACAACCCATGTCTTGGTACAATGTATAAAATGTACTGTCTTTCAGTAGTTGTAATTTGTAAAGATGTGTTGAAGCATTTGAATTCTTGCTCCATTCTCCATACAATTACCACTCCCCATTTGCTTTCCTTCATTACATACATCCTGGGAGAATAAGTTACCTTGCATTCATCAGCTGAAAGATTATGATACAGGGGGCACCCAGATATAGAGAAGTGTCGCTCATGTTTTCCTGTTAGGTGTCCTGTAGAAAGCCAATGAAATGTAGTTTATGGCTTGCCAAAAAGAACATATGGGAAGTTTTGGCAATAGAAAATACTACTAATTAAAACTCATTCCACTGTACCTAATGAATTGCAGCCAGGGGTGGGACATTTCATGTTGAAATTATAGCTTTCATGGAAACGGCGTCGTTTGGGGCGTTGTGAAAGATCACTCCCTGAATCTTTCATGGACATATCCTTGGCAATACTTTCATCATGTGACATGTTGGGACTAGAGATATCAATATCAGACTCTGATGAAGGAGCATTCCCAGTTGGAGTGCGGGGTGGGGACTCATCATGGTCAGCTGCATTTTTTGTGTCTGTTGAGAAGGGAGAAAATAAGGATAGTGTACAAAAAGGTTGCTAAGTTAGAAAATATACAAAGAATAAATACTTCCAGAGTCATTTTTGTATGTCAGTGTTACACAAAAAAGGGAACACAATGCTAGAGATATATTGTTTCCTTCCTAGCCAGTCACTGAGGATGCTCTGGAGATGAACAAGAAAATCAGTCAGACAAAGTTAAGTTGTAATCAAGGGTAACATAAAATGGACACCCTCACACTGTTGTTCTTTATCTCCATCTCTCTCACACATATTATGGAATCAAGCAATGCCTAGGATGTTGAACGCAGTCTTAGCAAAGAGATTGCTTTTTAACCTAGTATATTACCACTAAAACATTCTACAAAGGAAGCTGAGCAAATACTACCCACCCTCTCCACCTTTCGTAAATTGCTTAAAACACACTTTTGCCGGCAGGCCTGGGGCAGCTAACATCTTGCCCCTAGCCAGTGTATGTTTGTGGAATGATTGGTTTTTTGTTTTTTTTGTTTTTTGTTTTTTTTAACTTAAGGGTTTTTTATATGTATGTAATTTCTATTATGCTGTGAGCCGCCCTGAGTCCTCCGGAATAGGGCGGCATAGAAATTAAATTAATAATAATAATAATAATAATAATAATAATAATAATAATAATGAATTCTCCAACTCCACATATGATAACAATTATTAGGAGTGTCCTCCCCAACCATTCAAATGTACAAACCTCTATCAGAAAAATCAACCATTTGCTCGGTTTCTGAACCTGATGAACGAGTCTGTCGCAGTGGATATTTCTTGGGAGTTACAGGTGTGGGCTGCTGCTGACTGCAGGTTACTCTCCGAGTAGAATAAAGGGGGTCTTCTGCTCCAAATGATGGTGGACTTTGAACTGGGCTGGAATCTATGAAGGATTGGGAGGGATTTTAAGGGGGAAACCTAGCATCTCATTTTAGGAAACATCATTACAGAGCCCACATTCAGTGTTGCCATATTCGTTGTGGTTCTTACTGTAGTAGACTAACATGGCTATTCTTTTAGGAACTATTAAAATGGGAAAGTTTTACACAATTTTCATCTGATTATAACCTACTTCCTTGCATTATTGCATATCCAAATTAAGTTTAAAAGACAATGTAAATCACAAAGTTTATAATATAAATCTTCAGTTCATCATGGTATTGGAATAGAGGATCCTGGAATACAGAATATATATGGAATACTGTTCTTTATTGTGCTACCTTAATTTACCTAAATGCTTTTTTTATCAAAATATATATGTTCCAAAATGCATATAGTTTCATCACTTTGGTAACCTGAATTTTCCTTTCCTGAAATGTTGACAACCAACAGTATGTTTAACTAATGATCAAAACTGGTGCAAAGATGTTACGATTCAGAGGATGTTCTGTTATACACTGCCTTTTTGTATTTACCCAAGGAATAGAGTTTGAAACAATTCACATATAAATTGCCACAAGGATGAGTGGGAGTAAAGCTGCTTGCTTTGCGGGGTGGGGGGTTGGGGGGTGCCTGCCCCACGGAGGGAGCAGGCTCTCCAGAGGTGATAGATCTGCTTTGTTATGCCCTGCCGGCAGATGCTGAGAAATCATCAAGCCACCTGGAGCAGCTAAATGATGGCTAGGGTAGTCAGGTGAGCTGTGGCACAGCAAGGCGAGCAGACCAACAACCTGGCAACCTGACCCGGGGAATTTAGGATCCTGCAGAGCCTGGATGGCAAGCCTACAGCTGCGACATTGGCAAGCACCAAGATGTTGGTAAATATCTAAGCCCCCTGAAACAGCTGAGCATCTGCAGCCAAGATGACAATCAGCTGGGCTCCAACAGAATAGGTGGTGGCAGAGCAGGAGAAAAATGGAGCAGTTCAAGGCCCAAAACCAACCTGGGGGACCTCCATGGAACCCTGTTGACCAACCAGCCAGTGAGAGACCAGGGGGAACTTCAGCCGCCAGCAGCAGTCAAGTAGCAGCAGCAACTAGTTGAGCACCGTGGACCAGGGAAGTGGCTGGGCAGCTCAAGGCTTAAGACTAGCCCATGAACTAACTGAGCTATTGGCTCACCAAAGAAGCAACTGGCACTAATAAAGGAGAATATTTGTAGCTCAGGTTTGAAATGAGGGGTCCTTGGTGCTCTTTGAGCTTGGCTGTTTTCTTGCAGACGTTTCATTACCCAAACTAGGGAACATTATCAGTGCTAGTAAGGAGTGGGGTTTGCTCTCAGTTTATATTCTAGTGCAGGGGTAGGCAACCTTGGCTCTTTTATGACTCGTGGACTTCAACTCCCAGAATTCCTGAGCCAGCATGGCTCAGCTTGGAAACCTCTCCCTTTCCCCTCAGCATGGCTGGCTCAGGAATTCTGGGAGTTGAAGTCCATGAGTCATAAAAGAGCCAAGGTTGCCTACCCCTGTTCTAATGGCTTGCCCTGTCAGTGTTGGTGGGGGTGGTCTTAGAGGTTCTTTGGTTGGGATGCTTACTGTTGGCTTGTTTGGCAGTTCCTCGATTGGGGTACTGTTTACTTCTTGACTGTTGGTCTGATCTTGGAGTTAATTTATGCTGATCTGGGTGCTGATTGGTGGGGAGATGTTTTGGTCTTTTTGTTCCCTTTTTGGCTTGATTGTATCTTTTGCATAGTATGTAGATATTGTTTACGTCTACGTGTCTATTGATAGCTAATTTCTCAGCATGCGAAGAGTCTAGAAATTCCTTAGCATTTTTAGACTTGGCTTTGTCTAGGATAGTCACACTTTCCCAGTTGAAATTATGGTTAAGTCTGTCCATATGTTGTGAAATTAAAGAGTTTTCATCATGTCTGCTACTAGTTGGTGTTCATGGATGTGTTTTGCTAGTCCTCTGCCTGTTTGTCCTATGTAGTGACTGTTGCAGTCATTACACTACATGTTGTAGATGACTGTTTTTTCTTCTGGGGTTGCTGGGTCTTTTGGTTTGCTTAGGATGTTTTGAAGGTCTTTATTTGGTATCAAAATGCTAAGATGTATATCAAAAACATCTCAGGAACCACCAATACACTACTACAACCACATGGGATCAGTGTAGCACACAAGAAAACTAAAGGCCCTCAAAACATCACTCCATGAAGGGTGGAGATTCACTGGCATATGATACAGCTCCTCTCATTTGGACAAAGCTTAGGAGAAAACATCTAATCATTGCAGGCATCCTTTCCCCAAAAGCAGAACTTTGAAATCCAAAATGAAGAATTGTGAAACATCTAGATATACCTTGTGAACTCTGGCTGAGCCTAGCAGAAGATCGTGTCACACGGGCAGACTGGCGTGATGCACCATCACTTTCTGAACTGTCTGTATGTTCTGGGTCTGTAGAGATATCTGAGTCTTCTGTTCCATCTGAACTGCTTCCTGCATTTCTCTGAAAGGCCAACAACACATAAGACAAATCCTTTAATGCAGAGCTGCTCAACTTTGGGGGGGGGTGCTTTTGAGTCAGCTTTTGACTCCTGGTGACTCCTGGACCAGTCCCCACAGTATTCTTGGCAAGGTTTTTTGGAAGTGGTTTGCCATTGGCTCCTTCCTAGGGTTCAGAGAGAGGGACTGGCCCAAGGTCACCCAGCTGGCTTTGTACCTAAACCAGGACTAGAACTCCCAGTCTCCTTGTTTAGAGCTTGGTGCCTTAAACACTACACCAAACCAGGTCTCATCTCAAAAATTAGGATACACTATATTTAATACATGTTATAAATTTAAAATACTGCTCATGTGCCCAACAGACATTTAGTTCTAGCTAAAGCCTAGGTGAATTTCAGAGTTCTCTTTGTCATCTTTGTATCCAACCTTTGTATGCTGTCTCATTTAATTTTGAAAGATTGCAACAATATATCATAAAGGAACCCCTAAGTCAATTTGCCATGGATATTATATTTTTTTCTTTTAACGACCCTGTAATCCCTTGCATCAGGGTGGAATTGGAGCGACTGAATGGAGCTGAGTGTTTACTGGCAGGATGCCCTTCCTGATACTTATGCGGAGTTCACACCAGATATTTTCTCTTTGCGCCGATATCTGCCGCTACCTAGGATTGAACTCACAACCTCCTGATTGTGAGGCGAGAGCTCCACCTCTCGGTCACCACACCGCTCTGCCATGGATATTATACATAAAAGCTAGTTCCCTCTAACCTAGACTGGCAGATCACATGAACCATCTTATTAAGGGAAACACCAATGTTCTTTTTTTAAAAAGGTTCTAGTATATATCTAAAACTCTCTACTAAACATGAATAATTATTCAGAGCTGGCAAAGCTAGTGATATTTTTACAAAGGTTTAAGCCAAAATAAATTTGCTAGCCTTTAAATTAAGTATCAGGATGCTCATTCTTGCAGAGATGACTGCCAGAAAAACTCCTACCCAATTTGCATGCTGTTCAGTAGAACTAGAAATTTCTTTCAAAAACCTGGTTTTATAGCTTATTAAAACGTTTGGCGTGTTAAAAAATGCAGTTCTATTCTAAACAGATTTAACTTACAGGCAAACCCAATTGACTTCCAGCAGACATGCAAATAAAATTATAATGACCCAAGAACCAACCTATTGCCCATTCAATCTTGTTGTTCTGTCACTAAGTCGTGTCTGACTCTTCACAACCCCATGGACCATAACATGTCAGGCTCCCCTGTCTTCCACTGTCTCCTGGAGTTTGCCCAACTTCATGTTCATTGTATTGATGACACTATCAAACCATCTCAACCTCTGCCATCCCCTTCTCCTTTTGCCTTTAATCTTTCCCAACATCAGGGTCTTTTCCAATGAGTCCTCTTCTCATTAGGTGGCCAAAGTATTTGAGCTTCAACTTCAGTATCTGTCCTTCCAAAGAACAGTCAGGGTTGATTTACTTTAGGAATGACTGGTTTGATATCCTTGCAATCCAAGGGACTCTCAAGAGTCTTCGCCAACACAATTCAAAAGCATCAGTTCTTCGGAGCTCAGCCTTCCTTATGGTCCAACTCTCACAGCCATACATTACTACAGGGAAAACCATAGCTTTGATTATATGGATCTTTGTTGGCAAGGTGATGTTTCTGCTTTTTAATATGCTGTCTAGGTTTGCCATAGCTTTCCTCCCAAGGAGCAAGCATCTTTTAATTTCATGGCTGAAGTCACAATCTGCAGTGATCTTGGGGACCAAGAAAATAAAATCTGTCACTGCTTCCATTTCTTACCCTTCTATTTTTCAGTAGGTGATGGGACTGTGGGAAGTCACCCCTCCCCCCCCCGCCGCAGAGAAGGAAATATTAAAAAGGCAGAAAAAATATATTTCCCCAGGATCTTGAAGAGGCAGGAAAGCATGCCCAGTTTTCTTAATAGCCCCAAGTTTGCCTCCCCCAAGCAGAAACCAGTTCTATAGAAATGCAGATGCAGACCATTCAGGAAAGTTGGAGCTAGAAGATTAAGAAGACAAAGACCTAAAATCTGCATACCTCACCCAAACTCTAAAGAGTCATTAGCCCAGCCCCAGGGAAGCAGGATATGACCTTTGGGACATAATACCGGTAGGATTAAACCACAGATACCAAGGCCCAGAAAACCACACTCAGACTCAGTTCAAAGTTCATGCCACAGGAACAGGAACCAAAACAAAAGGCTTCAGAGAGTATAAAAAACCCACTCCCTACATGTGTTCCCTCTCTCTTTTGCCAGAGCCATCTTTCTGTCTGGCTCTCCTCTCCAATAAACTACAACCTTCTTCCCAAAGCAGTTGCCATGTTTATTCCCAGCTTGGATTAACCAGGATGAAGACTTTTCTTCCAACAGGACCAGATGCCATCATCTTAGTTTTTTTAATGTTGAGTTTGAAGCCAACTTTTGCACTCTCCTCTTTCACCCTCATTAAGAGGCTCTTTAGTTTCTCTTCACTTTCTACCATTAGAGTGGTATCATCTGCATATCTGAGGTTGTTGATATTTCTCCCAGCAATCTTTTAATTCTGGCTTGTGATTCATCCAGCCCAGCATTTCACATGATATTCAGCCTTGTTTACCATATTTTGAATCATTTCTAACATTTTCCCTCACCTCCAATCCTACCAGAGTGGGGGTTTGACTTTTGTAACACTCTTCCCCAATGAGAAACAGTAGCAAGGCGGGATTTCAGGGACACCGATTCATAATCAATGCCTCCCTCAACATCCATTGCCAAAGCATACAACCAAGTATGGATACAGGAGGAAAAAAACGCACCAGTAGGAAATTATAAGCAAACCAACCAGTTCAGACACGAATCAATTAAAAAAGGAAGGAGGTGAGCTACAACAGTCATAGAACGGGTGGAGGGAAACAAATAACCGTTGAGGGAAGGGGTTGCGCTTAACTGATGGCGAAGGTAGCCACTGAAGATGCTGCGGGAAGCAGGAATCATACCGCGAGATGAAACGGGAGCTTGAAGGCCTACGTTTTAAACTGGTTTTCAAGCCAGACGGTCTAAGCTCGTAAAAAAAGAAGAGGGGGGAAGAAGATTGGTTCGTTCTGCACGTACCTTTCTGCGCGACATCCTCGATGTAGGCGGTGGCAGCAGCGAAGGTGGCTGTACCCCGGCTGTGTTGGCTACGGATGAATCCGTGGTGACTGGCGTGAGACAGGTTCTCCAGCGCTAATCGCGCCGCTTTATTTTCACTTTGCTGTAAAATGTTACCATTCAGCCGGCTCCCTTCACGACGGGGTCTTGCCGATCACGTGACACAGAGAACTCTCACCCCCACGCCAACTACACTCCTCTGTCTTGGAATCGGGTTGAGCGTCTAGTGAATCTAGCCTGTGAAGCGTAATGGCCATTTTCACTGTGGGCTACAGCCCTATTTATGAATAGGGAAAGCGGCCATTCTTTTGTTGGGCAAGTAATCATCTGTAATAGGAATTGGTGCAGCGAACCTACAGCCGTAACGCGATTCTCATTGACGTCTTGATTCACCATCTTTGTTTTGGGACTTAGCTGGCTTTTGTGATCAAAAACTATTCTGTATCTGGGAGAGAAAGACGGTTGCAGTCTTCCAGTTTGTACCGAAAGGGTATGTTATTATCTTCTAATAGGAAAAATAGTTCCTATTTCTGTTCTGTTAGGGAAGAATTGAATTATTCATGAACCAAAGCTACGTATTGTCAGTAGGTCAGATAAGTGAAGAACAATTTATTTCTGATTAGAAAGATGGACTTGACCAACTGAAAAAAAAACTTAAAAACAGTAGTAAGTAGCCCTCGAGTTAGGACCACAATTGAGACCAGAATTTCAGTTGCTAAGCAAGGTGCTTAAGTGAGTCATGCCCAATTTTAAAACCTTTTTTTGCCATGGTTGTTAAGTGAATCACTGCAGTTAAGTGAATTGTGGTCATTAAGCAAATCTGACTTCAACCATTGACTTTGCTTGTCGGAAGCCAGCTGGAAAGGTTGAAAATGACAATCACATGACTCCAGGATGCTGCAACTGTTATAAATACATGCTGGTTGCCAAGTGCCCAAATTTTGATTACATGATCATAAGGATGCTGTGGTCTTAAGTGCAAGGAACGGTTGTAAGTCACTTTTTTGAGGGCCATTGTAACTTCAGTCACTAAACAAATGGTTGCAAGTCAAGGACTACTTGTACTTAGAGAATGGCAAGTGGCTTTTGATTCTCTGAAACAGCATTGCTCTTTGCTTTCTCTTAAGAGACACTTCATCTGTTACAATAGCTCCTGGAGTGTATCACTTTATATTGTCTTATAGCAGTGGTTCTCAACCTTCCTAATGCCGCGACCCTTTAATACAGTTCCTCATGTTGTGGTGACCCCCAACCATAAAATTATTTTCATTGTTACAAATTGAACATAATTAAAGCATAGTGATTAATCACAAAAACAATATGTAATTATATATTGTGAAATATTTATTTCTAATTACAAATAAATAAAATTTTGTCTTGAAGCATGGTGTAGCATGGGTAACAGTCTTAATATAACAAAAGTAAACTACATTGCTACATTTTGCGACAGTATGCATAAAAAGCCAACGTCAGTGCGAAGGTTGAGATTGCTTCTTTCTCACCAGATCATAAATTCTCGGGGCAGTCTTTGCAAGAGCACAACAAAGATTATCTTCCACAACAAGTCTACTTCTGTATTTAGACTTGATAACCAAGAAGCTGGAAAACCCTGTTTCATAAAGATATGTTGTTGGAAATGGAAGAAGAAGGTGCAACACGGTCTCAGACAGAACAGGATATGACTGCAAACACTTGGTCCAGAATTTTGTAACTGGCACTGTAGAGAAATCACTTCTCGCTGCATTGCTGTTAATAAGTTCAATGAACTCCTCTTGTGCTGTCTCAGGAACATTTTCAACTTTGACTGTGAATGGGCTTCTGGCAAGTGCAAATGGGGTGTCAGGTAGATTTGGAAAGTACGATGAAATTTCGTCTGCAAGCATGTGCAAGTGTTCTTTCACAGAAATTATCATCGTAATCCTTTTGTCTGGTTCAATGTCATGTTCCTCAAAAAAAGCAGATAAGGTAGGCAACATGTAAATTTTATTTTCATCCAATTTATTTTGCCAAAGCTGAAGTTTCATTTGGAATGATCGGATCTTTTCAGACAAATCGAGGCACGTTGCATTTGGTCCTTGCAGTGATAAATTTAACTCATTCAAGATGGCAAAGATGTCAACCAAGTAAGCTATTTTCTGCAGTTCACTTTTATCGCTGAAAAGTGCTTCGAACTGCGGTCTTGCTTTCTGATTAAAAAACATTTTGAGTTCATCATGAAGCTCAAAAACACATTTTAAAACTTTTCCTCTCGACAACCATCTCACTTCAGTGTGAAATAGCAGAGCATTGTTCGGCACATCCAACTCGTTGCACAGTTGTGAAAACAGTCGACTGTTTAAACTGCTCTCCTTTACAAAATTGACAGAACTTATGACGCTTTTCATTACTTCTTGTAACTCTTGTGGCAGCGTCTTTGTTGCTAATATTTGCCGATGAATCATACAGTGAGTTCCGATGACTTTTGGTGACTCATTCAGTACCAAACGTTGAAATCCAGATCGACATCGTAGTGTAGCTGGAGCACCATCTGTGCAAACACCACAAACCTTTTCCCAAGAGATCTTATGCTCTTTCAGAAATGAACCAACTGTGTCAAATACATCACATGCAGTAGTTGTCGTTTCAAGAGGTTTGCAAAAAAGAAACTCATCTTTAAAGTCGCCATCATTAATATACCTCACTTAAACCAGTAACTGTGAACAGGTTGCAACGTCTGTAGATTCATCAAGCTGGATACTAAATATTGGAAGTGGAGCAGATTTAATTTCTTGGATTACCTGATCAAGAACATCAGCAGACATGTCATCTATTCTTCTGCAGACACTGTCGTTAGATAAGGAAATTGCACTCAATTTCATAACAAATTCGTCTCCGATCATAACTCGAACAATGTCTTTGGCCACTGGCAACAGTAAATCCTCAGCAATGGTGTGAGGTTTCATAGCTCTGGCGATTCTGAGTGCCACCAAATATGAAGCTTCAACGGCTGCTACGTTTTGTTTGTGGTACTTGCCACCAGTGTCAAGTCTGGCTTTCTTGAGTCCATCAGCTTTGCTTCTAAAATAGTTGGTATCCTTGCCGGCAAAGCTCGGATGCTTGCTATCAAAATGGCGTTTTAATTTGTTCGGCTTCATAGATTCGGCTGATAGAACTTCACAACAAATAACACATTGCGGTTTCTCAATTCCTGCTGTAATTATTGAGGTAAAACCATACTGTAAAAAATCCTCACTATATTTTCTTTTCTTAACGTTCTTCTCTACACGATCCATTGTTATGGGATGGCTTGCTAATGAAAATAATATATAACAATAGCTTTAATAATACAAAAGATGATACATGGCATAGTTCAGTCAATACAGTTCATTAAAGTTTCCTATGATTTACCATTCTCTGTGTTGTTTTCTTTACATACCTGTTACTATCACAAGGGGGCAGTATTCACATCAACCACAGCTGAATATAAAAAGACCGATCAGCATCCAGATTAAGTTCCCATGGTACAGATATATTTTTTTTTGCAGTAGTTGATGATTTTACAGTACATGATTTTACATTTACCCAGTAATTATAATTCATGAAGTGTCGTTTTACCTCCAATACTGCTGCTTTCAACACAGTAGCTACTTTTAACAGAGTAGCTGCTTTCAACACAGCAGCTGCTTTCTACACAGTAGCTACTCTCTACACATGTGTGACTGGTCCACATAAGTACATTATGGTGGCAACCCTGTCACATACACCTGTATTTGTACGGGGTGTATGTGATGGGGTTGGTGCGATGATGTCATCACACCGGGTACTCGTATGTGGGCGTATCTGCATGTGGGCGGACCCACCTGGAGACGGATAGAGGAGCGGTGTCTCAGTTCGTAAGACCATCGGAAATATGTGTTTTCCGATGGTCTTAGGTGACCCCTGTGAAAGGGCCGTTCGACCCCCAAAGGGGTCGCGACCCACAGGTTGAGAACTGCTGCTCTAGTGTAATGTGTCCATCCTTTTTCTTTTGTTCATATTGCTGTTTCAGTTGTCAGGAAGACTTGGCAGGGCCCGTCCCAGGCTGGACTAAGCTTCTCATCTTGCCAGGTTTTGATCAGGACCCAATCACCAGGCTGGAACTTATGGACTGTAAACTTGAGTGGAGGTGACTGTGCCAACAATCCTTTATTCCTGAGAAAAGACAAAGAAGAGGACAGCCCAAGTATGTAATTCCTTAGTACTTTGTCTTTAGTCTCTATGGTTGGAAACCCGGACTCCCTTCCCATATAGGGTACTCCAAACATCAAGTCATAGGGTGAAATCCCAATGCCTTTTCGGGGTTTTGTTCTGATTCTGAGAAGGGCCAAAGGGAACAATTTACTCCATGGCAAATTCAGTTCCATTCTCAGCTTGGTCAATGTTTGTTTTAGGGTCAAGTTAACCCATTCCACCTTAGCCGAACTAGCCGGGTGGCCAGGGACAATGATGATGCCATGGGATTTCCAAGGTTTGCATAATCTTCTGCAGTACCTTTCCTGTGAAATGGGTGCCTGAATCACTATCTATATTCTCTATTATTCCATATCTAGGGATAATTTGTTCCAATAAAACCTTACATGTATTACTGGCAGTTGCCAATACACAAGGGTAGTGTCATGGTTCCAGTAGATGAGACCAATTAAAAGAACTTCAAGGCAAGGAATTCTTCCTCAAAGAACAATTTTATTTGGCTACAAAATAACGGCACATACAAAGGTGAACCCAAGACTACATTCTCCTCCCCCTGGTTACAAAGTTGCAAGTTGTAATTCCCACCCCAATTAGATGTCATAAATCACATTCAGCAATGGTTAGTAAACACGGGCACTCCTCCCAGATCTCCAGCCCACCAAAATGTTATCTCATGTATTTTTATGGCTAACTTAAAACTACACTTCCCCCACCCTCCTTTCTTTCTAAATATGTGGCAGCTGAAAACGAAGTGAAAATGGCTTCAGTTCAGTTCGTTGCAGTGTTGACATTCGGCTCCCCTTAAAGAAAGGAGAAATCCTGCAATTCAAACAAGAATAAAAGTTAAGAATCCCCTCTTGGTTTATTTGGATGCTTGTCATAGAATTTGCGATATCAATCTATCAGCTTTCACATCAGTACTTTTTACCCAGGTGGCCTCTGATAACAGGTATCCCTTCCATTGCACCAAATATTGCAATTTACCTTTGTATAATCTAGCATCAAAAATGTGTTTTACTTTGTAATGAGTCTCCCCAGCTACCACAAGTGGGTCAGGTGCTTTCTTGGGAGGGGGTCTCAAAGTCAACTCCCTGAAAGGCTTTAACAGCCTTTGGAACACTGGGTGGATCTTTCCTAGGAGACAGGGGAGTTTTAACTCTACAGTGACTGGGTTTATGATCAGGACTATAGGAAATGGTCCTAGGTATTTTGGTCCCAATTTTTTGCTAGATAACTTAAATCTTAGATACTTTGTAGAAAGATAAACCTTTCCCCCCACACGGAATGATTTCTGAGGTGCTCTTTTTTATCAGCTTGTTTTTTGTAAATCTCTGAGGCTTTTGTTAATGCTTTCTTTGTATTGTCCCAAACACCCCTCCAAGCAGACACCCACTGATCTAATGTTTGAGAGGTAGGGGAGTCCTGGGGGTATTCGGGCATCGGAATAAAATCCCTTCCAGTGGCTATTTTAAACGGCGTAAGTCCAGTGCTGCTATGTACTGTGTTATTATAAGCCACTTCAGCAAAAGGGAGGAGATCAGTCCAGTTTGTCTGTTGGTAATCTACATAGCATCTAAGATACTGCTCCACCATTGTGTTCATTTTTTCAGCCGCTCCGTTTGTAGAAGGATGAAAAGCCGATGACAGTCCTTGCGTAGAACCAATCAGCTTGAGAAAATCCCTCCAAAATCTGGCCGTAAATTGAACTCCCCTGTCCGAAATTATTCGTTTTGGTGCACCATGCAGCCGGTAAATATGCTTAAGGAATAATGTGGCTAATTTCTGGGCAGATGGGAGGCCAGATCATGCTATAAAGTGAGCTTGCTTTGAAAAAAGGTCAATTACAGTCCATATTACCGTATTTCCTCTACTCTCTGGCAATTCAACAATAAAGTCCATAGCGATCTCTTCCCATGGCTGAGAAGGATCTGCAACAGGCTGTAACAGTCCAGGGGGTTTTCCTGGGATTCTCTTCATGGTAGCACAGACTGCACAACTTTTTACATAGTTCTCCACATCTTTCTTTAAGCCTGGCCACCACCAAAATTGCATCCAAATTAAATATCCAACGTGACCAGCTTGTTTAATGTCGTGGCTACGTTGGAGCACTTGGAGTCTGAGTGATTCAGGCAAATACAATTTCCCCCCTTTCCAAGCTAATCCATCCCTATGGGTTAGGATGGTTTGATTTTCCTTGAGCCATTGGTCATTTTCCAGTTCTTGCTTTAATTTCTTTGTCAATGGGTCGTTTGGGTTAGGACCCGTCTGCCTGTTCGAACCTCATGGGGGAGGAAAGCTTTTTAGCTCTGATGCCTAACTTGAGAATGGTAGGGAGGTTGATTAGGCATCATGAACACCCAGAGACTATCAGTACATGTAAGTCCATCCATGCTCCTGTCTTAGGGACCAGGAACTTGGCAGAGAAGGAAAAAGGTGGAACAGGCTGACTCACCATCGGGTCGTTTTCTCCTTCACCATCGCTGCCATACCGAGCGGGTGAAAGAGTGGCTTCAGTCAGGGCCTTGGCTTTCTCTTGAGTAGGGGAGGTGACTTGAGTGGCTTGCTCTTGGTTAATCCAACTTGATTTTTCTCTGGTGGACCACGAGCTTCCTTTTGGTTTAGCTGGTGTGGTTGAACTGCTTTTTGGCTGAGGGAAAGGAACTGGATAGACAGCTGCTCAGTGACCTGGCTGGCCACATCTAAAACATTTGATCGGGGATCCAGCTGACGCTTTTGGAGCTCTAGTGGTCCAGGTCAGTGGGGCTCATTGGGGAAGCTGACATCTCGTTGGATCTGGTTTCAGTCTAGGTCCAGGGGCCGGTGGCTTCCTGTAGCGGTTTAACTCAATGTCTAAATTTACGGCCAAATGATAGCACTCGAGTTGATCAGGGATCCCCCTGTAGATGCATGCCTGGAATAGATCTGGGTCCAATCCGGACTTGAAATGATGAACTAGTAACTGATCAGGCCACTGCACAATTCTGCTAGCCACTCTCCGGAATTCACGAACATATTCCTTTGCTGGCTGACCCCTCTGTTTCACCTCATGAATGCCTTTTTTAGCTTGCAGGGCTAGGGAACAATCTTCAAACCTGGCCCTTAGTCCTTGGGTAAACAGGTTGAAGTTCCATAGCTCAGGTGATTGCTTGTTGTACAAGCCATTCATCCACTCCACTGCCTCCCCCTCTAAGTTTGCCGCTACCACATCGACCATGTTGGCAGGGTCTGGATAGGCATTGGCATTCTGGTTCATGTGGGAGTGCACTTGATTCAAGAAAGAAGTTTTTTTTTCTTTCATTTAGTGAATTTGTAAAACATAATAAAATTAATGGTGCAAAGAGTTGACTGGTTCCCCAGAAAACGATGTAAAATAGTATTATTAAGTGAACAAGGCTACAGTTATAAAGAAATTAGAAGAAAAATTGGTGGAAACTTAACCAAAGGTGGCATTTCTACTGTACACTTTTCCCAAAAGGTTTCCACAATTTTGGCCACTAGTATAGATGGGATTGTACGTGAAGTAGTTGCAATATAATGCATGAGAAGCTTTACTAAAGGGAGGGGGATTGTAGAAGGTGCCTAAATCGGCCATATTCATTCACACAAAATAGGGGTCTTTGGCCATGATGGAAAGCTCACTCAAAATGGAGGGGGGAGATAAAAACATTTATTTGGTGTAGCATTACCTCCTCAGAGGCTGCCAGAACCCAGGCCCTCCCAGTCCCGTGCCCCCTCGTCAAGCCCTGCAGGGGTGTTCTCTAGGGGTTGGTAAGATGTCTCTTCCAGCCAGAGCTCATGCAGAGTTAGGAGGTAGCAGGCTCTTGTCATCAAGGAGGGGCTTCCAGGAACGAAAATAACCAGCCCCGATAGTCAATGCTATGATGATATCAAACAGCCCAAGGCCGTTATAGCAGCAGTAATTGAGGATTCCTCCGCGGTCATTCAGAGTCAAGTGGGATGGAGGAAAAATCCCGGTTCCAGACGGTAGTAGAAACAACAACAGTCAGTGTGCTGTAGCAATAGCTCGCCCCCCAGGGCAACTCCCCCACAAAGTCTAGAACTTGTACCTGCAACAATAGTCACAGTCCAAATAGCCTCCAGGCTTCGCAGCAACAGTAGCCACCACCAGTCTCTCCTCTCCTTCTGTTGCTTCTTCTCAGTCAGGTCTCGGCATCAAAGCCCTCCCTCCCCCCTTTATCTTTATTGTTAAAATCCGAGGCTAGGAGCTTCAGCCAACTCCTTTCTACACACTCCCCCTTGCCTCCGTTTGAGATATCCTCCTTATGAAGGAAAGCAATAAAATTCCACTCCCCCTCTAGCCTCCATTTGAAATATCCTCCTTATGAAGAAAAGCAAATAAAACTTCCACTCCCTCTTTACCTTCATCTGACGAACTGCAACAGCCACCCCGTCCCTTTCCTTTCCTTCCCTTTTCTATCTTTTTCTTCCCCCCACGCCGGCCACACCCAAAGCCAGAAGCAGCTGTGTCAATCTCTCCCTTCCCAACCGAGCTCCTGCAAACACTCTCAGACAGCCCCGCTACATTTGGAAACATCTGTATGTAAACAATGTTCATGGCTAAGCAGGACAGTGTATAGTGTATTTTGGAGACTGGTGACTGCTGCTTGAAAAAAATACAGAAAGGAGCAACTAAAGGATGGAGGAGAGACTGGACAGAAAATCTTGCATACAGGGAGCTTTAAAGAGTATTTCTGTTGCAGGCTTTAGATATACTGTACCAGTGAAACTGATTAGAAGTGAAAACCTGAAATAGTATAAATGGAAAGGAAATAATAGCATTGAATAAACATGTCATACAGTAAAGACACCTGTACAACAGACTGAAATGTTACAGATATATGGGGCAAATTATGAAGCTTTTCTTTGCTTGTTCGTGAAAATGGGCTGCTGACCAAGTTGTAATTCAGACATTTCTGCAAACATCTGAAAGCAAGTGGAGCTATATGGCTGGTCAAAAGGTGGATGTAAGAAAAACCATGCTGAGATTAGTAAAAAATCTGCAAAGGGGCTGTGGCTACTGAGCAGTACTATGTCCTAAAATGGAGGAAGGAACAAACCTCTGGAAGTTGTTTGGGGACTAGACAACCTCTGGAAGTGATGGGGACTAGATTTCCTTGTAATGGAAAAACAACAGTAAAGATTGAAGAAGTCAGTATAATTGACTGTTATACTGCTCTGTCATCATTAAGCTCTCCCCATAACAATTTATTGAAATATCTGTGGAGTAAAGCCAAAGATCAGAAGAGAATTCTGCCAGGTGAGGCATAAACCATTTTCAAATTGGCACTCTTTCCCCCTATCTTAGTTACTCTGATCTCACTTCATTGCAATAACATATTACATTTGCTGTAGTTTTCTTCTAGGTACCAGTTTTACTGAGGCCATGTTTATTAAGTATGGCAGCACTTAGCGGACTATCTGAGCTTAAGGGGAGGGAAAGGTTAAGCTTGCAATGCTCCATCAAGCTGACATGCCCTGCCAGCAAGATGCTAGGAAGAACAAAGCTGCTGGGAACAACTGAGTGGCAGCAACTATGACTTGGGGGCTGGGGGTGCAGTATAACAGGGGAACAGTTCTACCCGCCTGAGGTCCCAGGGGAGCCCTGCTACCAAGTCCAGCTGACAAGATGTTGAAGAAACACCAAGAAACATTGAGCTGTTGGAAAGAGCTGGAGGTGGTGATCAGCTGGGTGGTGGGAGAGAACAGGGAAGTAATTTGGTAGCCCAAGACCATCCTGGGGGACAAACTGAGTTGCCAGCCAGCCAGAGAAAGACCTAGATGACCAGGTGGCCTTCTCCCTGAGCATTTATTCAACAACTGAGCAGCTGCCAGGCAGCTAAGTGGCTTGGTATAGCAGACCAAGGAGTAAAACTGATGGGTGAGCTTCCTGAAGACCAGCTGCCTGAAGACCAACTGAGTGACCCGCTGGAGAAGCAGGTGAGCGGTCAAACTGAAGAGCAGTGAAGTGGCTGACCTGAAGACCAGCTAAGAAGCCATCTCCAAGAGCAACTGGGGCTTGAGGAGCAGCAAGGCGAAGGGCCCAAGGAACAACTAGGCAGCAGGCATCTGGAGAAGCAACTGGGCAAGCAGTTGCCTGGATGGTACACCAGTGACTTTGAGGCCAGTATCATCAGATGACAGTTCCCCAGCTGGTGGATGGATCCGCACCAACCTCTGTTAAAAACAGTCAGCCAAAGCTCCCCTATAGAGTGGACCAGACTGTGGATTTCATGTCCCTGGGAAGTCCCTCTAGCGTGCTAGTGGTGGGGCTCTCTCCTGTGGGTGAGAGATGTGGAGGAGGCCCAAGGTGGATGTTGTATGTATGAAGTCATATGCGTGGACACTTTTCCTGAGAGTCAGGAAAAGAGAGGTAGTGAGTCTGGTTCCCCCCCACCACTAGTCAGTGGGAGAGTCCAGGGAGGGGGGCACAGCTGGATGAGGGGGAATTAGTGGTTGGATACCCATTGTGCTGAGAGCAAGAGCTGAAGCACTATGGGACCCACCACTGCCCCCATGTTGGCTTTGAGTGTTTACTCTCATGTGTTTGGGCTGGAGGGACCCCCCCATGTAGGGAACCTGGGAGGTGACAGCTAGGGGGTTATACAGTCTCTGGGGGGGCTTAGGGCAGGCAGTTACATTGAAGTGGTGAGCAGGGGACATTATGACAGGAGTCAGGGAGCGGGCCGCACATGGGGAAGATGCCACCAGTGCTTATTACTGGTGGCATGTTCCAGCCCTATGCACTCCTGTCTAGGCCCTGGTCAGTAGACTGACAGGGTTCGGGGTTTTCAACTGCTTGTCATGGTTCCGACAGATGAAACTCTTCAAAGAACTTCGAGGCATTGTTTACCTTAAAGAATCTTTATGGGAGTAGCATAGCTTCAGCACTAACATAGTTGAAGCCAAAAACTGGATTCCCCTCCCCTGAGCACATAGTATAAAAGCACAATTCCCTTCTCCAATTAACAGTCATAAATCACATTCTCCAATTAGTTTGAAATGCAGGCTTTCCCTCCTGTTCTGCAACCCGCCAATTCTTATCATATCTTATTTCAAGCTCTGAATTCACACACTAGTACAATATTGTTATGTCTAACTCCCACCACATTCCGCCTCCTCCCCCAGCATCATCTAATTCTAAGAGTAAAGCATAAGAAAGAAAAAGGCTGCATCTTCATACTGTATGTTGTCAAAGCAAGAACATCCAATGTTAGCAGCGTTGACATCCGCCCCCCCTTACAAAAAGGACAGATCCTGTAGTGTAAACAAAAGCATATGTTAGGGACTGTCTCTCGGTTTGTTAGGGTGTTTCTTATAGAACCTTTTGATGAGTCTGTCGGCTTTCACATCGCTAGATTTCACCCAAGTGGCTTCAGATAGCAAGTATCCCTTCCATTGTACTAGGTACTGCAATTTCCCTTTAAAAATTCTAGAATCAAGAATACGCTTTACTTCATAGTGAGTTTGACCCGCCACTATGAGGGGTCTGGGTGCCTTCTTAGGGGGAGGTCTTAAAGTGGATTCTCGCAAAGGTTTCAACAAGCTGCAATGGAAGACAGGGTGAATTCTCCCTAAAAGCCTAGGGAGTTTTAATTGTACTGTGACTGGGTTGATGATCCTTATGATGGGGAAAGGCCCCAAGAATTTCGGTCCTAATTTCTTACTGGGTAATTTAAGGCATAAATATTTAGTCGACAGATAAACCTTTTCCCCAACTTGGAATGTTCTTTGAGGGGCTCTCTTTTTATCTGCCTGCTTTTTATAAGTCTCGGAAGTCTTTTTTAAAGCAGCTTTCATGGCTTTCCAAACCTCTTCCCACCCCCTTACCCATTGATCAAGTGCCTGAGAAGTGGAGGGTGCTTGAGAGTATTCAGGTATTGGGCTGAACTCTTTTCCTGTGGCCACTCTGAAAGGCGTGTAGCCGGTGCTGCTCTGCACAGAGTTATTGTAAGCCACCTCTGCAAAAGGGAGGAGGTTGGTCCAGTTGGTAGGAAATATAACATCTGAGATATTGCTCCACCATCTTGTTAGTGGCTTCCACAGCCCCATTAGTAGACAGGTGAAAAGCAGATGATAGACCTTGAGACGATCCAATTAATTTAAGAAAGCTCCTCCAAAACCTAGCTGTAAACTGCACCCCCCTGTCCAAAATTATTCATTTAGGGGCTCCATTCAGCTGGTAGATATATTTCAAGAACAATTTAGTCAGTCGTTGGGAAGACGGGAGTCCTTTGCAGGCGATGAAATGAGCCTGCTTTTAAAACAAGTCTATCACAGTCCAGATGACAGTATTTCCTCTACTCTCAGGTAGGTCTACTATAAAGTCGATAGCTATTTCTTCCCATGGCTGAGAAGGGTCTGCCACCGGCTGCAGTAACCCAGGGGGATTCCCTGGAATTCTTTTCATGGTGGCACATACAGTACAACTCCTGAAATAGTTTTCCACATCTCATTTTAGCCCTGGTGACCAAAATTGCCGGCGGATGAGATGTAGAGTTTTTAAATATCCAAAGTGTCCAGCCTGTTTTATGTCATGGCTGTGTTTGAGAGCATTAAGGCAGAGGGCTTCAGGCAAGTACAATCCCCCCCCTTGTAAGCCAAACCATCCCTGCAGGTTAGGGAGGTTTGATTATCTTTGACCCATTGATCGGTGAGGAGCTCTTGTTTTATTTTCTTTGCCCCAGGGTCATCAGGATTAGGGGCCCTGCGAGGCGTGAGTTGAGCAGCGGTTTGTGGATTGGAGGTAATTGCCTCATTAATCTCTTTGTGTTGGCTTTTGTACTGGGGCAGTCTGGATAGAGCATCAGCTAGGAAGTTTTTCCCTCCCAGAATGTACTTTAGAGTGAAGTTGAAATGATTAAAGTATTGTGCCCAGCACACCTGTTTCAGGGACAATTTTCAGGGAGTTTTCGGTGCTTCTAGATTTTTGTGATCTGTCCATACTTCAAAAGGTACCTTGCTCCCTTCTAGATAGTGTCTCCAGTTTAATAGAGCCCATCTGATTACGAAAGCCTCCTTCTCCCAGATTGCCCACCTCCTTTCACTCTCAGTAAATTTTTTCGAGGTGTAGGCACAGGGTTGCAAGGCTCCACTTTGGTTCTTTTGCAGCAATACAGCTCCGACGGCCACGTCACTCGTGTCAGCTTGAATTACAAAGGGTTCCCCTGGGCAGGGGTGCTTTAGGACCGGCTCAACAGCAAATAGTCTTTTTAGATTCTCAAAAGCGGTTTGACAGCCCGTAGTCCATGCTAGTGGTTGGCCCGGTCGTGGTTTCCCTCCTCCTTTGCCTGTTTTCAGTAGTTCTGTAAGGGGTAGGGTAATCTCAGCAAAGTAGGGGATGAATTGACGGTAGAAGTTTGCAAAACCTAGGAAGTTCTGGAGCTGTTTGCGAGTCTTTGGTGGCTGCCATTCTATTACAGTTCTCACTTTGGCTGGGTCCATTTCAATGCCCTCATTGGAAATTCTGTAACCAAGGTAATCTAATCAGGTCTGGTGAATTTCACATTTTGACAATTTGGCATAAAGTTTGGCATTCAATAGCTTCTTTAACACTTCTCTCACCAGCTTTATATGATCAGTCATATTCGTGCTGTATATCAGGATGTCATCAAGATACACCAGAACCCCTTTGTATAAATGATCATGTAGGACCTCATTAATCAACTGCATGAATATGGCTGGAGGCCCCTGTAGTCCACATGGCATGACTTTGAAATGGTAGCTTACCAAGAGGCAGTGAAAAACAGTTTTCCACTCGTCTCCCTCCTTTATCCCCACCCGGCAATATGCCTCTCTCAAGTCTAATTTAGTGAAGACACTCCCCTTCGCCAGGTGGGTGAGTAAGTCCTTCAGGAGGGGGAGGGGGTATTTATTTTCCACACTCACCATGTTCAGACCTTTATAATCAACACAGAGACGAAGAGACCCATCTTTTTTTTCTTCAAACAACACAGGGGCTCCCACAGCAGACTTGGCCCATTCAGTGAATCCCCTTGCTAGGTTTTTATCCACGTATCGCTGCATCTCCTCCATTTTGAGGGGGGACATAGCATACATTCTTGGTCGTGGGAGTTTGGCTCCCGGCAGCAGTTTGATAGAGCAATCATTGGGTTGGTGAGGAGGCAGGGCATCACATTCTTTCTCACTAAATGCCTCTGCTAGATCCCAGTACTCGCTGGGGATGAGTGGCTTATAAGAACATAAGAACATAAGAAGAGCCATGCTGAATCAGGCCAAAGCCCATCGAGTCCAGCATTCTGTGTCACACAGTGGCCCACCAATTGTACATGGGGATCTTGAGCAGAAAGAGAAGGCAAAACCCTCCCTTTCCCTTGACCCCCAACAAATGGTACCCAAGGGAATCCTGCCTGCCTCAACCAACATAGAGGCGGCACATGGACATCCGTTTTAATAACCACCGATACACTTGGCATCCATGAATCTATCTAGCCCTGCCTTGAAGCTGTCAAGTCTGACAGCTGTCACGACCCCTTCAGGAAATGAATTCCATATATCAACGACCCTCTGGGTGAAGAAATATTTCCCTTTATTTGTCCTCACTTTCTTAGCTATGAGCTTTAGGGAGTGCCCCCTTGTCCTGGTATTGTGTGATAGAGAAAAGAATGTTTCTCTATCCACCTTTTCTATCCCATGCATGATTTTATACACTTCGATCAAGTCACCCCTTAAACGCCGTCTTTCAAGGCTGAAGAGACCAAGGCATTGCAATCTGGTTTCATAAGGGAGGCGCTCCATTTCCTTGATCATTCTTGTTGCCCTTTTTTGCACCTTTTCCAGTTCCATTATATCCTTCTTGAGGTGCGAGGCAGCCATGTGCGGTTGCTCATTAGGTGGCCTAAAGTTTTCTGTAATGTCGGTTGAATCAGTGGGAGGTTTAGGCCCTATAGGTAGCCTCACAGTTCTCATTCCTTTCTCCCACCAGATAAATAGCTTCCATTTGTCCAACCAGGCTAATCCTAGGATCACAGCCTCAGTCATTTTTGGAGCCACCAAGAAGTGAATAAACTCCCAGTGCTCACCTATTTCTAAGCGTAGGGGCTCAGTTAATTGCATG
Source organism: Bothrops alternatus (assembly GCA_034064705.1). NCBI lineage: Eukaryota > Metazoa > Chordata > Lepidosauria > Squamata > Viperidae > Bothrops > Bothrops alternatus. The sequence goes on along the minus strand of JARGCV010000105.1, from coordinate 1,359,681 downwards.
ACTAAAGTCCCTCCCATCAGGGAGCCATCGGCTTGCTCAAACCTCACGGGTTTGGAGAGCAGTTTTGCTCGTATGCCCATTTTCATGGCAAATGGCAAGCTAATGACACATCGGGAGCATCCGGAATTGACTAGCACTTTTAAGTCTACCTGTGCCCCCGATTTAGGGATTATGAGTTTGGCAGGCAGTGAGAACGGTGGGACATGTCGACTCACCATCAGGTCATTCTCTCCATCGTCGCTGTCGAAAGAGGGTAGAGCGGGGGCAGGTCCAGCCTGAGTCCTGGCATCCTTCTGTGTGGGGGATGTGACCTGGGCAACAGGTTCCTGTGTGATCCGGTTGGATTTCTCTCTCGGCTGCTGGGCAGGTTTCTTTCTCGCTGCTGGTCCCGGTCTGCTCTGCTGTTGGGGGTATTGGACTGGACAATTTGCTGCTCAATGTCCCTGCTGTCCGCATCGGAAGCACTTGATTGGTGGGCCTGCAGGTGGCCTGGGTCTTTCAGCAGTCACAGCAGTTGGAAGTTTTCAAGGGGGGGTGCCGTTGGGGTTGCTCTGGCCTCGACTCGGCTTCAGGTGGGGGAGGCTTCTTATAGTGGGCGAGCTGAACGTCTAGCTTCACCGCTGCCTGGTACCATTCTTGCAGCTGAACAGGTACCACTCGATAGATGCAGGCCTGAGAGAGGTGATCGTCCAACCCTTCCCTGAAGTGATGGACTGTGGAATGCTCATGCCACCTCTCTATCTGACCGGCTAACTTGTGGAACTCTCGTATGTACTCCAGGGCAGGCCTGCCAGCTTGTTTTATCTTATGGATTTGTACTTCTGCTTTGAGGGCAATGGATGGGTCCTCAAATCTTTCTCTCAGTCCCAGGAGGAAGAGGTGGGGATCCTCCAATTCGGGGGCTTGCTCGTTATATAAATTGTTCAGCCATTCGGATGCCTCTCTCTCTAAGCTGGATGCAATCACATCGACCATAGCGCCTGGGTCCAGGTAGAGATAGGCCCAGCAGTTCAAATGAGAGCGCACTTGGTTGAGAAAAAAAATCAGCTTCTCTGGGTCCCCATCGAAGGTTGCTCTGAAAGGTGGAGCAATCATTGGCTGCTGGGCTCCCCACTGTGGCTGTTGCACCCCCCAGTTGCTGCTGGCCCCACCCTAGCTGCTGCCGTATTCCCAGGGGTTGCACGTTTGGGGGCTGCTGTTGTCTTCCCTGCTGTTGGCCAGTGGGGAGTTGTGTCGCCCTCTGCTGCTGTAGGCCCCTCAATGGTTGCTGGATGGGTAGGGGTTGCTGCTGGATCTCCCTCATTTGCAGGCCCCTCAGTGGTTGCTGTGTGTTTGGGGGCAGCGACCAACCTCCTTACTGTGGTCGTCTTCCCACCACCTGCTGATCTCCTGGCTTCTGCACCACCCCAATCTGTTGCAAGGCCTCTATTAGCTGCTGCAAGCTCAGAGGTTGTTGACCTTCCACCTGCGGGGGCTGCCAAACTCCCCATTGCTGCAGGGAGCTAGAGGCCCTGGCAGGGGACTTCAGGGGATGGAAGGCTGTCTGATCTGCGAAAGAAGGGCTGGGGGCCTCTCTCAGCAGGAGTTGTTCTCTGCTTCTCACCTCTAGCTCTTCAAATTTTTCTGCCAAATTTTCCACTGACTGACTACAAGCTGCAGGCAGGTATTTCCACTCACCCAAATCCTCAGTGGCAGACGCTCTGGCTGCTCTCCACTGATCTGGGGAATGTGATATGCAGGAATCCCTTCATGGTAGCTCCACCTCATCTGCCTTTGAAGCCCTTGAGGGTGGCAAGGCCGTCTCGAGGCGTCTGGAGTCTCTGTTGGGCTTGTCCCAATCTGACGACCAGATCAGCTGTCCTAGCTGCTTGTGTTTTGCTCCCAGCTGGGAGGCCTGCAAAAGCTCTTTCTCCATGATGAAATCTTCCCTGAATCTTTGTCAGCTTATCCCCCAAGTCTAGGGACAGCGACTGGGGCTCAGGACCCCTAAAGAATTTGGACAGTTTGGAGTTTTTGGCTTAATGTCATGGTTCTGACAGATGAAACTCTTCAAAGAACTTCGAGGCATTGTTTACCTTAAAGAATCTTTATGGGAGTAGCATAGCTTTGGCACTAACATAGTTGAAGCCAAAAACTGGATTCCCCTCCCCTGAGCACATAGTATAAAAGCACAATTCCCTTCTCCATTTAACAGTCATAAATCACATTCTCCAATTAGTTTGAAATGCAGGCTTTCCCTCCTGTTCTGCAACCTGCCAATTCTTATCATCTCTTATTTCAAGCTCTGAATTCACAAACTAGTACAATATTGTTATGTCTAACTAACTCCCACCACATTCCTCCTCCTCCCCCAGCATCATCTAATTCTAAGAGTAAAGCATAAGAAAGAAAAAGGCTGCATCTTCATATGTTGTCAAAGCAAGAACATCTAATGCAGTGGTTCTCAACCTTTCTGAGGTTGAGACCCCACTTGCCCCGCCCATGCGCGCCGCAACCCCGACTTGGGGGCGCGTGCGCATGCGCAAAAAAAATTTTTTAAAATTTTTTTTAAAAAATCAAAAAAACAAAAACAAAATGGCAGCCGGGACGGGCGGATCTGCGCATGCGCGGATCGGCCCATCGCATGCGCCACGCATACGCGCATCCGCCCATCGTGGGCCGCCATTTTGTTTTTTTTTAATTTTTTTTTTAAAAATTAAAAAAAAATAAAAACAAAACAAAATGGCGGCCGCGACGGGCGGATCTGTGCATGCGCGGATCGGCCCGTCGCACGCGCCACGCATGCGTGGATCCACCCGTTGCGGTCCGCCATTTTGTTTTTATTTTATTTTATATTTTTAATTTTTTTTAAATTTTTTTAATTTTTTTTTAATTTTTTTTCCGGCGCGACGGGCGGATCTGAGTGTGCGCGGCACGCGCGCGCCAAAACAAATTAAAAAAATAAAATAAAATTTAAAAAAATTAAAAAAAAATAAAAAAATAAAAAAAACAAAATGGCGGCCGGCGATACCCGGTGACCCCCACGAAATGGTCTCGCGACCCCAAATTGGGTCGCAACCCCAAGGTTGAGAACCACTGATCTAATGTTAGTAGCATTGACACTGCTGCTTAATGCCAGGTCAGTCAATAACAAGGCTCCTCTTATCGGCAACCTTATAAATGAACAGGCTGACCTGGCATGTATTACCAAGACCTGGTTGGGCCAGGGTGGTGGTGATGATGATGGTGGTTGCCCTTTCTGAAATGTGCTCGGCCAGGTTTAGGGTTCGGCACCAGCCGAGATCCAGGGGAGGAGGGGTAGTGGTGGTCATCCAGGAATCTGGTAGCCATCGGGCCCTTCTCCACAAGTTGCTGGTTGTGAAACCCTGTTCTTGATGCTAGGCTTATGGGAGCAGTTGGGATTGTTGCTGTTGTACAGCAACTTCCCTGCCTGAGCTGCTGGAGGCCATCTTAGGGTTGGCAGTGGGTGGAGTTCTCAAGACTCATGGTTCTGGGTGACTTCAACTTGTCATCCCTGGGGTGGACCTCTGAAGCAACCTAAGAGTTCATGGCCTCCATGACGGCCATGGGCCTCTCCCATGTCATTCTTGGCCTGATTTGGGACAGTGGCCTCACCCCGGACTTGGCTTTCTTGTCAGAGCAGTGACAATGTGATCTGAGAGAAGAACGTGCTTTAGCTCCTCTGTTATGGTCAGATCACACCCTGGTGACTTTGAAGTTCTCTTATGCTACCCCCCTCCACAGGGAGGCTGGATCCATTTGATTGGCCTGCCCCTGGTGACTGATGGACCCAACTGGGTTTCAAAGGGAGCTGGAGGAAATACTGCCGATCTGCTACACTGTCCTACAGAGGCCCTGACAGTTGTCTGGAATAGGGAGTCAGCTGAAGCCCTAGACAGGATCATGCCTATGTGCCTTCTCTCAGCCCATCACTTCCATTATTCCCTGTGGTTCATGGAGGAACTGAAAAGGATCAAGAGACACCTAGATCACCGCTGGAGGAAAAGAAACTTAAACATGAGTTAAGGCTGCTTTTAAGGTTTACCTTGTGGTGGTAAGAGCAGTGAAGCATCAATACTTCTCCACTCTTATTGCATCCACAGAATGCCTGCCAGCAGCCCTGTTTAGGGTCAACTGGACTGTATTTTAGAAGCGAAGGCTGGATGCCCATCTACAGGGCTGTGCGGAAGAATATCCCATGCATCTGGAGGATAAAATCACTCAGATTTGATCCCAGTTGGATACCAAGTATGGTGCAAATCCTGTGGCGATGTCTGGGGAGCAGATTTACCCAGTAATCTGGGAACGGTTTGATTTTTTTTGGACCTGAGGAAGTGGACAGGGTGCTCTGGAATGTAAACACCACCACCTGTGCATTAGATCCATGCCCCTCCTGGCTGGTTAAAGCCACCCGGGAAGTGTCACATGAATGGGTCCAAGTGATGGTGAATTTGTCATTGTTAGAGGGGTTGTTCCCTGCTACTTTTAAAGAGGCACTGGTGTGTCCCCTACTCAGGAAGCCATTGCTGGACCCTACCATTCTGGACAATTTTCATCCAGTCTCCAACCTCCCCTTTTTAGGGAAAGTGGTTGAGAATATCTCCATCCTGGGTGAAGTGAGGGATGCTGTGGATGTTCTTTTGCAGTGCCTGGAGGCTGTGGGGGCCTGGATGGAGAACAACAGACTGTCAATGCTGCTAACATTGGATGTTCTTGCTTTGACAACAGATGAAAATGCAGCCATTTTTTAATGCTTTCAGAATTAGTTGTGCTGGGAAGGGGGATTGGGATGAGAGTTCAGTTAGTCATAATAATAATAACTCTGCCGTGGGAATCCAAGGACAAACTGGGTCCTGAGCTGATAACGTTTTGGTGGGCTGGAGAGCTGGGGAGAAAGCCTGCACTTCAAGCTAATTGGGGAATGTGCTTTATGACTGTTTATTGGGGGTGGGAATTGTACTTTGTTACTTTGTATCCAGAGGAGGGGAATTTAGTTTTTGGGTTCAACTATGTAGTGCCGATACTTTGTTTCCCGAATAAAAGATTCTTTAAGGTAAACAATGCCTCAAAGTTCTTTTGAAGGGTTTCATCTGTTGGAACCATGACACGGACTTCAGCTGAACCCTGGTAAGACTAAGTGGCTGTGGGTGGGTCCCTCTGTATCCAGGATTTTATCATATTTTGTCTTAGATGGGGTTGCACTACCCCAGACAGACCCTGTGTGTCACCTGGGGGGTCCTCTTGGAGTCACGACTTCTGCTCAAAGAGCAGGTGGCAGCCATGGCTAGGAGGGCCTTTGCTCAACTTCATGGTCTGTGCCAGTTTACGCCCTTTCCTGGATAGAGAGACTCTCTGTTTGGTCACTCATGCCCTGGTCATCTCCCGACTGGATTATTGTAAAGTACTTTACATGGGGCTACCCTTGAAAAGTATCTGGAAGGTTCAGCTGGTGGAGAATGCAAGCAATTCTGGGTGCCCGAAGAAGGGCACATGTAACACCTTTCATCTGCAAGCTGCATTGGCTGCCGGTTTGTTTCCGGGTCCAATTCAAGGTGTTGGTTGTCACCTATAAAGCCCTACATGGCATGGGGCCAGACTACCTATGAAACTGTCTTCGTCCCATTACATTGGTTCATCCCACCCAGACAGGGAAGGTATGTTGCAGACCCTGTCAATTAAAGAATTCCGACTGGTGGGGTCTAGGAAGAGAGCCTTTTCTGCCATTGCCCCCACTCTGGAATATCCTCCCCCTGGAGGTGAGACATGCCCCCGGTTTCCTGGCCTTCCAGAAAGGAGTTAAAATGTGGTTCTGCAGCCTTGCGTGGGGAGCTGAGAGGAGCACACAGCTGTGGGGATGGTTGGGACTCTGAGAGCCCTCCCTTTGCCTTTTTAACTAATTTATAACCGTTTTTAATCCCTGCCTCCTTTTAAATTCAATTTTTTAAAAATTTTATATGATGTTTTTATATTTTAACGTTTTATGGTACACCACCCAGAGTTCCTCCCCAAGGGAGATGGGCAGTTCAAAAACGTGAAAAATAAAATATGTGTATAGGTAATCACAGTGCTTTTTTTGTAAAAAAAAAAAAAAAAAAGGTGCTGGAACTCACATACGTCATATAACCCGCCTTGCCTACCCTACAAGGTTCCATTCAAAAAAGGTGCCGGAACTCCATTCTGGGCGTTTTATGACAAAAAAAAGCCCTGGGTAATCATCAGAAAATCTCAGACTTTTGAATTAGACTGGGAAATTTAAAAAAATGCAGTAGTAGTAATGGTGAACTATTTCTATGTTGTTGCCAAGTAAATTACATGGGCATGTAAATGTGGTAAATGAGATTGAGTTCAGTTTGAGGAGATAATTCTTTTTTGGTCTGTTACCAGTGATTCTTTAAAGACCATGTTAATTGACTTTTCAGGTGATTTTACACTTGCAGTAAGAAATGAAGTTTAAAAAATTTGCAACAACAGTAAAAAAAAACCACTGCACTGGATAACCAGTGGAGGTTAAGAAATAAAGTGAAAGATTTGTTGTGGCTCTGGAATCTCAGCCTTCCCATTCTCATCCTCTATTCTTTTCTCAGCTCTGGACACCACTTTAGCACTCACTCTATTCCTTTGCTTGACTGTAGTTCCTTGTCAAAGGAGGAGAGGCTTGGCTTATGTTCTACAAACTCCTTGAAGAGTGAGTTTAAATCATCCCCCCCTCCCCGGTTGCTTCACTTCACCACTTAAATGGTGAGGCAAGCCAAGTGTTTTAAATATAAAGTAACTTAGAAATCCTGGAGTCAAACAAAACCTAAAGTGGCTCTGTGCATAAGAATCTAGACTTGCAGAAATGCATTGAAAGCAGTGGGGGGTGGGGGGTGGGGGGTGGGGGGTGGGGGTGTAGCTACTAAAGCAGGGGTGTCAAACTCACAATGTCACATGACGTGTTGTGATGTATCGCAACTTTTTTTCCATTGCTGGCAATGGGGTGGGTGTGGTTTTGCTATGATGCATCCGGTCCGTGGGCCAGCAGTTTGACACCCCTGTACTAAAGGGACAAAAATGTGTGTTAGGAATTCAGCTGGTTTCCTTTTGAAATTGTTTTACTCTTTTACTCTTTCTTTGTCAATGTATGAGGGCTAGGTTTTGTTGAAAGAAAAATCGGGTCCAGTTCCAATCCGGGAGTAAGACACTGGAAATAAAATGGAGGCTGCTTAGGAAGGAAGGTTTCTATTTATTGATGAGCAAAACCAACAACAGCATGTACAGCTGAGTGAGTGGATGGATCTTTATAGGGTTCTGTTTGAGATGCTCCAGGGGGTTGTGCAATGTAGTGAGCCTTGTGTCTTTTGCTATTCTAATCGTGGTGGGGATATCCTATTATGCCCTAAAGGTCATGTGCTATCCTTAGAATTTGAGTGGGGAGATGTAAATTCTTAATCCCATCAACTGCAGCTTTCTGTGGCTGGAGGCTTTTTGTTCATGAATAGATTGGCCAAGTCTTCCTGAATGGATTAGAAAATCTGCATTCCTAAAGGCCAGCCTCTCCAGGTTTCTTAGTTTGAAGCTGTTTTTCCTATGGCAGAGAGACTGGGGCTGCTTTCTGCCTTTAAGATTTTTTCTCCATTTCTCCTTTGGGGAAATATATTCTGCCTCTTTTAATATTAAAAATAAAGAATATTTTAATCTGGGGAGAGGGGGGCCTTCCTACAATTTAAAGTATACATTTGTTGTGTTTATTCCCAGTTCTGTATGTAGGTTTGGTGATGGTGGTGTCAGGCAGGAAGAATCAGGACCATGTGCTAAGTTCCAGTTAAACTGATTTATTGCTCATGCCTATAGACAAGAATTTAGTCAACTAACTGTCAGCACTAAATTGGTGCTAGATAAGAGTTAACAGAATTCAAGAGGGGCTGAACTTGGACTGCTTGTGGGAACATAACTCTGGGCTGATTCCTTTCTTGACACCACCCCAGGCTCTGTCTCTCCTCCTCCAGATGAAAGATTAATTCAAAGATCTACATAGATCTTTTTTTTAATTTTTATTTATTCCTTTTTACTATACAACAAAAATAAAAATGAAAAATACATTTTTTCCTTAACAGAACTGTTTTATACATCTCATATATATTATTTACAATTTATTTACATTAGTAATCATATCTTTTTCTTTCTCTGTTCTAGCCAATCATAACATTTGTTCCATATTTCATAAAATTCTGTTGCCTCCTTGTCTTTTAATTCTAGCATAAGTTTGTTCATTTCCGCGCATTCTAGAATTTTGTATATAATCATATCGTTTGTAGGTATGTTTCCACCCTTCCAACACTGGGCATATACTATGCAGGCTGCTGTTAATATATGTATAATGATGTATTGGAGTTGTTTTTCCATCTTTAGATTTATTATACCCAAAAGAAATAGTTCAGGTTTGAGTTCAATTTGCACCTTAGTTATCTCCTGTATCCAGTTCCTTATCCGTTCCCAATAGGTCTTTGCTTTAGGGCACAGCCACCACATGTGATAGAATGTTCCCTCCTTATTTTTACATTTCCAACATTCCGGATTCATATTTTTGTACATTTTGGCAAATCTCGCGGGTGTCAAATGCCATCTATAGAACATTTTGTATTGATTTTCCCTATATGCAGTTGACAATGTCAGTTTACAATTTCTGTTCCATAATCTTTCCCATTCTTCCAGTTTTATATTTCGGCCCACATTTCATGCCCATGCTATCATTGGCCCTTTCACTATTCCTCCAAATCTACCTCTAATAAATATTTATAGGTTTTTGTTAAAAAATTTCCTTCCTTACCTATTAAAATTTTATCCAATTGATGTGGGGTCTGGCTTATTCCGTGCTCTTCCATATCCTTACTATGTTTAGATTGGATCTGTAAGTATGGCCACCAATCTATGATTATTCCTTGTTCTTCTAATTCTTCTCTTGATTTGAGGTTTCCTTGGTTATCTAATAGTTCTTTGTATCTAATCATCTTTTTTTTATCCAAGGTGTTAGGGTGGATCATTGCCTCCATCGGTGAAATCCAATTTGTCTTTTTTTAACTTTTTCCCACGTCCGAATCAGCGCATCTCTTATCTGATGTTGATAAAAATATGTGTGTGTTTTCATGTTTTCCCCATAAAAAGGCATACCAGCAAGCCTGTAAGTCATGCCCTTCAATCATTAAAACCCTTTTATTGTCTAGGTTTATCCAATCCTTGATCCAGAGTAGTCCAGCTGCTTGATAGTAAATTTCCCATTTTGGGAGCCCAAGTCCACCTCTACTTCTACTATCTTGTAACATTTTCATGTTTATCCGTGCTTTTTTGCCCGACCAAATGAATTTGTTTATTATTTTGTCCAATTCTTAATTTCTCTAATTTTATCGGGACTGTTTGGAATAAATATAATAGTCTTGGTAATATATTTATTTTAATCAATGCAATCCTACCTAATAATGATAATTGTAATTTCCCCCAGGTCTCAAAATCTTTTTTCATTTGTAATATCAATTTTTTATAGTTATCCTCTTTTATTGAGGAACACCTTGTGGTAAGCCAGATTCCTAGACATTTGATCTTTTTTACAATTTGCAATTCCAGATTCTCTTCTAATTTCCTTTTCTGTTTTTTGGTTAGGTTTTTAACTAACATTTTGGTCTTTTCTCTATTAATTTTTTAATCCTGCCACTATTCCTTATTTTTGTATTTCGTTCATCAAAATATTTCCTCTCTCTAGTGGTTTCTCAATAAAAAAGACCAAATCGTCTGCAAATGCCTGTGTGCTTATACTCTTCTGTCTTAACCTGTACCCCTTTTATCTCTTTATTAGTTTTAATTTTAGTTAATAGCACTCCTAAAGTCAAAATAAAAAGTAGAGGTGACATTGGGCATCCCTGTCTTACTCCTTTATTTATTTCAAAGCTTTTTGTATTATCTCCATTGATTATCACGCTGGCCTTTTGTGTTTTATATATTGCCTTTATCATGTTCTTAAATTTCCCTCCAAATTTCATGTCCTCAATCTGTTGGAACATAAATTGCCAACTGAGATTATCAAATGCTTTCTGAGCATCTAAAAAAATTAGTGCTACCTGTTTGCCCGGGTGTGCTTCGTAATATTCTAAGACATTTAACACCGTTCTCGTATTATTTCTAATTTGTCTTGTGGGTAAAAAACCATTTTGATCTGGGTGTATTATATCCTGTAATATTAGTTTCAATCTTTCTGCAATTATGGTAGTAAAAATTTTATAATCAGTGTTCAACAATGAGATTGGCCTATAATTTTTGATCTGTTTGGGGTCTATGCCTTATTTTGGGATAAGGGATATGGTGGCTTCTGTCCAGGAGTCTGGTAATTTGGCTTTCTCCAACACATCATTATACACATCCGATAATATCTTTTCAAAGTCCTCATAAAGAGTCTTGTATACTTCCCCTTGAAGGCCATCTGGCCCTGGGGTTTTATTATTTTTTTGTTTTTGCAACACAGTTTTTAATTCCAAGGCTGTTATTTTCCCATTCAATATTTCTCTCTGTCCTTCTTTTAATTCTGGCAAGCCATTAGCATTTAAGTATTGTTTTATGCTCTCCACATCTATTTCCTCTTTTTTATATAGTGACTAAAAATAGTTCTGAATTATTTCTTTCTTTTTATCCATTTTATATTGTGACTCTCCATTTTTATCATGTAGTTCCTGAATAAATCTTTTCTCTTTCTCTTTTTTTTAATTTATAAGAGAGCCACCTCCCACGTTTATTTGCGTGTTCAAAAACATTTTGTTTTGCGACTTCCGGTTCCGGATAGTGGCACTCACAGCTGTGCAAGGAGACGGCTCTCCTTGCCAGCTGATTCTCTGCTGCCGGTAGACCCTTAATCGGGTCGAAAAGCTGCCCTGTGGGGGCAGCTACCGGTGAGGAGGTCCTCGTTGTCCTTGGGAGAGCGGCAGCTTCTTCCAGGGACCGAGATTGCTCCTTTGGGCCGACGGTGGAAAAACGGCCAGTAAAATGGCCGTTCATCTAGCCGCTGCAACCAGAAGTCAGAAGAACATCTAAGCACAGGAACCACCGTGGCTGAGCCGGGTGAGACTTTTTTCCCTCCCTCTCTTGGTTTTTCTTTTTTTTTGTGCCTGTAAAAAGCACCTTTGAAATGGTTTTCCTACTCTAAGAAGGCGGCGTTTGTGAGTGTGGGGAAAAGAAGCTTGGACTGAATTAATTTAAAGTGATTTTTTTTCCTATTTTTTTTTCTCTTGGAAAATTTTGTCAATATTGAATCTGCTATTGGGTTTGAATGCTTCTTTTTTCTGTATTTCCTGGTCTTGTTTATGAGATTCCTGGTTTCTGAGAGAAGATTTTACATGGTACTGAGGACACCTGGTGGAAAAAGTTAAAATTGCATCTTTCTCTTATGAAGATTGGACTGACTTTGACTTTCAGATTACCATAAAAGGGAAAATACAAAGAAAATTAACAGCTGTACTGGTGGGGGTGGACATTGATTAAATGTTTTCTGAACGCAGCCTCTACTAAATGATACAGACTGTTTTTGATTATCTTTGAAATGGAGCGACCCTTGGCTCAACTTGACTATAAACCTATACTGGAAAAACTTTATGAAGCTACTGATGAAATATGTTTGCAAATAAAAGAATTTACGATGGAAATAAAAAATAGAAATCCTGCTTTGAACTTCCAAACTGACTCCCAGACTTTGTCTGAGTACTCTATGGGTCAAGAAATAACAGAAGTGGGATTAACTAAAGGTAAAGAAGATTCCATTTTACTCTATACGCAGGCTGATGAGTTCTCTGAGGAATTAAAAAGGACTGTAATTAAACCACTTACAACCCTAAAATTAACAGAAATGGACAGACAAGCCCAATGAACTGAGAACGATGCTAAATTGGATAAACAACTATTAGGTACAAAACTGGACGTAATTAAGCCGGCTACTCAACAGTTTCAAACGTGGAGATTGGACTTTGTCAAACAACAAGGGATTATTTACAAAGCAGCTAGGTTCCTAAAACAGAAAAGAAGACGTTTCTTTTTGATTCAAAGGACACTACAAGATAAAAAAAAAATGACTTGCTTATTGATATAGTGGCCTTGTTATGGAAACCTGTTTGGCATAAAAGGAAAGCTAGAATAAGATTTAAGAATGTGATTGAAGGTTTTATGTAATGATTTTAAAAGGCTTATTAGATATGGATCGATTTATGGCTTATGACAGTTAAAAAAAGATGTTAGATTGAATAAAAATTAATTAAGGGTCTGAACTTAATAATAAGGTAATCTATGTATTAATATGTTTTGGATATAGTAAATTTGAGGAGGTTAAAGAAATGTGATATTGATATTGAGGGATTGATTATTAGATTATAAAGTATAATAGAAATAGAAAGGTATTTTTTTACTTTGCTCTGTTTTGTTCTTTGTTCTTTTTCTTTGTTCTTTTTTTTCTGATATGAACTAATATACTTTTTTTATATATACATTAGAACTGATGGTTACTTTGTAATGGAAGAAGAATAGGGAAAAATAAGAAATGATATTAATAAATGTTTATTGAATATGTTAAGGAAAAAGGTAATGGGGAGACTCCCGAAGTGTTAATTATGTACTTAGATTAAAAATATGGAATATAGTAACTGAAGTAAGTAAACTTCATACAGGAGTTGGATTTGTGGATCTATTTAGATGAAAGGTTATTGAGGATTGATAGGATTGACCTAGTTGTATTGAAATATATCAATTTGAATATAATATGTTGCTGCTGCTCAATGCCAGGTCAGTGGTAAATAAAGCTCTCCTCATCCGGGACTTGATTCTAGATGAGGAGGCCGACCTGGCATGTGTAACTGAGACCTGGCTGACCCCAGAGGGAGGAGTTCCCCTCTCTGAGATGTGCCCAGCTGGGTTTCAGGTATAGCATCAGCTGCGACCACAGGGAAGGGGGGGAGGAGTGGCGATTATAGCTAAGGAGACTCGCTGCTGCTGAGATATCAGGTTGTGAGTCCCTCCTTATGAGATTGGACCTAGGTGTACAGGTGGGTCTGTTGCTTACGTACCTGCCTCCCAGCTGCGTTTCTACAGCCCTGTCCATGCTACTCGAGGAGGTAGCCGGGTTGGCGGTTGAGCTCCCCAGACTTATAGTCTTGGGGGACTTCAATGTGCCGTCACTCGGTGAGTCCTCTGGGTTGGCGCAGGAGTTCATGGCCACCATGGCAACCATGGACCTGACACAAGTAATTGAGGGCCCGACCCACGAAGGGGGACACACACCTGACATGGTCTTTTTCTCGGAGCAGTTGAGGTATGATCTGGAGCTAAGGGGCTTAGAAGTGTTGCCCATGTCATGGACAGATCACTTTCTGCTACGGCTTGAGTTTACGACACCAATCCTTCCCCGCAGGGAGGCGGAACCGATGAAATGGTTCCGCCCCAGACGCCTGATGGACCCTATGGGTTTTCAAAGAGCGCTTGGGGAATTACCGGACTCGCTCGTACACAGTTCGGCGGAGTCCCTAGTGATGGCCTGGAATACGGCCGCTATGGGCGCTCTAGACCGGATTGCGCCGTTGCGACCTCTCTGTGGTAGCAGACCCAGGAGATCTCCTTGGTTTACCGAGGAACTCAGGGGGATGAAGCGCCAGAAGAGATGTTTAGAGAAGCAATGGAGGGAAAGCAGATCCGAATCTGATCGAACCAAATTGGGAGCTTATATTAAGACCTATTTGGAAGCAATCACTACGGCAAGATCTCAGTATCTTTCCACATTGATTGCGTCTGCGGAATCTTGTCCGGCTGCCCTGTTTAGGGTGACTCGCTCTCTCCTTGATACGGGGAGGAGGGAGGAACCTTTGCAGGGCAATGCCGAAGAATTTAATATCTTTTTCGCAGACAAGATCGCTCAGATCCGGGCTGACTTGGACTCCAATTGGAATACAGTGTCGGCTGACAGTGAGTCAGTCGAGATGACAGAGGCCCGTCTTAGTCCTGTTGAATGGGAGGAGTTTGACCTGGTAACTCCTGATGACGTGGACAACGCCATTGGAGCTGTGAGTTCTGCCACCTGTTTACTGGACCCGTGCCCCTCCTGGCTGGTTTCGGCTAGCAGGGCGGTGACACGGAGCTGAGTCCAGGCTGTTGTTAACGCTTCACTGAGGGAGGGGTCCTTTCCGGCTCCCTTAAAGGAGGCACTTGTGCGCCCCCTCCTCAAGAAGCCTTCCCTGGACCCGGCAGTTTTAAATAACTATCGTCCAGTCTCCAACCTTCCCTTTTTAGGGAAGGTTGTTGAGAAGGTGGTGGCACTCCAACTCCAACGGTCCTTGAATGAAGCTGATTATCTGGGCCCTCAGCAGTCTGGGTTCAGGTCCGGTTACAGCACGGAAACTGCTTTGGTCGCGCTGACTGATGATCTCTGTCGGGCCCGGGATAGGGGATATTCCACTATCCTGGTGCTTCTTGACCTCTCAGCGGCATTCGATACCATCGACCATGGTATCCTTCTGCGCCGGTTGGAGGGGCTTGGAGTGCGGGGCACTGTTTTGCGGTGGTTCACCTCCTACCTCTCTGGCCGGTCGCAGTCGGTGTTTGCAGGAGGTCAGAGATCGGCTCCGAGGTCTCTTCCGTGTGGAGTCCCTCAGGGGCCTGTTCTCTCACCTCTGCTTTTTAACATCTACATGAAGCCGTTGGGTGAGATCACCCGTCGACACGGGGTGAGTTGTCATCAATATGCTGATGATACTCAGCTCTATGTCTCTACCCCGCATCATTACAGCGGAGCAGTGGAAGTGATGAACCGGTGCCTGGAGGCTGTTGAGGTTTGGATGGGTGCCAACAGGCTCAGACTGAATCCCGACAAGACGGAGTGACTATGGGTCCTGCCTCCCAAGGACAATTCCATCTGTCCGTCCATCACCCTGGGGGGAGACGTTTTGTCCCTGCCAGAGAGGGTTCATAACTTGGGTGTCCTCCTCGATCCACAGCTAAGTTTAGAACACCATCTTTTGGCTGTGGCGAGGGGGGCATTTGCCCAGGTTCGCCTGGTGCGTCAGTTGCAGCCCTATTTGGACCGGGAGTCACTCCTCACAGTCACCCATGCCCTTGTCACCTCGAGATTCGACTACTGTAATGCTCTCTACATGGGGCAACCTTTGAAGAATGTCCGGAGACTGCAGGTAGTCCAGAATTTATTTTATTTATTTATTTATTTTATTTGGATTTGTATGCCGCTCCTCTCCGAGGACTCGGAGCGGCTCACAGCATATATATAAAACAATTTCGACTAAATCCGAACAAAAAACATTAAAAATAAAACCCCATACATACTCATCAGTCACACCACAATCAACAATCATCCCCAGGCCTGCCGGCAGAGGTAGGTTTTTAAATTCTTTCGGAAGGCCGGGAGAGTCGGGGAAACGCGGACTTCAGGAGGCAGTTGGTTCCAGAGGGTGGGCGCCACAACAGAGAAAGCCCTCCCCCTAGGGCCCGCCAGACGACATTGTTTCGCTGAGGGGACCCGGAGGAGGCCGACCCAAGACATGATCATATCACTCCAGCCCTCCGTGAGCTGCACTGGCTACCAATTGGTCTCCGAACACAATTCAAAGTGTTGGTTATGACCTATAAAGCCCTTTATGGCAATGGACCAGGATACTTGCAGGACCATCTTCTGCCTCATGAATCCCAGCGACCGGTTAGGGCACATAGGGTTGACCTCCTACAGGTCCCGTCTGTTAGACAATGTCGTCTGGCGGGGCCTAGGGCAAGGGCCTTCTCTGTTGCTGCCCCAGCCCTCTGGAACCAGCTTCCCTCAGAGGTTCGTACTGCTCCCTCCCTCCTAGCTTTCCGAAAACTCTTGAAAACACATTTATGCAGACAGGTTTGGGGCATGTGAGCTGCGCTCTGCCCCTGGGCCTTTGATTGTGACTGTATGTTGTATGAGTGAAATTGATTGCCTGGTTTTTACATTGTGAATTGGCAGTTTTAATTGATTTTGTGTTATACTTGTATTTTTGTTGTGAGCTGCCCTGAGTCTTGGGAGAAGGGCAGCATATAAATCTAATAAAACCAAATCAAATCAAATCAATAGAGGGGAAAGAGAGGGGGGTTTCTGTTTTTTGTTTTGTTTTGTTTTGTTTTCTTTTTTAATGATTTAATCTGATTTTTATGGGTATGACTTTGTTGTGTGGATAATTGATTGCCCTGCCACCACATTGTTTTGTAAGCACTTGTCTGTAAAATGAAAAAACCAATAAAACTTGTTTTAAAAAAAACATTTTGTTTTGCTATTTTCAATTCTTCCGGTGGTGACGTCAGGGCGGTGCGGAGGCAAGAGGACAGTCTCTGTCCCCTAACTCTGATCTTTCTATGATTGGAGACCCTTTGGGGGCGTAGAGAGCCTGGAGGGCTATGTGTGAGAAAGGGTGAAGCCGGAAGAGTAATGAGGTGAGAGGCGATCGCCCGTTACAACGAAGGAAACCCCCTAAATCCAGCGTGGAAATTTCTGCCATCAACAGATGGCCGATCTGAGGCCCTGACAAAATCACAGAGGATGCGGAAGCAAAGAGAAACTTAACAGACTGTGTTCATGAGTGAGTCAAAATAGTCTAAAATATTTCTAAGGAATAACAGAAAAGTCTAAAAAGATCTATGTGTCTATTAGGGTGGGTGTTGAAAGGGAGCTCAACTGGTGAGGGAATCCTCAATGTAAGCAGTGACCCAGCGGGAAGAGCCGTGAGTTGACAGATTTAACAACCAGAGGATTAACAGGAGGGAGACATAAAGGAAAGAAAGACCTTGTGGTAAACATTTGAGCACAAATACGAGGAAGACAGTGGAGGATTAAAGAAGAAAAAGCTGAGAGACGGTGGCGAAGGTGGAGTTGGTGGAGCCTGTGAGATGAGAGAAGTGAAGGGAGAAGATTGATAAGCAAACAATTGGGAAGGAAAAGAAAATGGCAATTTAGGAGGAACGGAGGAGTGAATATGTTGTGGAACATTAGAGACCTTTGGAGAAAGTGGTTGGAGAAGAAAGTTGGAGACAGACCTGAATGTGGAGAGGATTTGGAAAGCCAAGGAGATGACGAGAATAGGTGTTTAAGTGCAAAAGAGAGTGGTGCGCAGTAAAAATCCGGAAGGTGAAAGAAACGGTGATAGGATGCAACAGGAGACGAAGGCAAAAAGAACGGATTGACGTGAGAGATACGAGATCGGAAGGAAAATCTGGAGCTTAACAGGGAAAGCATCTTCAGTCAAGAGAGGTGAGAGAGGAGACGAAAGTGAAAGGAACGGATTGACGGTGGGAGAGACGAGATCGGAAGGAAAACCCGGAGCTCGATAGGGACGGTGTCTGCAGTTAAGAGAGGCGAGAGAAAGTGAATAGGATTGTAAGGGGGGATACGGTGACAAGTGTGAGAGGAAGGGAAGGAGACGACGAGAGGACGGGGCACGACGTTGGAAGTGACAGGAATGTGGACGAGGCTTGGAAGACAAAGGAGATGACGAGAGGACATGATAAAGAGATAAGAATGGATTAACGATTGATAATATATGATTGGAGAAGTAATCTGGATTTTTAGGTGTGATAAGTAAGAAAGAGGAAAGAAAGTGAAGAAGGTTTGAGAAGGTAAGGAGAGATTTGGGAAATTGTGGCAGTGGAGGTAGTTTCAGAGGAGTTGAGGAAGGGAAACGAAGAATTAGAAGTTTAGAGTCAAAATAAAGTTAAATAAGCTGTTGGCTAAATAGAGTGACATTTAGAAATAGAAAATATTAGAGAAGCAAGTGATAACTATGGCAACACTGAGGACAGGAAAAAAAACGGTGTCAAGCCTAGCACCCTCATCCCCACCTGGTCAAAGAACACTAGAAGGAATGTTTGGTACAGAAAAACAGAGTGTAATAGTTAATATGCAAACCATGCAGACAACACTTCTTACAATCCAAGAAACAATGCTAAAAATGCAGGAGACAATATCCAAGAATCACGTAGAAATGAGAGGGGATATGAATAAATCGGATAATAGAATTGAGATGATTCAACAAACGATTGAGAAAAATGAAGCAAGAATCCAGACAGTAGAAATAGGGTTGGATAAAGTAGGGAAAAAAAGTTGATACATTAGATACAGAAATGATGGCAACTAATAAAAAAAATGGAGGAATCGATCATCCATCTAAAAATGGATAGGGCGGCATTCTACCTACGATTTCAAAATGTGGTAGAGGAGAAGGAAGAGGATTTGGGCGGTGTCATGGTGGATTTGATTGCCGAGGCCCTACAAAGGGGCAGACAAGAGATATTGATAAGAGATAGATGAGGCGTACAGAATTCATACAAATTATGCCAGATGCAACAGACTTCTACAAGAAGTACACATTAGATTTGCTAGGAAAAAGGTGAGAGATATAATTTACAAAATTACAAGAGAGGATCCAATGATTTATAAAGGTGTGGAAATACAAACTCTAAAACAGATACCAAAAAGAGAAAAAAACAGAGAAGGGATTATAGATTCCTCAGTGCATATTTAATCAAAAGAAGTATATTGTTTAGATGGTTAATCCCGGAGGGGGTGTTGATATCATGGAGGGAGAGAAGGATTAAGATAGACAGCTTAGAGAAAGCACGAGAATTCTATGAACAATTGGAAGGAGTGGAGGAAGAAAATAGCAGCAAGGAAGAATTGGAATCCAAAAGCCAGGAAGACCAACAGCAGGAAGTAAGGGAAATAGAACGAGGGACAGAAAGCAAGGAAGAAAAAGGACAGAGGAAAGAAAGAGGAGTAGGTCCAAGAACAAGACAAACACACAAATAGAACACACAAGTAGAAAATGGAAAAGGAGACTAGACTAATATCTATTAATATAAATGGATTAAATGCACCCGCAAAGAGAAAACAAATACTAACAAAATTAGCCAAACAACATATAGACATAGTTTGTTTGCAAGAGGTACACATCAAAGAACAACACAGGAAATATTTGGAGTTCCCCAAATTAGGAGTATTATATACAGCACTAGCTGAACAAAAACAGAGAGGATTAGTGATTTATATCAAAAAAGAAATTAAGGCTAAATTGAAGTACCAAGATACAGATGGAAGAATATTAGCAATAGAATTACAGACCGAACAGAAATCATGGTTGCTAGTGGTAATATATGCACCAAATGAGAATCAAAAAGAATTTTGTTATAAATTACATGAGAAACTTATAGAAATTGGACAGGGAAATATTTGTATAGTTAGGAGATTATAATGTGGTAGTGGATGTAAAAAAAAGACTATATTAGTGATACGAAAAATAAAAAGAAAAGGAAAACACTGCCAAGGACATTCTTTGATTTGGCACATGAATTTAATTTATCTGATCAGTGGAGGAAGCGGAATAAAAAAAAAGAATATACATTTCTCTCGAACCCGCATAAATCTTGGTCTCAAATAGACATGGCATGGATGAATGAAGAAGTAGGGCAAGACATAGAGACAATAGAAATAATGTCAAATATATGGGCTGATCATAATCCTCTGGAAATAATTTGGAAAGGGCAGAAAAAAGTAAGAAGAAGATGGATAATGAACTCTCACATTTTGAAAGAAAAAGAATTTATAGCAAGGATTAGAAGGGAAATGGAATTTTTTAAAAAAGAGAATACAAAACAACAATCATCAGTACAAATTATTTGGGACACTGCGAAAGCATATTTAAGAGGCTTAGTAATAGCCTATATAGCAAGAAAAAATAAGGTGAAAAGGCAAACGCAAAATATACTCCAGGAAGAGCTTAAAAATTTGAATCTAAATTACAAAACGAGCCCCAGGATGAATCGATTAAAACGGAAATGGTTTTGGCTAAACATAAATTAAACATGATGGACCAAGAGGATCTACGTAGATCTAATGAGAGGATACTATTGTTAGAAAATATAGATCTTCAAAGTCTGTGCTTTAAATTGAAAGGGCTGATAAAAGACATTTGTTCATACTGAAATTAGCATGGATTCAGATTAGTCCCCTTTCATTATCCAATTCCTAGTTCCTGTATTTATATTAATGTACCACTAGTTAAATGTAAAGTTTATTCAGAAACAGTTTAAAAAATTACTACCTGAGTGAGTACTCTTCTCAACAAATTAATTTTCAAAAAGGTGGCTGTTGCTCTGCCTTGTAAAGTAAAAAGTGCATTAGATGTACAGTATATGAATTTATTTAAATTGTATATGGAACAGAAATGAGGGACTAAGGAGAGAGAATAGCAAAGCTGCTAATAATTTTAGAAGTGGAGTTGGAGGAAAAAAATTGCTGCAAGTTGAGTTAGTGGCTCATATAGGATGCTAAGAACTGTATGATTGCTGGTGTCTGACATTGATAAATTTTAGTACATGAGCAGAGTAGTAGAACCTTGGACAGGCATGCAGGAATGGGTTTGCATGATTTATTTGCAGATAGCCTATGCAGTTTGTTCCAGTTTGGGGAAAACAGAAACTGGGATGAAAGTGTTGTGAGCAGTCCCTATAACTACTACTTATAAGTTGCTGTGCTGTTCTCATCCCCGCCCCAACCAGCTCTACTAAAAGCATAAGAAAGTCAGTGGCTGCAGAGGAAAACACCCATGTGTTCTGCTGTCTCATGCAGTATTGTGTGTGAAGTGAGCTAGAACAGAGCAAAGCAACCTGCCTTCCTACTTCAGGCTTGAATGTGCAATGAAAAATGGCCCTTCTATCTTCTGGTCAGGTTCTGGCATCTAGCTTTCTGAACTGTAGTTGCAGTTCAACTTTGGCAATTGACTAGGATGGCTCTCTGCCCCTCCACCAGTTCAAGGTTTCTTCCTTGTTTCCTTCCCTGTACACAGAATGATGTAGAAAGGCAAAAAGGGAAGTTTAGCTTATGTTTTCAGAAGTACTCAAAACTTTGGTAACAGCAGAGAATATAGAAGTGGGTATCTAGCCATCTGGAGAAGAAAAAATGATACGGACCCGAGTCCTAAAGAAAGGCAGGTGCTATAATTGGTACTGTCAAAACACACAAAACTTTATATTGTTGTGTATATTGCAATCAGAAAAATGCCGTGCATGAGGGAAAAAGTGAAATGGAGGTTATATATGTTGATTTGAAACCTTACAGGATTTTATAACAGGAAAAGTACTTTTATTGTGACTATAAATATATTGTGATGTATATTAGTTGTACTCCTTTTCTGTAATTTTAACTGCCATTTAGTTTTTATTATTTTTATTGTGTTGAAATTACACCCAGTAGAAGGCATATTATAAATAACATGTTTGCTTCTGCTCCTTTTGACAAACACATCCATGTATAATGTTTGTATCTCTTCCAATACAAGAGGCTTCAAGTGCAGGTGACAGCTTCTAGCTGACATTAGCTGATCTTGAAAAATATGTATGGTAGGTATCATGGTTCCAACAGACAGAGACAAATAAAGCAGAACTGCAGAACTCCAAGGCTTGCAAATTCCTCAAAGAACATGTTTATTAGTTACAAAATATCGGCATGGTCAAGAGTGAAACCAAGTCTGGACACACAAATAACAATTTTCCAATACAAAGTTAAATGTCCCACCCATAAAACTATGAAAGCAGCTACGTTCCCCAATATGATTATTTGGTGGGTTTTTTATGCAACGTCCAGTCCCTACTCTCGGGAGCAGCTGATGACCTTGGTTTCCACAGGACAGAAAATTATTTTGACTAACGAAGCACCTGGGCAACCCCCTCCCTCCGTTCTATGTGACAACCTAGAAAGAGAAGGAAAATGGCTGCAGCCATGCTCATTGTAGAGTTGACAGTCGGCCTCTCTCAAAAAGAAAGTCTCCTGTAGGGGAAACAAAAAGCAGGTTAAGTGTTTCCTCAAGGCTTGTGAGGATATTTATTGTAGCACTTTTTTAATTAATCTGCTTTCACATTGGTACATTTCACCCATGTAGCTTCTGACAGTGGATAGCTTTTCCACTGAACAAGGTACTGTAACTTTCCCTTGTACAACCTAGAATGAAGAATTCGTTTTATTTCATAATGTGTCTCCCCCTCTACCACTACTGGACCTGGCAGCTTCTTTGGGATAGGTCTTAGAGGATTCTGACACAGGTTTCAATAGACTACAATGAAACACAGGGTGAACTCTTCCCAAGAATCGCGAACGTTTCAATTCCACTGTAACAGGGTTTATGATTTCAGTGATGGTAAAATGACCAAGGAACTTTGGCCCCAATTTTCTGCTGGGTAACTTTAACCTTAAATATTTTGTTGAAAGATAAACCAATTGCCCAACATAAAAGGGTTTTTGAGGGGAGCATCTTTTATCTCCCTGCTCCTTGTAAACCTTAGTAGCCTTGGTCAAAGCTTCACATTCACCCAAACCC
This sequence comes from Bothrops alternatus, assembly GCA_034064705.1. NCBI lineage: Eukaryota > Metazoa > Chordata > Lepidosauria > Squamata > Viperidae > Bothrops > Bothrops alternatus. The sequence goes on along the minus strand of JARGCV010000105.1, from coordinate 1,337,299 downwards.
CCTGGAAAGACATCATCCATTGATCCAAAGTCTGGGAAGTAGGAGGCTCCTGGGGGTACTCAGGCATAGGCACAAAATCCCGACCCATTACTATTTTAAATGGGGTGAGTCCAGTGCTACTGTGCACAGTATTGTTGTAGGCTACCCCTATGAAAGGCAGGAGATCAGCCCAATTAGTCTGCCGGTAATTTACATAGCATCTGAGGTACTATTCCACCATTGTGTTAGCTTTTTCAACAGCTCCATTAGTACTTGGATGAAAAGCCGACGAAAGCCCCTGAATGGACCCAATCAGTTTAACGAACTCCCTCCAGAACTTTGCAGTAAACTGGACCCCCCCAGTCAGAAATAATCCGCTTGGGGGCTCCATGGAGTCTATATATGTATTTCAAAAACATCTTGGTTAGCTTCTGGGCAGAGGGAAGTCCTGAGCAAGCGATGAAATGCGCTTGTTTGGAAAATAGATCAATCACAGTCCATATTACAGTGTTTCCCTTGCTCTCAGGCAACTCCATTATAAAATCCATGGCTATTTCCTCCCAAGGCTGGGAAGGATCAGCAACTTGTTGCAGCAATCCTGGGGATTTTCCAGGATGTCTCTTTCATGGCAGCACAGGTGGCACAACTCTTAACATAACTCTCAATGTCTTTTTTCATTCCTGGCCACCAGAATTGCCTCCACACCAGATATAATGTTTTCAAAAATCCAAAGTGACCTGCCTGCTTAGCGTCATGACTCCGCTGAAGTGCTTGGAGTCTGAGGCCATCTGGGAGGCATAATTTAGAGCCCTTCCAGGCTAGCCCCCCTCCTTAGGGTTAAAAGAGATTTGTTGTCATTGAACCAGGTGTCAGTCTCTTATTTCTCCTTTAGTTCCTTCAGTAAACGATCATCAGGACCGGCAGGTGGTCTCTGTGTTTGCCATCTTATTGTTATCTGAGAATTGGATTGTGGCAGAGGAATAATGGAGTTAATTACTTCCTCTCAGTGGCTCTTGAACTGAGGCATTCTATTTTTTAAAAAAACAAGTTTTATTGATTTTCCATTTTTACAAACCTTCAGGTATTTAAGGAAGCAACATGGTGGTTGGGTAATACATAGTCCAATAACACACTTATCCATACATGTATCAGTTTACATCATCAGAAATAATTGAGACTCATAATACAGTGATAAGAGAGGATATTGTGGAAGCTTTCAGGGGGGGTTGGGACTATACTTTGAGAGTGGAAGAGAAAGTGGAAGGGGTAGAGCAACAATTTGAGGAAAAGTTGGAAGAAATTAAAAGCGATATGGAAGATCAAGCTATTATGGTACAATACAATCAGATGATGTGGGCTGTCAGAATAAGAGGGCTGAAAGAAGAAGCAAATCAGAATCAGGAGGATTTGAGAAGGATTTTTGGAGAAGCTCTGGCAGAATTTATAGGTGAGGGGGCACAAGATATGTCTTGGCAGATAGATAGGATCTACAGGGTTAATTCATGGATTGCAAGACAAAGAAATTTACCTAGAGATATTCTGATTTATTTTGTTACAAGGAGATTTAGAAATCACGTGCTTACAATATCATATAACAAGAAATTAACTGTGGCTGGTCAAGAGGTTGTGATTTTGAAGGAGATTCCTCCGAAGATGTTAAGAGCAAGAAAAGATTATGCATTTTTGGTGGATGAACTTAGAAAACGTGGTTTACAATATAGGTGGGAGGCCCCAGCTGGGCTATCATTATCTTACCAGGGTAATAGATACCGACTGAACTCTATTTGGAAAGCAAAAGATTTCTTTGAAAACGTGATGAAGGCTGGTAAACCCCCATCTCCAACACCCAAAAGCACAGAATTATATAAAGAAGGAGATAAGGATCAAAAAGTACAACCACAGCTGGAAGAGATACAACCTCTTGGTGCAACAGGAGTTGATAAAGGAGTTTTATTGGAGTTGCCTGAGCGGAGCCTTGATATTTTTCAGCCTTTGGAAGTAGAGATGCCTAAAGATCAAAGGCAAACTCGGGCAACTACTAAACGCAAGAAACAAAAAAAAAAAGGAACAACAGGATTGGTCTACAACTCAACCAGCAGTATCATGGAATGATTGGTTTCTTTTTTAACTTAAGGGTTTTTATATTTATGTATTTTATTGTAATTTCTATCATGTTGTAAGCTGCCCTGAGTTCTCCAGAATAGGGCGGCATAGAAATTAAATAAATAATAATAATAAATAATAATAATCTATAAGTGTGGAAGCCATGGGAGCTCGACCAAAGAAGAAAGATGAAAATTTTGAATTGGTCTTGCAAAGGCTTTCTCGAATTGGTCATGTCAAATAAATTTTTGACATGGAATGTCAATGGTTTAAATTCTCCATAGAAAAGGAAGAAGATATTTCATTATTTGACTCAATGCAAAAATGATGTAACTTGTTTACAAGAAACACATATTAGAACTAGTGATCAGAAATATTTGATAAATAATAAATTAGGCACACATTTTGTTGCAGCGGTTGCTGAGAAGAAGAATGGAATTGTTATCTATGTTAAAAATCATATAAGAACTAAACTAATAGAATCAGATACACAAGGTCGATATTTAGCAATTGAAATTTTAAAAGATGGAAAAAAAGTACTTCTGATGGGAATATATGCGCCAAATCAACAGCAAGGAAAATTGTACAAGTTAATATATAAAAAGTTAATACAATTTGACTATAGGTCTTGTATTATAATGGGGGACTGGAACGGTGTGATAGATATTGGTTTAGATAAAAAGAAGATATTATCAATTCCTCAAACACGTTCTAAGTTGCCTAAATCTTTTTTTGATATAAAGGATGATTTTGATTTGATAGACATATGGAGAGAAAGAAATGGTAAAGAGCAAGAATTTACTTTTTTTTCTGATAGGCATCAGTCATTTTCTAGAATTGATTTTATATTAACTTCAAGTGATTTTCTTTTTAGTTTAAAGAAGGTGAAGATCCTACCTAAAGTTTTAACAGATCATAATCTGGTTTGGATGGAATTAACGGAAGGACAAAGACCTAAAAGATCTTGGAGACTAAATGAAAATTTGTTTAAATATGATAAAAATGTGAATGAATGTAAAAATGTAATGAAGGAATTTTTTATGTTAAATATGCACAAGGGTACAACTATAGAAATGGTATGGGATGCAAGTAAAGCGTATATGCGTGGGATTTTAATTGATTTGAATAAAAGGCATAGATGTAAACAAGAGAAAAAACGGAAGGAGCTGGAAGAGGAAATAAGAAAGAAGGAACAGTTATTAATAAAGAGACCAGATGATAAAAATATTAAAGAGGGGATTAAGGTTTTACGGAAACAATTTGATTTGTTGATGGCTGACCAAGTTGCTAGGAATATACAATATGCAAAACATAATACGTTTTTTAATTCTAATAAGCCTGGCAGATGGCTGGCCTATATATTAAGGAAAAAACAGAAATCCCGAATAATTGAAAAAATAGAGTATAAAGGGAAAGAGGTGTTCCAACAAGAAATTATTAAGAAAGCTTTTTTAGAATTTTATTCTAGGTTATATGCTGAAGAGAAGATACAAGAGAATGATATAGATATTTTTTTGCAAAATGAAAATGTATCAGTACTTAACAATGAACAAAGAGATAGATTAAATACATTGATTACTTCAGAAGAAATAATCTCAGTGATTAAACAATTGAAAATGGGAAAATCTCCTGGGACTGATGGGTTAACGGCGGTTTATTATAAGCATCTTAAAATGGAAATGGTGGAACCTCTTAGAGAGTTGTTTGTTAATATACAAAAGGGGGGTCAGGTTCCACCTTCATGGAAAACAGCCTATGTTTCTTTAATTCCCAAAGAGGGAAGAGATAATGTTCAACCAGAAAATTTTAGACCTATTTCATTGTTGAATACGGATTACAAGATTTTTGCAAAAGTGATGGCTAATAGATTAATGACAGTTTTACAGCAAACAATTCATACTGATCAAACCAGTTTTCTACAAGGGAGGCAGATGAAAACTAATGTTAGACAACTTATCAATATAATAGAATATTTGGAGAAGCATACTCAAGTGCCCGCAGTTCTTATGTTTTTGGATGCGGAAAAAGCATTTGATAGATTGAATTGGTTGTTTTTGAAAAAACTTATTGTTAGGATGGAAATGGGGGATCAGTTTATTAATTCTATACAGGCGATTTATCAGAAACAAACAGGACAGATTATTGTGAATGGTGATTTAACAGATTCATTTAATATAGAGAAAGGTACTAGACAGGAATGTCCATTATCCCCTTTGTTGTTTGTTTTAACTTTAGAGATTTTATTGAATAGGATAAGAGGAGCAGATGATTTAAAAGGTATAGAGATTAGACAACAAGACTATAGATTACGTGCTTTTGCAGATGATTTGGTTGTGACATTGACTCAACCAATACAGTCAGCCAAGAGATTGATGCAGATAATTAAAAATTATGGTAGGGTATCAGGGTTTAAACTAAATATATCTAAGACAAAGATGTTAGTTAAAAATTTAAATATTAATTCAAAACATGAATTGGAAAGAATAACTGGATGTGAGATAGTTAAGAAAATTAAATATCTAGGAATTGATATTGAAGCCTCTAATGGGAAGTTATATAAAAATAATTATGAAGTTTTGTGGAAGAAGACACAAATAGAACTGGAAAAATGGAAGAAATTACAATTATCTATGTTGGGTAGGATAGCAGCAGTTAAAATGAATGTATTGCCTAAATTTTTGTTTCTTTTTCAAATGTTACCTATACTTAAAAAGGATGCGAATTTGGAGGAGTGGCAGAAGGGTATTAATAGATTTATTTGGAATGGGAAGAAACCGAGGGTCAAATTAAAAATAATTCAGGATACAAGGGAAAGAGGTGGTTTGAAAATGCCTAATTTCAAGTTATACTATCACGCAGCTGTTTTAGTAGCGATAAGTGATTGGGTCAATTTAACTAATGATAGAGTATTGAATATTGAAGGGTATGATTTACTATATGGTTGGCATGCATATCTTGTTTATGATAAAAAGGTGGATAGGAGTTTCAAAGAGCACCTATTGAGAAATGCTCTGCTGCATGTCTGGAAAAAATATCAGTATAAGTTAAATGATAAGATTCCTGTATGGGCGGTTCCCAGACACGCAATAGAGAATATAAATAGAGAACAATTATATGATGTGGTGCCTTATGAGAAACTCCTATTTAAAGAAGGGAATGTTTTACAATTGAAGTCCTTGAATATTTTAAGGGAAGAAGGAATAATCCTTACTTGGTTTCAATATTTACAATTGCAGAATAGATGGAAAAAAGATTTGAAGGTGGGTTTATCTCAAATAGATGAAAATTTAATTAAACAAATTAGAGATCAAAGGATAATGCATATTAAAAGATTGTATAATGTATTGATAGAAATTGATTCGGAAACTGAATTAGTTAAGGATTGTATGATAAAGTGGGGACAAAATTTCGGACAACCAATCATGATGGAAACTTGGGAGAGGATCTGGGTGAAAAATGTAAAATTTACACAAGCACAACATTTAAGAGAAAACTTTTATAAAATGTTTTATATTTTTTTCGGGTCTAGGTGCCATCTATAGAACATCTTGTAGAAGTTTTCCCTTAAGTGTTGCGATTTCGTGAATTCTACATTCCTCACCCAGATTTTCTCCCACGTGTCCATGGTGATAGGGTGTCCGAAACTTTTACCTCAGGATCTCGGGTTGGGGACCATAAAAGATTGCACTAGTAATGGGATGAAGTCAACTCAGAAGCGCAAACGCACAATATGCGATAGACTAGATACAGTAGATAGACCATATATAAGAGAAACACCAATCAAACAAAATGTATTCGGAGTATACTTGAAGATGTAAGGGAGGAGGGAAGAACGTTTACTAAAACAGATGTTTACAAAGATTAATACCTAATGTTGTATGCTATGTTCTAGGATGATTGCTTAGCAATAGGATCTTATGATTAATGTTGATCACATTAATATTGAAACGGATAGGGGAAACACCAATCAAAATAAAATGTAACAGGAGTATAGTTGAGGCTAGACGCGAGGAGTGGGGAAAAAGGCTTACTAACTCAGACGTTTTCAGGGACTGATGCTTAGTATTGTATACCAGGTGTCATGATGATTGCTGCATAATAGGTTTTTATGCTCAATGTTGATTGTTTTAATAAAAGAATTTTTATAATAAAAAAAATGTTTTATAGGTGGCATTTGGATCCGAAAAAATTATCATGTATGTACCCTAATTTACAACCTAAGTGTTGGAGATGTGAATGTATGGATGCTACTTATTTTCATGTATGGTGGACTTGTAAAAAAATTAAGGCTTTTTGGATAAAAATTTGGTGGATACTTCAAAATATTCTGAAAAAACGTATTGAATTTTCATCTCAGCTGTTTTTATTAGGTATTACAAAAGACTGTACCACCATAGAGATGAACTTGATTTTGAACTTGATTACAGTAGCGAGATTGTTGGTTGGACAATATTGGAAGAAGGCAGAACTACCATCTATCGAGGAATGGATTTTGAAAGTTATAAACTTGGCGGAAATGGCTAAAATATCTGCATATTTGAAAGACTATTCGAATGAAAAATATATGTTAGAATGGAAAAAATTGATAGAGTATATTCAAGGGAAATATCAATCTAAGAAATTGTATTTAGCATATAGTTAAATTTTTATTGGGATTTATATAATAATTTTGTTGAATATAGTGGGTTTTTTTTCTTTTTTTCTTTACCCTGTATTCACTCTGGGAAGTGGGGGGGTAGGTTGGGGGGGTAATAATATACTCAACTGTAACATTTGCCATATATAAGAAAGAAATATTTAAAGTTAGAAGAGGCGTTGCTCGGACAGTACCTCTGTACTACATCTGGAGGGGGTCGTGAGGGAGGAGTGAAAGAGAGGAAGGAAGTAGGATGGTTGGAGGAGAGGAGGGTGGAGAGAGGGAGGGAGAGAGGTGAGGAGGAGGGAAGTAGGAGATAGGGAGGAAGAGAGGGGATGTGGTGGGGTGCTGCCGAGCAACACCCATAGTTAAAGTATTGTATGCATTTAAAAGAATGTATGTTGGTTTTTTGTTTAGTGTGGGAGAAAAAAGAATGTATTGAGTTGAGTTGTATTTAATTTGGTTTTTTCTTTTTGTTGTTTAAAATTATAAAATCAATAAAATATTTTTTTAAAAAAAGAAATTTCCTCTCTGTTTCTCTTAGTTATTATATCAAATTCAAATTAATAGATTGCTAGTTATAACTCAATCATTTAAAACATTTATAAACAACTTTTAGATTATATATCTCCAGATCCTGTTTTTAACTTTTGTCTGGTTTCAATTACAATGATCCAGTTGGCTTACTGTCCAATAATATATAAGTTTCGGATAGCCCCCGGTTCCCTTAATTCATACAAAATAATATCATGTCTAAAATACACTTATTATTTGTTCCAATAAATTCTTAATTTATTTCACAATCATATTCTATTTTTTTAATAAAGATTTTATTGGTTTTCTTTTGTATACATACGTTAATTTTTCCAATCGACGAGTTGTCTGGGATTAGTTATGCTAATACATATTCAGTTCCTAATCCTTCATTCTTTCCTCTAACCAATAGTAAAATAAATCCCAAATTTGGTAATAGTCTGTGTCTTCTTTATCTTTCAGTCTCATAGTTAATCTATCCATCTCTGCACATTCCAATATTTTCCTGATTATTTCTTCTTCTGATGGCAATTCTTCATTCTTCCAGTGTTGTGTGAAGTTTATTCTCGCTGCTGTAGTGATGTGTAAAATTAAATATAAAATCTGCTTATTAGTCTTTTCAGGCATTATACCTAGTAAAAAAAAGTTCAGGTTTAAAATCAACATGTTCACCTAATATTTTTTCTAACCACGTATGTATCTTTCTCCAATAAGCCTTAGCTTTGCCACACGTCCACCAAATGTGGTAGTACATGCCTATATTATGTTTACATTTCCAGCATCTATCTGACATATTTTTAAACATTTTTGCTAATCTTGCTGGCAGCAAGTGCCATCTATAAAACATTTTATACAAGTTTTCTTTATATGAGGTTGACATTGTTAGTTTGTAGTTTCTCTCCCATAGCATTTGCCACTTTTCTAATTCTATATTGTAGCCAAAGTTTTTTGCCCATCTTATCATTGTTTCTTTAACTTGTTCGCTTTCCATTTCCAAAATTAACAAAAAATTATACATTTTCTTAATTAATTTCTCGTCTGAGGTTAACAAAATCTTATCGAACACAGTTTGATCTTTATAAAATCCATACATTTTCACATCTTTTTCACATCTATTTTGTATCTGTAAATGTGCCCACCATGACAGGTTGATCCCCTGATTTTCCAGTTCTTGCTTAGATTTTAAATTCCCATCACTATTTGGAATATCTCTATATGCCCATATTTTTTCAAAGTGTACCAAGTTCGGGTGTACAAATGCCTCCATCGTTGATAACCACCCTGGAATTTTTAGGTATATTTTAGCTCTAATTTTTCCCATACTGTTAACAACGCATTTCTTATAAAGTGATTTTGAAAATACTTATTGTTGTGGGTGTCTCTAGACCAGCTTGGGAAATGTCAGAAGATGAAGAGGAGCAACCAGGCCCCTCTGGGTGCTTTCCCCTCCCGGCAGGAGAGACAGAGAGGGAGGAGATTTGCATGCAGTCTGAGTCAGACTCTCAAAGCGGAGACTCAGATTTGGAACAGGAAAATTTATGGCTTGATCCGAGATTCCGAAGGTTTGATAGGCGGAGGTCTCAGTTACGTGGAAAAAGGAAGCCATGGGGGAAGTGACGTATCGGAAACTATATTAGAAGGTGAACGAGGGACTAATTCTTTGTCACGAGCAACGTTAATATCAAGGAGTAACCTGATATCTTGAGAAGTTCGTTTGAACTCAGTTTTCTGGTGTTTTTGGAATGTACGGAAGATTAATGAGGTCTTGAACAACCTGAGCGATAAAGAGTGAGTTATTGGAAGGGGGGAGAGCATGTTTAAGCTGAATGTAAATAAATCAGATTTGGCCGTTCCGCAAACAAAATGCCAGCAGCTTGCTTTGAAATGAATCTCTTGAAATGTGTTAAATAAAACTCTTAAAGAAATATTCCTGTGGACTTTACTAAGCTGAGAAGGGCCAGATACAACAGATTGCTCGTGACCAAGCAAATTTGTCCAAGCTTTCAGTACTGCGCAAGTCCAGTGACGTCATGGAGCAGCTCCTCACTGATAATCCTGCTCTGTATCAACTAGTTCAAGGTCTCCAGCTACAAATTGGCAATTTGCAACAACAGATTCAGCAAGCTGCAGCAGCCCCAGCCCCCCCCCCAGAAGAAGCAGGTGTTATTTAGCATTGCCTGATAAGTTTACTGGAGAGCGTAGTAAATTTCCAGCCTTTTTAAACCAATGCAGAACATTCATTGCTTCAACTCCAGCAGATTTCCAGCTGGATGAGACTAAAGTGGCTTTCATTTTAAGTTTGCTCTCTGGTCCAGCTGCTGATTGGTCATCTCCTCTGATAGACGGACAAGATCCTGTCCTGCGCAATTATGCAGGATCTGCCAGCTGATGGAAAGAGAATTTGCTGACCCTCTTCGTAGACAAAATGCCACCAGGCGGATACGAGAGCTACGTCAAGGATCGCGCTGCGTAGCGGAATATATATCAGATTTTCGCCGCCTAGCTCAAGAAATTAATTGGAATGAAGAGGCTCTCATGGAAATCTTTCAAGATGACATCCTGATCTACTCCCCGTCACGAGCAACTCATCTCCAGCATCTCCGGCAAGTTCTGCAACGCTTGAGAGAGCATCACCTTTACGCCAAGTTAGAGAAATGTCAATTCTATCAAACCACCATTGAGTTTCTGGGACATGTGATTTCTCCACAAGGCATCGCCATGGATCCTGGCAAGGTTGAGGCCTTGCAAACCTGGCAACCACCGTGTAAAGCAAAAGATGTCCAAAGACTTTTGGGATTTGCGAACTATTACCGGACATTCATTCCGAGATTTTCTACCTTGACTGCACCCCTTACTCGACTGTTACAGAAAGGCATTAAGTTCCAGTGGGGTGATGCCGAGCAACAGGCATTTCAGACCCTCAAAAAGGCTTTTGTTCAGGAACCCATTCTCAAGTATCCAGATCCTTGTCGTCCCTTTGTAGTGGAGGCCGACGCCTCAGATGTTGCTGTAGGGGCCGTGCTTCTTCAAACACGCCAAGATGGCGGCCCCCTGTTCCCATGTGCTTATTACTCCAGGAAACTGAGTCCCTCCGAACGCCATTATACCATTTGGGAGAAGGAGCTCTTGGCTATCAAAACTGCTTTTGAGACCTGGAGACACCACCTGGAAGGAGCCCGCTACCAAGCTGAAGTTCGGACTGACCATAAAAACTTGGAATTTCTGCAATCTGCCAGGAAATTGAATCAACGTCAGATCCGTTGGTCTTTGTTCTTCGCTCGATTCAACTTCAAAGTCACCTACATTCCGAAAGGGTACAACAAAAGAGCAGATGCCTTGTCCCGTAAACCAGAGTATCTACAGATCAAGGACCCCTTGCCGCTTCGAACCATTCTGCCTGTCGAATCGATCACAGCCGTGCACGATCTGGTAGATCTACGACGACAGATTCAGGAAGCGCAACAACTAGATGACTTTGTGACACAGAGGAAACAAGAGGTGGGTCCCGGCTCACCTTGGACCTTGTCCGAGGGTCTATTACGCTTCCGCGACCTGTTATATGTTCCAGCAGGCCCACTCCGTGGTCTCATTCTGACTCAATGCCATGATAACCCTGCGGCGGGTCATTTTGGTCTCTTTAAGACTCTCCACTTAGTGTCTCGGACTTTTTGGTGGCCCAGACTTCGCCATGATGTTTATTCTTATGTGAATTCCTGTGTACGGTGCCGTCAGGCAAAACATGCCACAGGAGCCCCTCCGGGATTGTTACAGCCGTTGCCCACGCCAGAGAGACCCTGGGGGGCTATTTCCATGGACTTCTTGACTTGTCTCCCTGTTTCTGCCGGCTACACCGTTGTCTTTGTAGTGGTAGACATGTTGACCAAGATGGCACATTTCATTCCTTGCAGAAGAATACCGACAGCCAAGGTCACTGCTCAGCTGTTCATTCAACATATCTTTCGGCTACACGGTTTACCTGACAAAATAGTGTCTGACCGAGGGACCCAGTTCACCTCAGCGTTCTGGAGAGAACTCATGTCTGCGCTTCAAGTCCAAGTTAATCTAGCCTCCACGCATCACCCAGAGACTGATGGGGGTACAGAGAAAGTGATTGGCATCCTGGAGCAGTATTTGCGTTGTTTCATCAATGACCAACAGAACGATTTGTCCAAATATCTCTCCGTGGCCGAATTCGCTTTCAACGACTCTCAGCACACTTCCACTCAGACCACTCCGTTTTTTGCCAACTACGGTTATCATCCCAGATTTTTCCCGCTCACGCTCCTTGATTCTCCAGTTCCAGTTGCAGAGGACTATTTATCCGAGCTCCAGTCAGTCCAAGAGATGGTTAAGCAGCACTTGACTAAGGCCAAGGAAGACTACAAGAGGGTTGCAGACCGCTCTCGTCGCGACACGCCGCCGTTAGCTGTTGGAGATCAGGTTTGGCTCTCCACCAAGTATTTGTTTCCAGGGAGACTTCACTGCAAGCTTGACCAACGTTTCCTGGGTCCTTTTCCTGTGGAGACGGTCATCAATCCGGTGACCTATCGTTTGACTTTGCCTAGGTCTCTTCGCGTACATCCCGTGTTTCATCGCTCCTTGCTTGTTCCTGTCTCCCCTGATTCTCCGCTTCGACCTCCTGATCCGGGCCCGACAACTCGCCGTGCTCAAGTTCCTGTTTCCCGGTTGGAGGTGTCCGGCATCCGAGATTCCCGCTGGCTCAACGACCGCTTCCAATATTTGGTTGATTGGACCGGGGGTGGGCCAGAGGCTTGCTGTTGGGTCGATGCTCATGCTATTGAGGCTCCTGGGTTAATTTGGGATTTTCATGCTGCGTTTCCCTACAAACCACATCCCCTGCGACGGACCCGAGGGACGGGGCCTGCGGGGGGGGGATAGTGTTGTGGGTGTCTCTAGACCAGCTTGGGAAATGTCAGAAGATGAAGAGGAGCAACCAGGCCCCTCTGGGTGCTTTCCCCTCCCGGCAGGAGAGACAGAGAGGGAGGAGATTTGCATGCAGTCTGAGTCAGACTCTCAAAGCGGAGACTCAGATTTGGAACAGGAAAATTTATGGCTTGATCCGAGATTCCAAAGGTTTGATAGGCGGAGGTCTCAGTTACGTGGAAAAAGGAAGCCATGGGGGAAGTGACGTATCGGAAACTATATTAGAAGGTGAACGAGGGACTAATTCTTTGTCGCGAGCAACGTTAATATCAAGGAGTAACCTGATATCTTGAGAAGTTCGTTTGAACTCAGTTTTCTGGTGTTTTTGGAATGTATGGAAGATTAATGAGGTCTTGAACAACCTGAGCGATAAAGAGTGAGTTATTGGAAGGGGGGAGAGCATGTTTAAGCTGAATGTAAATAAATCAGATTTGGCCGTTCCGCAAACAAAATGCCAGCAGCTTGCTTTGAAGTGAATCTCTTGAAATGTGTTAAATAAAACTCTTAAAGAAATATTCCTGTGGACTTTACTAAGCTGAGAAGGGCCAGATACAACACTTATGGGCTCTATTTTTCCCATACCATAAAAAAGCATGCCACCCCAATTGTAGATCATATCCCTCTAAATACAACAACCTTTTGTTTCTAAGCATTATCCATTCTTTCACCCATGTTAAAACAGATGCCTGATAATACAACGCCCATTCCGGCAGCCCAAATCCTCCATTTTCCTTAGCATCTTGTAGTGTTTTCATCTTAATTCTAGCTTTCTTCCCCTGCCAAATAAAGTTCAAAATTAATGAATTTAAATCTTTAAAAAAAATTTCTCAAGTTTTATCGGAACTGTTTGAAATAAAAATAAAATCTTCAGCAGTACGTTCATTTTTACTGCAGCAATTCTTCCTAGTATTGACAACTGCAGATTTTTCCATCTTTCCAAGTCTAGTTTTATTTGTTTCAATAATTTTGTATAATTGTCTTCTTTTATTGACGAACATTTGGCCGAAAGATGGATACCTAAGTGTTAAGTCCTCCCAATAACGACGAAGGATGAAGACACATGTTTCACAGAACAACACTCTTTATTCGATCTCAGCCAAAACACCAACAACGAGCAGAGGCACGCAGGCCTCCTTTTATATGTCCGGATCCCCAGACACAATGGCAGCAAAACAGGCACTTTTTCCCGCCTTACGCATGTGCGCAAGGCCAGCACCACTCAGTCTGGTCCCGGGCAGCTTTTGCAATGCCCGGGACCATTGCAACGTCCCGAGCCTGCATTTGCAGGATCAGGACACAACACCCCTCCCCCCTAGATTGGAACAACCCATACTAGTTCACATTCTTCTTGGAAGGAGTGTCATCCATCCTTGCATTCAATCATGGACTGGAATACCTGTACTGCCTTTAATCAAAGCTCTGGTACTCTGCCCTGGTGAAAAAAATATTTCCAAAATCATAATATAATAAATCAACATTATCAGTCAATTGACTGTAGGAGTACTCCCCTTAGAACTGGACAGCAACTTCACAAAATCTGAAAGATATTTGGGCGGGCATTTAGCCCTTTGCGACCTCCTCGGACCGGAAGAGTTTGCTTGGTCCCCTTGCTCACTCACCAGACTGGGTGAGCTAAGACATTGCTGCCCAATTGCTCCAGGTGACCCTGGTGCTGTTGCCTGACCCACCTGCTCGCCTGCCAGGCTCGGTAGGCCAGGACTTTGTTGCCCCACGTACCCGGTCGACCTGCCCATCTGCGGACTGGCTGGACCCTCTGAGCCCAAACCAGCTCTTAATCCAACAGTTTCTCTCTGTATATTGGCAATACAGTGCTATTTCAAAACTTATTAATTCAGCTGAAATGCTTTCTGTTTGAAATATTTTAAATGCATCTCTGGGTACCAGCTGTGGTCTGCAAGGTATCGGGACCCTTGTCCTATGAAGTGACCCTGGAAGACGGCCGCGTTCTTCGGCAGCACATGGACCAGCTGCGTATAAGGATGGACTCTCTCCCGTCCACTCCTGATTCTGTTCTGGGTGGGGAAGGGAGGTCATAATATGCATTCTGAGGATCAATTTCATCAGCCCTTACTGGCCACTGATGAGGCCAGCAGTTCCCCATCACAAGATTTCGCAAGTGCTTGGAACAGGAATTCCTGGGGCAGGGAGTTATCCCAAACATCCACAATGACTCCAGCCAGGGAGTCACCCCGGGGGTATCCACATTATGCACACACAGCAGACAGTACTCCAAACAGGGAGACTGACCGGGGGCATCCACATAACTCACACCTCACAAGAGAACTGGCAACATAGCACGGGAACTGGCCTATTTCCGCAATTGCTCCCAGAAGGAAATCTGTTGGTAGAAGGGCTAACCAAGGGGCAACTACTGAAGGGGGGGCTCTGGTATAGTTTTGGGGTCCACAGGGTACAGGGACCCAGTACCTACCCCAGAACCCCCATATGCTGGCCTTGGGAGTGAGGGATGGTGTTCCCAAAACAGGTCCATTGTGGAGCCGGGGATTACCACCTCTCCAAGAGATTATTATTATTATTATTATTTATTTAATTTCTATGCCGCCCTATTCCTCGCGTGGCGGATCAGATTTGCCTGGAGGAAAACCTGGAACTCAGAAGAGGTAAATTGAGGACCGTTATCTGAAACCAGAACATCTGGAAGGCCATGAGCTGCAAAAATTCCTCTCAACACCTGAACAGTCTTGGACGTAGTAGTGGAGGACACAGGAACAACATCTAGCCATTTGGAATGGCTATCAACAACAACCAGGAAGAATTGCCCCTGAAAGGGCCCAGTGTAATCTATATGCACCCTAGACCACGGGGTTTGAGTTTCCTCCCACCTATGAATAGGGGCCTGAGGAATCTCAGGCCGGGACTGTTGGCACACATGGCACCCATGCACCTGGACCTCGATGGCTTTATCAAGGCCAGGCCACCACAAATGGCTGCGCGCAAGTGCTTTCATTCTGACTATGCCAGGGTGTCCCTCATGCAGAGAGATTAAGGTTCTAGATCTCAAAGAGGCTGGGATTACTACCCTACTGCCCCACAACAGGCATCCCCTGAACGTGGACAACTCATGCCTCTTGTGCCAGAAACTTTGGAACTCCATATCTGGGCATCTATCAGGCCAACCGGACAACACCCATGACAACACGCGTGTAAGTGTGTGCTCAGTGGCAGTTTCAGCAGCCACATCCCTAGCATTGAGGGGAGACTCAGGTAGCTCTTGAATGGACAGAATATTGACAGCTGGAGCTGGATCAGGCTCCAAGTTGGGCAGGGGTAGTCTGCTCAGGCCATCTGCATGACCCATTTCCTTTCCAGGCTTATGTATTAGCGTATAGTCATATGCTGACAGGAAAATGGACCATCTCAGCATACGAGGAGACAGGATATGTGGAGTTTGTTTGGTAGTTGTGAACAACCCTAACAAGGGCTTATGGTCAGTGTAGACCATGAAGTGGCGGCCATAAATGAAATCATGAAACTTCTTAATGCCTGCTGCAATAGCCAATGCTTCCCTGTCAATTTTAGCGTAATTACGCTCTGCAGAAGACAGTGTTTTGGAATAATAGGCCACAGGAACCTGTGTTCCATCAGCCTTCAGATGGCTAAGTACTGCTCCCACCCCGTATGGAGATGCATCACAGGCAATGCAAAAAGGTAGCTGCTCATTGAAGTGAGCTAACATTGCATTTGAAGTAAGTAAGGCTTTAACCTCATTGAAACTTTTTTCATGGACTTTAGTCCACTGCCAACAGGCTTGTTTGTCCAAAAGTCTGTGCAAGGGCTCAGCTATTGCAGCTTTGTGTGGCAGAAATGCATGGTAAAAGTTTAATAGCCCCAAGAAGGCTTGCAACTCACCCTTAGACTTAGGCCTTGGGGCCTGCTGAATAGCTCTTAATTTAGCTTCAGAAGGGTGAATGCCTTGAGCATCTATCCTGAATCCCAAAAAGTCAGTAGAATTGACTCCAATCTTGCACTTGTCCTTCTTTAACTTAAGGCCTGCTCTTAATCTCTCTGCCAAATTTTGAGATGATTCCCCAGCAATGAGAACATCATCAAAATATGGACAGACTCCAGGAATACCCCTAAGTGTGTTCTCCATGACACTCTGGAATATGCCAGGGGCTACATTCACCCCAAATTGCAATCTCTTTACCTTGAAAGCTCCTCTATGGGTTACAATGGTTTGAGCTTCTGCAGCAGCCCCATCAACAGGCAACTGTTGATATGCCTGTGCCAGGTCAAGCTTTGCAAAAATCCCCCCCCCTTGAGGGAAGCCAGGATGTGGCTCACTACAGGTACTGGATAAGCATGCTGCTGCAATGCCTTGTTTAGTGTGCACTTGTAGTCTGCACATATACGTTAGCCTTAAGAGGCGTTACTATGGGGGTTTCCCAAGGACTAGAATCTACAGGTTTTAAAATGCCTTGGAGCAGTTTGTCCAGTTCAGCATCAATCTTGCCCTTGAGGGCAAATGGTACCCTCCTAGCCTTAACCCTGATGAGTCTTATGTTTGGGTCTAGCCGTAGAGACACTGGAGGCCCCTTGTAGGATCCAAGCTCAGAACTGAACACATCTGCAAATTCCTTGCAGACATCTGCCAGGCTACACATTTGCAAATGCTGCAGCCCAGTAACCTGGATTCCTAGGGCCTCGAACCAATCGAGTCCAATAAGGCTCGTGCGTTCACCCCCAACAACCAACACATCTAAAGGACCTTCAAAATCCTTGTACTGTACCTTAAGGGTGGCCTCCCCCTTAATACACACCTTAGAATTCTGAAAGTCTGTAAGAATGACATTGGATGGCCTGAGTTTAACTCAAAGGCCATTACTGCTGCAAATTTTTCTGAATGTGTTGAGGGAAATGATGGAAAGAGCGGACCCAGTGTCCAACTCCATGGATAAAGGAACCCCTTGCAACCTTACATTAAGGGACAGTTTCTTCTTTAGGGGCTTGTGTGTGCCTGTCCTTAAAATACTTCTGCATGATGCGCAGAAAACCACCCTATTTTGGCTGGGGACCCTGGTACCTTTCAGACGCAATTCTTCATGGGGTTGTACCTTCTGGCGACCCAAACAGACGGATGCAATGTGGCCTTGCCTGCCACATGCTCTGCAAATGGCGGAACGGAACCTGCAGTCAGCTCGTTTGTGGCGTCCTCCGCACCCGAAGCATTGAAGAGCTGTTGTGGCCTTCTCTGGACGTCCCTTCTGCCTTCTTCCATCTGCCTGGTAAAGCTTATCCACCTCATCTTCAGGATCTGTCTCCGTCTCTTCTTGCACGTCTTCCTGGTGCACAGTGGCAGTTTTGGGAACATTTCTGTTGGGCCGCATATTCTTTACCACCCCACCTGCTGCTTCCTCTGCTGTAACCTCTCGCAGAGCATCTTGGAAGGACACATCTTCTTTAGCGAAGATCTTCTGTTGTAAGTCTCTGTTTCTTAAACTGCATACAAAACGATCGCACAGCCTTTCTTCCAAGTCTTTAAACTCACACAGTCTGGCTGCCTACCTCAAAGCCACAATAAAGTCTTTTGCTGATTCACCGGCCTTCTGGTCCCTTTGTTCAAACGTGTGCCTCCAAGCAATGACGGACAACTTGGGCTGGAAATGTTCTTTCAGAAGTTTCTTTAAATCAGCATACGTTACTGATTCCAAAGCAGCGGGGGCCACCAGATTTTCTGCAATCTCAAAGGCTTCCTGCCTGCAGACACACAACAGGGTTGCAGCCTTCAGACCATCTTCTCTGATCTGGTTCACCCTGAAATAATTCTCCACCCTTGCAACGTAGGATTCCCATCTCTCAGGGTGTGAGACATCGAATTCAGATAAACGGCTGATCTTCTCCATCCTCAAGTGCACTTCACCACTCGCTTCTCTTGGGAAGGTGTCTTTCAGCTGAGCTCACCCTCCAGTGATGCTGTACTGGCAGGGGGGGACGCTGACTTTAATGCCATCTTCCCTCGTCGAGGACTTCCTTGGGTGAGTCTTTACAGCTTCTTTTTGCTAGTAAGGATCCCACCTTCGTTGCCAGTGTTAAGTCCTCCCAATAACGGCAAAGGATGAAGACACATGTTTCACAGAACAACACTCTTTATTCAATCTCAGCCAAAACACCAACAACGAGCAGAGGCACGCAGGCCTTGTTTTATACGTCCAGATCCCCGGACACAATGGCAGCAAAACAGGTACTTTTTCCTGCCTTATGCATGCGCACAAGGCCGGCACCACTCAGTCTGGTCCTGGGCAGCTTTTGCAATGCCCAGGACCATTGCAACGTCCCGAGCCTGCATTTGCAGGCTCAGGACACAACACTAAGTATTTAACTTTTTTCACTATCTGTACCTCTGTTTTCTCTAGCATTTGCCTTTTCTGTTTATCTGTGAGATTCTTAACTATTACCTTAGTTTTTTCTTTATTTATTTTTAATCCCGCCATTTCTCCATACTCTTCTATCTTTCCCCATAGCTTAGGGATAATCTCTAAAGTTTCTTCCAAAATAAATACTAGATCATCAGCAAATGCTTGTAACTTATATGTTTCATCTTTTATCTTCAAACCTTTGATTTCTGTATCCTGTCTAATCCTTCTATTTAAAACTTCGAAAGTAAAGATAAATAATAATGGGGATAGTGGACATCCTTGCCTCGTGCCTTTTCTTATCTCAAAGTTCTCAGTATAGTCTCCATTCACAATCACTTTTGCTATCTGATTGTTATATATTGTTTTTATCATATTTGTAAAGTTCTTTCCAAAGTCCATTGTTTGTAGTTGCTGAATCATGAATTGCCAGGAAACATTATCAAATGCCTTTTGAGCATCTAAAAATATTAATGCTAATTGTTTCCTTGGATGTAGTTCATATTATTCTAATACATCCATTATCACTCTTAAGTTGTTTTTAATTTGTCTCTTTGGTAAGAAGCCGTTTTGATCTGGATGTATGAATTCAACTAAGTATTTTTTCAGTCTCTCTGCCATTACTGAAGTAAAAAATTTATAATTCACATTAAGTAATGAAATCGGTCTATAGTTCTTAATAACCGTCAAGTCTGAGTCTTCTTTTGGTATTAAAGTAATATTTGCTTCTATCCATGTGTTTGGAAGTTTAGCCTCTTAACAATAGTCCATTATAAACATCTTTCAGTGGTTCGCTTAATATGTCTTGTAGATTTTTATAAAGTTCGGCCGGGAGCCCATCTGGGCCTGGTGTTTTCCCATTTTTTTGTCGTTTTATAGCCTCTGATATCTCCATCATTGTTATTCTTTCTTCTAACATAGTTTTAAATGCCTCTGGAATTTTTGGCAGTTTACTTTCTTCTAAGTATTGAGCAGTTCTCTCTCTTGAAATCTCCTCTTTATCATACAATTCCTTATAGTATTCCTTAATTATCTTTTTTATTTCTTCATTTTTGAATTGTAAACAACCTTTCCCATCTACTAAGTTATGTATTATTTTCTTCTCTTTTTGTTTTTTAAGCTTATAGGTTAACCATCTTCCTGGCTTATTGGCGTTTTCGAAAAAGTTTTGTTTTGCTCTCTTTATCTGTTCCGCCAATTTTTCTGAGTCCAACAAATTTAGCTTATGCTTTATTATTTCCATTTCTCTTTTCAAGGTCTTTTTCTGTGGGTTTCTTTGTAATTCTATCTCTAACTTTCTAAATTTTGCTTTTAGTAATGAATATTGCTGTCTTCTCTGTTTATTTTTCTTTGCCATATACATTATAGCTATGCCTCTAAAATATGCTTTGGCTGTGTCCCATAGATTTTGTAGTGATGTATCTTCTTCTTTATTTTCTTTAAAGAAGAATTCCATTTCTATTTTCGCTAGCTCTATAAATTCTTTGTCTTTTAGTATGGATTGGTTTAAAGTCCATCTTGGGTGTTTTTGTATTCCTTTCCATATCCCTTTTAGAGGATTATGGTCTGCCCATGTACCTATTTCTATCTCAATTTCCTGTATATCCATCCTCAATTCAGAAATCATCCAAATCATATCAATTCTTGACCAGGATTTATGGCTATTTGAGTAAAAAGTGTATTGTCGGTTTTGTGGATTAAATTCTCTCCAAATGTCTTGTATTCCAATTTCCTCTGCCATATCAAAAAATGTCTTGGGTAGTCTTCTTCTTACGGGTTTTCCTGTTTTGTTACTTTTGTAATCCATTGTTCCATCTATTATCGCATTAAAGTCCCCTATTAAACAAATATTTTGGTATTCCATTTCTATTAGTTTCCTGTGTAACCTTTGATAAAATTGTTCTTGATTATCATTTGGGGCATAGATTGCCACTAACAGTATTTGTTTTTGATGTAAATATATTTCAACCATTACAATTCTTCCTTCTTCATCTGAGTATACTAATTT
Organism: Bothrops alternatus; assembly: GCA_034064705.1. Classification (NCBI taxonomy): domain Eukaryota; kingdom Metazoa; phylum Chordata; class Lepidosauria; order Squamata; family Viperidae; genus Bothrops; species Bothrops alternatus. The sequence continues at coordinate 1,316,700 of JARGCV010000105.1, read as the reverse complement.
AGAGTCTATTATCTCTTTAACATATACGGCTACCCCTCTTTTTTTGTGCTGATGTGTAATAAAGCTTCCCAATTTTTGAGTATTCTAATAGTTTATAATGTTGTTTTTTATGTGTGTCTCTTGTAAACAAATTATATCTGTATTTAATTTCTGGAGTTTCCTAAAATTTTTATTTCTTTTTGATGGGGAGTTTAGTCCATTTACATTTACCGAAAAAATCCATTTTTTCTCCATTTCCATTTCCATTATTTATATTTCAGTCTAGTTGATCTTGTAATCCTTTGTTCTCTGGCAATTCCTTCTGTTAGACACAAAAATAGTCACAAATTGAAATCCACTCTGAGTTACAAATAGAAAAGAAGTTTATTAGACTTCGTAACAAAGTCTAAGAAAATGACGGTTTGCAAAGCGTGGTGGATTCAGGAAGGCAATGCAATGTAGCCAAGCACTGAACCACACCCCAAATTCCAAAATCACATATTATTATACATCCTATCGCGATGCCCCATTCCCTCCCCCATGGCCCCATTGGCTTAGGCTTTGGAGGTTACAATCTATCAGAAGTGCCTAAACAGAATACATTATACTAATAAGATCCCTCCCCTACTATCCTATATCAATTCTAGAGGAGAGATGTCTCCCATCTTCTACACCTGTTAGATCAAGTAGGGGTACCAGGCACCAGAAGGTACTTAAAAACAATTCCTAGATGGTGACTCACACTGGGCCCCATGGTAACTCCTGTTCTCCCCCCCCAACTTGAGGCTTGTATTTTTCCCATATACTTGGAGCATCTACTTAGGCAATTGATTATGCAATGATAATTATAAAATATAAAATATGATTACATGGTAATACTAAAAGCATACTGTATATATTTTTATTTTTAAATTTCGTCCACACTTCCCCTTCACCCTTTTGCTCGTCTTTCTCCTTCTGGTGTTCTGCTTGTGCCATTGCTCCTTGGGCCGTCTCTCCCATTTGCTCATCCCCGTGTTGTTGGTACAGTCCTTCATCCAAAGTTACTCTATTTCTTACTTCGAAATCTTCTGCTTTCCAGATTGAGTCCAGTCAATATCTTGTATTGTTCCAGTTTATTAGAATGCCTTCCGGCATTAGCCATCTGAAATGTATGCCTTTGGCAATCAGCTTTGTAGTTAGAAAATGGTAGTGTCTCCGAGTATCCCTTACTCTCTTGGGTATCTGCTTTAGGACCTCAATTTCTTTATTTTTGTATTGTAATGGTTCCTCTCTCACTTTTCTCAGTACTTCATCTCTTGTTGTTTTCTTCATGAATCTCACGTGTACTTCTCTTGGTAGTCTATTTTTTCTTGCATAGCTTGAATTCATGCGGAATATCTGATCTGTTTCGTTTTGCATATTGCTCTGTCTGCGTTTAAAAGTTCCACCAATAACTCAATAATCACCATTTCTATGTTTTCTTCTTTATCTTCAGGAATATTTTGGAATCTCAAATATTGTTCTGCTTTTCCCATTTCTACCATTGCCATGGCCCACTCTAGCTCTTGATTTGTTTGTTCTAATTCTTCATATTTTTTTTGCAATAACATTTCCACGTTTTTATCAATGTCCTCAGTTTTATTTTCCATTTCCTGGATTTTCTGTTCATTTTTGATAATCTTTTGATTTTGAGCTTCAAATTGTGCCTTTATATCCAGAATTTCTTCACTTACTTTCTCCAATTTACTTTGTGTCTCTTCATGATTTTCTGGCCACCCAACCAAACACAGGAAATATATGAACTTTTTGCTAGTCAGCTAACTAAGATATGTAGGAAGCACATCGCAATAGTAATGGGGGACTTTAACTACCCTGACATCAACTGGGAGACAAACTCTGCACCAAGTGGAAGATCAAACAGATTCCTGACAAACCTAGCAGACAACTTTGTCTCCCAAAAAGTAGAGAAGGGAACTAGGGGATTAGCCATTTTGGACCTAATTCTCACTAACAGAGATGAAATGATAGAAGGTGTTGAAGCCATAGGAACCTTGGGAGGAAGTGATCATGCAATATTGGAATTCAACATTATGGAAGTACAAGCAATAGAACACAGTCAAACTAGAGTCTTGGACTTTAAGAGAGCTAATTTCAATAAACTTAGAGAGGGTTTGGGAAGGATTCCATGGATGAGAATCTGCAAGGGGAAAACAGCTCAAGAGGCTTGGGAAATTTTGAAAAGTGAGATAATAAAGGCCCAGTCTAGCACAATACCAACAAAGAGGGAAAAATAACAGTTCTCAAAAGAAACCAGAATGGCTGCATAAAGAACTCTCTGATCAATTGAAAGATAAAAAGGACAAGTATAGAAAGTGGAAAGAGGGCAACATAACTAAGTCAGAATATCAGCAAATAGCCCGAGCCTGCAAAGACGAAGTGAGGAAAGCTAAGGCTCAAAATGAACTAAGGCTTGCAACCAAAGTCAAAAATAACCAAAAAAAAATTCTTTCAACATGTAAAAAAACAAGAAAAAAGTGAAGGAAACGATTGGTCCATTAGTGGGTGAAAGTGGCAAGAAAGTGACAAGCAACAGGGAGAAAGCAGAACTATTTAACTCATTTTTCGCATCTGTCTTTACACAAAGGGAAAAAACAGACGAACCTATCAAAAATAATGCCATAAAAAACAAAATAGAAATACAAGTTAAGATAGGCAAGAAAATGGTAATTGAACACCTGTCCAGCCTAGACAAGTTCAAATCACCAGGACCAGATGGATTACACCCCAAGGTTCTCAAGGAACTGGCAGATGTGATCTCAGAACCACTGAGCTATATTTTTCAAAGATCCTGGAGCACTGGGGAACTACCAGAGGACTGGAAAAGAGCTGATGTAGTTCCCATCTTCAAAAAAGGAAAACAAAAGGACCCAGGAAATTACAGACCTATCAGCCTGACCTCAATACCTGGGAAGATTCTGGAAAAGATAATCAAACAACGACTCAGCAAACACCTAGAGGCAAACAAAGTCATTACTAAAAGCCAACATGGGTTTGTCAAAAACAGATCATGCAGGACAAATCTTATTGCATTCTTTGACCAAGTGACAAAATTAGTGGACCAGAGGAATGCTGTGGATATAATTTACTTGGACTTCAGTAAGGCATTTGATAAAGTAGATCACAACCTACTACTTGATAAGATAGAAAAATGTGGGGTAGACAGAATCACCACCAGATGGATCCGTAGCTGGCTGACCGGCCGTACTCAGCACGTGGTCCTCAATGGAACTGCATCTACATGGAGGGAAGTGTGTAGTGGGGTGCCCCAGAGCTCTGTTCTGGGCCCAGTGCTCTTCAACATCTTCATCAACGATCTGGATGAGGGGATAGATGGGGAACTCATCAAATTTGCAGATGACACCAAGCTGGCAGGAATAGCCAACACTCCAGAATACAGGCTTAGGATACAGGAGGATGTTGACAGACTTGAACGTTGGGCGCTATCTAACAAAATGAAATTCAATGGTGAAAAAAGTAAGGTTCTACATTTAGGCAAGAAAAACCAAATGTACAGTTATAGTATAGGGGGTACCTTGCTCAATAGTAGTAACTGTGAGAGGGATCTCGGAGTCCTAGTGGACAATCACTTAAATATGAGCCAGCAGTGTGCTGCAGCTGCCAAAAAGCCAACACAGTGCTAGGCTGCATTAACATAGGGATAGAATCAAGATCACGTGAAGTATTAATACCACTTTACAATGCCTTGGTAAGGCCACACTTGGAATACTGCATCCAGTTTTGGTCACCACGATGTAAAAAAGATGTTGAGACTCTAGAAAGAGTACAGAGAAGAGCAACAAAGATGATTAGAGGTCTGGAGGCTAAAACATATAAGGAACGGTTGCTGGAATTGGGTATGTCTAGTTTAACAAAGAGAAGGACGAGGGGGGACATGATAGCAGTGTTCCAATATCTCAGGAGCTGCCACAAAGAAGTGGGAGTCAAGCTATTTTCCAAAGCACCTGAAGGCAGGACAAGAAGCAACGGGTGGAAACTAACCAAAGAGAGAAGCAACCTAGAACTAAGGAGAAACTTCCTGACAGTTAGAACAATTAACCAGTGGAACAACCTGCCTCCAGAAGCGGTGAATGCTCCAACACTGGAAGTTTTTAAGAAGAAACTGGACAGCCATTTGTCCGAAATGGTATAGGGTTTCCTGCCTGAGCAGGGGGTTGGACTAGATGACCTCCAAGGTCCCTTCCAAGTTTATTATTATTATTATTATTATTATTATTATTATTATTATTATTATTATTATTATTATTATTATTATTATTATTATTATTATTATTATTATTATCATTATTATTATCTCTTGAATCAGTTTTAATGAGGCCTGCATTTCATCTTGAGCAGTGCTTGCTTTGTCACGTTGCAACATTGTCCCAACAGAACTCTGAGTTGTTGGGCTAGCTTGTCCAACAGAGGGCGCAGAAGAGGTTTTCTTTGCAAGTTTGGTAATATTAGATGTGCTCATTTTGTGGCTCACAGTCTTGAACCAATATCCAAAATGTAAACAGGAGCCGGCTGTTAAGGCAAGTCCACCTCCTCCAGTCACGTCTTAAATCTAAAATGTTCTCTTTCTCCAGATAGTGTCTATTTAGTTTTGGCCAGCATCAAAAAGTATAGCTATAAACAGTCTTTTCAGTTGTAATCTCAAACCAAGGCACTATTTTGTTCTCAGGTTTTAGTCAAGGTCATTTGTAATAGAAATCTCTTTTTTTCATGGTATTGTCGTTTCTTTCTTTTTTTTCACCACTAGATGTCCTCCTCGGCTTATTTATCAGTCTCTGATACTCATAACAGCTTCCCCTTTGTTATGTTAACTGCCACTTTTAAATAGTCTCTCTGGGGGGTCTTTACTCTTTCAGCTTCTCCCCATCAGGGTCTCAACATTTTCGATCACAAGGAGAAGGAAAAGACTTCAGCTCACCCAGACTCAGCTTGTTGTTGAACCTTCCCTTCTGGCTGGAGACAACTTGGGCTGCCTTGGCTCTCCCGGCAGCCTTTCTTCCGCCCCTTTAGAGGGGGCTCCAATTCGCTCAGTTCGGTTGCCACCAGATCCAAGCTCCTGAAGTATCCCTCTTTCTTCGTTGCCCCTCCAGGGCAACTTTCCATCCCTTTAAGGGATGCTGGGCGAAGCGAAATCAGACTAAAAAGCTGGAGCCCCAGCTTTCTTTCGTCTGTCTCATTCTCTTTAAAAACGGAAGTCTCCACAATCATATTCTAATTCTCATTTTAATATCATCGCTTACTCATAAAATGACCTTTATCCTGTAAATCCATCTTCTATTTATAATTCAAAACAATTATTTAAGTAACTAATTTATTTCCCTTAGAAATATAGACCTAACTATTAAATCCAATAATATCTTTTAAAATCTCCTTGGCTCATTACATAAAATTTAAAGCTCTTCCATTAGGTATCACACAAAGAAAACCATTTCTTTATGTCTAACTCTGGCCTTCCTTTTATGCCAAGCTGGCTTCCATAAAAGAGCTTTTAGATCCTCAAGTGGCTCTCCTTTCCTTCCTGCATATATCATTTGAAACAGGGGAGGCCATCCAATCATCAGCCTATCAAGGAAGCCAGTCCCTTCACAGTCATTGAGTTGTTGGCCGAATGGTTTAAATCTCCATATCTGAGTTAATATATTCAGGCTGGTCTTCTTCTGGTTTCAGCTGGATTGTAGATGTTGTAGTTGTTTTTGGGTCATCTAGATTGTCTAGAATCTCAATGTGTTGTCGTAAATCCTCTGCAGGTTCCATCTTAGCATTGCTTTGTTCAATTTCTGTTGCTGTTGTAGTTGTAAAGTCTTTAAGTGAAGTCAAAGTTTTGGTGTCAAAGTTCTGGGTAGATTGTTGCTGGCATTATTTAAAATCCACTTTGTTATTAGTTCCTTCTTCTATTGCTTTTTGAACTGTGGATTCCTCTAATGGGATTAAAGCTGCGTTTTGTGGCTTTAAAGTGGCACATAAGTCTTTCATTCTAGAATTCATTAGCTCAGTAGCCTCTAGAATTTTTTCGAGTATAAGTTTAACATTTAGCTGTGGGTGGTGTTCCTCCATTTCTGTAATGTTTACAAATAGTCCTTTAGTGGAGGCTATTTTTAATAAAAGTCAATAACTGTCCACCTCCACTGTAAAGTGATATTTTCACCACCCAGCTGTTTCAAGTTCTTATCTTTTGGTTGCTGTCAAGGACAAATTTTAGTCTCAGAGGTCTCCCAGTCAGAAAAAAATTATTCCACTTGCTGTATCAAATTTCACCACAAGATGTCCCCAGTAACATACAAAATAGGGCTTTTGTCCAGTTTAAGAAAGGGGGAAAAAGAGTATTCCCTTTTTTCCCCGCCGAGTTAGCAAAAGAGTAAAGCAGTAAGTTTTTTGTAGAAGTACAGAGCTTTTGGGGAGCCCAGGTATCCAGATATTACAAGTCCAGGTATGTGATCATTTAATCTTATTGTTCCTTTTTTTTTGTTTCTTGGCTTTATTTTCTTGGAGTGAGCAAAAGCCGCAGAATTAAACTGGGGGAAAGGGGTATTTCAAGAGTTTTTACAGGAAAGTAATTGGGAAGGAGAAAAGGAAAAATAGGGTCTCACCCAACTCCTCCAGTTGCTTCTTCATGCTTAGTTAGTGTTTTGGGCTTTCGGCTGGTTCGACTAAGTGAGCGGCCATGTTGATGGCCGCTCTTTTCCTCTTTGGTCCTGAGGAGTTACCACAGATCAAACGGAGAGGCTGCCGCCCCTCTGTGATCCAGCGAGAGTTCTCCCCAATGGTGGTCGCCCCTCCAGGGCAACTTTCGACCCTTTCCAGGGTCTTCCAAAGGAGAAAAACCAGACAGCGGGGAGAGCGGTCTCTCCATGCGTCTGCCAGCATCGAAAACCAGAACCGGAAGCCGAACTGAGGCATTCTAGATAAGGCGTCAGCCAAAAAATTCTTACCCCCTGGAAAATACTTTAAGGTGAAATTAAAATGGTTGAAGTACTGAGCCCACCGAACTTGTTTCGGGGATAATTTGCGGAGGGTTTTCAGAGCCTCCAAATTTTTAAAAGGTATTTTCCCCCCTTCCAAGAAATGATGCCATGTTAGCATGCCCAACAAACCGCAAAAGCCTCTTTCTCCCAAACAGCCCACCTCCTCTCGGTGTCGGTTAATTTTCAGAAAATGTAAGGACAGGGTTGTAAATCCCCTCTGTGGTTTTTTTGTAAGAGAACGGCACCCACAGCCACGTCACTCACATCGGCTTGAATGATGAATTGTTGTTCAGGGTCAGGGTGCTTAAGAACTGGTTCATCTGCAAAGAGTCTCTTTAGTTTCTTGAACACCGCTTGGCATTCTAACAACCACTGCAATGGCTGACAAGGTTGGGGTTTCCCCCCCTTTTCCCATTTTGAGTAAATTGGTGATTGGCACGGTTATCTTTGCAAAAGAGGGAATAAATTGACTTTAAAAGTTGGCAAACCCCAGAAAGCTTTGAAGCTGCTTATGGGTGCGTGGGGGTAGCCATTCTAGCACCACTTTTACTTTGGTGGGGTCCATCTCTATCCCCTCATTTGAAATCCGATACCCCAGATAATTAAGACATGTCTGGTGAAATTCACACCACGGGTGATTTGGCTGGCTGAATGAAACCCCGAGTTAAGTTTTTATCAATGTACTGTCTCAGTTCTTTCATCTCTCTGGGCATCATAGAGTACATCTTTGGTTTTGGGAGCTTGGCACCAGGCAAAATTTCAATAGCACAGTCCGTAGCCTGAGGGGGGGGGAGGATGTCACATTCCTTCTCGCTAAATGTTTCCACCAAATCACGGTACTCAGTTGGGACAAGTTGAATCCCCGGCAGCTTTTCAGCTACAGTCTTTAGGGTTTCACGGGGCTCCCCTTGAATCTCGCTGATGGCCAGTGACTTTATTTTATCGTCAGCGGCAGGTGGGAGGGGTCCTGTCCCCAGTCTTAACTTCCACATTCCCTGCTCCCACCAGATGTTGGGATGCCATTTATCAAGCCACTCTAGTCCCAAAATTACTGCTTCAGTCATCTTCAGAACCACCACAAAATGGATGATTTCCCAATGCTGACCCATTTCCAAATGTACAGGTTCTGTTGGGTGCATGGTAGGGATACCTCCGATGAGGGACCTGTCGGCTTGCTCAAACCTCATGGGTAGGGGCAATAGTTTGGCTCGGATGCCCAGTTTGAGTACGGTGGGTAGGTTAATTAAGCACCGAGTGCACCCCGAGTCTATTAGGATGTTCAAGCTCATACGGGCCCCTGTTTTGGACACTATTAGCCTAGCAGGAATGGCAAAGGAGGGAATAGGCTGACTCACCATGGGGTCCTCCTCATCTTCCTTGTCACTGTCGTAGGTTGCGGGCATCTGCTGTGGCTCAGATCAGGTTTTGGCCTTGAGCTCGGTGGGAGGGGAGGCCTTGACAATCAGGTCCTGATGTTGTTGTGATAAATGTCCATTTCTCCTTTAAGAAATCCTTCTCTGCCTGGATGGGCTTCCCTTTCCCACCCACCCCTTACAGGCTGTCAGCTGACAGCTGTACTAGGGGGATGGAGGAGAAAGCAGGGAAAAGTTTCGTTTCTTGAAAAAGACGTCATGCTTCAAAGTGTATGTTTTAACTATCTGTGTAATGTAATTGGCTGTAAATCAGTAACGTGACAATTTGTGGGAAGAAACCTTTGATGTGTAATAAAAGGGGATGCCTGGCTTCTGCCGGGATTTTCCATCCCGAGAGAGACAAGCAAGGTCTCTGTCATTAATCATGGTTGCCGGGACGCCACGGACACACTTTCGCAACAAGTGGTGACCCCGACGTGATAACCCTGAGAGGTTATACGTCCCTGGACCCTCATACTTACCGCCCGGACGTGGCCAAGCGCGCTTCATCAGTTCATCGCTGGACGAGGACTGACCTCACGTAAGTTATGGGTGGAGATCTCTCAAAGGTGCAAGAAATGCATTTGACTGAGCTCACAGAGATAACCAGGAAGAATTATGTTTATTTTACAGCTAAGAAGCTGACAGAAGGAGATTTAAGATCTCTCCTTGAATTTATTTGGAAACACATTCCTTTCTACCCAAAGGCAGGCTGCCTTAAAGTTGAAACCTGGAGGAAAGTGGGGGAGTTGTTACATACAAATTCTAGGGGCCCCGCTTCTATTTTAGCATCTTGGAGAGTAGTGTTAAAAGCTTTGGAGACACAGGAGCAGCTCCTACTAAAAATATTACTGAATCCACTGAATTATAATGAAGTTCAACTTCTTCCCCCTGCCAGTGAAACTCCAGTAACAATTAAAAATCACAGCAAGGTTTTCCCTAGCAATGTTGAGTTGTGTGATCCTCCAGCTCTGACCAAAACAAGTAATTTTATTCAGGAGACCTTACAGAATGCTTATGAAGCAGGAGAATTAAACGCTGAGGAAATGGCAAGTTTATACCCTGTAACTATAGGTGTGGATGCACAAATGGATCCAGCTAGAGAAGTGAATAAAATTATTGTTCCCATGGGGCCCCTACAGTGTGGCCTGCCAAATCCAAATTTGATTTCTCAAACATGGGACCTTGTTATCATAGACTTAAAGGATTGCTTTTTTAGTATTCCTTTATTCCCAGAAGACAGAAAGTTATTTGCCTTTACCCTGCCATCAATTAATAATAGTGCTTCTGCCACTAGATATCAATGGACTGTGCTACCTCAAGGCATGCTGAACAGTCCAACCATGTGTCAAATGTATGTGGATCTTGCATTACAACAATTTCGTAAATTACATATTAATTGGAAAATGTATCACTATATGGATGACATTCTGATTGCCGGCCCAGGGCAAAAAGGCACGGTTATGGCTTCATATAAAGAATTAGAAACCACACTGGCCAGGGCAGGATTGGTTATTAGCCCTGAAAAAATACAAAATACAGCACCATATTTATATTTGGGACACAAATTGCAACAAGCACATTCATCGCCCCAAGTGGTGCAATTTGATTTGCCACTTGCACCTACATTGGTTCAACTACAACAATATTTAGGAAATATTAATTGGTTAAGGCCATATATAGGTCTTTCTACCTCGACTCTTTCTCCTTTGTTCATGGCATTAAAAGGCCTCAAAAATCCCACAGATGTTGTGACATTGACCTCCGACCAGCTATTGGTCGTTGAGAAAGTCCAAACAGCCCTCAACACCCAGTGAACTGATCGGTGTGTTGACAATCACCCTGTGCATTTGAATGTCATTTTTGATCGACCACCCACAGTGGCAATTACTCAATCTAATGAGCCTACAGAAAATTGTTTTCACTCCAGCTATGACTTTGGCTGAAATTACACATCGTGGCCACACGATGGCGCCAGATTTTTGGAATTGAATTTGCAATTATTTTTATCCCATTTTCCTTAAAATTGTGGGAAACTTTGATTCAAAATAATTTGGTTTTGCAATTATTGATTGGTGATTGGCCTGGTCAGTTTTTTTGTCATTCTCCAGCAGATCCATGATTTTTGGCCATAAAAAATTTACTTTTTGCTTATATCTCTCCTAGTTTGGATGAGACTTTGTTGACACTATTTTTGACATTGCAAAAATTTATTGAGACAAGATATTGTCCTTATTTTATTGCACATATCCGAAGTCATCAAAATTTTCCAGGAATTCTCAGTGAAGGGAATTCCCAGGTGGATATGGCAACACACACATTATGACTATGCAACAACTTACTCCCTGGGATAGTCATAGCTATTTTCATCAAAACGCCAAGGTTTTGGCTAAACAATTTGGCATAACCCCCGGGGAGGCAACAGCTATCATTCAACAGTGCCCCAGCTGTTCACAACAAGGACTGTCTATTCCAATGGGTGTGAATCCCTGTGGACTTGAGGCATGTCAAATTTGGCAAATGGACGTTACCCAATATGCATCTTGTAGTCCATGGAAATATATACATATGACTATTGATACATATTCTGGGTTCATCCTTGCTACTCCACAGCGTGGAGAGGCAACTAAACATGTCATCAATCATTGTATTCGAACTTTTAGCACTCTGGGTACTCCTAAAGAATTAAAAACTGATAATGGATCCGCATATTGTAGTCACGCCTTTGCTCAGTTCTGCAATTGGTGGGACATTATTCATAAATTCGGCATTCCTTACAATTCACAGGGGCAAAAAGTAGTGGAACGGGCCAATTCCACTCTTAAGCACATGCTTGACAAATTAAAAACAAAAAAATCAGGAAAATACCCCCGGACTACCTGGAGTGCAAAATCATCTTAATTTGGCTTTATATACTCTCAATTTCTTAAATCTTACTGGCACGCCACCTAATACAGCTGCGAGCAGGCATTTTTCTCCCCTTCCAGACGCAGCAACCACGGTTCGACCGCTAGTTTGGTATCGTAAAGTACCAGACCCCCAATGGAAAGGACCAGCTGAACTTATTACCTGGGGTCGTGGATATGCTGCGGTGCAACACGAAGGCAATATGATATGGGTTCCTGGCCGCAATATTCGCCCTTACAGTGTACAGCCAAAAGATTGCAAAGACTCTGGTGAGCCCAAAGTGGACGGACAATAATTTTGGAAGGACAATAAAAAGTTAGTGCCTTAACAAACCATACTGACTGCTGGATGTGTATGATATCACCATCGGATGCCAGTCAAGGACTTTCTTTAAGTTGGACTTCCTTTGAACAACACTGGAGCCAGTGAAAGTTTTGTATATATTAATGAGGCAGGACATTATACGCTGCCACTTAGGGTTTATTATGTAGATTTTGTATTAGTGTGTTTTAATTTTTCTAAGGAAATTATTCTTTTAAGTATATATATCTCTTGTAATATCACCTTTAATATGCCTGATCATTGTGATCAAAGTAATAACAAAGTGTATGCAAAATGTAAGGATGGAGAGTACAATGCAAGTGTATTGGGTTTGTAGCTATTTTAATGGCACACGGAATTGGACTGCAGCCAATGACAGTGATGGCCGTTGAAATGCTTAATGAAGAACAAGGACAAATCCCTCCACCAATATCCGGAGATCATAAGCATTGGGGATATTTGGAATGCATTCTGGTTTTGGTTACCAAATTTTCAATGGTTAAGAAATTTGATAAGTATTATTTTGTATTGTTATATTATTCCATTGTGGATGCTTTTATATACAATGCTTGCCTGATATTTTTGCTATGATGAAATCTTTTATACCAAAGAAAAAATTTTCTCAACAAGTGAACATTAGTCAACAAGGATTCAAGCGGATGCCAATGGATCAACAGCCACCTCAGTTGGATGAAATCGAATACATGGACTGAAAGCCTTTGCTTCTAAACAAAAACAAAAAAGGATGAGATGTTGTGATAAATGTCCATTTCTCCTTTAAGAAATCCTTCTCTGCCTGGATGGGCTTCCCTTCCCCCCCCTTACAGGCTGTCAGCTGACAGCTGTACTAGGGGGGTGGAGGAGAAAGCAGGGAAAAGTTTCATTTCTTGAAAAAGATGTCATGCTTCAAAGTGTATGTTTTAACTATCTGTGTAATGTAATTGGCTGTAAATCAGTAAGGTGACAATTTGTGGGAAGAAACCTTTGATGTGTAATAAAAGGGGATGCCTGGCTTCTGCCGGGGCTTTCCATCCCGAGAGAGACAAGCAAGGTCTCTGTCATTAATCATGGTTGCCGGGACGCCACAGACACACTTTCGCAACATGATGTGCCCAGTTTGACTTTTCTCTTTCCCCTCTGGGAGCTCTTCGTGGCTTTGCGGCTGCTACTGACATGCTCCTGGGTTGAGGGTTAGGAGCTGGGCACTCCACAGCACAGTGACCCATTTGACTGTTCCGGTAGCACTTGATTGGAGCCCTGGCTGGTTCTTGGGAGACGCTGGTCGTTGCAGTGGCTTGGAAATGTCGGCTATAAGGGCATTTCTCCTGGATGTGTGGCGGCTTGGGCTCGGCTGTGCTTGATTTTCTGGGATGGTCCAATTCGATGTCTACCACCACTGCCATGCTGTACTACTCACACAATAGGTTAGGAAAGCCCTGAATGATGCAGGCTTGAAGTAAGTCATGGTCTAGCCCCTGCTTGAAGTAGTTGATCAGTGACCGTTCTGGCCACTGCACCAGCCAACCAGCAACTCTTCTGAATTCCTGAGCATATTCTTTGGCAGGGCGGCCTCTTTGCCTCAGACAGTGGATCTCCTTCTCAGCCAGCAGGCCCCGGGATTCGTCTTCAAAATGACCCCTCAGTTGCTCCATGACTAGGTTAATATTGTGCAATTCAGGAGTCCCTTCATCATGGAGGTTGGTCACCCAGTTGGCTGCTTCCCCCTCTAAATTTGCCTCCACAGCATTCACCATTATAGCTGCATCCAGGTAGGCATAAGCATAGTGATCTAAATGAGCCCACACCTGATTTAGGAAGAAGGTTAGCTTCTCAGGGTCCCCATCAAAGGTGGGGTTGATGGGAGGCGGATCGAACCTTGGTGGAGCCGCCTGCACCTGCTGCAGGGCTTGGGTGGCTTGCTGGTCCTGGGGACATGGCTGAACCACGTCAGACAGGAGAGGCTGTAAAAGGAGGCAGTTTGGGCAGGAGAGGGAGAGAGAAAAAAAGCAGCAGCCTTGGGAGGAGGTGGAGTCAGCTGCACGGAGGAGGAGGAGGAGGAGAAGGAGGAGAAGGAGGAGGAGGAGGAGGAGGAGGAGGAATCAAGCAGGCTGGCCATGAGCCGATCTACAACTGCTGTGGCAGCCACCTGTGCTGGCAGCAGCAAACAGGCAAGAAATGCAGTGGGGGAGGGGTCACCCTCCAAGAGGAATGAAAAAAGGCAGCAATGGCTGGAGGTGAGGCACGGAGGAGGGAAGGAGATGGAGAGTGGAAGGATTCTTATGTGCTTTTGTGACTTTGAAGTTCTGGGATTTGTGCAATGTGGGCTTTGTGTTCTTAAGGAGTGTTTGGCAATTTCTATTTGGCTGATGGCTGATGTCTCATGTTAGCTTCTATTGCTCTGCTATTGTTAGCTGTAAGTTTTGCTGCAAGGGATTTTGAAGTATTTTTCTCCTGAAAGGATTTTGCCTGTAGCATTCCTTTACTTATGAATGGAGCCATTTGGGGAGGCTGCCTTAGCCTGCAGCCAGTGCTTACATTTTTTTCTTCCTTAAGTGCCTGCTGCGCTCCTTACTTTCCTTTCTAGCCAGTAGTTAATTCTTAAAGGGGAATGTGCCTTTTTAAGCTAGTTCACTCAGCAGCTTGTCTTTTCTGTCTCTGGAGGCCTTTCCTTGTTTCATCAATATATGGAAGAGGGAAAATGTGGGGTGGGGGGTGTTCAAATTCTTCCTTCAGAAGGAGATGGGAATGAGAAAAAGGGAGGCAGGGAAGGGAGGGAGGAAAGGAAGTCCCGCCTTAGCACTTGGCCACCAGCAGCTCTGCCATTGACTTTGCTTGTCAAAAGGTTGCAGAAGGGGATCACATGACCCTGGAACACTGTGACCATTATAAATATGAATCAGTTGCCAAGCATCCAACTATAAATCACATGACCCTGGGCATGCTGCAATGGTCATAAGTGTGAAAAATGGTCATAAGTCATTTCAGTGCAATTGCAACTTTGAACAGGGTTTTTTTTTGGTCATCAAGTTTTTGACACCTTGCTAGGTGGTACTCAAATATTGCCATATCCTAAAAGTGGTACAATCAGTAAAAAGGTTGAAAAGCCCTGTTCTAGGAGAAGGGAAACTCTGATTTCAAACTTCCACTGCCTTGTGGCTATATCTACTATTGGAAAAGGCTTCAGGAGTTAACCTCGAGGTAAAAATCTGGAGCCGGAGTCCTGGAAGTAGTTCGTGACTGTGTATAATCACGTTCTGGTAACTCCTGCGACACAACTGGAACTAATCATATCGGCTTCGCTGTTCCATTGGACTATTCAGCGACGTGGAGAGGGGGGATCTGCTGCCTGGGTAACAGCCTATTGTCCATACCAATCTACCCAGGCCTCATGCTCTGGAGAGGACACTCCAGCTTTGCATATAGCATTGAAACAACACGGGAAGTGGCAGTTACCGGTTATAAGTCTTTACTTGATTGGCATAGAGCATGACGCCAGGGGTCACGTTCGACGGTGAGAGAGGTCATAGAACCTCATTGGGCAGCTACCGCCCGCCTTAAGCTGGGCAGCCCCCAGCCAGTAAGGTGCCACCCTGCCACGGTCTGTTATCCTCACTGGGTGTGTGGGGTTTAGGGTTAAAGCCGACAAGCAGACCGATAAAACTGCACCATGCAATAAACACAAGAAAATTTTTGCCCTAAAGTTGGGCACTTGGAATGTTTGGACAATGACCCCCGGCCTTTCTGACGATTTGCAAGAAATAGATGACGTACATAAGACAGCTGTCATTGACATGGAGCTGAGCAGAGTTCAGATAGACATTGTTGCCCTTCAAGAGACAAGGCTGTCAGACTCGGGATCTGTTAAGGAGAGAAACTTCTCATTCTTCTGGCAGGGAAAACCATCGAATGAGACTAGGGAATACAGGGTTGGCTTTGCGGTCACAAACACCCTACTAGGATTCATTACTCCATGTGCTGCTGGAAGTGAAAGAATTCTGTCCTTGCAGCTGCACTTACCAGCAGGATTGGTTACTCTTATTAGCGCATACGCATCAACATTATCATCTTCAGTAGAATCCAAAGACAAATTCTACAACGATCTGGCTGCTATTATCAAGAAAATCCCTGAGAAAGAACCACTGTTTATTCTTGGCAACTCCAATGCCAGAGTTGGAGCTGATTATATTTCTTGGCCCACTTGCTTAGGTCAGTTCGGCATTGGGAAGATGAACGAAAATGGCCAACGCCTGCTGGAGTTCTGCTGCTACTACAGTTTTTGTGTTAGCAATACATTCTTTAAAACAAAGCCTCAACACAGTGTCTCTTGGAGACACCCAAGATCGAAGCATTGGCACCAGCTCGACTTGATTCTTACCAGGCGCTCCAACCTTCCCAGTTGTTACAATCACACACAGCTATCAGGGTGCTGATTGCGATACAGACCACTCCTTGGTGTGCAGCAAAATAAAACTGAAAATAAAGAGATTGCATCACTCGAGGAAGGAAGGAAGGAAGGAAGGAAGGAAGGAAGGAAGGAAGGAAGGAAGGAAGGAAGGAAGGAAGGAAGGAAGGAAGACCATGTATCGATAGTAGCAAGACCCGCAATCAGGGCAAAGTGGAGGATTTTGCACAAGCGCTAAAGGAGACTCTCCCAGGCCCGGCTGAAGCAAATGCATCTGAACGTTGGGTATATTTCAAGAACACTGTTTATAACACTGCCTTGTCAATATTTGGTAAAGAGACCAGAAAGACAGCAGATTGGTTTGAAGCCCATTCGGAGGACCTGATGCCAGCCATCGAGGAAAAAATGAGAGCTTTAATTGCATATAAAGCCTGTTCCAGCAAGCGCAACCTATGGGTTCTGCGAGCTGCGTGTAGCAAAGTCCAACAGACCACCAGGAGATGTGCTAACGACTATTGGCTGCAGCTTTGCTCTCGGATCCAGATAGCAGCTGACACAGGCAACATCAAGGGGATGTATGATGGCATTAAGTAGGCCTTAGGTCCAATACAGAAGAAATCTGCCCCTCTGAAGTCTGCCACAGGCGAGGTTATCCGGGACCGAGTACAGCAGATGGCACGCTGGGTGCAGCACTACTCTGAGTTATAGTCCAGAGAAAATGAGGTAACTGAAGAAGCATTAAATAATATTGAGTGCCTGCCTGTCTTGGAGGAGCTTGACAGTGAACCAACTCTAGAAGAATTAAATGTGGCCCTGGACTCCCTTGCCTCCGGCAAGGCACCCGGGAAAGATAACATCCCTGCTGAAATCTTGAAGTGCTGCAAAGAGAGCATCCCCACTGAATTGCACGAAATTTTCTGCCTTTGTTGGAGGGAAGGTGGAGTACCACAGGACATGAAGGATGCAAATATCGTCACACTGTATAAGAACAAAGGCGACAGGGGTGACTGTAACAACTATTGCAGCATCTCTCTTCTTAGTGTTGTAGGGAAGCTGCTTGCCCGTGTCGTACTGAAGAGGCTCTAGGTGCTTGCAAAGAGAGTCTATCCAGAATCACAGTGTGGATTCCGAGCCAACAGATCCACCATTGACATGGTATTTTCCCTTAGACAGTTGCAGGAGAAATGCAGGGAACAAAGACAGCCACTTTTCGTAGCCTTCATAGATCTTATGAAGGGTTTTGACTTGGTTAGTAGGGATGGCTTATATAAAATTCTCTTCAAGATTGGATGTCCACCTCAGCTCCTCAACATCATCAGGTCCTTTCATGAGGATATGAAGGGCACTGTTGTTTTTTATGGCCTAACATCAGATTCCTTTGACATTCGAAGTGGAGTGAAGCAGGGCTGCGTCCTCGCGCCAACTTTATTTGGGATCTTTTTTGCTGTCATGCTGAAACACA
Source organism: Bothrops alternatus (assembly GCA_034064705.1). Lineage (NCBI taxonomy): Eukaryota > Metazoa > Chordata > Lepidosauria > Squamata > Viperidae > Bothrops > Bothrops alternatus. Next base: position 1,299,198 of record JARGCV010000105.1, on the reverse strand, counting down.
CTTTTGGAACTGCAACAGAGGGTATCTATCTCCGGACCAGATCAGAAGGAAAACTCTTTAATCTCTCTAGATTGAGAGCAAAGTCTAAAGTCCAGCTGAAATGCCTACGGGATTTCCTCTTCGCTGACAATGCTGCCGTTACTGCTCACTCTGCCGAACATCTTCAACAGCTTATGGACTGTTTTAGTAAGGCCTGCCAAGACTTTGGTCTAACAGTCAGCCTGAAAAAAACACAACTCATGGGTCAGGATGTGGATCCACCTCCCTGTATTACAATCTCTGCACAGGAACTGGAGGTTGTCCATGACTTTGTGTACCTCGGCTCAACTATCTCTGACACCCTCTCTTTAGATACTGAGCTGAATAAATGTATTGGTAAAGCGGCCACCACATTTTCCAGACTTACAAAGAGAGTATGGCTTAATAAGAAGTTGACAGAACATACAAAGATCAAGATCTATAGAGCCTGCGTCTTGAGCACACTCTTGTACTGCAGTGAGTCTTGGACTCTTCACGTATGGCAGGAGAGAAAGCTGAACACTTTTCATATGCGCTGTCTCCGACGTATTCTCGGCATCACCTGGCATGACAAAGTCCCAAATAGCGCAGTCCTGGAATGTGCTGGAATCTCTAGCATGTATACACTATTGAAACAGCGACACCTACGCTGGCTTGGGCTGTTTCCGTGCTGTAGCCAGGCCTGAAGCCCGACTGGTGCGGATCCAGATATGACGATTCCTCCAGGTGCTGCGGGAACTGTCGGGCAACCACACTCTCAACAACCTTCGCAAGGAAGCAAAGGTTGGAGACGGGACGGTAGTTTGATAAAACAGCTGGATCCAGGACAGGCTTCTTGAGGAGGGGCCTCACCACCGCCTCTTTCAAGGTGGCGGGAAAGACACCCTCACTCAAGGAAGCATTGATAATTGCCTGGAACCAGCCTTGTACCACCTCCCGGGATGCCAACACCAACCAGGAGGGGCACGGGTCCAATAAACATGTGGTTGCCCTAAGTCCCCCCAGCAACCTGTCCACGTCCTCAGGAGTCACGGGGTCAAACTCAACCCAGGTAACAGTCTCAGGACCTGACTCCGCCTCTCCCACTGGACATACCCAGTTGAAGTCAAATCCTTCCCATATCTGAGCGATTTTATCATACAGATATTTTCCGAAATCCTCAGCTCTACCCTCTAAGGGGTCTCCTCTCACCTCCTGGTGAAGGAGGGAGCGGGTCACCCTAAACAGGGAGGCTGGGCGGTTATCTGATGACGCGATAAGAGCAGTGAGGTAAGAACATTTCTCTGCTCTTATCGCCGCTAGGTAGGACCTAATATGGTCTCTTACCAGTGTTCGGTCAGATTCGGCACGGCTCGACCTCCAACTGCTCTCTAGGCGTCTTTTCCGGCGTTTCATCTCTGTCAACCCCTCGTTATACCAAGGGGCCGATCGAGATCCACGCCAAATCAGAGGCCGCAAAGGCACAACTCGATCGAGAGCACCGGCAGCCACCCTATTCCTAGGGCTCATGTGGAGAGGATCTTGGGGCAAGCCACAAAATGAGCCTGCTTAGAGAACAGGTCCATAATGACCCAAATCACAGTGTTTTCTGCACTCTCAGGTAATTCCATGATAAAGTCCATAGATATTTCCTTCCATGGGGCAGTAGGGTTGGCGATGGGTTGTACCAGTCCTGGGGTCTTGCTGGGATGTCTTTTGGGTGAGGCACAGACTGGGCAGCTGGCCACATAGTTTTCAATGTCATTTTTCATGCATGGCCACCAAAACTGTCATTTCACCAGGTGGAGGGTTTTGACAAACCCAAAATGACCCACGGTCTTAGTATCCTGGCTGCGTTGCAGATCCAGGGTCCGCTGGCTTGGAGGCAGGGCTTTTTTTCTCATAGAACACCGAGAATGGAGTTCCGGCACCTTTTTTGGATGGAACCTTGTAGGGTAGGCAAGGCAGGTTAAGAACATAAGAACATAAGAAGAGCCATGCTGAATCAGGCCAAAGCTCGTCGAGTCCAGCATTCTGTGTCACACAGTGGCCCACCAATTGTACATGGGGATCTTGGGCAGAAAGAGAAGGCAAAACCCTCCCTTTCCCTTGACCCCCAACAAATGGTACTCAAGGGAATCCTGCCTGCCTCAACCAACATAGAGGTGGCACATGGACATCCGTTTAAATAACCACTGACACACTTGGCATCCATGAATCTATCTAACCCTGCCTTGAAGCTGTCAAGGCTGACAGCTGTCACGACCCCTTCTGGAAGTGAATTCCATAAATCAATGACCCTCTGGGTGAAGAAATATTTCCCTTTATTTGTCCTCACTTTCTTAGCTATGAGCTTTAGGGAGTGCCCCCTTGTCCTGGTATTGTGTGATAGAGAAAAGAATTTTTCTCTATCCACCTTTTCTATCCCATGCATGATTTTATACACTTCAATCAAGTCACCCCTTAAACGCCGTCTTTCAAGGCTGAAGAGACCAAGGCGTTGCAATCTGGTTTCATAAGGGAGGTGCTCCATTTCCTTGATCATTCTTGTTGCCCTTTTTTGCACCTTTTCCATTTCCATTATATCCTTCTTGAGGTGCGGTGACCAGAACTGTACACAGTACTCCAAGTGTGGTCTCACCATCGATTTGTACAGAGGCAATACAACACTTGCTGACTTATTTTCGATTCCCTTCCTAATCATGCCAAGCATGGAATTTGCTTTTTTTACTGCTGCTGCGCATTGGGTTGACATCTTCATCGAGCTGTCCACCAAAACCCCAAGATCCCTTTCTTGGGTTGTCTCAGAAAGTTTGGTCCCCATCAGTTGGTAAGTATAATTGGGGTTCTTTGCCCCGATGTGCATAACTTTGCACTTGTTTAGGTTAAAATGCATTTGCCACTTTGTTGCCCACTCACACAATTTTGAGAGATCCCTCTGGAGCTCCTGACAATCAGTTTCACTTTTCACAACCCGGAACAATTTAGTGTCATCAACAAACTTGGCTACCTCACTATTAACTTCTACATCCAGATCATTGATGAATAAGTTAAAAAGTAAAGGTCCCAAAACTGAACCTTGGGGTACACCACTTCTTACTTTGTTCCATCCAGAGAATTTTCCATTTATTGCCACCCTTTGCTTCCTACAATTTAGCCAGTTACCAATCCAGGACAAGACCTGTCCTCTAATTCCATGGCTGAAGAGCTTTTTTAGGAGCCTTTGGTGAGGGACTTTGTCAAAAGCCTTTTGAAAGTCAAGATATACAATATCAACTGGGGCCCTTCTTCTTTCCAATAACCTCCTTTACCTCATTTGTAAGCCATACTGGTATCCTCTTGGACTTTCCAATCCTCTTTCTTCTTTTAGGAATGCATTTTATTTGAGCCTGCTGTAACGTATTTTTAAACAGTTTCCAAGCATTTTGGAGGGATTTGACTTTTTTTACTGTTCCTTTTAGTTTCTTCTTTACTATTTTCCTCATTTTGTCAAAATTCCCTCTGTGAAAGTTTAAGGTCTCTGTGTTAGTTTTCACTGACAATTTGCTATCCATGGTTAAGTTGAAGGTTATTGTGTTGTGATCGCTGGTTCCTATGGGCTCGGTTACAAGGACATCATGAACCAAATCCTGTGCGTTAGTTAGAACCAAGTCCAGGATCCCCTTTCCCCTGGTAGGTTCCATGACCATCTGCTCAAGGGAATAATCGGCTAACATGTCGAGGAACCTTGTCTCTCTTTCATGTGTAGAACAAGAATTTACCCAATCTATTTGGGGATAGTTGAAGTCCCCCATTATGATTACCCTATTTCTTTTTGAGGCCTCCTTAAATTCATTTTCCAAATAGCAATCTGCCTCTGGAGTTTGGTTGGGAGGGCGATAGCAGATCCCTAACGTCAGATTAGTTTCCTGTCCTGGGATTTTTATCCACAATGTTTCTGTGGGTGAGTTTGAATTTTCTTGAATTTCGAGTTCATGAGATTCTAACTCCTCATTTATGTACAAGGCCACGCCACCACCATTTCTCCCTCTCCTGTCCATCCTATACAATTTGTAACCTGGAATCCTTGTGTCCCATTGGTTATCATCTGTCCACCAGGTTTCTGTTACGCCAATAATATCAATATTATTTTCCTTCACCAAGCATTCCAATTCCCCTATTTTTGCTCGAATGCTTCTAGCATTCGTGTACAGACATTTATATGTAATTTTCTGGTGCACTTTCAACTTTGACTGTGGATTTTGACTGTAGAATTTGGTTGTAGAATTTGTAGATGGTCTACCATGTCCTCCTGCTTGACTATTACAATTTAGTTTTCCTGTTGACTCACCAATGTGTGCATAACTTCCACCCTCCATATTAGGCAGTGCGCCTTCTCGAACCGGAAGCTGCCCAGCTCCTGTCAACTTGCCCCTACGAATCAGTTAAAAAGCTGCTCTGAAACCTTTTTAATATTAATCGCCAACAGTCTGGTTCCATTATGGTTCAAGTGTAACCCATCCCTTCTGTACAGGTGTGGCTTGTCCCAAAATGTTTCCCAGTTCCTAATGAATCTAAAGTTATATGACGTGTGTGAGTTATATGACGTGTGTGAGTTCCAGCACCTTTTTTTTTTTTTTTTACAAAAAAAGCACTGCTTGCAGGCATGTATAATTTACCTCCCATCCATGCCAGGTCGTCTCTTAGTGAAAGTTCTTCTTTATGCAGTTGGAATCACTTGTCTTTCATGAGAGTCCCTTTCAGCGTTTGGGCCAGGTCACCAGCTATTTGTTCTTTTGGAGGCTTTTTGCTGCCTTGTGAGGGTGGCAGCAACTATTTGCTTGGAAGGGATGATGGAGTTGACAACTTCCTCTTTGGCACTGTTATACTGGGGCATCCTGGACAAGGCATCTGCCAGGAAGTTCTTCCCTCCTGGGAGGTAGCAGAGGGTGAAGTTGAATGGATTGTAGTATTGAGCCCATCTGACTTGCTTAGGGGATAACTTTCAGGGGGTTCTTAAGAGTTTCCAAATTCTTATGGTTGGTCCAGACTTCAAAAGGGACTTTGCTGCCTTCTAAGAATTGTCTCCAAGTGAGGAGAGCCCAATGGACTGCATAAGCTCCTTCTCCCAGATCGCCCAGCACCTTTCTGCTTCAGACAGTGTGCGTGAGGTATATGCACAGGGTTGTAGCTCCCCTTGCAAGTTCTTTTGGAGGAGCACTTCCCCCACTGCCACATCGCTGGCATCTGCCTGAATGACAAATGGTTTGTCTGGCTCAGGGTGCTTCAATACCGGTTCAGCCGCAAAAATCCACTTTAGCTTCTCAAAAGCTGCTTGGCACTCCATAGTCCATTTCAGCGGTTGGCTGGGTTTGGGTTTAGCGGCTGCCTTAGTTTTTAAAAGATTCGTGATCGGCAGTGCTATTTGAGCAAAAGGTGGTAAATTGTTGGTAAAAATTAGCAAAGCCAAGGAAGCTTTGCAATTGCTTCCTTGTGTGTGTTGGTTCCATCTTCGGGTCCATTTTGACTCCCTCTTGGGAAATCCATTATCCTAAGTACTCCAGTTTAGTCTTGTGAAATTTGCACTTGGAGAGTTTTGCATATAGTTGGGCCCCCTGAAGCTTTTCGAGCACTGCCCACACTAACTTCACATGCTCCTCCATCATCTCGGTATAGATTAAAATGTCCAAATACACCAACACCCCCTTGTACAAATGATCATGCAACAGTTTATTAGCTACATGAATACTGCAGGGGCTCCCTGTAACCCAAATGGGAACAGTTGGAACTGGAAGCAGTCTAGTGGACAGTTAAACACCCTTTTCCACTTGTATCCTTTTTAAATCTGCAGCCAGTAGTAAGCCTCCTTTAAATCCAGCTTGGTAAAAAACTTCCCCTTGGCCAGGTAGCCCAATATGTCTTTCATGAGTGGTAGGGGGTACACGTTTTCCACAGATACCGCATTCAGGCTGAGGTACTTGATACACAATCTAAGGGAGCCATCCTTCTCCTGAAAAAGTACGGGGGCAGCCATGTGTGACTTTGCCAGCTGAATGAAACCTCTGGCCAAATTCTTGTTGATGTACAACTGGAGCTCATCCAGCTCTCAGGGTGTCATCAAGTACAATTTGAATTTAGGCAGCTTGGCCCTGGGGATAATCTCGATGGCACAATCTGTGGGACAGTGAGGGGGGAGCACGTCAGGCTCCCTCTCGCTGAACACCTTGGCTAGATCCTAATATTCTTTTTATTTTTTTTTGGGCTAGATCCTAATATTCTCTGGGGTTGGATGGATCTGGCTCCTGCCCCGGCTGGGCTTTCCCTGTGCCTTCTGCTTTCGCTTTTTCAATTAGCGGCTCATGGCAGCTTTCTATCAATTTTACTGTGGTTTTCTGACCGGTTTTTTTTCCTGCATTTTTATTTGGTTTCACTCCCAGTCTGTGCAGGGGTTCCACTTTTTGAACCATGCAAGTCCCAGGATCAAGGTTTCGGTCATTCCCGGGTCACAATGAGTCAGATAATTTCTACGTGGGTTCCCACCCTCATCTCCCCTGGTTCGGTCAGGAATGTGGCCACCACCCATCCTGCTACCATCCCATCCAGCTGGGAGAAAGCTATGGGTATTTTCTCTCAGTCTCATCCTCAGCTTTCCCACCACACCAGGGCTGACTAGACACCTGGTGCATTCCAGGTCTAGCAGGGCTGTCAGGAGCCCCTTGTGCCCTGAGGAAGCCACTGTTATTTCTACCCTAGCGGTCATAGGGAGGATGGTACCACTCACCATCTGGTCATCTTCCTCTTTGCTGTCACTTTCGAGGGTGGCTGGAGGTCTCGGGGTTGGAGTTCCCTCTCCATTGCTGGAAGGTGGGGAGAACTCTACGACCTCGACTCCTTTTTGGCCAGTCTTTTGGTTTGGGTGGCTCCATCTCCTTCCTCAGTGGGCCCCAGGGGCATGGTTCGATGGCTGGGTGCGGGATGAGGCACTCAGCCACTTGATGTCTCTCCTCCTTACCACAGCAGATGCATCTGGTAAGGGTCCCACGAGCTTTGGTTACCCTGGGGGGGCAGTGCCTCCCGTTCCTCATTTTGGGTACTTCGCCTCTCCTGAGTGGGGTGACTTTGGCACTCTCAACCCATATGTTCATGGAATTTGACCAAGTCGATTTCCACCTCACTTGCTAAGTGGTACCAAACTTGGAGGGTCTGTGGGGCTTCCCAGGATAGGCAGTTGTAGTATAACTCCTTACTCAGCCCTTCTTGGAAGTGGGTCATCAGTAGGTACTTGGGCCATTCCCCTAGTCAACTGGCTAGTCTGCAGAACTCTTGAATATATTCTGCCACTGTTCTCTTCCCTTGCTTAATGGCTCCCATGTGGGTCTCTGCTCATTGGTCGGTGAAGGGGTCCTTGAACCGCTCCCTTAGGGCTCACATGAAGGCACTGACATGGTACAGCTTGTTGGCATCAGTGTCATGCAGGGCCACTAGCCAGTCTGCCACGTCTCCATCTAAGGTTAGAGTCACACGGTCACTTTGGGCCGCATTGTCTGGGTATCTTGCTCCATGTAGTGCCAAACTTGGGCCAAAAAGTATGCCAGCCACTTCGGGTCCCCATTGAACTGGAGCCTCGGGGGTGGCTGCCAGTCCTTTCTAATCAGGATTGGGGCCAGCACTGGTGGGGCAGTCATTACTGGAGTGGCCAACAGAGCTTGTTGAGCTATTGGCTGAGGTCCAGGTGCAGCGGGTGTGGCAGCAGCTGCGGTGGCGGATCCCAGCATCAGAGGGTTGCATACCTTCAGCCCCTGGAACTTTTCCTTCAGTTGTTTCACTGCAGGTCTGAGCGCCACCGCTGAAAACTTCCAGTCGGCAGGGTCATCCCACTCAGCAGCTCATCAGGCTCTCAAGCAGTTCCTCCTCCTGACGTTCACCCTGGGAGGGGGCTCCTCGGCTTCCCTGGTTCTCCTGAACCTCCAGGACCACTGATCCTTCATGTCTCAGAGGGGAAGCTCCTCTGGGTGCTCCTCTGGCATGGCTGTTGGCACCACAGGTTTTCCCCCAGTAGTTTTTGGGTGGCTGCTGGCAGCTTGGGCAGCCTGGGGGCTCCCTGTGGCTGTCCCGGGGTCTCAGGTTAGGATTCCTTTCTGGTTTTCTTCTGCTACAGCTCTTTCCTAGGGACAGACATAGTCGCACAACCTCCTCAGTAGGTAGTTCCCTCCTCCGGGTAGGATGTCTCTACAAAACCATCTTAATGTCAACCATCCCATTCATTCACCCAGCAAATAAAGACTCCTGGACCATTGTTTTGCCAAGAGCATACTTTACTGGAGCTTAAATGGTTACAGAAGTTTAGTGAAGCTGGTTCTGGCGTTTTCACGCACAGACAATGTAATTAGCATTCCCTATTCCCTGGCCATCCCCCCTGTTATCAGGAAACATCCAATTAAATGCTGGTATATTGTTTGGGTAACAGGCCTTCTGTTTTGCGGACTTTTCTGTTTTGCACTCCGATGGGTGACCTTGGCTAGCAGATGCTCCTCATTCCTCTGCCGGCATGATTAGGTTTTCCTCCCCCCCATCTCCTACCTGCATTCCAACCATCTTCCCTCCCCCGTTACTAATGTCAGGCTGCTGGCTTTGCAAAGCTTGGCTTGGGGGATGGCAGCCACGACACTAGGGAAAGCATACACTGTAGCTCAGGCTTCTTGGTGCCCTGCAGTTGTTGGGCTGCAATATGTCCCTGAACCACAGTCACCTCTGGAAGCCTCAGTCCACCCCAGCTCAGCCCTGCAGTATGGTGTAAAGGGAGTTCTTGCTGCCCCAGAGCTGTGGTTGTGTGGGCAGGCTGTCAAGCATGCACATTTTGATCATGTGATTGCAGGGGTGCTGCAACAGCCATTACTGAAGGGGTCAGCCATAAGTCCCTTTGTTCAATGCCACTGTTAACTTCAAACAGTTTTTCCAACTATCTTTCCAGAATGAATCATCTGACAGCTGCCAGTTTTAAAATTTCACTGTGCATAGAAAAACATGGTAAGCCCCTCTCTGATGGGGATATTATCAAAACAGCCATGTTGTCTGGGAGTGATTCTCTTTTTCATGATTTCCCAAACAAGGATAAAATTATTCAACGCATCTCTGAGATATCACTGAGCAGAAATACTGTGAAAGATCGAGTCCAGTGCATGGCAAGTGATGTTAGTCAGCAGCTCACCACTGACTTACAAAAGGCAGCCTGTTACTCCATGTGCTTGGATGAAAGCACAGATATCAATAATCATGCAAGGCTGGCAGTAATTTTGTGTTATGCTGTTGGTGACATAATGAGAGAAGAGCTGCTGAAACTGGTGTCTTTGCCTGAAAGAACACAAGGTGTAGATATCTACAATGCTGTGAAGGAAGCTTTTTTGTTACAAGACATAAGACCAGAAAAGGTGGTTTCAATTACAAGTGATGGAGCACTTTCTATGGTGGGGGCAACATCTGGTTTCATACAGTTGTTTCTTCAAGAAACAAAACATCAAGTCATTCAGTTCCATTGTATTATACATCAGGAAGCTCTTTGTGCCAGGGAACGCAACAAAAAATTTGACGATGTCCTCAAAGATGTCACAAAAATAGTGAATTACATCATGGCTCGTGCTCTGAATTGTCGACAGTTTCAAGTACTTCTTGAGGTTCAGGCACAGTATAATTGTTTATTTGTGTATAATAATGTCTGGTGGCTAAGCAGAGGATGAGTCCTGGAGAGATTTGTAGCCTGCTTGAATGAAATTAGGCTATTTATGAACGAAAAAGGGCAAGAATATCCACAGATCACTGATATGGCCTGGCTTACCAACCTCATGTTTTTTACAGATTTTACACTACACTTCAATGTACTGAACAAACAATTACAAGGTGTAGGGAAAACAGCAGAAAGGATGTTTTGTGATATCAAAACATTTGAGAGAAAACTGCAGGTTTGAAGCTTTGCCCTCCGTAGGCAGCTTCAATTCTCATGGTGGGTCCTACACACGTGGGCCGAATATTAGAGAAGGAAGCATGACTCCAGTCAGGTTTCTCTCTGGGGCGTGAGACAACAGACAAAAGGCTGCCTTCCCCTTTTATTACCTGTTACAGTGGGCGGTTACACAATGCATCACATGGTTACAAACAGCCAATGACAATGTTATTTCTGCAGCCAATGACAAGGCTACACTGGCAAAGCCACCCCTGTGGCCAATGGATTCAAATCTTGGTACAACGTCCATCCAGCTCTTGGCCCCTCCTCAATTTCCTGTTCCAAGGCCGCATGGCCTTTGTCCTTTGTTCCAAGCCACATGGCACAGTCTCTTTGTCCCTTTGTTCCAAGCCTAATGGCTAGAGTGCATTACAACACAGGTTTTTGAAAGAGACCTTGAAAGTGGGCAGCTGAAATATTTTCCAAATCTAAAAATTCATTTAGAAAATTATACATTTGCAACCATCAGGAAATCTACAAAGAATTTTCTATCATTGCAGTAGCTGCAAAGGTGAATTTTAGTAACAGATTTTTACAGTTCTGTAAGATGGAGACAACCCTGTGTTTTCTTACTTCTCCAGATAAAGCCAAATTTGAAGAACTTGATCTTTCCTGCTTACACTGGTTAAATTTAGGAAATCTGGAAATGGAGCTATTGGAATTTCAAGAAAACTCTATCTGGAAAAATAAATTCTGTGACCTGCGTGAAACACTTGAGAAGATAGAAGGGATGACAAACGACAGCACAGTTAGTTCTGAAAATGAAATCCTTAAAGTGTGGAATTCTCTGCCAAATAATTTTAAGTCAATGAAAGCACTTGGGATTGCTTTCCTTACTTTGTTTGGATCATCTTATGCTTGTGAGCAGCTGTTTTCAGCTTTGAATTATATCAAATCTGACACCAGAAATAGACTAACAGATGACCTGAGTGCTGCATGTGTTGCTCTCAAACTTACAAAATATGAGCCAAGGTTAGATAAATTATCAGCATGCATACAACAGCAAAAATCACATTAATTCTTCAAAAGCATGCGAAATGCAAACATTTACTTTTCAATAAAAAGTTGTTTGTATCATTGAAAGCTCTGTTATTGTGTTTTTGGGAGGTAGACTGAGTGGGGGATTTTTACTTTTTGCCTCATTTTGCTCTTTTAAAGAGAGTGTGCCCCCAATGCCCCCCTGCATAGCCAGAAGCCTTGCGCCATCGCCGTTCGCCTGCCACGTTCCCCCAGCCCCTCTTACCCTTCCTTTGAAACAAACAACCCCCCCAATTCTCCCGTTCCTGCCTTCTGAATTAAAACGAGAGAAGCCAAGTTTTTTCTTTTGTGGTCTTTACATATTTAACCTTCAGATAGAAGGAAGTGGGGAAGAAAACCATCACGAAACACTCTTCTGTTTTAACTTTTTTTCCTTGTCACTTTTTGGAGTTTTCATCCTGCTTTCGTGAGAGGGCAGCATTTGGGAGGGGGTGTAACTGCCCTTCTCCTCCAAGCCATCAGCTGAGCAAGACGCCCGCCTGCCCGTGCTCTTCCCCATCCAAGGCTTTCGTTGTTGTGAGCATTTCTGTTGAGGATTGGCAGGGGGGCTGTTTGGTTTTTATTCCCCTCCCATCTGCTGGGTGGTTGCAAGCTTGCTTAAACCCTCTTCCTCCACCTCCTCCTCACCGGAGCCCCCCTTTGTCTGCAACCAGCCCCTGTCTCACCTTGCCTTGCCCCACGGCAATGGCACCCCTGCCCTGCCCGCTCCCTCGTCTTGCCTCACCCTGCAGGACGAGCCTCCTGCCCACTGCCCCACCTACCAGAGACCCCCTGGATCTCCCCCAACCCTGCCCAGCCCCCACAGGCATCCCTCCCCAGGAGCAACATCAAGGTGGCCACGCCCACCCTGGCCATGCCCAGTCAGTCTGCCATGACTACTGTAGCCACGCCCACTCAGTGGGCCACGCCCACCCAGTGGGCCACCCGGCACCCTGCGATACATAAGTGGGTTTTGGGTTGCAGTTTGGGCAATCGGTCTCTAAAAGGTTCGCCATCACTGGCCTAAACTGTACTTGTACCTTTGGTTTTTTCTGCCCATGTGTAAAACCCTGCTTTTCTCCACATTAAATTTCATTTTGTTTGATAGGGCCCATTGTTCAAGTCTGTCAATATCTTTTTGGATCCTGAACTTCCCTTCTGGGGTGTTGGCTATTCCTGCCAGCTTAGTGTCATCTGCAAATTTGATGAGTTCCCCTTCTATTCCCTCATCTGAGTCATTTATGAAGATATTACAGAGTACTGGGCCTAAGACGGAGCCTTGTGGTACCCCACTGCTTACTTCTGTCCATGTAGATGTAGTACCATTAAGGACAACTCGTTGAGTACTGTTTGTCAGCCAGTTAAAAATCCATCTGGTGATGTTGTCTATCCCACATTTTTCTAGCTTACCAAGAAGTAGGTTGTGCTCTACTTTGTTGAATGCCTTGCTGAAGTCTTAATTATACTACGTCCACAGCATTTCACTGGTCTACTAATTTAGTCACTTTGTCAAAGAATGAAATAAGATTGGTTTGGCATGATCTATTTTTAACAAGCCCATGCTGGGTTTTAGTTATAACTTTATTTGTTTCTAGATGTTCACAGATCTGTTTTTTTATTATCTTTTCCAGTATCTTCCCAGGTATTGATGTTAGGCTGATTGGTCTGTAGTTTCCTGGGTCTGTTTTTTTTTCTTCCCTTTTTTGAAGATGGGAACCACATCAGCTGTTTTCCAATCCTCAGGTAATTCCCTGGTGTTCCAGGATTTTTGAAAGATATGGTACAATGGTTCTGAGATAACATCTGCCAGCTCCTTCAAAACTCTGCAATCCATCAGGTCCTGGTGATTTATGTTCATCAATATCAGATAGTTGTTCTCTAACCATTTTCTTGCTTATTTTAATTTTTAGTTCTAGTCTTTTACACTGATGTTTTTGGTAGGTTGCACTATAGGTTCTTTTTGAGTGAAGACGGATGCAAAGAATGAGTTAAGCAGTTCTGCTTTCTCTCTGCTGCCTGTTACTTCCTTGCCATCTTCTCTCTTAAGTGGACCTACTGTTTCCTTGATTTTTTTCTTGTTATTTATATGTTGGAAGAAACTTTTTTAAAATTATCTTTGACTTTTGTTGCAAGTCTTTGCTCATTCTGAGTCTGCTTTCCTGACTTCAGCTTTGCAGATCTGGCTATCTGCTGATGTTCTGCTTTAGTTATGTGTCCCTCTTTCCAATTGTTGTGCTTGTCCTTTTTGTCTTTTAGTTTATTAGAGAGATCTTTGTGCAACCATGCTGGTTTCTTCTTGGTTTTGGCCTTTCTCTTATCAGAATCAGTAGATGTTTTTGGGCAGATTTCCCCTCATTAGGACATGGTTCATAATAGCCCATGTTAAGGGAAAGCAGGATGTTGTCAGCTTTACTGATGAATGGAATATATTTATTTATTTATTTATTTATTTTTATTTTGTTTGGACTTATATGCCGCTCCTCTCCGAAGACTTGTTAATGCTTGTTAAATGCTAATGTAATTCATAAAATAAATGTGAAGAGGTTAATTCAGGAGGCTTCTCCAAATGACTTTTTTTTAAAGTTTGTCCTCCTAATACACACTGGTGTCAGCTTTTTGCTGATATTTCAAGATCATCTTACTGCAAAATTTAGGAGATTCAAAATGAAACAGAACAGAAAACCAAAACAAAAGCCCCCTGCCTCTTTCCAACAAGGTTGTTAGATACAGGGTGAGCAAAGGTGTGCATGGTGAAGATTAACTGGAGAGCTAGTTTGGTCTAGTGCAGTGTTTCTCAACCTTGACAATTTTAAGGCATGTGGACTTCAACACCCAGAATTCCACAGCCAGCATTGCTGGCTGTGGAATTCTGGGAGTTGAAGTCCACATGCCTTAAAATTGTCAAAGTTGAGAAACACTGGTCTAGTGGTTAAGGCACCAGGCTAGAAAGTGGGAGACCATGAGTTCAAGTGGTGCCTTAGGCATGAAAGCCAGCTGGGTGACTTTGGGCCAGTCGCTCTTTCTCAGCCCAACCCACCTCACAGGGTTGTTGTTGTCCTGGACAAGAAGATGGTAGGCACCACAATATTGTGTAGATGGGCAATGCTACTAACATTTTTATTTTCAGCATTGTGTGGGTTCTTTTGTACTTGAAATATTTAGGGAGGGGTGAACTTCTTAGTCAAGTGTGTCATATTTCTGCAACTTATAGAAAGTCATAAGTTTCCCTTTGTCGCTTATAAACAAGGGTTTGACATGGCCACATTTCCTATAGGTTCTTGCATCTTAGTTCAGCTTTCTCTAGCCCTGCATTCTCCAGAAATGTGACTTGTAGTCCTCACACAACTGGGAGGTCTCTTGTCGGGGAAGATAACTGAGAAATTCACTACCTTTCATAAATGTTGATATCTCTAAACAGAAATGGAAAAATTTGCTGTGTATGACTGTCAATGATAAATGTGGCTGTATCCTTTGGTACTACAATGTATAAAATGGTCTTGCACTGTTATTACTAGGGAAATGGTAATTCCCCCCCCCCAGAAAAATGCCTAAAGCTTTGCAAAACAGCAATAGGGAACGAGAGATAATCAGCAGGCCCAGTCTAAAAATAAGGGAGAAAATTGCATTCTTGTTGGCTAGAGAAGCAGTTGGGAAATGAATATATTTAGATGCAATTAGAATTCTATCCCAAGGGCTGAGCGTTACCACAACTTGTCTCATGTTTCATCTTCATTCCTCTGGGGAAAATTCAACTGAGAAAAGTTATGAGTTGCCCAAGGACACTGGGTAAGCTAATTTATTGATAGCTCCACTCTCTAAGACTTGAATTTGAATTGCAGGACTCAGGAAATTTTATTTGAACTACTTTAGTTGTAAAGCACTTCACATACGCTTCATATTCAGTTTTTTTCCTCTGCTTGCTGTTGATGTATATTTTGAAAGGAGAGGGTAGCAATTCATATGACTTACAGTACATACAATGCATATTTGCCAAGTCTGGAGAAAGAGAAAAATGCTGCTGGATCTTGCTGCTAAGAGGTTATTTGTTCTCTGTCTTCTCACCCTACTGTTAGGCTTTGTTTTTTTTAAGAAAAAGCCATTTGTGTCTTTCTGTAAGGTCCCACCCCACTTTGCATCTTAAGAAGACAGAATTCTTGGAATATTTCTTCCAACAGGCATCTTTATTAAAAGAAAATGGTTGCAGGCATTCTAGACAGGACTTGGGGCCAAGCCCTATGGTTCAAGGTTTTAAGGGGTTCCCAGCATCCCCACCCCACCATCCTTCCAGTGACAATCCCAGGCGTTACATTTCCACCCCCTTTTTCCTCACTGCAGGCGGAAGGGAGACTTCAGAGGGGAGTAGATGAAAGCTGATGGCCCCATTGTTATGGTTAGTCCTTTTGGTGGTATCCACATTCAGTCCCTTTTGAAGTTGTACCGAAAGAAGTGAGGGCCATAAAACCCCTTTGTTCACCCCCCTTCCCCTTCATCGTATGACAGACTCCAGAGAGGGCAGAAATGGGGTTTTCCATAGTCGATAACTAGAGATGAAATATAATTGGATTCTGACATCCTGCCCCCTTAAAAACAAGATAGATCCACCTGAAAGAAAAACAAACCAGGTATACAATGTAGACAGGCTTTTTAGGATACTCTGTATGAAACTTCTTTAATAGCTTTGGGGCTCTAACATGACGTTTATGGACCCACTCATTTTGTGAGGCAGGGAGGTGTTTCCATGCAACTAGGTACTGAGTCGCTCCATGATATCTCCTAGAATCTAGGATTTCCTTTATTTCTAAGTGTTGTTCGCCCTCCACCATGATTGGAGGTGGGGGGGGATTTTTGGTCATAACGATGACTGATGCTCTCTTTTCAGCAAGCTGCAATGAAAAATTGGATGTATTTGCCTGAGATTTTTGGGTAATTCTAATTCTACTGTTACTGGGTTTATGATTCTTTTAATTGGAAAAGGCCCTATATATTTTGGTCCAAGTTTTTTACAGGGTTGTAGGGACTTTAGGTATTTTTTAGATAAGTACACTATTTCTCCTATAATGAATGGTGTAGGCTCAACCCTTTTTTTATCGGCTTGTGCTTTGTATGCCTGCCTAGCTTCATCTAGTGCTTTTCTAACTATTGGCCAGGTGTTTTGTAATTGTTCCATCCATTCTTTCAGTGATGGGATCGCCGGTTCGTTTGGGGTTAGTTCTGGCATGGGGTTGAAACTTTGACCGCTGGCTATTTGAAAAGGAGTGTAACCTGTGCTGGAGTGGACTGCATTATTGTAGGCAACTTCTGCGAAAGGGAGTAGGTCCGTCCAATTTGTTTGCTGGAAATTAATAAAGCATCTTAAATATTGCTCAAGTACTGAGTTACAATGTTCTGCTTGTCCATTTCCTTGTGGATGATGGCTTGATGTCAGTCCCTGAGTGGTCCCTAAGAGGGATAAAAATTCCTTCCAAAATGCAGACGTAAATTGCACTCCCCTACCAGAGATGATGTGTTGGGGTGCCCCATGCAATCTGTAAATGTGCTGGACGAAAAGTTTTGCTAAGGCTTTTGCGGTGGGAATCTTTTGGCAAGGGATAAAGTGCACCTGTTTGGAAAACAAGTCCGTGACGATCCAGACAACAGTATTCCCATTGCTTTCTGGTAATTCCACTATAAAATCCATGGCTATTTCCCTCCAGGGGGCTGAGGGATTTGCCACTGTTTGTAACAGTCTGGGCGATTTCCCTTGCAACCTCTTGGCAGTTACACACTTTGGGCAGCTGGCCACGTAACTTTCTATGTCCTTTTTTATGGATGGCCACCAAAATTGCCATTTAATTAAGTGTAATGTTTTTACAAATCCAAAATGCCCTGCTGATTTTGTGTCATGGCAAAGCTGCATGAATGTGACTCTTTGGGTTGTTGGTATATATAACTTTTCCCCCACCCAAGGCAGCCCGTCTCTCATTGTGCACACATTTTTGTTTTTCTGGAACCATTCATCTGTTTCCAAACTTTTCCGGAATTCAATTCCGGTTTGGCTGCCCAGCTGTGGTTTTAATTTAGCTATGGCTCTGGTGGTTACTGACGCTGCCAGTTGTGATTCTACCATCATCGGTTTAGAGTCGGTGGCTCGCATGCTGTTATATTCGGGCATGCGAGATAGTGCATCTGCCATGAAGTTCTTTCCCCCCGGCAAATGCTTGAGCGTAAATTGGAACTGGTGAAAATGCTGGGACCAGCGGGCTTGCTTGGGGTTGAGCTTCCTGGGTGTTTTCAGGGCTTCCAAATTTTTGTGCTCAGTCCACACCTGGAAAGGGATTTTGTTGCCTTCAAGGAACTGGCGCCACGTGAGTAATGACCACCGAATCCCGTATGCCTCTTTCTCCCATACGGGCCAGCGCTGTTCCGTTTCCGTGAGTTTCTTGGATGTATATGCACAGGGTTGAAATACCCCTTCATCATTTTCTTGTAATAGTACAGCTCCCACTGCCACATCACTTGCATCCGCCTGTATTACGAAGGGCTTATCCATGTCTGGGTGCCTCAGTACTGGTTCGGCAGAGAAAAGTCTCTTTAATCTCTCAAACGCTGCTTGGCACTCCATTGTCCATGTTAGTGGCTGGCTAGGTTTTACTGAGGATGCTCCCTTCATTTTTAGTAAGTTCGTGAGGGGCAGGGCTATCTGGGCAAATGGGGGGATGAATTGGCGGTAAAAGTTTGCGAAGCCTAGGAAACTTTGCAGTTGCTTTCTTGTGCGGGGTGGTGCCCATTCTAATACTGCTCTGACCTTCTCAGGGTCCATTTCAATGCCCTGTGGGGATACGCGATAACCTAGGTAGTCTATCCTTTCCTGGTGGAATTCGCATTTCGAGAGTTTGGCATATAGGTGGGTGGCTCACAGTTTCTTTAAGACCACTCTGACTAGGTTGACATGTTCCTCTTTTGATTTGGTGAAGTTAAGAATGTTGTCTAAGTAAACCAGGACCCCCTTCAATAGGTGCTCCCTTAGAACGTCATTGATTAATTGCATAAATACTGCGGGCCCCCCTTGTAATCCAAATGGCAAGACTTTGAATTGGTAGCACCCCATGGGACAGTTAAATGCGGTCTTCCATTCATCCCCTTCCTTAATTCTCACGCGATAGTAAGCTTCCCTTAGGTCTAGTTTAGAAAAAAATTTCCCTTTCGAGAGGTGTGACAACATGTCTTTCATGAGGGGCAGAGGGTATAGGTTGCTTTCACTGATTGTATTCAGGGCCCTATAATGCACGCATAAGCATAAAGAGCCGTCCTTCTTCTCTCTAAAGAGGACCGGGGCAGCCACTTTGGGCTTGGCTGGTTCAATGAACCCCCTTTCTAGGTTTTTCTTTATGAATCTTTCCATTTCCTCCTCCTTTGGGCTCATGGAGTATAATCTGGGCTTCAGGAATTTTGCCCCAGGCTTGAATTCAATGGCACAGTCTGTGGGTCGGTGGGGGGGGGAGCTCATCCGCCCTCTCCTCACTGAAAACTTCAGCAAGGTCTCTTTATTCCTCTAGTATTTCTGGTAGTCCCTTTTCCTCTCCCATGGATGCTTTTTCTGTTCTTGATTCTGGTAGCCCCCCTTGGGATTTTAAGTCCATAGGGTCCCCCTTTGGGAATTCACCCAGGGGTTCCATTTTTTTAACCATTCCATCCCTAGGATCATCGGGCATTCCATGCCTGGGGTCACCACAAACGTTATGTCTTCCTCATGTTTGCCCAGGGAGAGGTGTATTGGTAAAGTGGCTAGGGTAGCTGGCACCCCCCCCTGCTATGGGCCCATCTAACTGGCCAAATGAGATTGGTTGTTTCAGTCTCCTTGACGAAATGCCCAGATTCCCCACTAGCGTCGGGCTAATGAGGCAGCGGGTGCAGGCAGAGTCTATTAAGGCTTTCACCTTGACAGCTTCGGGTATTGGGGGAATTAATATAGTCACTGTCTGACTCTTGAGGATGGGTGTGATGCGTCCACTTACCAGGGGTTCGCCTTCCGAGCTGTCATCTGAGGCATCCACCAGCCCTGCGGTGTAGGATGGAGTTCTTTCCCCCTGCTGAGCAGAGGTGAGGGATTCCACAGCCTCCATCATTCTCATGGCAGGTTCTTTTGGCTTAGCTGGAGACTTTCCGGATTTGCTGGCCGGTGATCTGTCTGGGTTGTGCTGGGGGGCTTTTGAGCGGCATTCTACAGCCCGATGCCCTTCTCTCCCGCACTTGAAACACCCCATTTGCTTCTTGGCCGTAGCCGATGGTTTCACTGGTTCACGTGTCAACTCAGGCGGTGAGCGGCTCCATTGTTTTCCTCGGTGGTGTCGATTTCTGCTTCCTCTGCCAAGATGTACCATTCCTCAAGTTGGTGTGGGTCCCCTCGGGGCAGACAAGCGTCATATTGGTCATAATTTAGTCAGTCTTTGAAATGGCTAAGGAGGATGTCTTCCAGTCAGTTCAGTTTGCTGACAATGGCCCAGAATTCTTGCATATATTCGGCTACCGGGCGTTTGCCTTGCCTCATCGTTTTGATCCTTTCACGGGCTTTGCGATCAGCCAGGGGGTCCTCAAATCGCCTTCTCAGAGAGGACATGAAACGGTTGAAGTCGTTGAGCTCTGGGGCATTGGAGTCGTGCAAGTTCACCACCCAATCTGCGGCCGGCCCGTCCAGAGCAGATTGCACGATCCGGATACGGGCTTTGTCGCTGGGGATGTGCCGCCCATATTCCTCCATGTAGCTGAGGAGTTGGGTTAGGAAAAATCCCAAGCGTGTTGGCTTCCCCTTGAATCTCACGTCCAGCGGTGGGAGTCTTTGAATGGATAGGTGCCTTCGTTGTTGGTGGTAGTGTCTTCCATCCAGATCGCTATCTGCGGGTAGGCAGGGAGTGGGGGCTACTGGATCAGCAGATGTCCCCGGGGCTGCAGGTTCCACTTCCCCCTCGGTGTCTCTCCCTTTGCGGCTCCAGGAGCTGGGGCAGCCGTAGTGCTCAGAATTCTCCTCTCCTAGGGAGCTGAGAGTTCTCTTCATCAGCTCAATAGCTTTCTCTAGGATCCAGTCCGAGTACGGTGCCCAGGTCCCTTCCTCTTCAGTTGCGTGCAGGGATTTCTCCATCTCCTGCTTCCATTCTGGTTGGTTGGCCCCCCCGTCTCAGGGTCACCTTTCTTGATTTCTTTTCCCATTCGCTTTTCTTTCCAACGCCCATTGACCACCGAGGTTTGTGGTCTCATGTCTCCACCACCTCTTCTCCTGAGGAATCTGACCTCTCAGATCCCAACATCTGGCAGGGTTTCATTCAGGGCAGCAGCTCCCTTCCCGGGGAGTTTTCTCCCTTCCGTGCTCCGTCGTCTGACATGGTAATATTTGCAAAGTCCCCCGGCAAGGTTCTCCCTTCCAGGTGGACTAATTCTGCAAGTCCTGTCTAATGTAAGGACCCACCCCACTTTGCATCTTAAGAAGACAGAACTCTTGGAATATTTCTTCCAACAGGCATCTTTATTAAGAGAAAATGGTTGCAGGCGTTCTAGACAGGACTTGGGGCCAAGCCCTATGGTTCAAGGTTTTAAGGGGTTCCCAGCAACCCCACCTGTTAGAGAATTTTAATTTCTCTGTTGGTGAAAAATAAATCAGAAGCTCTCACAGTTGACTGCATTTAGCTGATTCAAATAAATTTCTTTATATTCATATTAAAATATTTACAATACCATACATTCTTCTTTACAGCAACATAGCTCAATGAAGACTTCTTACAGAGAGATACAGAGACAAACCTGAGACTGGAAATCCAGCTCCTAACTCGATACCGTTTGCACAGACTCAGTAGCACTTTCTTCACATTGGCTGACTGAGTTACCACATGACTCTTCCTGCTCATGAATATTCCAACACTCCTCCCTTCATGACAGGAAGAGACATCAGACCTATTGACTTAATACATTTTCCATAGTGAACACCACCCAATGGTTTAGTCATCATGTCTGCCAAATTATCCACAGAAGAACAATGATGTAAACTAATCAATTTTCTTTTTACAGCTTCCCTGACATTACAATACTTAATGTCTACATGTTCTTCATCCTTTCACCAGTTGCCATTTTTATACAGGAAGCATTGTCTTCAAATTTATTTATTTATTTATTTATTTAATTTCTATGCTGCCCGATTCCGGAGAACTCAGGGCGGCTCACAACATGATAGAAATTACAATAAAATACATAAATATAAAAACCCTTAGTTAAAAAATAAACCAATCATTCCACAAACATACACACAAACATACACTGGCTAGGGGCAAGGTGTTAGCTGCCCCAGGCCTGCCGGCAAAAGTATGTTTTAAGCAATTTACGAAAGGCGGAGAGGGTGGGGGCGACACGGATCTCCGGGGGAAGTTGGTTCCAGAGGGCTGGGGCCACAACAGAGAAGGCTCTTCCCCTAGGCCCCGCCAGGCGACACTGTGGGCCCTAACCGGCCACTGGGATTCATGAGGCAGCAGACGGTCCCATAAATAACCTGGTCCGATGCCATGTAGGGCTTTATAGGTCATAACCAACACTTTGAATTGGGTTCGGAGACCAATTGGCAGCCAATGCAGCTCGCGGAGTGATGCCGAAATGTGGGCATTTCTAGGCAAGCCCAACACTGCTCGCGCGGCTGCATTCTGCATTACCTGAAGTCTCCGAACATTTTTCAAAGGTAGCCCCATGTAGAGAGCATTGCAGTAGTCGAACCTTGAGGTGATAAGGGCATGAGTGACTGTGAGAAGAGACTCCCGGTCCAAATAGGGCTGCAACTGGTGCACCAGGCGAACCTGGGCAAATGTCCTCCTCGCCACAGCCGAAAGATGATGTTCCAAATTTAGCTGTGGATTGAGGAGGACGCCCAAGTTGCGGACCTTCTCCGAGGGGGTCAAAAGCTCCCCCCCAGGCTAATGGACGGATAGATTGAAATATCTTTGGGAGGCAGAACCCATAGCCACTCCGTCTTGTTGGCGTTGAGTTTGAGCCTTTACAGATTCTTTTACATTAATATTTAAATCTTGCAACAACTGTACATACCATGTTACTTCAGAACACAATTCAGATAAAGCAATAAACTCTGCTTCCGCTGTTGAAATAGCAACAGTTGTTTGTTTTCTGGACTTCCATCCAATCAGAGTCCCTCCAAAGAATATTATAATCCCAGAATTTGATTTCCTTGTGTTTATGTCATTTGCATAGTCACTATTGACATAACACTTTAATTTCAATTCCTCAGTAATCTGTATTTGAAGACCCAAATTTATGGTTCCCTTTAAATATCTGAGAACCCTTTTTACACCCATCCAATGTAACTTTGTAGGTGCAGCAGTAAAACGACTCAAAATGCTTACTGCGCAAGCTATGTCTGGTCTGGACCACTGTGATAGATAT
This sequence comes from Bothrops alternatus, assembly GCA_034064705.1. Classification (NCBI taxonomy): domain Eukaryota; kingdom Metazoa; phylum Chordata; class Lepidosauria; order Squamata; family Viperidae; genus Bothrops; species Bothrops alternatus. Next base: position 1,276,799 of record JARGCV010000105.1, on the reverse strand, counting down.
AACAAACTCCCTATTGCTGAGTGATATATCTCTTGATCACAGGTTTCACCTTTGTCCGCTGCCAACGCCAGTGCTAATCTTATACTCTCACTTTTCACAGTTGGCGCAAATACTTCATGGTCTCCCATGGATTTCATCTCTTTATCCATGGCCTCCTTCCATCTTTCTTGTTCAGCTTTTGGTAATGCCAACACTTATTTATAACTTCTTGGCTCATACCACACATTGCAAACCTTTACCTTGCTGGCAGAATACGTGTCAGGTGGAATTCCTTTGTTACATCGCTCTGACCTACGTGGTATTAACTGCTCCTGTGTCTCAAGTCTTTCTGGTTTCATGTCTTGTTCAGCCTCTCCTCCCTGAACATTGACATCTTCAATAATCATTTTTCCACCATTAAATGAGTTATTGTCGTTAAATAGATCACCGTCATTAAGTGAGACATACCCAGAATTTGCATTAATTCTGTCCCAATTTTGTTCTGCAAAATTAGCAGACCTTGAAATTACAATTCTTTTACTTCCATAGCTAAAGCGATATCCTTTTGAGCCTGGCTCATAGCCCACAAACCTGAGCTTTCTTGCCTTTTGCTGTCCCTTTCTTCTAATTGCTTTCGGAATATGTACCCATGCAGTACTTCCAAAAATTCTCAAATGTGCCAGTGATGGCTTTCTCCCATATAGAATGGCATATGGAGTATTATTAATGGAGGAACTCCACAGCCTGTTAACTATATAATTGGCAGTCAATATGGCTTCTCCCCAATATGACCTGCTCATACCAGAATCCTCTAATAATGAATCTTTCATTGTTTGCAAAACACCATTCCTTCTTTCAGCCACACCGTTCTCTGCTGCTGTGTAAGGATTTGTACGTCTGTGTCTTATCCCCAACTGCCCCAACCATTGTTGGAATTTAGTTGACATAAATTCAGTACCTCTGTCAGTTTACAACTGACACACTTGTTGTCTGTACCTTCTCTCTACAAAACTTACCCACTGTTTGAATTGTTGTAGCACCTCTGTCTTTCCTCTAAGCAAGTTGCAAAAACTATACCTGCTGTAATCATCAACAATTACCAGTGCATATTTTGTTCCTCCCAAACTGGCTTGCATAGGTCCCACCAGATCTGCATGGACCAGCTCTAGAGCTCTTTTTGTTTGTCTTGTGCTATATTTACTAATTGGGAATGCCTTTGACTTCGATGCTTTGCATACTGCACAGTCCAAATATGTTTTGCATCCCTTCAAATTTAGCCCTTCTGCAAACTCTTGCATTTGCTGCAAAACTTTAAAGCTTGCATGGCCAAGTCTTCTATGTAGAAGATGAAAGCACGAATCATGCTCTGCAACATTCTTAAATATATGGGAACATTGACCCTTTTGTCCCTGCAATACATATAGATTATCTTCCTTTATGCCATCTGCACAAATATTCCCATTCCTTTTGATGAGACACTTCCCATTTACAAAAATGATCTCAAAACCTTGTTTGTCTAAATTAGACACACTTAACAAATTATGTTCCATCTCAGGTACACAAAGCACATTGGTAAACTTTGATTCCAAATACGGAATTTTTACATCGCCTTTTCCGATGAGTTTTGCTTTCTGGCCATTTGCCAAAGCCACAGCTTCTTGTGCTACTGAAACAAACCTGCAAAATAATTCAGAGTCATTAACAATTGTTTGACTTGCCCCACTATCTATTAGCCACTTGTCTCTGTTGTTGCTATAGCAAACTTTTGCAACACCAAAATGTTCCTTTTGCAAATCAGTCTTTTTTGCTTGCACAAATGTCCTTCGCTGCAAATTGTTCCTCTGCAAACAGTTCCTTTTCAGATGTGTGTTTGTTCCACAAATGTAGCAATTATTTTCTTGCTGAGCTCTCTGCTTGCAAAATCTCTCTTTTGATGCAACTTGGTCCCATCTGCTCCTTGTTTCTTCTCTGGAGACTTGCAGTCTGGACCCCCTCCTCAGGAATTTCACCTCCTCGTGGCTGTTCCTAAAATGTTGCTTTTCTTCTTCATTAAGCAAACATGCCTTTAAACCCTCAAAATTTAAGTCTTGCTCTTCTTTACACTCAAATATCACAAAAACTGTGTCCCAGGTTTTATCTAAACTGTTCAACACCAATAAAACCTTCTGGGACTCAGGGAATTTAATCCCACGTTGTTCTAAGTCCAAAAATAAACTTTGCATTATATTTAAATGCTGTTCCACAGACTCACCTGGTTGCAAACAGGCCCTGTAAAATTTTCTTGACAATTGCACTATATTGCATGCAGAAACATTCACGTGCACAGCTCTCAACTTCAACCAAATCTCCTTTGCAGTCTTTAAATTTGCAACATTTAGAAATTGTTCATCATCTAAATTCAAGATGAGATAAGCCATTGCTTGATCATGACTTTTCTGAACAGCAGCTGCAAACACTTGTGGTGGATTTTCTACTATATACCACAGCTCTTTAGCTTTCAGGAAACATTCCATTTTAGCAGCCCACACAATGTAATTTTTCTGGCCCAAATGAGGCACAGAGTTTTCCTCAAATTCCATTGCAGCCATTCTGCTAATTCTGCCTTGTTCTTATACTTTCTAAACACAGGCAATTTCTTCCAGCTTTAAATTACAATGCAGTCCTTAGTAAGCTCTGGGCCCATAACCTGTTAGAGAATTTTAATTTCTCTTTTGGTGAAAAATAAATCAGAAGCTCTCACAGTTGACTGCATTTAGCTGATTCAAATAAATTTCTTTATATTCATATTAAAATATTTACAATACCATACATTCTTCTTTACAGCAACATAGCTCAATGAAGACTTCTTACAGAGAGATACAGAGACAAACCTGAGACTGGAAATCCAGCTCCTAACTCAATACCTTTTGCACAGGCTCAGTAGCACTTTCTTCACATTGGCTGACTGAGTTACCACATGACTCTTCCTGCTCATGAATATTCCAACACCACCCCACCCCATCATCCTTCCAGTGACAATCCCAGGCATTACATTTCCACCCCTTTTTCCTCACTGCCGGCGGAAGGGAGACTTCAGAGGGGAGTAGATGAAAGCTGATGGCCCCTTTGTTATGGTTAGTCCTTTTGGTGGTATCCACATTCAGTCCCTTTTGAAGTTGTACCGAAAGAAGTGAGGGCCATAAAACCCCTTTGTTCACCCCCCCTTCCCCTTCATCGTATGACAGAATCCAGAGAGGGCAGAAATGGGGTTTTCCATAGTCGATAACTAGAGATGAAATATAATTGGATTCTGACACTTTCCACAAAATTACGGCTTGGAAGTTAATGATGTTCAGTTAAAGACATTTGATTACAGCAAAAAACTAGTAAAATCAATAAAGAATGCTCATTCGGTTGATACTATGTCATTTGTTGCTGAAGTACCATTTTTTAAGTATGTCTGTAAAAAGTGTGGCAACCACTTTGATTTTAAGGGTTGTATATGCTCCCCACCTCCATATTATATCATACTGGGAAACGGCATGTGCAATTGTGTCATGGCTTTGTCGGATCCCTGTTCGGAGGAGGAGGAGTTGGAACCAGGACCGTCTGACAGGGATAGCATGGTCCCCTCCGAATGAGTGGAGAGTCCAGGGGCTGAGGATGAGGCAGTCCCAGGGCCATCTGCTAATGGAGGGGGGAGGCGGCCACCGCCTGCAGGAGTGGATCAGCTGCAGAGAGCCAGAAGAGATGACAGGCTCCAAACCACCTCTGACGAGGATCAGCTGCCTCCTCCTCCTGATCCGCGGGCAAGGAGAGCGGAGAAGAGGGAGGCACAGAGGAAGTTGGCAAGGCTGCTTGCGAGGAAGCAGCCCCACCCCTCCTCACAAGGAACATCTGGGGAACAGTGATTTAACCAGACACTGGGGGAAGGTGTTTTTGGCAGGAACACCTGTTTGCTTTGATGTGCACTTTCCCGGCTTTCATGAATACTGCCTTGTGAACCTTGGATCGTGTTTCTTGGCTCTGAACTTCGGACTTCACTTGTGGACTTTGGACTTGACTCTCTGACCTTAGACTCTTGGATCGTGCTTTGGTTTTTGGAACTCTGGACATGTGTTACAGAGTTGGTATTTGTGGGTATTGTTACTTCTCTCTTTTCCTCGTGGGTCGGCTAGGACTTAGTTCATGGAACTGGGGAATTCAGACTGAGGGAAAATTGAGGGCTGGGGTGGAGCTTCATCGGCACCATTGGTGGTTTGTTTGGCGCTGTGTTAAGTGTGCAATAAATGGACTCTACTTAACCTCTGCCTTGCCAGCATGACGGGTCAGAACAAATTGTGAATCAGACTGCTGGGAAGTGGTATGGGATGGCAAGCTATTTGTGGCCGGCTATGTAGGAAGCCTCAAAGCCTAGAATAATAATTGAGAGTAGATGTGACAAGGATTGAGAAAACAGTTGCTGAAAGCAGTTTGATAGAAGTTTGTGCTTGCATTTTGTAGCAGACCTATTCATTCATTCGTTCATTCATTCTTACCTCCCCCCACTTTTCTATTGTCTAGCTAGTGTTCCATGTGCTGCTGGCCCTGCTGAAAAGGCCTACTGGAACAGATCTCCCAGAGTACGGCACACATCATCATTAGATACCATCCTTGGATCATACCTTATGGGCCAGTGACCTTGGAATGCTGAAGGAGTTCCCTTGTCATATATGAGTGACAAATCCACTCAGGTACTGGGGCTATCCTTCAACATATAGAAGGATCAACATGGGAGCAGGTATCAAAGAGCAAAGGTGTTGCAAATCAAGAAAGCTAAATATTGTCTGCATTGAATTTGCTAATTTGGCTGCTTAAAAATCGGAGGTGATCATTATGTGTTTCAATGCAGACTTTAGTCAGAATGCCTAATTTTAATTGAAAAGGCTCACACATAAAGGAACAGAGAGGTTGCAGATTCAAAAATCAACTTTTTGCCTTTGTATCTTTAGCCCTTTTACTTGTAGCTTAGATACACCCCTCCAGTACCTTCCAAATCCTGTACAATTCTGTCTCTAGTCAGGCTATGTTCCACCTACTAACGAAACACATGCCAATGCCAAGTTTAGGAGATGTTTTCCTTCATCTCCTAGTGATGATTGTCCCTGGTCATTGCTAGAGTTCCTAGTATTTCATTCTGCAGTGTGTGTTACACAACTACAGAAATGTGGTTTCTAGTGTGGTTTAGGTGTTCTAGGAACTCCAGCTTTAATCTGAGATAAGAAATAAACATTGTAATCTGCATGGCTAAAATTGTACAGACATGCTTCACAAAAAGTATGAAGTGAAAAGGGATATATTTGCTCACAACATACCATTCTTTACCTAATTTCACTCATACATACCCTGTCCTCCTTTCCAGCAGCCATGTCTATTGCAAGAAAAGCAAGAACTTGTGGGACCTTTAAAAATAGATGTACTGCATACATTATCATGAACTAGAGCCTGCTTTATCAATACATTGGCTGTTTATCTCTCAAATCACCTTTAGGCTATGAAAGTTTATACCATTTCAAATTCTGTTAGTCCCTTAACGTGCTACAATATTCTGTACAATAATTAGGTTAGTAGGCAAGCAAGTCAAAGTGTCCTCAGTTTAATTCAAATTTAGGGGTACATAGCTTATGATCCCCAGGCTCCTTTTTTACAGCCCTTGCAGCTATTTTCATTGCCTGTTGCTGAAAATAGTATACTGTCTTGCATTTTGAGATAGGAAACCTACAAAAACAGTAGTGAATGCCTTGAAACACATTTAACATACTTTTTAAAAAATGAAGAAAACCCATCACACTTTCCCAAGAGCCCCAGGTAGAAAAACCGTAAAAGGTCTCATTTATTTTACATAATTGTTTTGCTTGTTGGGACCCATTGGTCTCTTGTTACAAAAAGGTTGTCCATTTATGGTCAACAAAAGTATGATACTATATCTGAACTCAAGTATCTTCTTATGCTGATTCTCAGAGACCAAGGATTATGCATCTGACTATTCAGTGTCTCCTATCCCCAAGTGCTAAGATGTGTAAGTGGTATTTATTTTTTTTCAAAATTCATGTCAGTATTCTACAATGCATTATGGTATACTTGCAAAATTGTTGTGCATCAGGGTATGAAGACAAGAGAATTGTCACTCCATGTCAGCTCAAAAGGTACTATAGACATGTAAAATGATAAATACACATACTATATATTACATTACATTACACTGAAATGTCTTAATTCATAGATGCTATACACCTCAAATAAACAGGAATGTAACATGGCTCTTCTTATGTTCTTATGGATGATGATAAATGCACTTTATGGTAAAGCTGAATGCCCCTGTCGAGTGCAAGCAGTTCTGTAAGCAGAAGTTGATTTTCTTGTGATGAGGGTGCAAGAAAAAAAATGAGTTGCAGTCTACCAGTCATAAGCATGTGGAGTCCTGATGCTTGTTCCCCAATAAAATGTAAATGTTTAGTCCTTGGAACAACAGCACTGTCTGTCTTTGTTTGCTTTGTGATTCTTGGCAATAAAACAAATCAGACTTTGGGCACGCAACCCTCAGAGAAATTTCATAATTTCTGCAGGTTCTGTGAAGTTAGGCAAAATGTAAGCAGCTTTCAGAAAGGATGCTATGTTAGTTTATCGTAACAAAGATGATAGGGAACTAGTTAAAACCTAACAATTGATCATGAGAACACTGCCACAAAGGCTTCTACCAGAATTAATATGTTAGCCTTTAAAGTAGAATCTAAACAAGAATTGCTAAGTTAATATGAGTATAAACCCACTGATAGCATCTCTGTTCAGGCTTTTGGTAAGTCATAATCTTTGTAGCTTTCTAAGAACATCTCTCCTTTTCCCTCCTCATCTGGACATTCTTTTCTAAGGAGCCAGATCTTTGTTGCTTTACAAACAGATAAAGGTGTAGGGAAGGTGTTGTACAGACTTAATGGGCAACATAATTTCATAGAGAGGGCGGCTATGAAAGGGCCTGTTTCTGGGTCCTAGCCACCTTGATCTGCCAAGAAGGAACTCAAAGTATGCCTTCGTGGATGGATCCAACAAGATGGACCCTCTGGAATCCAATAGATGACCTGGAACTAAGCTATGTAACAACCAACAGTTTGAATGAGGAAAGGTATTTCAACTCTCTACATGTCTATTTCCCTCGTGAACAAAATGCTGGTTTGACTGCATGCACATATTCACTCACACTATGAGCTGTAGCAAGAAGGTGCCCACCATCTATAAGATGTCTATCTTACAGATATACCTTCCTTCTCTGCACATTTTGTGGTTGCTGTGTGTGACTTGCTATCTGCTGTAATCAGGCAAAACATTTTAAAGCTTTGGGGTTGAGACTTTTGAGGTATGCCTTTCCTGTAGATTATTTGTCCTTGTGGTTTTCAGACTTGATTGCTTCTCAAACCACTTTCCTCCTCTTTCCTGCTTGGGAAAAGCTGTTCTGATGACCATTAGCCTAATAACTTTGGAAATTTTCCACCATACCATGGAAGGCTTGGTCAGAACATAAGAAGTGTATAAAATCATGCATGGGATAGAAAATGTGGATAGAGAAAAATTCTTTTCTCTATCACACAATACTAGGACAAGGGGGCACTCCCTAAAGCTTATAGCTAAGAAAGTGAGGACAAATAAAGGGAAATATTTCTTCACCCAGAGGGTCGTTGATTTATGGAATTCACTTCCTGAAGGGGTCGTGACAGCTGTCAGCCTTGACAGCATCAAGGCAGGGCTAGATAGATTCATGGATGCAAAGTGTATTGGTGGTTATTAAAACAGATGTCCATGTGCCGCCTCTATGTTGGTTGAGGCAGGCAGGATTCCCTTGAGTACCATTTGTTTGGGGGTCAAGGGAAAGGGAGGGTTTTGCCTTCTCTTTCTGCTCAAGATCCCCATGTACATTTGGTGGGCCACTGTGTGACACAGAATGCTGGACTCGATGGGCTTTGGCCTGATTCAGCATGGCTCTTCTTATGTTATGTTCTTATGTACCCTAGGGCACTCTGTATTGTTGAACCTTCTGAGTGGAATTCCCCTATACCCATCAGCTCAAAACCAGATCTTGTGTGCTACTGTATTCAATTGAGACTAGAGACAGCTTGTTCCTTGCTGCCTGCTGTGGATGATGTGATAAGCATGAAATCTACCAACCAGTTAATTGTCTTTATTTACTTGCTGTTGGCATGACTGCCCTCCACAGAGTAGTTTGGACTGCTAGGCAGTCCCCATACTGTCTGTTCCAGGCACAGTTAAGATTTATTATTTATGTGTTATACTTTTATGCTACCCATTCCCAAATGCTCATTATTTTGTTTAAAAACAAAAAGTCAATAATATTTAAAACCAGAAGGGATAAAACTTGTGTGTCCATGAAACCCACCTTCAGTCATAACTCTCTCTCCTTTGCAAGACAGAACAAGTCTTTACAGCTTTGTTAAAGCCATGGAGGGATCAAGATTTCCTACCTAGGCAGGAAATTTGCTGAGTCTGTACTTGTTGAATACAGCGATTTCAGTAAGCTTTCTGTGAAGCCTTTTAAAGTTATTGTAGACTTTCGAGTTTCAAAAGCTCTAATCAATAAAACATTTTCTTTGCCCCTCCTACACCAGTTCTTCAGTATGTGAGAATTGTATTTTTGGCTCCTTCCTCTAACAGGCTGCCTAGGAAATAGGGGAGGGGAAAAAGAAAAAAAAGGTGTTGACTTCCAACTCTCTTTGGCGCAGTAGAAGATAACATTAGAACCTCAACTTTTTACTTTTATATAATATATGCTAGCCATTTCTATAACAAACCTATCTAATCAACAAAACCAAAATCAAAGTTTCATTTTTCCATCACAAGCACAAAATCCAGAAGCGGTTTCCAAATAAAAGCCAGATTAGATATATTCTTTTTTTTTTAAATGTATTTTATTGGTATTTTTTAATATACAAACAATCATCAACAAAACATAAATACAATTTCCAGTACTTCTAATAGTAATAACTCAACTGAAAATAAACATCTCAAACAGTTAACCTTCATCCTTCTCTATCTCCATCCTATTCCCCTTTCTTGTCAACTTCCACTTAAATCAACCTTCACTCCACCAAAGGCCACCCAAACAACCCTTTAATAACAATGATTAAATATTCTTCCACCAACCCCAAATACAGTTGAGAAAACATCATCTCTAAAATTATAATCCCTCCCTAACCCTCAACTTCCCAGAATGATTACAGGGTATAACAAAAGAAAACCCCACTACGTCAAACAAAATTATTATATAGTCTTAACAAGAATTTTAAACTATATAATATATACATTCTCTGAATCAAATCAATCCCTTAGACAAAACACAAAAGAAAAAAGTCATCTTATTAAAATTAAACAGATAATATTAAAAATAACAATATCAATAAATCCCTCAATTCAAAAAAAAAATATAACATCTTGTTAAGAATAATATTTATCATTTACATCTAAACCGTCAATCTAAGTCAAATCTAATAAATTTAATTTATAATAATATATCTTGATATATCATTTAAACATCCTATCTTACAACTTACTTATAATCTCAATCTTTAAATCAACCCATAATCTTAGATTAACCTTAATTCTCTCATTTAGTTATAAATTTCATTTAATCAATCAACTTCTGGGCTCTCTCATAAAAACAAACTATTTGTACCATTTCTAACTTACATTCCAGTCTAATGTCAAACCTAGATCATCAAAACAAATACATCCTTCATCAATTTAATTATGTCAACCATTAATCATCTTACTCGTATTCTTAGTCCTTAATTCAGTCCATAATTTTAAATTACCCAAACATCCTTACATACAGTTTTAAATTTCATTACTTCAAACGAATTCTAGGTTTTCTTTTTAACCAAATACACCGCCTTAACAAGGCCACCCATCCAAATAATAAATCTCTCTTCTTTATTTCTTCGACCCCATAAATAAATTGCTTCTTGAGTTGAGTCGTGCTTTCTTGAATCAAATCCTCTTGCTTTCCATAAATAAACTGTTCATCAAACCGAATCCATTTATAGTCTAATTGCTTCATAAAATGAAACAAAGTCTCTCTTTTGTCAATTAAATCCTCTTCTTGCTGCCCGGCTGGACAGAATTCCCCTTCTTGAAACAAAACCTCTTGCTCTCCATAAACAAACTTTCCATCTAGCAAAATCCAGTTGTAATCTTTATTCTCAAAACTATCCTCTTCTCTTCCCTGTTGATCTTCTGATTTCTCTTGTGTTGTATAATAGTCAGCAGACAATTGTAAATCAGTTTCATTTGAAGAAAAAGTTCCAGTTAATTGATCTAACTCCTCTCCATGTTCAGATTGTAAAATAAATTGTTCAGCAGTCGGTTGTATATCAACTTCATTTGGAAGAAAGAATTTAGCTAATTTAATTAATATTTCTGTAGAAGCCTCTTTCAAAGATGCTTTAATCTCTTTCAAACATGCTTTAATCTCTTTAAAGTCTTGGGTAAAAATCTTCTGTGTATCAGACCTTTTTTCATAAAATTCATCAGTATGATCCAACATAGGTTTAACATTTGGCTGTAAATTCCACTCCATTTTAAATTTCAAATAATCACAGCCGTCTCTCTAGCTGCGCTTAAGGAAACAGGAAGAGAGAAAAAAGTAACAGTTCCACTTTCACTTCCAGCACTTTCCTTAACAATGAAAATAGTGAAAGCTAAACGCCATTTTGAAACATTATGTTGATTGTAGACGTTAGAAATGTATAACCAAAAAGAAACAATAAAAATACTTGCAATCCCTTTAAGACTCCTGTAGTCATTTAGCCTGCTTACAGTCTCTCCAGTGTTAGCTTTTAAAAAGGCAGAAGTGGTCGCGGCGTCTTTCTCTGTCCGAAGACAGAAGCGTCTCTGGATAGGAACGTCCTCCGGAGCTATAGGGAGCTCACTCTTAATCCCTGGAAACTTATTTTCCAGGGATTTAAGAAGGCTCAACCTTGCTCCCGATGCTCTACACCTCTCCTTTGCCCGGAGAGGGGATTTTTCACCGCGAAAAAACAGCTGGTGTGCGCTGTTTTTCGCGGCTTTACAGATCCAGATGACGGAGTCTCACAGAGGAGACCCTAGCGGCGCCGGCGGAGCCACCGGAAGCTCTCAGATTAGATATATTCTTATCTTTGAATAAAGCAGCGGTTCTCAACCTTTTTCAGGCCGAGACCCCGACCTGCGCCACCCATGTGCGGCGTGACGGCCCGCATCGCGCATGCGCGGCGCCCCGCATTGCGCATGCGTGGCACGCACAACGGCCCGCATCGCGCATGCGCGGCGCGACGGCCCGAACCGTGCATGCGCAGCGCACACGCGACAACCTGAACCGCGCATGTGTGGCGCGCGTGCAACGGCCCGAACCGTGCATGCGTGGCACGCGCGCAACGGCCCAAACCGCGCATGCGCGGCGCGACGGCCCGAATTGCGCATGCGCGGCGCGCGTGACGACCAAGGGGAAATGGGGAAAAAATGGCGGACTGCGGTGTTTGGCGACCCCCATGAAACGGTCGTTCAACCCCAAATGGGGTCGCGACCCACAGGTTGAGAACCGCTGGAATAAAGGAATCAATTTAACCATCTCTACTTTTCTTCTTGCTGTGGAAAATAATATATATGTCTATTTGCTCTTATTAATCTTTATAGACTATCATCATTTATATTAGCAAAATTCACTATACTCTTTCAGATTTTTTAACTTTAAAGGATTTTTTTACATCTGTTTTAAAACTCTAGACCAGTACTTTTCAACCTTTTCACAGATTGTACCACTTTTAGGATATGACTATATTCGAGTACCACCAGTCACCTAGCAAGGTGTCAGAAACGTGATGACCAAAAAAAAGGAAGAAAATACAGGTAGTCCTTGACTTACAACAGTGCACTTAGTGACTGTTCAAAGTTACAGCGGCACTGAAAAAAGTGACTTATGACCATTTTTCACACGATTGTTGCAGCATCCCCAGGGTCATGTGATTTACATTTAGATGCTTGGCAACTGATTCATATTTATGATGGTTGCAGTGTCCCAGGGTCATGTGATCCCTTTTTGTAACCTCCTGACAAGCAAAGTCAATGGGGAAACCAGATGCACTTAAGAACTGTGTTACTAATTTAACAACTGCAGTGATTCCTTTAACAAATGTGGCAAGAAAAGTCATAAAATGGGACAAAACTCATTTAACAAATTTCTCACCTAGCAACATAAATTTTGGGTTCAATTGTGGTTGTAGGTTGAGGACTATCTGTACACCCACTTACCACACTTTTAATGGGAAACTTGTGCCTGTTTCTCTGACATTAATCTTTGCCCTGTTCTATCCCCTTCTCTCCTTCTGGTTGACTGAAAGAAGCCTCTTCTCTTCTCTTCCCCATCCCCTTCTCTTTCCCGTTCGTATTTTTTCTCTCCCTTTCCCTCCAAAACCTCCTCGTTTTATATCCTCTCCTCTCTCCCCTCCCCTTCATTTTCTCTTCAGTGTACCTGCAGCTGACTCCTTTCCCCAAGGCTGTGCGTTTCTTCATCTCTCTTACTCTGTCCCCTTTCCCATTTGTGTTTTTTCTCCCTTTCCCTCCAAAATCTCCTTTTATTTATTTATTTTATTTATTTATTTGGGTTTGTATATCTTTATATCTTCTCTCCCCCTCCTCCTTTTATATCCTCTCCTCTCTTCCCCCATCCTTTTATCTTCCAAGTACGCTGGAAGCGCCAATCAGCTGGAGTTGTATGCGCCGATCCTGGGCACTCAATAGAGTCCCGGCAACATGACATGCAGCTCCAGCTGAATCTCTGCCTGAAGACTACATGCGGCTGCCTGCCACACCCAAGGCCACTGGAAGCGCCGAACAGCTGGAGCCGCGCACGCCAATCCTGGGCTCCCAGCAGAGCCCAGCAACACTGCAGCTCCAGCTGACTCTCCCACAGGCCTGTGCGGCGCTGCCACCACTTCACCTCATGCACTTTTACACTTTTTTTTACCTTTTTTTTACAGTGCTTTTCAACCTGTCGTACACATACCACCTGCCAGGTGCCAGCGCATCACCAGTGGGACACGTACCATGTGTTGAAAAGCCCTGCTCTAGACTTTTCTTCAGAAATATTTGTAAAATTAATAAATTATAATACAAATTTTTAAACTTCCTCTTAGCATATATACTTTCAAATACACTTCCAATAATATTTTACAAGCTTTAGGAATTAAGCATTATAAATAAAGAAAAAACACAGTTTTTAAACCCACTTTACATTAAAACTTTCTTTCAATTATATATATCGGACTAGAAAAAATCCATCCTAACTTGAATGAACTCATTATATTTAAGTCACTCCTTCTAGCTTGTCTTCATAGAATAAAGTCTTTTTGTTCTCTGGAATGTCTATCAAGTAATTATAGACTTTTTTCCTCAAGGAATTCTCAACCTTGTTAGTATCCATAAAGAAAAAGTCCCAAACTTGTCCTCTTGAAATTTGCAGGTTTTCTTGGAACTCTTCTTTCAATTGTGCTGACAGGTTTATATTTAAACCATCATCATAATAAAATTGGTGTCAGATTTACATTCCAAAATTGCAGTTGGGTGCTTTGCATTGTCAGCTACTTGTGAAGTAACTTTCTACACATAATTGCATCTCTGAAGTAGTTTGAGAAGTTTTTATAACATCCTTCGAAGACAGTTGATCTATAAAATGAAGAGTTTTATTTAAGAATTTTTCAAATATATCACTGATAACTTGCTCAAGTGGATGCTCCATCTTCTTAACTCCCTCTTGTGGTCAAAGAGTAGATTTTTTGTAAGTCACTTAAGAATTACTAACCAATCAGAATTCATAAAAATTGGAAAGTTTTAGCCACCTACAGCAAAGCAGATCAAGCTACAACTTACTTAAATATAGTAAAATAAAAACCACAACTTTCTAACCTTATGTTTCTCCAAAGTTGAAAAAAAGATACTCCACACTTCCATATTTTAGCTTGCCTTCAGCAACCTTCTTTTTTGTTGTTTAACAATAAAGAAATCCCAAAAATGGTGCAAATCTTCAAAAAGGAGTAAGAGGCTATGGCTGAAGAGAACTTCTTTTAGCTTAATAAAGATAATAATCCCTAAAAGTGATTAAGAAATGAAAGGCACAACTTATTGTCCATTTGAAAAATAAATTCCAGAAAGGCTGCTTTTTCAACAATGAATTGATTGCAGTTCACCAGCTGACTCTAAAGCACAGCTCTTGAAGCTACTTGCAGACTGTTGCTGTATGGGGGATCTTGTGGGGTGATTCTAGGACTTTCCCTAACCCAGGACAGTCATATAAAGTAAAGGAATGCTGGTTCCTTCTGTTAGCAAGTTGAAAAAGTCCAGAGAAAACCCCTTCAGGTAGCTCCAGGGAGCCCTCCCTGGGCGCATCGTCAGTTGGCCATCTTCACCAGACGTCCTGGAAATTTGTGTAATGTACTTTAAAGCAGAGCTGCAGAACCTGAGGCCCCTAGACCTAACCAAGTTGCAGTTTTTAATGTGGTTGGACAAAAGTATTAAATACTTACTTGGAAGTGATGACATTTTTTATAATTAGAGCTACAATGTAAGTGAAAATTAAGTGTGTTTTTTTTGCTCCACCCAGTATATTTTGAATATGGGATTAACTCAAAGGCCAAGTACCCCATGTTACACTATCCTATACCAGTTAAGCTGAGAGTTCCACCAGTTCAACATAGTCTTCAACTAAGACACATACTCCAGATAAATTTATAGTGAGGTAATGCACTGAGTCAGGATACTGATACTTGTTTTTTTCCCTCAGACTTTTCTTCTCCGGGAAGCCTAGCTTGGAGGTATGGGTGGGGAAGTGGCTGTTCTTGAAGATTCCATCTTTGCATTGATAGAGAAATAAACTTAAAATGCAACTGGCCTACAGTGAGGGAAAAAAATATTTGATCCCCTGCTGATTTTGTATGTTTGCCCACTGACAAAGAAATGATCAGTCTATAATTTTAATGGTAGGTTTATTTTAACAGAGACAGGATAACAACAAAAAAAATCCAGAAAAATGCATTTCAAAAAAGTTATAAATTGATTTGCATTTTAATGAGTGAAATAGGTATTTGACCCCTTTGCAAACCATACTTGGTGGCAAAACCCTTGTTGGCAATCACAGAGGTTAGACATTTCTTGTAGTTGGCCACCAGGTTTGCACACATCTCAGGAGGGATTTTGTCCCACTCCTCTTTGCAGATCCTCTCCAAGTCATTAAGGTTTCGAGGCTGACATTTGGCAGCTCGAACCTTCAGCTCCCTCTACAGATTTTCTATGGGATTAAGGTCTGGAGACTGGCTAGGCTACTCCAGGACCTTAATGTGCTTCTTCTTGAGCCACTCCTTTGTTGCCTTGGCCATGTGTTTTGGGTCATTGCCATGCTGGAATACCCATCCACAACCCATTTTCAATGCCCTGGCTGAGGGAAGGAGGTTCTCACCCAAGATTTGACAGTATATGGCCCTGTCCTTTGTCCCTTTGATGCAGTGAAGTTGTCCTGTCCCCTTAGCAGAAAAACACCCCCAAAGCATAATGTTTCCACCTCCATGTTTGACGGTGGGGATGATGTTCTTGGGGTCATAGGCAGCATTCCTCCTCCTCCAAACATGGCAAGTTGAGTTGATGCCAAAGAGCTTGACAGTTGTTGACAGTTATTTTGTGTTTCTTCCATTTGCGAATAATCACACCAACTGTTGTCACCTTCTCACCAAGCTGCTTGGCAATAGTCTTGTAGCCCATTCCAGCCTTGTGTAGGTCTACAAACCTGTCCCTGACATCCTTAGACAGCTATTTGGTCTTGGCCATGGTGGAGAGTTTGGAATCTGATTGATTGATTGGTTCTGTGGACAGGTGTCTTTTATACAGGTAACAAGCTGAGATTAGGAGCACTCCCTTTAAGAGAGTGCTCCTAATCTCAGCTCATTACCTGTATAAAAGACACCTGGGAGCCAGAAAGTCTTGCTGGCTGATAGGGGATCAAATACTTATTTCACTCATTAAAATGCAAATCGATTTATAACTTTTTTGAAATGTGTTTTTCTGGATTTTTTTTGTTATTCTGTCTCTCATTGTTAAAATAAACCTACCATTCAAATTATAGACTGATCATTTCTTTGTCGGTTGGCAAATGTACAAAATCAGCAGGGGATCAAATAATTCTTTCCCTCACTGTATCTACTGCAGCATGGTGTGGTTTTTCTTCATAGAGGCAAGCTCAGCAGTTTGAAAGGCAGTCACTGAGACAGGAAGCTGTCCCACATTGATTTGAGGTAGGGGTTTGTGCTTGGCATCATAGCCAGAGGTTTTTATCACACTTCTATAGCCTGACGTGAGCCTCCCTTGTTTTCTTGGATGGAATTGCCTCCCATGGCTGACAATTGGTCAGTGACTTTTTTTTATTCTCTAGATTGACAGCCATGGTGATATTTAGGTGTGGTTGGTATTTGCTTCTGCCTTAAAATGTTTGCTAAACAAAAAGGCCACTTTTATTTATTTTTTATTTATTCAATTTGTTTGCCGCTCATCCCGCCAAAAGGCGACTCTGGGCAGCTTACAACATTAAAATAAAACCATATATATGGTTTAATGTTAATGTGAATATATATATTCACATTAAAATTGCAATAAAAATACAAGTTATAACTAAAGATGGGGAGGAAGGGAGCAGAATATACGGGGGGGACAGGTGGGAAACTACTATTAGTTGATCACTCCAGTGTGATACTCGCCCATTGGGGCCCCAAGCCAACCGGCAGAGCCAGGTCTTCAGACTGTTGCAGAAGGTCACGAGGGTGGGAGCCAATCTCACCTTAGGGGGCAAGATGTTCCAAAGGGCCAGGGCCACGGCAGAGAAGGCTCTTCTCCTGAATTCCACCAGCTGAAATTCCTTGACTGATGGGATCCACAGCATGCCTCCTTTGCTGGCATTGGGGCCTATCCCACTCTTGCTAGAGATCATCAACAAGTGTGACCAATGATGTTTCTGTCCCAAACCGGGCCTGAATCCTGACTGAAAGGGGTTCAGATAATCCGTTTGAGAACCCTCTGAAGTTACCAAGCAACCACCTTTTCTACCACCCTCCCTAAAAAGGGAAGGTGGGAAACTGGATGAAAATTGTCCAGGCAGATAGGATCAAGTGATTTTTTTTGAGGAGGGGGTGAACCAGGGCCTCCTTGAAAGGCCCTGGGAACGTCCCCTTCTGCAGTAAAAAAAAATCATTACTGCCTGGACCCACCTGCTAGTCACTGTCCTGGAGGCTTTCACCAACCAGGAGAGACATGGATCTAATTGGCAGGAGGTTGCACTGACAGTGTTGAGGACCCTGTCCACTTCCTCAGGTCCAACAGGATCAAACTGTTTCCAGATAACCTGGCAAGACCTTTCCCCAGACATCTCAGATGGACATACACCATGCATGGGTTCCAACTGGGAACAAATCCAAGTGACTTTGTCTATCAGGTGTTGGAACAAATTCCTCTGCACAGCCCTGAAAATGATCACCTGAGCTCTCTTGTCCCAGGAGGGACTGGGTGATCTGGAACACTTTGTGGATGAAATAAGGGCAGAGAAATAATGCTGTTTTGCCACTCTAACTGCCACGAGGTAGGCCTTAATAGCAGCTCTAAGTTGTTGTCATGGCCTTCTCAGAGGCCGATTCAGAGGAGGAGGAGGTGTCATGGTTCTGACAGACAGAGACGAATAAAGCAGAACTCAGAAGGCTTGAAAATTCCTCAAAGAACATGTTTATTAGTTACAAAGTATTGGCACGGTCAAACGTGAAACCAAGTCTGAATACACAAGTAACAATTGCCAAACTACAAAGTTAAATGTCCCACCCATAAAACCACACAAGCAACTAAGTTCCCCAATATACTTATTTGGCGGGCTTTTTATGCAACGCCCAGTCTCTGGTCGCGAGAGCAGCAGATGACCTTGGTTCCCACAGGACAGAAGATTATTTTGACTAACGAAGCACCTGGGCAGCCCCCCTCCCTCCATTCTATGTGGCAACCTAGAACGAGAAGAAAAAAAATGGCTGCGGCCATGCTCATTGTAGAGTTGACAGTCGGCCCCTCTCAAAAGGAAAGAGTCTCCTGTATGGGAAACAAAAAGCATGTTAAATATTTCCTCGAGGCTTGTGAGGATATTTATCATAAAACTTTTTTATTAACCTGTCTGCTTTCACATTTGTACATTTCACCCACGTAGCTTCTGACAGTGGAGAGCCTTTCCACTGAACGAGGTATTGTAACTTCCCCTTGTGCAACCTAGAATCAAGAATTCGTTTTATTTCATAATGTGTCTCCCCCTCTACCACTACTGGACCCAGCGGCTTCTTTGGAATAAGTCTTAGAGGATTCTGACACAGGTTTCAATAGACTACAATGAAACACAGGGTGGACTTTTCCCAACAGTCATGGAAGTTTCAATTCCACTGTAACAGGGTTTATGATTTTGTGATGGGAAAAGGACCAAGGAACTTTGTCCCCAATTTTCTGCTGGGTAACTTTAACCTTAAATATATTGTTGAAAGATAAACGAATTGCCCAACATAAAAGGGTTTTTGAGGGGAGCGTCTTTTATCTGCCCACTCCTTGTAAACCTGAGTAGCCTTGCTCAAAGCTTTCTTCACATTCACCCAAACCCCCTGGAAAGACGTCACCCATTGATCCAAAGTCTGGGAAGTAAGAGGCCCCTGGGGGTACTCAGGCATAGGCACAAAATCTCGACCTGTTACTATTTTAAATGGGGTGAGTCCAGTGCTACGGTGCACTGTATTGTTGTAGGCTACCTCTGTGAAAGGCAGGAGGTCAACCCAATTAGTCTGCTGGTAATTAACATAGCATCTGAGGTACTGCTCCACCATTGTGTTAGCTTTTTCAGTCACTCCATTCTCCAATGAAAAGCCGACGAAAGCCCCTGAATGGGGCAGTAAAAACTTTGCAGTAAACTGGAGCCCCCTGTCAGAAATAATCCATTTCGGGGCTCCATGGAACTGATATATGTGTTTCAAAAACATCTTGGTTAGCTTCTGGGCAGAGGGATGTCCTGAGCAAGCGATAAAATGCACTTGTTTGGAAAATAGATCAATTACAGTCCATATTACAGTGTTTCTCCTTGCTCTCAGGCAATTCTACTGTAAAATCCATGGCTATTTCCTCCCAAAGCTGGGAAGGGTCAGCCACTTGTTGCAGCAATCCTGGGGGATTCCCAGGACGTCTTTTCATTGCAACGCAGGTAGCACAGCTCTTCACATAACTCTCAATGTCACTTTAAATTGGAAGCTTCCCAGGGGGCAATTGAAGGTGGTTTTCCATTCATCTCCATCCTTAATCCGGACTCGGTAATAAGCCTCCCTTAAATCCAACTTTGTAAAAACTTTCCCCTTTGCCAGATGGGTTAACATGTCCTTCATTAAGGGGAGGGGGTACATGTTCTCTAGGCTGACAGCGTTTAATCCTTTAAAATCTACGCATAATCTCAGCAGCCCATCTTTCTTTTCTTTGAACAATACAGGGGCTGCTACACAAGATTTTGCTGGTTGGATGAAGCCCCAGGCCAGGTTCTTATCAATGTACTCTCTTAACTCCTTCATCTCTCTGGGTGTCATGGAGTACATTTTTGGCTTCGAGAGCTTGGCCCTGGGTAAGATTTCGATGGCACAGTCCGTAGCCTGGTGAGGAGAGAGGACATTGCATTCTTTCTCACTAAATGCCTCGGCTAAATCACGGTATTTGGTTGGGACAAGCTGGATTCCTGGCAGCTTCTCTACAACTGCCTTTAGTGTTTCAGGGTGTTCTTACTGAGCCTCATTTATGGCATAGTCCAGCGGTTCTCAACCTGTGGGTCACGACCCCATTTGGGGTCGAATGACCATTTCAAGGGGGTCGCCAAACAACACAGTCCGCCATTTCCCCCCCCTTTTTTAATTTATTATTCAATTTCTATACCGCCCCTCTCCCGAAGGACTTTTCCTTAGCTGTGCTACTCCCTCTTATTCTATTGGCTTTTGAAAGCCAATAGAATAGACTCTCTTGAATAGAGTCTAATTCTATTGGCTTTCAAAAGCCAATAGGAATTGTCCAGGCTGTCTCCGCCCTGCTGAGCCCGCCAAAAGTCCCAGTCTGCAAACGGTGCTGCAAGTTGTATGCAGCGAAGGCGAGCTCTCCGAAAGTTTCCACCCCTCCCTGCTGAGCAACTACTAAAAATGTAAGTAAAAGAGGGCCAGAGGTGGGAGGCCGGCGGGCACAGGGAGGGTTTTTGGCACGCGTGGGGCCCGGCAGGTTTTTTACCTCCCTTGGGCTGGGCCAGCTGGTGGCCCAGCCGGTGGTCGCCCTGCGCCGTCGCTGCCGCGGCCGCCCAGGAACACCTGGGCCTGCCTGCCGGCGCAGGGGGTAGCACCACGCATGCACGGCGCAGGGGGTAGCACCACGCATGCGTGGCGTTTGACAGGTCGGGGTCGCGGCCTGAAAAAGTTTGAGAACCGCTGGTATAGTCCTTTGTATCACTGGTGGTGGCAGGGGGGGAAGGACCTATCCCCAATCTTAAATTCCTCACTCCATTCTCCCACCAGATGGTTGGGCACAACTTGCTGAGCCAGGCCAGACCCAAAATTACAACCTCAGTCATTTTGGGGATGACCACAAAACAAATGATTTCCCAGTGCCAGCCCATTTCCAATCACACTGGTTCTGTCAGGTGCATGGCAAGTGCACCGCCGATAAGGGACCCGTCAGGTTGTTCAAATTTCATGGCTATGGATAACAGCCTTGCCTGAATACCCAGCTTGAGCACTGTGGGCAGATTAATTAGGCACCTGGTGCAACCTGAGTCCATTTAGGCCCCGATTTTGGGTACTATTATCTTGGGGATGGCAAAAGGTGGGATGGGTTGACTTATCATCGGATTCCCCTCACCTTCCTCATCACTGTCATAGGGCACCGGCATCTGTAATGGCTCTGGCTGGGCTCTTGCCTCAGGCTCAGCAGGAGGGGGTGTCAAACAGCTGGGTCCTGCCGTGCCTTTTGTCTTCTCTCTTCCTCCTCTGGGGCCTTTTCTTGGCTTAGTGGTGGCAGCCAGTGTGCTTTTGGCCTGGGTGCTGGCTGCTGGGCACTCTACAGAACAGTGACCCATTTGGCCGCATCAGTAGCATTTGATTGGAGCACTGACTGGTGCATGGGGGATGCTGGTGGTCGTGGTGGCTTGGGAATGTCGGCCAAAAAGGCGCTTCTCCAGGGTGCACCGTGGCTTCGGTTTGGCTCTGCCTGGCTTCCTGGGGCAATCCAATTCGATGTCCAGCATCACTGCCATGCTGTACCACTCACGCAATTGGTTAGGAAAGCCCCAAATGATGCAGGCTTGGAGTAGGTCACGGTCGAGGCCCTGCTTGAAGTAGTTGATCAGCGATCGCTCCGGCCACTCCCCTAGCCGACCAGCAACTCACCTGAATTCCTCAACATATTCCTTAGCAGGGCAGCCTTTTTGCTTCAGATGATGGATATCTTTCTTGGCCAACAGGGTCTGGGATTCATCTTCAAAACGACTTCTCAGTTGCTCCATGCATAGGTTAGCATTCTGCAGCTCAGGAGCCCCTTCATCATGGAGGTTGGTCACCCAGTCGGCTGCTTCCCCCTCCAAATTGGCTGCCATGTCAATCACCATATGAGCATCATCCAGGTAGGCATAAGCATAGCGATCCAGATGAGCCCACACTTGGTTCAGGAAGAAGGATAGCTTCTCGGGGTCCCCATCAAATGTGGGCTTGATGGGAGGCGGCTGAAATTGTGGCAGGGCTGCCTGCACTTGCTGCTGAACTGCTTGTTGGTCCTGGGGATGTGGCCGAACCACCCTCCGGACTTCCCTTGGCCAAACTCCTGGACTAGCAGCCGTGGCCTTGGTTGGGATACAGGGCTTGACATCATGGCTGGCTGGGGAATAGGTGAGGCAGCACAGGCTCCTGCAATCAGGCTGGGACTCCAGCGAGGGGGGGAGAGATAGGTAGCCTTTGGCATTCCTCCCCACGGCACACACATCCTGGGCGATGGGAAACATCTCTTTTACCTCCAATCTGCTGAACTTCTTCAGCTGCTCAAGCAAGGGGCTGTGGACTGTGGACTGGAACTTCCAGTCTCTGGAGTCGTCCCCTCTGATCGATCCCTTTCCCTTCTGGAATGCCGCGGACAAAAACCCCTGGGACGGCAGCAACAGGAGTTCCTCTTCAGTGGCAACAGGAGTGCTCCTGCGCTGAGGGGAACCTTCAGCTTGATAGAGGTCCACCAGGATCGTAGTTCCCCCCTGCGGTACCAGCTTCCCAGTTTGGATCAACCGAGACTTTGGTAGAGCCCCTACCAGTGACGCCTCCTTGATGGCTGGAGTGGCTGCTTGTGCTCCGACAGCTGGAGCTCTGTTGTGGCCAGCAACGGCTCCATTCTTTTCCTCCATCCTCAAATCTTCTCCAAGTCTTTACTGCTCTCCCAAAGGATGGGTATGCAGTCAGGGCCCAGCACCCTGAAAGAAAATGAAAGTTTTTGGAGACTTGGTTTAATGTCATGGTTCCGAAAGAGACGAATAAAGCAGAACTCAGAAGGCTTGAAAATTCCTCAAAGAACATGTTTATTAGTTACAAAGTATCGGCACGGTCAAAAGTGAAACCAAGTCTGAATACACAAGTAACAATAGCCAAACTACAAAGTTAAATGTCCCACCCATAAAACCACGCAAGCAACTACGTTCCCCAATATACTTATTTGGCAGGCTTTTTATGCAATACCCAGTCCCTGGTCTCAGGAGCAGCAGATGACCTTGGTTCCCACAGGACAGAAGATTATTTTGACTAATGAAGCACCTGGGCAACCCTCCTCCCTCCATTCTATGTGGCAACCTAGAATGAGAAGGAAAAAAATGGCTGCAGCCATGCTCATTGTAGAGTTGACAGGAGGAGGAAAAGTTGGAACTGAGACTGGCTGACAGGGAAGGCACTCCAGGGACTGAGGATGATGCAGTCCCAGGCCCCTCAGGCATTGGGGGAGGTGGTCGAGAAGACAGCTGCCTGCCTGCACAGACATGGGAAGATAGGCTGCTGACCGGCAGTGTTAATAGGCAGTTAATCTCTTCTGATGAGGAACAGCTGTCTACTCCACTGATCCAAGGGCAAGGAGAGTGAAGCATAGGCAAGCCCAGAGAAGGGCTGAAAGGCTACTCAGGAGGAGATCGCCCCACCCCACCTCACAAGGAACACCTGGAGGGGAGTAATTTAAGGAGAAGCCGTGGGGAGTTAGTCTTTGCCAGAAACAATTGTTTGTTTTGGATTACACTCTCCTGGTTTTGACTCATGCCTTTTGCCTTGCTTTGAGGACTGTTCTTGTCTTGCCCTAACCCTGAAAACTTTACCTTCAGAACTGCCTTGCCTTGGACCCCTTCTTGCTCTTTGCCTTGCCTTGCTTCTAAGATTGCTCTTTGCCTTTTGTTTTGGACTTTGTCCTTGTTTTGTGGACTGCATTTGGCTCTTGCTTCACTGTGCCTTTGGAAACTGCTTCTTGTCTTGGACCTTTTCTTTGCCCTGAGGACTGCCCTTGTCTTATGCCTGGACTGTTGCCTTGTGGACTTGCTGGGTTATCTATGGGCTGTTGTTTGGGGGATTGAGGGTGTAGCCTTACTAGTCAGTGGAGGGTCGTTTGTTTAACCCTTCTCAAGAGAAATAAAGAACTCTCTAGATCAGGGATGTCAAACTGCCACCCCACAGGCTGGATGCGTCATGCCAAAACTGTGCCCACCCCAGCTCCAGCAATGGGGAAAAAGTTGCAATACGTCATGACACGTCACGTGATGTGGCGAGTTTGACACCCCTGCTCTAGATGCCTGCCTTGCCTTAACCACCTGAGTCATAACAGTTGTGTCCAGTCAGAGTGTCAACAGTTGTGTCCAGTCAGAGTTTCATCTGTCGGAACCATGACACAGAGTATCCCTCATTTTCCTCCAGTGGCACTCTAGGCATCTCTTAACCCTTTTCAGAACCTGCAACTCCTCTGTGAACCATGGGGAGTGATGGGTCAAGGGAGGTCGCATAGGCGCAATCCTGTCCAAATCTTTGGCCACCCTTTGATTCCAGGTTTCCAGGCCACCCTTTGATACCAAGGCTTCAGCAGGGCTGTGCAGCAAAACCCCCGGGATATCCCCCAGTTTTCACTGGAACCCATTTGGGTCCATCGGTCACCGGGGGTGAATCACTCGAATGGGTCTGACATCCCTGCAGAGGGGGGGTGGCATAAGAGAGTCTCAAGGACACCAGGGCGTGATCTGACAATGACGGGGGATTATTTTAAATCCCCTACCAGATCACATTGCCATTGCTCCAACAAGATCATCATGTCTAGTGTGTGACCACTGCCCTGAGTCAGGCCCGTGATGATCTGGGATAGGCCCATGGCTGCCATGGTGGTCATGAACCCCTGGACTGCTTCCGAGTCCAAACCCAGGGATGGCAAGTTGAAGTCTCCCAGGAGACTGGGAAACTCTATCGCCAGCCCCAAGACAGCCTCCAGCAGCTCAGGCAGGGAGGTTGCCACACAGCAGGGAGGTTGGTACACTAGCAACAATCCCAACTGATCCCATGAGCCCAGCTTCAGAAACAGGGTCTCGCAACCAGAGACGTGGGGAGCAAGGCCTCTGAAGGCCAAAAGAGAGACTCTGATGACCACTGCTACCTCCCCTCCCCTGAGGTCTCAGCTGGTGCCACACCCTAAACCCAGCTGGACACATCTCTGAGAGGGGGACCCGTCCCTTCCATGGTCAGCCAGGTCTTGATGATGCATGCCAGATCAGCTCACTCCTCAATAAGATCTTGAATAAGGGGAGCTTTATTATTGCCCACTTGGCATTCACCAGCAGCAGCCAAAGCTCAGGGTCTCCAAGGGTATGCTGTCCAGGGGCTGGGGGTGAGCTCAGAGGGCAGGAACACACCACTGGTATTACACATCAGGGGCATCTTCCCCTGTAACAGCTTGTCCTCTCCTGTAGCACCCCATGCCTGTCACCACTTTAATGCATTGCCCTGCCCTGCATTCCCCCAAGGTGATCATCCCCCTGCCCCCCTTCATAGAGTCAAGGGCTCTGTCATTCCCCTTCAGCCACACTGATTCATTCTCTCAGGCATCCTAGGGGAATAGGTGAGGGAGGAAGCCCCTACAGCACTATAGCTCAAGCTGTCAGTACCAAGCGCTCCCTCCTCCACTCCAATCCACACACACACCCAATATACACACTGTCCTCTATCCTAGACTGGTTCCTCTCACTGGCCAGTCAGGGAGAAAACAGATGCACCCAAGACCCACCACCCGACTCTCACTGTTGGTGGGGGGTTACAGACATCTGCCCTAACACACTAGCCACTCTTAGGCTCTCACCCTAGGAGTTTTCACACAGCACGTGTGGGTACATGTAAGGACTTTATTTAGATGAGCCCAAATGCACTGCAGCAACCCGGAACAGCAGAAAAAGGAAATAGAGCATCTATACAACTTCTTCCAACAAAATAGATATCCATGCAATTTTATCAAAAAGTCCCTGACCACTCAACCCAATACAGCACAACCAACACAAACCCTAAAAAGAATTACACTGCCATATATCAAAAATACCTCAGAAACCACCAACAGACTACTACAACCACATGGAATCAGCGTAGCACACAAGCCAACTAAAGCCCTTCAAAACATCCTAAGCAGACCAAAAGACCCAGCAACCCAAGAAGAAAAAACAGGAGTCATCTACAACACGGGTGTCAAACTCACCATGTCAAGTGACGTGTCTCGACATATCGTGACTTTTTTTTTGCATTGCCGGAGCTGGAGTGGGCGCGGCCTCTGTATGATGCAACCGGCCCACG
Organism: Bothrops alternatus; assembly: GCA_034064705.1. Lineage (NCBI taxonomy): Eukaryota > Metazoa > Chordata > Lepidosauria > Squamata > Viperidae > Bothrops > Bothrops alternatus. Next base: position 1,250,868 of record JARGCV010000105.1, on the reverse strand, counting down.
GGCTGGCAGTTTGACACCCCTGATCTACAACATACAATGTAAGGACTGCAACAACCACTGTGTAGGACAAACAGGCAGAAAACTGGCAGAACGCATCCAGGAACACCAACTAGCAGTTAGAAGACATGATGAAAACTCTTTAATTTCACAACATATAGACAGATTTAACCATAGTCAATTGGGAAAATGTGACCATCCTAGACCAGGCCAAGTCCAAAAATGCCAGGGAATTTCTAGAAGCCTGGCATTCTGACAAATTAGCCATCAATAGGCACATAGACATTAACAATATCTATAGACTATACAAAAGACACTATCACCCAACCCAAAAAGGAACAAAAAGACCCAAGCACCTCTCCACCAGCAATCAGCACCCAGATCAGCATAGTTTAACTCCATGAATAACATCAGACTGACAAGTAAACAATACCCCAATCAAGAAACTGCCAAAGAAGCTAACAGTAAACAGCCCAACCAAAGAATCTCTAAGACCATCCCCGCCAACACTGACAGGGCAAGCCACTAGAATATAAACTGACAGCAAACCACACTCCTTACTAGCACTGATGATGTTACCTAGTTTGGTTAATGAAATGTCTGAAAAAGAAAACAACCAAGCTCAGAGAGCACCAAAGACCCCTCATTTCAACCCTGAGCTACAACTGTTCTGCTTTATTGGTATGTGTGGGTACTTCTAGCAGAGGAGGGATTTTTGGCAAACAGTATTTACCTCTTGCCTACAGCTCCTCTGTAGCTCTTATCCTTATTCTTGCTAAGCCTTTTCACTGGGAATGTTGTTCCTTGGCTCTTAAATTCTTGCAGTTGCTCAGCTATTGAGGCTTTGCTACCCATTGTCTCTGCAAGGTTCTTCAACATAGCTGTTTGCAGAAACAGCTGCTAGGTTTCTATTTTATAACAAGTAAAGGTCTGTTGAAGGTCAGATGCATGTGCTAGAAAGGCCCCTTATGCTCTTTTGGCAGCTTGTCTAGCAGAAGCTTGGGAGGCTTGGTTTTTATCTGAGGGGAAAAAATATCAGGAGAGATTAGAGGAACTGAATATGTACTGTACAGCTTGCAGGACAGAAGGGAAAGAGGGGGACAGGATTGAAACCTTTAAATATATTAAGAGTGTGAATAAGGTTCTAGAAGGCAGTATTTTCAATTTTAAGCAAAAATCAAGAACACGGGCATAACCTCAAACTGACAGGAAGGAAATTCAAAACTTATGTTAGAAAGTATTACTTCACAGAAACAGGAGTGGAAGCTTGGAACCAACTTCCAGAGGAGGTAGTGGGTCAGTCATCAGTAACTGAATTTAAACATGCTTGTGATAAACACATGTCCATCATCCAACAAAAATTAAAAATATAAAAATATAAAAATAAATATAACAAATATATTAAAAAGAAAACAAAAAACAAACTCAAAAGGCAGACTTGATGGACCACTAGGTCTTTTTCTGCCATCAGTCTTTTATGTTTCTCTGATACAAAATGAATCCTCCTGAAATCACATCTATATTTGGAAATTAGAGGATCAGACTGAGGAGAATCAAAAGATATGGAGAAAATCCTGATACTTAAATTGTGATGGATAGTGTATACTCAGAAACAAGGAAATATACAATATAAATGTTTTAGCAGATCAGTCGCCTAAACCAGGGCTTTTCAACCAGTGGTACGGGTACCACCTGTGGTACATTGGCACCTGGCAGGTGGTATGCAACCATCCTAGAAAAGTGGTAGTGGGGGAGGGGAATGAGCTGAATTAGTGGCAGCACCGCACAAGCCTGAGCAAGAGATGGCTAGAGCTACAGGGCTGTCAGGGCTCAGTGGAAGCGCCAGGATCAGCGCTTCTTCAGGACTGTCAGGACTCATTGGAAGCGCAAGGATCAGTGCCAGGCTCCAGCTGGAGCTCGGCGCTGATCCTGGTGCTTCTGCTGAGCCCTGAAGAAGCACCAATCAGCTGGAAAGCAGCACTGATCCTAGCGCTTCTGCTGAGCCCAGAAGAAGCGCCGATCAGCTGGAATGTTGCAGCATCTCCAGGGTCTTGTGATTTACATTCAGATGCTTGGCAACTGATTCATATTTATGACGGTCACAATGTCCCAGGGTCATGTGAAGTGACCAAAACCTGCTGCAACCACCCAGCAGATGGGGGGAATAAAAACCAAACACCCCCCTTCCCACCCCTGCTGCCAATCCTCAACAGAAATGCTCACAACAATGAAAACCTCGGACAGGAGGAAGAGCACCACTGGGTGGGCAGGCAGGTGTCTTGCTCAGCTGTGGCTTGGGGGGCAGTTTTTTCAGTGCCATTGTAACTTCGAACAGTCACTAAGCGAACTGTTGTAAGCCAAGGACTACCTGTACTTTATCACTTTTTTTCCTTTTGGGGGGGGTCATCCAAGTTTTTGACACCTTGCTAGGTGACTGGTGGTACTCGGATGTTGCCATATCCTAAAAGTAGTACAATGGGTGAAAAGGTTGAAAAGCCCTGGCCTAAACTGTTGGAAGAAGCTATGTCTCTCCTTAATTTACATTGTAAATGGGGAGTATGGAATGCCTAATCTAGTGAGAAATATACCTGGAAGTACTCTGCTCTTTTGGATACTGCAATCATCTTCACTTCTGTGCAGTCCAAAACTGGGCACTGAATATACCTGTCAGCCACAATTGCATGGCAAGCTACTTGACAGCAGTTGCAGGCAAGGGCAAAGTTGCTCAATTTTATGAGGTTTTTTTTCTTTACAAAAGTGTATATTTTCTTACAGAAGTCTTGCAGGTGATTAGTGGTAGTGAACAATAATTTCCAGATACCATTCAATAGTTGAACCTTATCTTCAGTGTTCTTATATCAGTCTTCCTCAATCTGATTTTCTCCAGGTGTTTTGGAGTTCAATTCTCATGATTCCCTAACCAAGATCCCAAATGGAAGGTTGCCCTTGCATTGAGACTGCCACTAAGACCTGAGTGACCTAGTTTTTTCATTCTTATTCCACCTGGTCTCTCATTTCTGGCTCCAAGAGTGACCACCTACCACAAAGTATGGGAAAGTTTGATGTACCTAGGAAAATTGGGTGGGATGTGAAATATATTTGGGCTCATATACATGCAGTTTTGTTTATTTATTATAGCTTTTCTCAATCTTGGTACCTTTAGATATGTTAGGACTGCAGTTCTCAGAATTCCTAGCCAGTATGACTAGAATAACATAACATGCTGGCTGGGGAATTCTGGGAGTTGAAGTCCAAACCTCTGAATGTTGCTAAAGTTGAAAAACACTGACCTAACATATTTAAAGTGTACCAGATATCCAGCCTTTTGTCAACTCTACAATGAACCTGGCTGCAGCCATTTTTGCTTATTCTAGGTTGCCACAAGAACGGGAGGGGGTGTGGTGGATTTCTACTAAACATTTTACTGTCCCGTGGGAACCAAGGTCATTTCTGTCAGTTAGATGGGGGCGTGAGCATTTGGTTAGAAAGCCCGCCAAACTCTTCTATTGGGGAATGTAGCTGATTATGCCGCGCTGGGGTGGGAAGTTTAACTTTGTAATATTGTTTCTCTTTGAAGGGAACTTCAGACTTGGTTTCACTTTTGACCGTGCCGATACTACGTAACCAATAAACATGTTCTTTGAGGAAATCTTGAGTCTCGGAGTTCTGATTTATTTGTCTATTGGAACCTTGACATTAAACCAAATCTCATTCAAAATGTTATTTTTCCTGGGGTGCTGAGCCCTGGCTGCCTACCCACCACTTTGGGACAACAGCGAATACTCAGTGAAGATCTCGCTATGGAGAAGAAAGAGGAATCTGCTGCTGGTCGCAGCGGGGATTCAGCTATCAGAGCACAAGGAGCTGCTCCGGCAACCGAAGAGGGTCTGATGATGGGGGCCTGGCCAAAGAACTGGATAATTCAGCCAGGGAAGTTGGTGCCTCAAGAGGGAACCACCATCCACCTCTATCAAGTGAAGAGGGTCCCTCAGCGCAGAAGCACCCCCAAGCCTGCCGAAGAGGAGCTGTTGTTAATTCCACTCCAGGGTCCTTCTTCTGCAGCGCAGAAGAAAGGGAAGGGGTCAACTGGATGGGACAACTCTGCTGAGTGGAAGTACCAGAGGGCAGTTCACAGTCCCTCAGTTGAACAGCTGAAGGAGAAATTTGACCGGCTGGAAGTCAGAGAAGGGGTTCCTACAGCCCAATGTGAGTGCTCGATGGGGAGTAAAGCGAAGACTTATCCGAAGACTTCCACCACCTCGCTGAAGTCCCAGTCCCGTTGCTGGGACCCGTGCTGTTTCGCTCACTCCTCCATCAGCCACAGTCTCGAGTCCCCAATCCCAACTAAGCCCTCTGCAGCAGCATCACTCTGCGAGCCCGGGTGCCCAGCAGAGAGGATTCCGGAGAGTGGTACAGCCTCGTCCCCAAAATCAGCAAGCTGCTCATCAACCAGTGTACCTGGAACCACAACACCTGGAGCCATCCCCTATCAAGCCCAATTTCAATGAAGACCCTGAGAAGTTGCCTTTCTTCCTAAACCAGGTGTGGGCCCACATTGATCATTATGCCTACCCCGATGATGCCACAATGGTGAATGTGGTGACGGCCAACTTGGAAGGGGAAGCGGTGGAGTGGGTGACCAATCTTCATAATGAAGGGGCTCTGGAATTGCTGGATGCAAATTTGTTCATGGAGCAGTTGAGGGCAAGATTTGAGGATGAATCCCAAGCCCTGCAGGTGGAAAAGGAGATCCATCACTTGAGGCAGAGAGGTCGCACAGCAAAAGAATATGTTTGGGAGTCCTGGAGAGTCACTGGTCGCCTGGGACAGTGGCCAGAGTGGTCGCTGATCCACTATTTCAAACAAGGGCTGGACCGCGACCTGCTCCAGGCGTGCATCTACTGAGGGATCCTGAACCAGCTACAAGAATGGTACAGCATGACAGTAACCTTGGATTATGTCAAGAAGCCAGCTACCACTGAGTGGAACCCAGACGAGGTCCGGAGAAGCGCCTGTTTGGATGGCAACCCCAAGCCTCCTCGACAGCCGACGCGCCTTGAGCAACCTCTGGGGTTCCCATCAAATGCTTCAGATGTGGGGAGCAGGGTCATTGTGCCACTGAGTCCTTAGCCCCTGCCCCACCAAGCAAAAGCTGCACCAGTTTCAACCGCTAAGCCAAGGAAACTACCTCCACGAGCATGATGGGAGTAGTCTAATTGGGCCAAACAGGAGCAAGCTGTCCAAGTCTCCTCTTCGCCCCAGGAAGAAGCAAGAGCCCCACCTGAGCACCTGCCCCTACCACCGCCTTACGATAGAGATGAGGATGGTGAAGATGACCTGATGGTAAGTCGACCCATCCCACCTTTCACTATTCCCGCCAAAATTATAGTGCCCAAAACAGGGGCCCAAACAGATTTAGATGTTTTAATAGACTCAGGCTGCATGTCAGGTCCCCAAATCCTTATTCTTTTCCCTGCATATATGCTCTTGTTTTGGGACCTGCCATTCTGCTGGGGGAGGGGGGAATTTGTTTCTCTTGGGATAACTTTCACTTTCTACCTTTTCCTCCCCCACCTCTCTCCATTTGAGAAAGGAATGTTTCTCCCTTATCAGGGAGATGGTTGAAGAGAAACAAAACTGGAGAAGACCTTGAGATACATGCCAACTGTGCCAGTTACCCACACATCATGCCACCTGTGGATTGGCTGGATTTCAAATGGACACTATGACTCTGGTGGGAGGAGGAATATCGCTGGTTTAACTATACTGTTTTAGCAGGATTTTCCCCAGATCTCGCCTTGATTTCCCTACTGTCACTAACCCCTAATAAAATTTTCCTTTTGAGACAATGCCTGTTTCAAGAGTTCTGCTTTCTTGGGTGGTTAGCTGAGGTGGGTTCTTACACTTGCACCTATACTTCAAGAAAACTTTCAGAAAAAGAGAGGTGATGGGCTGTTTGGGAGAAGGAGGCTTTTGTGATAAGATGGGCTTTGCTAACTTGGCACCACTTCTTGGAAGGGAGCAAAGTGCCTTTTGAAATATGGACTGATCATAAGAATTTAGAGGCACTAAAAACCCCTCAAAAGTTATCTCCTAAGCAAGTTAGGTGGGCACAGTATTTCAACCATTTTAATTTCACTCTCAAATACCTCCCAGGGGGGGACTTTCTGGAAGATGCTTTGTCTAGAATGCCCCAATATAGAAGCCGCTGGGAGGAAGCTATTAATTCCATCATTCCTCTATCCCAGTCAGCCTCTCAAGTGACCACGAGAGGTCAAACACAAGGGAGATCCAATGAGCCTGGTAGTCAATTAACGCAAAAGCTCAAAGAGGAACTAAAAACAGACTCTTGGTTCAATGACAATAGATCGCTATTGACCTATCAGGATGGTCTAGCCTGGAAGGGCTCTAAGATGTACCTTCCATCCTCCCTCAGAATTCAAGACCTTCAACGTAGTCATGATGCAAAGCAAGCTGGTCATTTTGGATTTTTAAAAACTTTGCATTTGGTGCAGCAGCAACTTTGGTGGCCAGGCATGAAAATGGACATTGAAAGTTATGTACAAAGCTGTGCTACCTGTGCCACTATGAAAAAGCCTCCTGGCAAGCCTCCTGGTCTGTTACAACAAGTGGTAGATCCTTCCCAGCCTTGGGAGGAGATAGCCATGGACTTTATTATAGAATTGCCAGAAAGCAGGGGGAGCACAGTGATCTGGACTGTCATTGATCTTTTCTCGAAGCAAGCTCACTTCATCACTTGTTCAGGACTCCTGTCTGCCCAAAAGCTAGCCAGGTTATTTTTAAAGCACATCTATCGACTCCATGGGGCACCAAAACAGATTATATAAGACAGGGGGGTTCAATTTACTGCAAAATTCTGGAGGGAGTTTGTGAAACTCATTGGGCTTTTATCTGCTTTTCATCTGAGTACGAATGGATCGGCTGAACGTTAGAATGCAATGGTGGAACAATACCTTGGATGTTATGTTAATTATCAACAGACTAATTGGGCCAACCTCCTGCCTTTCGCCAAAGTGGTGTACAACAACACTGTACACAGTAGCACTGGACTTACTCCATTTAAAATAGCTACCGGTCAGAATTTTGTCCCTATGCCCGAGTACCCCCCAAGAACCTCCTGCTTCACAGACCTTAGATCAGTGGGTGACCTCTTTGCAAACTGTTTCGGTTAACGTAAAAAAAGCTTTAACCCAAGCTGCTAAGACATATAAAGAACAGGCTGATAAGAAGCCATCTCCCCAGAAGTCATTTCATGTGGGGGGAAAAGTTTACCTCTCCACTAAATATTTAAGATTAAAATTACCAAGTAGGAAATTAGGACCTATGTTCCTTGACCCTTTTCCCATAGTCAGAATTATAAATCCTGTCACAGTTCAGTTGAAACTCCCATTACTATTAGGGAAAGTTCACCCCATTTTCCATTGCAGTTTATTGAAACCAGTCACAGAATCATCCTTGCGGCCAATTCCTAAAAAAATGCCCTGCCCCATTCTGGTACAGGGAGAGACTCATTATGAGATAAATCATATTCTTGATTCTAGATTGTATAAAGGAAAATTACAATATTTAGTTCAGTGGAAGGGCTATCCCTTATCTGAAGCTACCTGGGTGAAAGTACAGACATGAAAGCAGATAGGTTGCTTCAGAGGGTTTATGACAAACATCCACAGAAACCCAGGGAGGATTCTTAACTTGCATTTTTGTTTCGTTTACAGGACTTGCTTTCTTCCTATGGGGGTCTGACTGTCAACTCTACAGTGAACCTGGCTGCAGCCATTTTTGCTCATTCTAGGTTGCCACAAGAATGGGAGGGGTATGGAGGATTTCTTCTAGTCATTTTACTGTCCCGTGGGAACCAAGGTCATTTCTGTCAGTTAGATGGGGGCGTGAGGATTTGGTTAGAAAGCCCGCCAAACTCTTCTATTGGGGAACAGAGCTGATTGCATAGCATCGGGTTGGGAAGTTTAACTTTGTAATATTGTTTCTCTTTGAAGGGAACTTCAGACTTGGTTTCACTTTTGACCATGTCGATACTATGTAACCAATAAACATGTCCTTTGAGGAAATCTCGAGCCTTGGAGTTCTGATTTATTTGGTCTTGTCTATCGGAACCTTGACACTTTCTGCTAAGATGCCCAAGAAGACATAATTTTAAAACACTCAGGGCTTAAAAGTGCTGATGGAACCAGCTCCTCTTGGGTATCAGTACTTCAACTGAATGTGCAAGATGTTCTTCCCTGAAAACACTTCTAGTATTATTCTCATGAAGGAAAACATATGGGAACTTTTATTTGAGGTATTTACTCCATCACTTTCCATCCAAAAAAGAATTTTATAAGAAAAAAGAAACCCTTCTTCCATGTTTCTTGAAAAATTCTTAGTTTTTTTTCCATTCAAGGATGTATTATGTATGGTGCTTATAGTAGCAAAAAAAAAAATATAAGAAAATGTGAACAATGCATGTGTGTTGCTTTCTTTTAGAAAATACATCTGGCTCTGCCACATAGGTCTATGAGCATCCCATGCACCAGGATTTGTGCTGCATGCTTCTTTCTGTACAGGGAAGACATATTTTTTAATTTTGTAGTTTTGGAATAATTCCACCATCACTATTGTTTCAGAATAGCTCTTAGGAAGAAGATTGCCATGTTGGAACTAACCTCTTTAAATTTCCAAATATTGGTCCAATCAAATATTCCTCCCTCTTTGCAGACTCCAGTATCTTGGCATAAATCAGAGGTGGGAAAAGTTGCAACTCATAAGCGAACTGCATCATGGAATAGTGTGGATCATCATAGAGAGGTAAGATGTTCACTCGGTATGTCAAATGCCAAATGTCTTACCATTATGCAATGTGCAAAAGGGATTAAACTTAGTGTCTTCTCTTAGTGGCATTATTTTCTATTTTCTTGAAAACAAGAATGTGTTACTCTGCAGGTGGGTTTACATCTACTTTATTTTTTATTTTAAAAATCATACATCTTATTTACATTCAGTGTTATGCCAGTTGCAGAAGTATATGAATGCAGGTTATTATTACTGTTTAAAAGGGAAGTATAATAAAAACAAAAATTACAACCCTTTGGAACTGGGGTTCAAAGATGGAATTTGTTTGCAAGGTTTGAAACATTAAAATGGGTTTTCTTATGCTCTGATAGCTTTAATTGTATATATTTATTTTTGTCTAGTCTATTACCTAATAAATACTGGAATGCTTGTTTTTGTCTACCACAGCGGTTCTCAACCTGTGGGTCGCGACCCCATTTGGCGTCGAACGACCATTTCACGGGGGTCGCCAAACACCGCAGTCCGCCATTTTTTAAATTTTTTTTTGGTCGGCCATTTTTTTGTTCCGCCATTTTTCCCCCTTTGCGATGCAGGCCATTGCGCCGCGCATGCGCGATGCGGGCCCGCCATTTTATTTTGGGTCGGCCATTTTTTTGTTCCGCCATTTTTTCCCCTTTGCGATGCAGGCCATTGCGCCGCGCATGCGCGATGCGGGCCCGCCATTTTATTTTGGGTCGGCCATTTTTTGGGGGGGTTGGCCATTTTTTGGGGGGGGTCCGCCATTTTTTTTCCACTTTGCGATGTGGGCCGTTGCGCCGCGCATGCACGATGCGGGCCCACCATTTTTAAATTTTTTTTTGGTCGGCCATTTTTTTTTGGTCGGCCATTTTTTTTGGTCCGCCATTTTTTTCCCTTTGCGATGCGGGCTGTCGCACTGCGCATGCGCGATGCGGGCCCGCCATTTTTTTTCGTCGGCCATTTTTTTTGGTCCGCCATTTTTTTTGCCCTTTGCAATGCGCCCGTCGCACCGCGCATGCACGATGTGCCCATCGTGCCGTGCATGCGTGATGCGCCCGTTGCGCCACGCATGCGCAATGCGCCCGGGTCAGGGTCGAGCCCCGGAAAAGGTTGAGAACCGCTGGTCTACCAAAGTCTCTCCAGTGAGGTCATTCTTGAAGTATCTTTTTATTAATTTGCATTAAAGACCAATTAATACAATATCTAATAAAATATTTAATGTATATGTCTGCCAATCTCACATATGTTTACAATAAAATAGATAACGCATATAATACAAAAAATATCCAAAACACAACAGCCAGGAATAAAAAAATCACACTATTAATAAAGCCAGGAGATGCATCCTACAAGTCATAAAAGAGCCAAGGTTCCCTACCCCTGGTCTAGTGGTTAAGGCACCAGCCTAGAAAGTAGGAGACTAAGTTCTAGTCCTGCCTTAGGTATGAAAGGCAGCTGGGTGACTTTGGGCCAATCACTCTCTCTCAGCCCAACTCACCTCACAGGATTCTTGTGGGAAAAATAGGAGGGAGTAGTATTAGGTATGTCTGCCACCTTATTTATAAAAATAATGAAGGCAGGATAAAAATAAATTTAATAAATAGAATCTCATCCATTAACATACTCAAGAATAGGTAACTTTTAATGCTCTAGGTTGCTAAACTGAAACAACAGCTCCAGCAAACAAAGCTTGGTGCTTGGAGTAGCAAAGAGAAAGACCAGAGCTCTCCCATTCAAGGCAATCATAGCATGGTTGTCAGAATCCAATTATATTTCATTTCTAGTTATCGACTATGGAAAACCCCATTTCTGCTTTCTCTGGATTCTGTCATACTACGAAGGGGAAGGGGGATGAGCAAAGGGGTTTTATGGCTCTCACTTCCTTCATTAAACTTCAAAGGGACTGAATGTACATTCTCACCAAGAGGACTGACCATAACAATATGGCCATAACCATTCATCTACTCCTCTCTGAAGTCTCCCTTTTGCCGGCAGTAAGGGAAAAGGGGGGAACAATGCAGCACCTGGAGTCTGGGAAAAGAGAAGAGGAGGATCGTCACCCGGAAGAGCTGTGGGGTGGGGGTGGGCTGCTTGAAAACACTTAAAACATTGAAGGGTGGGGGACAATTCCTCAGATCCTGTCTAGCATGCCTACAATCATTTTCTCTTAATAAATATGCCTGTTGGAAAAGATATTCCAAGAGTTCTGTATTCTTAAGATGTAAAGTGAGGTGGGTCCTTACATTAGACAGAATCTGCAAAAATAGTCCACCTGGAAGGGAGAACCTTGCCGGGGGACATTGCAAAAAATACCATGTCAGACGACGGAGCAGGGAAGGGAGAAAGCTCCCCAGAGAGGGAGCCGCTGCCCCACCTGAAAACCTGCCAGATGTCAGGATCTGAGAAGTCAGATTCCTCAGGAGAAGAGGTGGTGAAGACGCACAACCATAAACCTCGGTGGTCAATGGGTGTTGGAAAGAAAGGCGAGTGGGAAAAGAAATCAAGAAAGGTGACCCTGAGAAAGGGGCCCACCCAACCAGAATGGAAGCAGAAGATGGAGAAATCCCTGTACGCAAGCGAAGAGGAAGGAAGCTGGGCACTGCACTCAAGCTGGATCCTAGAGAAAGCTATCGACTTGATGAAGAGAACCCTCAGCTCCCTAGGAGAGGAGAATTCTGAGCCCTACGGCCACACCAGCTCCTGGAGCCGCAACTGGAGAGACACCAAGGGGGAAGTGGAAACTGCAGCCCCGGGGATGTCCGCTGATCCAAGTCCCCACTCCCTACCAACCCGCAGAGGGTGATCTGGATGGAAGGCAATACCACCGACAGCGAAGGCACCGATCCATTCAAAGACTACCACCACTGGACATGAGATTCAAGGGGGAGCCAACACGCTTGGGATTTTTTCTGACCCAAGTCCTCAGCTACATGGAGGAATATGGGCAGCACATCCCCAGCGACAAAGCCTGTATCAGGATCGTGCAATCTGCTCTGGACAGGCCGGCCGTAGATTGGGTGGTGAACTTGCACGACTCCAATGCCCCAGAGCTCAATGACTTCAACCGTTTCATGTCCTCTCTGAGAAGGTGATTTGAGGACCCCCTGGCTGATCGCAAAGCCCATGAAAGGATCAAAACGATGAGGCAAGGCAAACGCCCGGTAGCCGAATTTACGCAAGAATTCCAGGCCATTGCCAGCAAACTGAACTAGCTGGAAAACATCCTCCTTAGCCATTTCAAAGACAGACTAAATTACAACCTATATGACGCTTGCCTGCCCTGAGGGGACCCACACCAACTTGATGAATGGTACATCCTGCAAGAGGAAGTAGAGATCGACCTACTGAAGAGGCACCGCCAAGGAAAACAATGGAGCCGCTTACCGCCTGAGTCGACACGTCAACCAGTGAAACCATTGGCTACGGCCAAGAGGTAAACGGGGTGCTTCAAGTGAGGGAGAGAAGGGCATTGGGCTGTAGAATGCTGCTCAAAAGCCCCTCAGCACAACCCAGACAGATCACTGGCCAGCAAATCCGGGAAGTCTCCAGCTAGGCCAAAAGAAGCTGCCACGAGAATGACGGAGGCTGTGGAATCCCCTATCTCTGCTCATTGGTGGAAAAGAACTCCAGCCTACACCGCAGGGCTGGAGGACGCCTCAAATGACAGCTCGGAGGGCGAACCCCTGGTAAGTGGACCCATCGCGCCCATCCTCAAGACAGTGACTATATTAATTCCCCCCATGCCCGAAGCTGTCAAGGTGAAAAGCCTTAATAGACTCTGGCTGCACCCGCTGCCTCATTAGCCTGACGCTAGTGGGGAACCTGGGCATTCTGTCGAGGAGACTGGAACAACCAATCTCATTTGGCTAGTTAGATGGGTCCATAGCCCGGGGGGCAGCTACCCTAGCCACTTTACCAATACACCTCTCCCTGGGAAAACATGAGGAAGACATAACGGGCCCGGGATAAGGGATTTTCCACTATCCTGGTGCTACTTGACCTCTCAGCGGCTTTCGATACCATTGACCATGGTATCCTTCTGCATCGACTGGAGGGGTTGGGGGTTGGAGGCACTGTTTTGCAGTGGTTCACCTCCTACCTCACTGGTCGGTCGCAGTCGGTGTTGGCGGGGGGTCAGAGGTCGACCCCTAGGTTCCTCCCTTGTGGGGTCCCTCAGGGATCGGTCCTCTCCCCTCTGCTGTTTAATATCTACATGAAACCGCTGGGTGAGATCATCCGACAACACGGGGTGAGATATCATCAGTATGCTGATGATACCCAGCTTTACATCTCCACCCCGTGTCATTTCAGTGAAGCATCGGAAGTGATGTGCCGATGTCTGGAGGCTGTTAGGGTTTGGATGGGTGCCAACAGGCTCAAGCTCAACCCCGACAAGACGGAGTGGCTATGGGTTCTGCCTCCCAAGGATAATTCAATCTATCCGTCCATCAGCCTGGGGGGGGAGCTTTTGACCCCCTCGGAGAAGGTCCGCAACTTGGGCGTCCTCCTCGATCCACAGCTAAATTTGGAACATCATTTTTCGGCTGTGGCGAGGAGGACATTTGCCCAGGTTCGCCTGGTGCACCAGTTGCGGCCCTATTTGGACCGGGAGTCTCTTCTCACAGTCACTCATGCCCTTATCACCTCGAGGCTCGACTACTGCAATGCTCTCTACATGGGGCTACCTTTGAAAAATGTTCGGAGACTTCAGGTAATGCAGAATGCAGCCGCGCGAGCAGTGTTGGGCTTGCCCAGAAATGCCCACATTTCGGCATCACTCCGCGAGCTGCATTGGCTGCCAATTGGTCTCCGAACCCAATTCAAAGTGTTGGTTATCACCTATAAAGCCCTACATGGCATCGGACCAGGTTACTTACGGGACCGTCTGCTGCCCCATGAATCCCAGCGGCCAGTTAGGGCCCACAGAGTCGGCCTTCTCCAGGTCCCGTCAGCCAGACAGTGTCGCCTGGCAGGGCCTAGGGGAAGAGCCTTCTCTGTTGCGGCCCCAGCCCTCTGGAACCAACTTCCCACGGAGATCCGTGTCGCCCCCACCCTCTCCGCCTTTCGTAAATTACTCAAAACACACCTCTGCCGGCAGGCCTGGGGTAGTTAACATCTTGCCCCAAGCCAGTGTATGTCTGTGTGTGTGCTGAATGATTGGGGTTTTTTAAAAAAAAAAAATTAAGAGGTTTTATATTTATATGTATTTTTATGTTGATTTCTACTGTGTTGTGAGCCGCCCTGAGTTCTCCGGAATAGGGCGGCATAGAAATCGAATAAATAAATAAATAAATAAATAAATAAATAAATAAACCCCAGGCATGGAATGCCCGATGATCCCAGGGATGGAATGGTTAAAGAAATGGAACCCCTGGGTGAATTGGAGGATGGCAGAAATCAATTTCCCGAAAGGGGATCCTATGGACTTAAAACCCCAAGGGGCTACCAGAAATACCAGAGGAATACAGAGATCTTGCTGAAGTTTTCAGCGAGGAGAAGGCGGATGAGCCCCCCCCCACCGACCCATGGACTGTGCCATACAATTCAAGCCCGGAGCAAAACTCCCAAAGCCCAGATTATACTCCATGAGCCCAAAGGAAAGATTCATAAAGAAAAACCTAGAAAGGGGGTTCATCAAACCTGCCAAGCCAAAAGTGGCCACTCTGGTCCTCTTTAGAGAGAAGAAGGATGACTCTTTACGCTTATGCATGGATTATAGTCTCCTAAATACAGTCAGTGAAACCAACCTATACCCCCTACCCCTCATGAAGGACATGTTATCACACCTCTCGAAAGGAAATTTTTTACTAAACTAGATCTAAGGGAAGCATACTATCGCGTGAGAATTAAGGAAGGGGATGAATGGAAGACCGCATTTAACTGCCCAATGGGGTGCTACCAATTCAAAGTCTTGCCATTTGGATTACAAGGGGACCCCGTGGTATTTATGCAATTAATCAATGACGTACTAAGGGAGCACCTATTTAAGGGGGTCCTGGTTTACTTAGACGACATTCTTATCTTCACTGAATCAAAAGAGGAATATGTCAACGTAGTCAGAGCGGTCTTAAAGAAACTGCGAGCCGTCCACCTACATGCCAAACTCTCGAAATGCGAATTCCACCAGGAAAGGATAGACTACCTAGGTTACTGCATATCCCCACAGGGCATTGAAATGGACCCAGAGAAGGTCAGAGCAGTATTAGAATAGGCACCACCCTGCACAAGAAAGCAACTGCAAAGTTTCCTGGGCTTCGCAAACTTTTACCGCCAATTCATTCCCTCATTTGCCCAGATAGCCCTGCCCCTCACGAACTTACTAAAAATGAACGGAGCATCCTCAGTAAAACCTAGCCAGCCACTAAAATGGACAATGGAATGCCAAGCGGCGTTTGAGAGATTAAAGAGACTTTTTCTGCCGAACCAGTACTGAGGCACCCAG
This sequence comes from Bothrops alternatus, assembly GCA_034064705.1. Taxonomy (NCBI): domain Eukaryota; kingdom Metazoa; phylum Chordata; class Lepidosauria; order Squamata; family Viperidae; genus Bothrops; species Bothrops alternatus. Next base: position 1,235,603 of record JARGCV010000105.1, on the reverse strand, counting down.
ATATGGACAAAACCTTCATAATACAGGCGGGTGCAAGTGATGTGGTAGTGGGAGCTGTACTATTACAAGGAAACGATGAAGGGTATTGCAACTCTGCATCTACATCCAAGAAACTCAACAAAATGGAACAGTGCTTGCCTGTGTGGGAGAAAGAGGCATACGGGATTCGGTGGTCCTTAGCCTTGAAAACAGCCAGGAAGCTCAACCCCAAGCAAACCTGCTGGTCCCAGCATTTTCACCAATTCCACTTTATGCTCAAGCATTTGCAGGGGGGAAATCGCATGCCCCAATAAAACAGCACGCGAGCCACCGAGTCTAAACCGATGATGGTAGAATCACAACTGCCAGCGCCAGTAACCACCAGAGCCGAAGCTAAATTAAAACCACAGCTGGGCAGCCAAACTGGAATTGAATTCTGGAAAGGTTTGGAAACAGATGAATGGTTCCAGAAAAATAAACACGTGTGCACAATGAAAGACGGGCTGCCTTGGGTGGCGGAAAAGTTATATATACCAATAACCGAAAGAGTCACATTCATGCAGCTTTGCCACAACACAAAATCAGCAGGGCATTTTGGATTTGTAAAAACATTACACTTAATCAAATGGCAATTTTGGTGGCCATCCATGAAAAAGGACATAGAAGGTTACGTTTTGCCCAAAGTGTGCAACTGCCAAGAGGTTGCAAGGGAAATCGCCCGGACTGTTACAAACAGTGGCAAATCCCTCAGCCCCCTGGAGGGAAATAGCCATGGATTTTATAGTGGAATTACCAGAAAGCAATGGGAATACTGTTGTCTGGACGGTCACGGACTTGTTTTTGAAACAGGCACACTTTATCCCTTGCCAAAAGATTCCCACTGCAAAAGCCTTAGCGAAACTTTTCTTCCAGCATATTTACAGATTGCATGGGGCACCCGAATGCATCATCTCTGATAGGGGAGTGCAATTTACATCTGCATTTTGGAAGGAATTTTCTTTTTTTTTCTTTTTTCTTTTTTGTAAAATTTTATTGTTGTTATTAATTTTATAATTATGAATACAATGTGATTGTGAATAATAAACATAATTATATCATAAGGCATCGCTCAGCATCACCCCACCAGCCACATCCCCCTCTAACTTCTTCCCTTTCATCTTCTATCCCCCCACCATCTCTACCTCCCTCACTCTCCTCACTCCTCTTACAACTCCCTACTTCCCTAACTCCTCACTCCCAAACTCTTCCCCCTCCTCGAATGTGGTTCTGAGGTGCCGCTAAGACAATCCATCTCTAATCTTACATAACACAATTACATATTACAAATAATAAAATTATAAATCCCCCCCAACCACCCACCCCCCGACTTCCCAAAGTGAATACAGGGTAAAGACACAAGAAAACCCACTAAATTACTCCAAAATATTATATAAAACCTATTAAAAATACTATATTTTGCAACCTAACACATAAATATTTAATTATATGCTAAATACAATTTCTTAAACTGATATCTCCCTTGTATATACTCTATCCATCTTTTCCAGTCCAACAAATATTTCTCATTTGAGTGGTCCTTCAAATATGCAGAGATTTTAGCCATTTCTGCCATATTTGTTACTTTGAAAATCCATTCTTCAATAGATGGTAGTTCTGGCTTCTTCCAATATTGTCCCACCAACAATCTTGCTGCTGTGATCAAATTCAAGATTAAATTTGTCTCTATGGTGGTACAGTCCTTTATAATGCCAAGCAGAAACATCTGTGGTAAAAATTCAATACGTTTTTTTAGGATATTTTGAAGAATCCACCATATTTTTATCCAAAAAGCCTTGATTTTTTTACAAGTCCACCATACATGAAAATAAGTAGCATCCATACTATCACATCTCCAACATTTAGCTTGTAAGTTAGGGTACATACATGATAATTTTTTTGGATCCAGATGCCACCTGTAAAACATTTTATAAAAATTTTCTCTTAAATGGATCGCTTGTGTAAATTTTACATTTTTCACCCAGATCTTTTCCCAAGTTTCCATCAAGATTGGTTGTCCTAAATTTTTTCCCATTTTATCATACAATCTTTAACTAATTCAGTTTCAGAATCAATTTCTATCAATGCATTATACAATCTTTTAATATGCATGGGCCTTTGATCTATAACTTGTTTAATTAAATTTTCGTCTATTGAAGATAGGCCCATCTTAGAATCTTTTTTCCATCTAGACTCCAATTGTGCATATGGAAACCACGTATGAACAAATCCTTCATCCTTTAACATATTCAAAGACTTCAGTACTAACAAATTCCCTTCTTTAATTAGGAGTTTTTTATAAGGCACCACGTCTAGAACTTGTGATCTATTTATATTCTCTACTGCGTGTCTGGGAACCGTCCAAAGAGGAATCTTTGCATTTAATTTATACTGATACTTTTTCCAGACACGCAGCAGAGCACTTCTCAATAGGTGCTCTTTGAAGCTCCTATCCACCTTTTTATCATACACCAAATATGAATGCCAACAATATAATAAACCGTACCCTTCAATATTCAATATTCTATCATTGGTTAAATTAATCCAGTCACTTATCGCTACTAAAGCAGCAGCATAGTAATACAACTTAAAATTGGGCATTCTTAAACCACCCCTTTCCCTAGTATCCTGAATAATTTTTAATTTAATCCTCGGTTTCTTGCCGTTCCAAACAAATCTATTAATACGCTTCTGCCATTCCTCCAAATTCGCGTCTTTTTTAAGTATAGGCAACATTTGAAAAAGAAATAAAAATTTTGGCAATATATTCATTTTAACTGCTGCTATCCTACCCAACATAGATAATTGTAGTTTAACCCATTTATCCAATTCTATTTGTGTATTGTTCCACAAGACTTCATAATTATTTTTATATAACTTGCCGTTAGAGGCTTCAATTTCAATTCCTAAATATTTAACTTTCTTAACTATTTCACAACCCGTTATTCTTTCCAAATCTTGTTTTACATTACCATCTAAATTCTTAGTTAACATCTTTGTCTTAGATATGTTTAATTTAAAACCAGATACCCTACCATAATTTTTAATTAACTCCATCAAAATCTGTACTGACTGGATTGGTTGAGACAATGTCACGAGCAGGTCATCTGCAAAAGCACATAATTTATAATCATGTTGTCTAATCTGTATACCTTTTACATCATCTACTGCTCTTATCTTATTCAATAAAACCTCTAACGTTTGGAAGGAATTTTCATCCCTCTTAGGGACCACTCAGGGACTGACATCTAGCCATCACCCGCAGGGGAATGGACAAGCAGAACATTCGAACTCAGTACTTCAGCAATATTTAAGATGCTTTATTAATTTCCAACAGTCTGATTGGACGGACCTACTCCCCTTCGCATAACTTGCCTACAATAATGCAGTCCACTACAGCACAGGTTACAATCCTTTTCAAATAGCTACCAGTCAAAGTTTCAACCCCATGCCAGAACTAACCCCAAACGAACTGGCGATCCCATCACTAAAAGAATCGATGGCAAAAGGAGGCTTTGAGGGACGCCTACAGCAGTTCTTGAAGATGGAAAAATGAGACTTTGACGGAGGCCTGTAACAGTTCTTGAAAACTGGCAAATGGAGGCTTTGACAGAAGCCTACAGCAGTTCTTGAAGGTGGGAAAAGGAGGCTTTGACAGAAGCCTACAGTAGTTTTTCATGATGGAAAAAGGATGCTTTGACGGAAGCCGACAGCAGTTCTTGAAGACGGCAAAAGGAAGCTTTGACGGAAGCATACAGTAGTTCTTGAAGATGATAAAAGGAGGCTTTGACGGAGGAGTACAGCAGTTCTTGAAGTTGGCAATAGGAGTCTTTGACGGAAGCCTACAGTAGTTCTTGAAGTTGGCAATAGGAGGCTTTGACAGATGCCTACAGTAGTTCTTGGAGATGGCAAAAGGAGGCTTTGATGGAGGAGTACAGCAGTTCTTGAAGTTGGCAATAGGAGGCTTTAACGGAAGCCTACAGTAGTTCTTGAAGATGGCAAAAGGAGGCTTTGACGGAAGCATACAGTAGTTCTTGAAGATGATAAAAGGAGGCTTTGACGGAGGAGTACAGCAGTTCTTGAAGTTGGCAATAGGAGGCTTTGACGGAAGCCTACAGTAGTTCTTGAAGTTGGCAATAGGAGGCTTTGACAGACGCCTACAGTAGTTCTTGGAGATGGCAAAAGGAGGCTTTGATGGAGGAGTACAGCAGTTCTTGAAGTTGGCAATAGGAGGCTTTGACGGAGGCCTACAGTAGTTCTTGAAGATGGAAAAAGGAGGCTTTGACGGAAGCCTACAGTAGTTTTTGAAGATGGCAAAAGGAGGCTTTGACGTAGGACTACAGTAGTTCTTGAAGTTGGCAAAAGGAGGCTTTGACGGAAGCCGACAGCAGTTCTTGAAGATGGCAAAAGGAGGCTTTGACGGAAGCCGACAGCAGTTCTTGAAGATGGCAAAAGGAGGCTTTGGCGGAAGCATACAGTAGTTCTTGAAGATGATAAAAGGAGGGTTTGATGGACGCCTAGAGTAGTTATTGAAGTTGGCAATAGGAGGCTTTGACGGAAGCCTACAGTAGTTCTTGAAGATGGCAAAAAGAGGCTTTGACAGAAGCCGACAGCAGTTCTTGAAGATGGCAAAAGGAGGCTTTGACGGAAGCCGACAGCAGTTCTTGAAGATGGCAAAAGGAGGCTTTGATGGAAGCATACAGTAGTTCTTGAAGATGATAAAAGGAGGCTTTGACGGAGGAGTACAGCAGTTCTTGAAGTTGGCAATAGGAGTCTTTGACGGAAGCCTACAGTAGTTCTTGAAGTTGGCAATAGGAGGCTTTGACAGATGCCTACAGTAGTTCTTGGAGATGGCAAAAGGAGGCTTTGATGGAGGAGTACAGCAGTTCTTGAAGTTGGCAATAGGAGGCTTTAACGGAAGCCTACAGTAGTTCTTGAAGATGGCAAAAGGAGGCTTTGACGGAAGCATACAGTAGTTCTTGAAGATGATAAAAGGAGGCTTTGACGGAGGAGTACAGCAGTTCTTGAAGTTGGCAATAGGAGGCTTTGACGGAAGCCTACAGTAGTTCTTGAAGTTGGCAATAGGAGGCTTTGACAGACGCCTACAGTAGTTCTTGGAGATGGCAAAAGGAGGCTTTGATGGAGGAGTACAGCAGTTCTTGAAGTTGGCAATAGGAGGCTTTGACGGAGGCCTACAGTAGTTCTTGAAGATGGAAAAAGGAGGCTTTGACGGAAGCCTACAGTAGTTTTTGAAGATGGCAAAAGGAGGCTTTGACGTAGGACTACAGTAGTTCTTGAAGTTGGCAAAAGGAGGCTTTGACGGAAGCCGACAGCAGTTCTTGAAGATGGCAAAAGGAGGCTTTGACGGAAGCCGACAGCAGTTCTTGAAGATGGCAAAAGGAGGCTTTGGCGGAAGCATACAGTAGTTCTTGAAGATGATAAAAGGAGGGTTTGATGGACGCCTAGAGTAGTTATTGAAGTTGGCAATAGGAGGCTTTGACGGAAGCCTACAGTAGTTCTTGAAGATGGCAAAAAGAGGCTTTGACAGAAGCCGACAGCAGTTCTTGAAGATGGCAAAAGGAGGCTTTGACGGAAGCCGACAGCAGTTCTTGAAGATGGCAAAAGGAGGCTTTGATGGAAGCCGACAGCAGTTCTTGAAGATGGCAAAAGGAGGCTTTGACGGAAGCCGACAGCAGTTCTTGAAGATGGCAAAAGGAGGCTTTGACGGAAGCATACAGTAGTTCTTGAAGATGATAAAAGGAGGGTTTGATGGACGCCTAGAGTAGTTCTTGAAGTTGGCAATAGGAGGCTTTGATGGAAGCCTACAGTTGTTCTTGAAGTTGGCAATAGGAGGCTTTGACGGACGCCTACAGTAGTTCTTGGAGATGGCAAAAGGAGGCTTTGATGGAGGAGTACAGCAGTTCTTGAAGTTGGCAACAAGAGGCTTTGACGGACGCCTACAGTAGTTCTTGAAGTTGGCAATAGGAGGCTTTGACGGACACCTACAGTAGTTCTTGGAGATGGCAAAAGGAGGCTTTGATGGAGGAGTACAGCAGTTCTTGAAGTTGGCAATAGGAGGCTTTGATGGAAGCCTACAGTAGTTCTTGAAGATGGCAATAGGAGGCTTTGACGGACGCCTACAGTAGTTCTTGGAGATGGCAAAAGGAGGCTTTGATGGAGGAATACAGCAGTTCTTGAAGTTGGCAACAAGAGGCTTTGACGGACGCCTACAGTAGTTCTTGAAGTTGGCAATAGGAGGCTTTGACGGACGCCTACAGTAGTTCTTGGAGATGGCAAAAGGAGGCTTTGATGGAGGAGTACAGCAGTTCTTGAAGTTGGCAATAGGAGGCTTTGACGGAAGCCTACAGTAGTTCTTGAAGATGGCAAAAGGAGGCTTTGATGGAGGAGTACAGCAGTTCTTGAAGTTGGCAACAAGAGGCTTTGACGGACGCCTACAGTAGTTCTTGAAGATGGCAAAAGGAGGCTTTGATGGAGGAGTACAGCAGTTCTTGAAGTTGGCAACAAGAGGCTTTGACGGACGCCTACAGTAGTTCTTGAAGTTGGCAATAGGAGGCTTTGATGGACGCATACAGTAGTTCTTGGAGATGGCAAAAGGAGGCTTTGATGGAGGAGTACAGCAGTTCTTGAAGTTGGCAATAGGAGGCTTTGACGGAAGCCGACAGCAGTTCTTGAAGATGGCAAAAGGAGGCTTTGACAGAAGCATACAGTAGTTCTTGAAGATGATAAAAGGAGGCTTTGATGGATGCCTAGAATAGTTCTTGAAGTTGGCAATAGGAGGCTTTGACGGAAGCCTACAATAGTTCTTGAAGTTGGCAAAAGGAGGCTTTCACAGAGGCCTGCAGTAGTTCTTGAAGATGGCAAAAGGAGGCTTTGACAGAAGCCTGCAGTAGTTCTTGAAGATGGCAAAAGGAGGCTTTGATGGAGGCCTACAGTACTTCTTGAAGATGGCAAAAGGAGGCTTTGACGGAAGCATACAGTAGTTCTTGAAGATGATAAAAGGAGGCTTTGATGGACGCCTAGAGTAGTTCTTGAAGTTGGCAATAGGAGGCTTTGACGGAAGCCTACAATAGTTCTTGAAGTTGGCAAAAGGAGGCTTTCACGGAAGCCGACAGCAGTTCTTGAAGATGGCAAAAGGAGGCTTTGACGGAGGAGTACAGCAGTTCTTGAAGTTGGCAATAGGAGGCTTTGACGGAAGCCTACAGTAGTTCTTGAAGTTGGCAATAGGAGGCTTTGACGGAAGCCTGCAGTAGTTCTTGAAGATGGCAAAAGGAGGCTTTGATGGAGGCCTACAGTAGTTCTTGAAGATGGAAAAAGGAGGCTTTGATGGAAGCCTGCAGTAGTTTTTGAAGTTGGCAATAGGAGGCTTTGACGGAAGCCTACAGTAGTTATTGAAGATGGCAAAAGGAGGCTTTCACGGAGGCCTACAGTAGTTCTTTTTTTTTGAAAAAGTTTTATTAATTTTATAATCATAAACAAAAAAGAAAAACAAATAGAATACCACTCAACTTAATACAATCTTTTACAACTTTCTCTCATAAAAAAACAAAGCATATATTCTTTTGAAGATGGCAAAAGGAGGCTTTGACGTAGGACTACAGTAGTTCTTGAAGTTGGCAAAAGGAGGCTTTGATGGAAGCCGACAGCAGTTCTTGAAGATGGCAAAAGGAGGCTTTGACGGAAGCCGACAGCAGTTCTTGAAGATGGCAAAAGGAGGCTTTGACGGAAGCATACAGTAGTTCTTGAAGATGATAAAAGGAGGGTTTGATGCACGCCTAGAATAGTTCTTGAAGATGATAAAAGGAGGGTTTGATGGACACCTAGAGTAGTTCTTGAAGTTGGCAATCAGAGGCTTTGACGGAAGCCGACAGCAGTTCTTGAAGATGGCAAAAGGAGGCTTTGACGGAAGCCGACAGCAGTTCTTGAAGATGGCAAAAGGAGGCTTTGATGGAAGCCGACAGCAGTTCTTGAAGATGGCAAAAGGAGGCTTTGACGGAAGCATACAGTAGTTCTTGAAGATGATAAAAGGAGGGTTTGATGGACGCCTAGAGTAGTTCTTGAAGTTGGCAATAGGAGGCTTTCACGGAAGCCTACAGTAGTTCTTGAAGTTGGCAATAGGAGGCTTTGACGGACGCCTACAGTAGTTCTTGGAGATGGCAAAAGGAGGCTTTGATGGAGGAGTACAGCAGTTCTTGAAGTTGGCAACAAGAGGCTTTGATGGACGCCTACAGTAGTTCTTGAAGTTGGCAATAGGAGGCTTTGACGGAAGCCTACAGTAGTTCTTGAAGATGGCAAAAGGAGGCTTTGATGGAGGAGTACAGCAGTTCTTGAAGTTGGCAACAAGAGGCTTTGACGGACGCCTACAGTAGTTCTTGAAGTTGGCAATAGGAGGCTTTGACGGACGCCTACAGTAGTTCTTGGAGATGGCAAAAGGAGGCTTTGACGGAAGCCGACAGCAGTTCTTGAAGATGGCAAAAGGAGGCTTTGACGGAAGCATACAGTAGTTCTTGAAGATGATAAAAGGAGGCTTTGATGGACGCCTAGAGTAGTTCTTGAAGTTGGCAATAGGAGGCTTTGACGGAAGCCTACAATAGTTCTTGAAGTTGGCAAAGTCCTGCAGTGACCGGGATGCCAGAGGGTTATGGAATTGGACTGGGGGAGGAAGGCCGAGTAACATCCCAGTGGTGAGAACGACGTATGACGGATGAAGATGAGGAGGACTGGAGCTATGCTACAGCTCCTGGGCAAACCACCATGGACATTTTACGTGAACAATTTGGAGAAGGAGGGTACCAGGATTCTTCCTTCTGGCAGCGGTAGGCCCCAGGGCCAGAAACAATGTCATGGTCACTGGCCGGTTCCTCCTCCACCCAATCAGCTACAGGACGGTTTTGCTTAGCCAGTCCAAAGCTGAAACTTGATCCCAGCCATGGGGGTGAATTATACCAGGGGAGGGCTGGTAGCCAAGGCCCTAGTTGACCCATAGATAGGACCCGAGTAGGAGGTCCAGGGAGGCCCTCAGCAGTTCCTTCTCAGGGAACTGGGTTAGGTCCCGTGGCCCCAATCTCAAGGGGATCAGAGACAATTGTGCCTGGAGGAAGGGTTTTGGTAGGTCCTTCACCCGCACCCGGGTGGGGTTCTGGACCATGGCCACAGGGCTCCATATGGGGTCCTCCACCCCTTAATGTTACGTTTGATGGGAACTCAGATCGGTTGGCCCTTTTCCTTAGTCAAACCATAGATGGAAAAATGAGACTTTGACGGAGGCCTGTAACAGTTCTTGAAAACTGGCAAATGGAGGCTTTGACAGAAGCCTACAGCAGTTCTTGAAGGTGGGAAAAGGAGGCTTTGACAGAAGCCTACAGTAGTTTTTCATGATGGAAAAAGGATGCTTTGACGGAAGCCGACAGCAGTTCTTGAAGATGGCAATAGGAGGCTTTGACGGAAGCCTACAGTAGTTCTTGAAGATGGCAAAAGGAGGCTTTGATGGAGGAGTACAGCAGTTCTTGAAGTTGGCAACAAGAGGCTTTGATGGACACCTACAGTAGTTCTTGAAGTTGGCAATAGGAGGCTTTGACGGACGCCTACAGTAGTTCTTGGAGATGGCAAAAGGAGGCTTTGATGGAGGAGTACAGCAGTTCTTGAAGTTGGCAATAGGAGGCTTTGACGGAAGCCTACAGTAGTTCTTGAAGATGGCAAAAGGAGGCTTTGACGGAAGCCGACAGCAGTTCTTGAAGATGGCAAAAGGAGGCTTTGACAGAAGCATACAGTAGTTCTTGAAGATGATAAAAGGAGGCTTTGATGGACGCCTAGAATAGTTCTTGAAGTTGGCAATAGGAGGCTTTGACGGAAGCCTACAATAGTTCTTGAAGTTGGCAAAAGGAGGCTTTCACGGAGGCCTGCAGTAGTTCTTGAAGATGGAAAAAGGAGGCTTTGACAGAAGCCTGCAGTAGTTCTTGAAGATGGCAAAAGGAGGCTTTGATGGAGGCCTACAGTACTTCTTGAAGATGGCAAAAGGAGGCTTTGACGGAAGCATACAGTAGTTCTTGAAGATGATAAAAGGAGGCTTTGATGGACGCCTAGAGTAGTTCTTGAAGTTGGCAATAGGAGGCTTTGACGGAAGCCTACAATAGTTCTTGAAGTTGGCAAAAGGAGGCTTTCACGGAAGCCGACAGCAGTTCTTGAAGATGGCAAAAGGAGGCTTTGACGAAGGAGTACAGCAGTTCTTGAAGTTGGCAATAGGAGGCTTTGACGGAAGCCTACAGTAGTTCTTGAAGTTGGCAATAGGAGGCTTTGACGGAAGCCTGCAGTAGTTCTTGAAGATGGCAAAAGGAGGCTTTGATGGAGGCCTACAGTAGTTCTTGAAGATGGAAAAAGGAGGCTTTGATGGAAGCCTGCAGTAGTTTTTGAAGTTGGCAATAGGAGGCTTTGACGGAAGCCTACAGTAGTTATTGAAGATGGCAAAAGGAGGCTTTCACGGAGGCCTACAGTAGTTCTTTTTTTTTGAAAAAGTTTTATTAATTTTATAATCATAAACAAAAAAGAAAAACAAATAGAATACCACTCAACTTAATACAATCTTTTACAACTTTCTCTCATAAAAAAACAAAGCATACATTCTTTTGAAGATGGCAAAAGGAGGCTTTGACGTAGGACTACAGTAGTTCTTGAAGTTGGCAAAAGGAGGCTTTGACGGAAGCCGACAGCAGTTCTTGAAGATGGCAAAAGGAGGCTTTGACGGAAGCCGACAGCAGTTCTTGAAGATGGCAAAAGGAGGCTTTGACGGAAGCATACAGTAGTTCTTGAAGATGATAAAAGGAGGGTTTGATGGACGCCTAGAATAGTTCTTGAAGATGATAAAAGGAGGGTTTGATGGACACCTAGAGTAGTTCTTGAAGTTGGCAATCAGAGGCTTTGACGGAAGCCGACAGCAGTTCTTGAAGATGGCAAAAGGAGGCTTTGACGGAAGCCGACAGCAGTTCTTGAAGATGGCAAAAGGAGGCTTTGATGGAAGCCGACAGCAGTTCTTGAAGATGGCAAAAGGAGGCTTTGACGGAAGCATACAGTAGTTCTTGAAGATGATAAAAGGAGGGTTTTATGGACGCCTAGAGTAGTTCTTGAAGTTGGCAATAGGAGGCTTTCACGGAAGCCTACAGTAGTTCTTGAAGTTGGCAATAGGAGGCTTTGACGGACGCCTACAGTAGTTCTTGGAGATGGCAAAAGGAGGCTTTGATGGAGGAGTACAGCAGTTCTTGAAGTTGGCAACAAGAGGCTTTGACGGACGCCTACAGTAGTTCTTGAAGTTGGCAATAGGAGGCTTTGACGGACGCCTACAGTAGTTCTTGGAGATGGAAAAAGGAGGCTTTGATGGAGGAGTACAGCAGTTCTTGAAGTTGGCAATAGGAGGCTTTGATGGAAGCCGACAGCAGTTCTTGAAGATGGCAAAAGGAGGTTTTGACGGAAGCATACAGTAGTTCTTGAAGATGATAAAAGGAGGCTTTGATGGACGCCTAGAGTAGTTCTTGAAGTTGGCAATAGGAGGCTTTGACGGAAGCCTACAATAGTTCTTGAAGTTGGCAAAAGGAGGCTTTCACGGAGGCCTACAGTAGTTCTTGAAGATGGAAAAAGGAGGCTTTGACAGAAGCCTGCAGTAGTTCTTGAAGATGGCAAAAGGAGGCTTTGACGGAAGCATACAGTAGTTCTTGAAGATGATAAAAGGAGGCTTTGATGGACGCCTAGAGTAGTTCTTGAAGTTGGCAATAGGAGGCTTTGACGGAAGCCTACAATAGTTCTTGAAGTTGGCAAAAGGAGGCTTTCACGGAGGCCTACAGTAGTTCTTGAAGATGGAGAAAGGAGGCTTTGACAGAAGCCTGCAGTAGTTCTTGACGATGGCAAAAAGAGGCTTTGATGGAGGCCTACAGTAGTTCTTGGAGATGGCAAAAGGAGGCTTTGACGGAAGCATACAGTAGTTCTTGAAGATGGCAAAAGGAGGCTTTGACGGAGGATTACAGCAGTTCTTGAAGTTGGCAATAGGAGGCTTTGATGGAGGCCTACATTAGTTCTTGAACATGGAAAAAGGAGGCTTTGACGGAAGCCTACAGTAGTTTTTGAAGATGGCAAAAGGAGGCTTTGATGGAAGCCAACAGCAGTTCTTGAATATGGCAAAAGGAGGCTTTGACAGAAGCCTACAGTAGTTCTTGAAGTTGGCAATAGGAGGCTTTGACGGAAGCCTGCAGTAGTTCTTGAAGATGGCAAAAGGAGGCTTTGATGGAGGCCTACAGTAGTTCTTGAAGATGGAAAAAGGAGGCTTTGATGGAAGCCTGCAGTAGTTTTTGAAGTTGGCAATAGGAGGCTTTGACGGAAGCCTACAGTAGTTATTGAAGTTGGCAAAAGGAGGCTTTCATGGAGGCCTACAGTAGTTCTTTTTTTTTTGAAAAAGTTTTATTAATTTTATAATCATAAACAAAAAAGAAAAACAAATAGAATACCACTCAACTTAATACAATCTTTTACAACTTTCTCTCATAAAAAACAAAGCATACATTCTTTTAAAATACTTAATATAACTATGGGTGTTGCTCGGCAGCACCCCCTTCACCACATCCCCCTCTTTCTTCCTCCCTACCTACTACAATCCCCCACCCTCTCTCTCCCTCACTCTCCACCCTCCTCTCCTACCTACCTACTTCCCTTCCTTCACTCCTCAGTCTACCCCCTCCAGATGTGGTCCAGAGGTACTGTCCGAGCAACCCCTCTTATATCTATTAAATATATCGTTCTTATATATTACCAATATTGCAGTTTGAGTAGACCATTACACCCCCCTACCCACCCACCCACCCCCCGACTTCCCAAAGTGAATACAGGGTAAAACACAAGAAAACCCACTAAACTAAACAAAACTATTATATAAATCCTAATAATAATTTAACTATATTTTCAATCTAACATATAAAAATTTAACTATATAGTAAATACAGTTTCTTAACTTGATATTTCCCTTGTATATACTCTATCCATTTTTTCCAGTCCAACATATATTTTTCATTTGAATGATCCTTCAAGTATGCAGATATTTTGGCCATTTCTGCCAAATTTATAACTTTCAAGGTCCATTCTTCAATAAATGGTATTTCAGGCTTCTTCCAATATTGTCCCACCAACAGTCTTGCTGCTGTAATCAAGTTCAAAATTAAGTTCATCTCTATGGTGGTGCAGTCTTTTATAATACCTAGCAAAAACAACTGTGGTGAAAATTCAATACGTTTTTTCAAAATATTTTGAAGTATCCACCATATTTTTTATCCAAAAGGCCTTAATTTTTCTACAAGTCCACCATACATGAAAATAAGTAGCGTCCATACATTCACATCTCCAGCACTTAGGTTGTAAATTAGGGTACATATATGATAATTTTTTCAGATCCAAATGCCATCTATAAAACATTTTATAAAAATTTTCCCTTAGATGTTGCGCTTGTGTAAATCTTACATTTTTCACCCAGATCCTCTCCCAAGTCTCCATCATGATTGGTTGTCCAAAATTTTGTCCCCACTTAATCATACAGTCCTTAACTAATTCAGTTTCAGAATCAATTTCTATCAATACATTATACAATCTTTTAATATGCATAGACCTTTGGTCTCTAACTTGTTTAATTAAATTTTCATCTGATTGAGATAAACCCATCTTCAAGTCTTTTTTCCATCTAGTCTGCAATTGTAAATATGGAAACCAAGTATGGACTATTCCTTTGTCTCTTAACATGTTAAAGGACTTTAATAATAAAGAATTCCCTTCTTTAATTAGGAGTTTCTCATAGGGCACTACATCTTGAACTTGTGTTCTGTTTATATTCTCTATTGCGTGTCTGGGGACCGTCCAAACAGGAATCTTTTGATGTAATATATACTGATACTTTTTCCAAACACGCAACAGAGCACTTCTCAATAGGTGCTCTTTGAAACTCCTATCCACCTTTTTATCATAAACTAAATATGCATGCCAACCATATAATAAACCATACTCTTCAATTTTCAATATTCTATCATTAGTTAAGTTAACCCAGTCACTTATCGCTACTAAAACAGCAGCATGGTAATATAACTTAAAATTGGGCATTTTCAAACCACCTCTTTCCCTTATATCCTGAATAATTTTTAATTTGACCCTCGGTTTCTTACCATTCCAAATAAATCTATTAATACCCTTCTGCCACTCCTCCAAGTTCGCATCCTTTTTAAGTATAGGTAACATTTGAAAAAGAAATAAAAATTTTGGCAATACATTCATTTTAACTGCCGCTATCCTACCCAACATAGATAATTGTAATTTTTTCCATTTGTCCATTTCTTTTTGTATCTTATTCCACAAAACTTCATAATTATTTTTATATAGTTTCCCATTAGAAGCTTCAATATCAATTCCTAAATATTTAACTTTCTTAACTATCTCACAACCCGTTATTCTTTCCAAATCTTGTTTTGAATTATCTAAATTTTTTACTAACATCTTTGTCTTAGATATATTTAATTTAAAGCCTGATACCCTACCATAATTTTTGATTAACTCCATGAAACTCTGAGCTGACTGTGTTGGTTGAGACAGTGTCACAAGTAAATCATCAGCAAAAGCACATAATCTATAGTCATGTTGTCTAATCTGTATACCTTTTAAATCATCTGAAACTCTTATCCTATTCAATAGAACCTCTAAAGTTAGAAGAAACAACAAAGGGGATAAGGGACATCCCTGTCTAGTGCCTTTCTCTATATTAAATGAATCTGTTAAATGCCCATTCACAATGATCTGACCTGTTTGTTTCTGGTAAACTGCTAGTATAGAATTAATAAACTGATCCCCCATTCCCATCCTAACAATTAGTTTTTTCAAAAACAACCAATTCAGTCTATCAAAAGCTTTTTCCGCATCAAAAAACATAAGAACTGCAGGCACCTGGATGTGCTTATCCAAATATTCTATTATGTTAATGAGTTGTCTAACATTAGTTTTCATCTGTCTCCCTTGTAAAAAACCAGTTTGGTCTGAATGAATTATTTGTTGTAAAACTGTCATTAATCTATTAGCCATGATTTTTGCAAAAATCTTATAATCCGTATTCAACAATGAAATAGGTCTAAAATTTTCTGGTTGAGCATTGTCTCTTCCCTCTTTGGGAATTAAAGAAACATAGGCTGTTTTCCATGAAGGTGAAACCTGACCACCCTCTTGTATATTAACAAATAGCTCTCTAAGAGGTTCCACCATTTCCATTTGAAGATGCTTATAATAAATTGCCGTTAACCCATCAGTCCCAGGAGATTTTCCCATTTTCAATTGTTTGATCACTGAAATTATTTCTTCTGATGTAATCATTGCATTTAACCTATCTCTTTGTTCATTGGTAATTGTCAATACATTTTCATTTTGCAAAAAAGTATCTATCTCAATTCTCTTGTATCTTCTCTTCAGCGTACAACTTGGAGTAAAATTCTAAAAAAACTTTTTAAATAATTTCTTGTTGGAACACCTCCTTCCCTTTATATTCTATTTTATCAATTATACGGGATTTTTGTTTTTTCCTTAATGTATAGGCCAACCATCTGCCAGGTTTATTAGAATTAAAAAATGTATTATGTTTAACATATTGTATATTCCTAGCAACTTGGTCGGTCATCAACAAATCAAATTGTTTCCGTAGAATCTTAATCCCCTCTTTAATGTTTTTATCATCTGGTCTCTTTATTAATAATTGCTCTTTCTGTCTTATTTCCTCCTCTAATTCCTTCCTTTTTTTCCTCATTTTTACGTCTATACCTTTTATTCATGTCAATTAAAACCCCACGCATAAACGCTTTGCTAGCATCCCATACCATTTCTATTGTTGTATCCTTATGCAAATTTAACATAAAAAATTCCTTCATAACATTTTTACATTCATTCACATTTGTATCATATTTAAACAGATTTTCATTAAGTCTCCAAGATCTTTTAGGAGTCTGACCTACCATTAGTTCCATCCAAACCGGATTATGGTCTGTTAAAACTTTGGGTAGGATTTTCACCTTCTTTAATCTAAAAATAAAGTCACTTGTAGTTAATATGAAGTCAATTCTAGAAAATGACTGATGTCTATCAGAGAAAAAAGTAAATTCTTGCTCTTTACCATGTCTTTCTCTCCATATATCTATCAAATCAAAATCATCCTTAATATCAAAAAAAGATTTAGGCAACATGGAACGTGATTGAGGAATTGGTGAAGTCTTCTTCTTATCTAAACCAATATCTATAACACCATTCCAATCTCCCATTAAAATACAAGACCTATAATCAAATTGTATTAACTTTTTATGTAATAACTTGTAAAATATTCCTTGTTGTTGATTTGGTGCATATATACCCATCAAAAGAACTTTCTTCCCATCTATTAAAATTTCAATTGCTAAAAATCTACCTTGAATATCTGATTCTATTAATTTAGCTCTTATATGATTTTTAACATAGATAACAATTCCATTCTTTTTCTCAGCAGCCGCTGCCACAAAATGTGAACCTAATTTATTATTTATCAAATATTTCTGATCAGTAATTCTAATATGTGTTTCTTGTAAGCAAATTATATCATTTTTACATTGTGTCAAATAGTCAAATATCTTCTTCCTTTTCTGTGGAGAATTTAAACCATTGACATTCCATGTCAAATATTTATTTGACATGACCAACTTGAGAAAGCTTTTGCAAGGCCAAATCAAGTTTTTCATCCATCTTCTTCTTTGGACTTGCTCCCATGGCTTCCAGACGTGTAGATACAGCTTGGATTGGACGTATTTGTTGTTCCTTTTCTTGTTGTTCCATGTGTTTAGTAGTTGCTCTTGTTTGCCTTTGATCTTTAGACTTCTCTACTTCCAGAGGCTGAAAAATATCAATGCTCTGCGCAGGCAGCTCCATGAAAACTCCTTTGTCAACTCCTGATGCTGCAAGGGGTTGTGACTCTGAAGACTGTATTTGTTGTTTTAACTCCATATCTCTCTCTTTTGGTGTTGGAGATGGGGGTTTACCAGCCTTCAACACTTTCTCAAAAAAATCTTTCGCTTTCCCAATAGAATTCAAGCGGTATCTGTTACCCTGGTAAAATAATGACAATCCAGCTGGAGCCTCCCATCTAAATTGTATGCCATATTTTTTAAGTTCAACCACCAAAAATGCATAATCTTTTCTTGCTCTTAACATCTTCGGAGGAATCTCCTTCAAAACCATAACCTCCTGGCGAGCAACACTTAATTTCTTATTATAAGATGTTGTAAGAACGTAATTTCTGAATCTCCTTGTAACAAAATAAATCAGAATGTCTCTAGGTAAATTTCTTTGTCTTGCAATCCATGAATTAACTCTGTAGATCCTGTCAATCTGCCAAGAGACATTTTGTACTCCATCTTCTAAAAATTGTGCCAAAGCCTCTTCAAAAATTCTTCTCAGGTCATCCTGATTCTCATTTGCAACTTCTTTCAGCCCTCTAATTCTAATAGCAAACATCATTTGATTGTATTGTACCATAACTGCTTGATCTTGTATATCGCTTTTAATTTCATCAAATTTTCCCTCAATTTGTTGCTCAATCCCTTCCACCTTTTCTTCAGCTCTCAAAGTATAATCCCAAACCCCCTTAATAGCATCCACAATATCTTCTCTTATCACAATATTGTGAGTCTCAATTGTTTCTTTAATTGTCTCCAATTCATCAGTTACGCCTTTAATTTGTTCCTCAATCTTTCTCTCCAATTTTTCAGTCATTGTTGAAAAAGCAGCCTGCAAATCTTTCATGGTAAACATTTCTGGAGGAGATTGAGTAGACGAGGGGGCTTGAGATTCTGTAGATGTTAAAGAGGCTGGGGGAGCAACAAGAGTACTTACTTGTAATTTAGAGGGCTGAGCCGGGGAAGATACTGCCACCTTCGCAGAAGCTATTTTAGTTTGTCTGGTAGCCATAGTATATTCAGTCACTTTTAAAAAGTTAATTTAAATAAAAAAGAATCCTTACAAATATGTTGCCAAAATAATGTCCACTTC
Source organism: Bothrops alternatus (assembly GCA_034064705.1). NCBI lineage: Eukaryota > Metazoa > Chordata > Lepidosauria > Squamata > Viperidae > Bothrops > Bothrops alternatus. Next base: position 1,217,504 of record JARGCV010000105.1, on the reverse strand, counting down.
TTATCTTCTTTCAAGTCAAAATTTAATTGTAATTTATAGGGTTTTAAAGTTTAAATCTGAACGGTCGCTCTGGCTTTGCTCTAAAAAAATCACTTTCACTTTCCCCATCACTTTCCCTTTACAGTGAAAGCGATCGCCATTTTGGATACATTATGTTGATTGTAGAAATATGTGGTCAGAAGTAAAATAAAAAAATACTTGCAATAAAGAACTCCTGTATTCACTCCGTCTGCATGGAGGTCTCTCTTAAGAATTTATTTGAAGTAGGGATGGTCGCGGCATCTTTTTCTGTCAGCCGACAGAAGCGTCTCAGGGAAGGAGCGTCTTCGAGCGCCTGGGGAGCTCTCACTCTTTCCCCCTGAAAACTTTTTCAGGGGTTTTTTAGAGGAGCTCAACCCACGCCCGTTGCTCTTCACCCCTTCTTCTCCCGAAGGGGGGATTTTTCACCGCAAAAAACAGCTGATGTTCGCTGTTTTTGCGGCTTTACAAAACCCCGAGAACGGAGCCTCGGAAGGAGGCTGTGGCCTACAGTAGTTCTTGAAGATGGAAAAAGGAGGTTTTGACAGAAGCTGACAGTAGTTCTTGAAGATGATAAAAGGAGGCTTTGACAGACGCCTACTGTAAGGACCCACCTCACTTTACATCTTAAGAATACAGAACTCTTGGAATATCTTTTCCAACAGGTATATTTATTAAGAGAAAATGATTGTAGGCGTGCTAGACAGGATCTGAGCAATTCTCTCCCACCCTTCAATGTTTTAAGTGTTTTCAAGCAGCCCCCCCACCCCACAGTTCTTCCGGGCGACGATCCTCCTCCTCTCTTTTCCCAGACTCCTGGCACTGCATTGTTCCCCCCCTTTTACCTTACTGCCAGCAAAAGGGAGACTTCAGAGAGGAGTAGATGAATGGTTATGGCCATATTGTTATGGTCAGTCCTCTTGGTGAGAATCTACATTCAGTCCCTTTGATGTTTAATGAAGGAAGTGAGAGCCATAAAACCCCTTTGCTCATCCCCCTTCCCCTTTGTAGTATGACAGAATCCAGAGAGAGCAGAAATGGGGTTTTCCATAGTCGATAACTAGAAATGAAATATAACTGGATTCTGACATCCTGTCCTCTTAAAAATAAGAGAGATCCACCTGTAAAGAAAACAAAACAGGTACAAAAGTTAGTCTGGCTTGTTAGGATACTCTGTATGAAACTTCTTTAATAGCTTCAGGGCTCTGACATGACATTTATGGACCCACTCGTTTTGTGAGGCAGGGAGGTGTTTCCATGCTACTAGGTGTTGAGTTGCCCCATGATATCTCCTAGAATCTAGGATTTCCTTTATCTTGAAGTGTTGTTCACCTTCCACCATGATTGGAGGTGGGGGGATTTTTGGCCATAACGATGACCGCAAGCTGCAATGAAAAATTGGGTGTATTTGCCTGAGATTTTTGGGTAATTCTAATTCTACTGTTACTGGGTTTATGATTCTTTTAATTGGAAAAGGCCCTATATATTTCGGTCCAAGTTTTTTACAGGGTTGTAGGGATTTTAGGTATTTTGTAGATAAGTACACTATTTCTCCTATAATGAATGGTGTAGGCTCAACCCCTTTTTTTTATCGGCTTGTGCTTAGTATGCCTGCCTAGCTTCATCTAGTGCTTTTCTAACTTTTGGCCAGGTGTTTTGTAATTGTCCCATCCATTCTTTCAGTGATGGGATCTCCAGTTTGTTTGGGGTTAGTTCTGGCATGGGGTTGAAACTTTGACCTGTAGCTATTTGAAAAAGAGTGTAACCTGTGCTGGAGTGGACTGCATTATTGTAGGCAAGTTATGCGAAGGGGAGTAGGTCCGTCCAATCAGACTGTTGGAAATTAATAAAGCATCTTAAATATTGCTGAAGTACTGAGTTCGAATGTTTTGCTTGTCCATTTCCCTGCGGGTGATGGCTAGATGTCAGTCCCTGAGTGGTCCCTAAGAGGGATAAAAATTCCTTCCAAAATGCAGACGTAAATTGCACTCCTCTATCAGAGATGATGCGTTGGGGTGCCCCATGCAATCTGTAAATATGTTGGAAGAAAAGTTTCGCTAAGGCTTTTGCAGTGGAAATCTTTTGGCAAGGGATAAAGTGCACCTGTTTTGAAAAGAAGTCCATGACTGTCCAGACAACAGTATTCCCATTGCTTTCTGGCAATTCCACTATAAAATCCATGGCTATTTCCCTCCAGGGGGCTGCGAGATTTGCCACTGTTTGTAACAGTCTGGGCGATTTCCCTTGCAACCTCTTGGCAGTTGCACACTTTGGGCAGCTGGCAACGTAACCTTCTATGTCCTTTTTCATTGATGGCCACCAAAATTGCCGTTTAATTAAGTGTAGTGTTTTTACAAATCCAAAATGCCCTGCTGATTTTGTGTCATGGCAAAGCTGCATGAATGTGACTCTTTGGGTTGTTGGTATATATAACTTTTTTCCCACCCAAGGCAGCCTGTCTTTCATTGTGCACACGTGTTTATTTTTCTGGAACCATTCATCTGTTTCCAAACTTTTCCGGAATTCAATTCCGGTTTGGCTGCCCAGCTGTGGTTTTAATTTAGCTTCGGCTCTGGTGCTTACTGGTGCTGCCAGTTGTGATTCTACCATCATCAGTTTAGACTCGGTGGCTCGTGTGCTGTTATATTGGGGCATGCAAGATAGTGCATCTGCCATGAAGTTCTTTCCCCCCGGCAAATGCTTGAGCGTAAATTGGAACTGGTGAAAATGCTGGGCTTACTTGGGGTTGAGCTTCCTGGGTGTTTTCAAGGCTTCCAAATTTTTCTGTCCATACCTGGAAAGGGATTTTATTGCCTTCAAGGAACTGGCGCCACGTGAGTAAGGACCACCGAATCCCCTATGCCTCTTTCTCCCACACAGGCAAGCACTGTTCCATTTTGTTGAGTTTCTTGGATGTATATTCGTAGGGTTGCAATACCCCTTAATCGTTTTCTTGTAATAGTACAGCTCCCACTGCCACATCACTTGCATCTGCCTTATCCATGTCTGGGTGCCTCAATAATGGTTCGGCAGAAAAAAGACTCTTTAGTCTCTCAAATGCCGCTTGGCATTCCATTGTCCATTTTAGTGGCTGGCTAGGTTTTACTGAGGATGCTCCCTTCATTTTTAGTAAGTTCGTGAGGGGCAGGGCTATCTGGGCAAATGAGGGGATGAATTGGCGGTAAATGTTTGCGAAGCCCAGGAAACTTTGCAGTTGCTTTCTTGTGCAGGGTGGTGCCCATTCTAATACTGCTCTGACCTTCTCTGGGTCCATTTCAATGCCCTGTGGGGATATGCGATAACCTAGGTAGTCTATTCTTTCCTGGTGGAATTCACATTTCGATAGTTTGGCATATAGGTGGGCGGCTCGCAGTTTCTTTAAAACCGCTCTGACTAGGTTAACATGTTCCTCTTTTGATTCGGTGAAGATAAGAATGTTGTCTAAGTAAACCAGAACCCCCTTAAATAGGTGCTCCCTTAGTACGTCATTGATTAATTGCATAAATACTGCGGGGCCCCCTTGTAATCCAAATGGCAAGACTTTGAATTGGTAGCACCCCATTGGGCAGTTAAATGCGGTTTTCCATTCATCCCCTTCCTTAATTCTCACGGGGTAATACGCTTCCCTTAGATCTAGTTTAGTAAATAAATTTCCTTTCAAGAGGTGTGATAACATGTCCTTCATGAGGGGTAGGGGGTATAGGTTGGTTTCACTGATTGTATTTAGGAGCCTATAATCCACGCATAAGCGTAAAGAGTCATCCTTCTTCTCTCTAAAGAGGACCAGAGTGGCCACTTTTGGCTTGGCAGTTTTGATGAACCCCCTTTCTAGGTTTTTCTTTATGAATCTTTCCATTTCCTCCTTCTCCTTTGGGCTCATGGAGTATAATCTGGGCTTTGGGAATTTTGCTCCGGGCTTGAATTCTATGGCACAGTCCGTGGGTCGGTGAGGGGGAAGCTCATCTGCCCTCTCCTCACTGAAAACTTCAGCAAGATCTCTGTATTCCTCTGGTATTTCTGGTAGCCCCTTTTCCTCTCCCATGGATGCTTTTTCCGTTCTTAATTTTGGTAGATCCCCTTGGGGTTTTAAGTCCATAGGGTCCCCCTTTGGGAAATTGATTTCTGCCGTCCTCCAATTCACCCAGGGGTTCCATTTCTTTTAAATCGTAAAATAAATAAATAAAAATAAAAAACCATTCCATCCCTAGGATCATCAGGCATTCCATGCCTGGGGTTAGTACAAACATTATGTCTTCCTCATGTTTTCCCAGGGAGAGGTGTATTGGTAAAGTGGCTAGGGTAGCTGCCCCCCTGGCTATGGACCCATCTAACTAGCCAAATGAGATTGGTTGTTCCAGTCTCCTCGACAGAATGCCCAGGTTCCCCACTAGCGTCAGGCTAATGAGGCAGCGGGTGCAGCCAGAGTCTATTAAGGCTTTCACCTTGACAGCTTCGGGCATGGGGGGAATTAATATAGTCACTGTCTTGAGGATGGGCGCGATGGGTCCACTTACCAGGGGTTCGCCCTCCGAGCTGTCGTTTGAGGCGTCCACCGGCCCTGCGGTGTAGGCTGGAGTTCTTTCCCCCCGATGAGCAGAGGTAGGGGATTCCACAGCCTCCATCATTCTCATTGCAGGTTCTTTTGGCCTAGCTGGAGACTTCCCGGATTTGCTGGCCGGTGATCTGTCTGGGTTGTGCTGAGGGGCTTTCTATAGCCCGATGCCCCTCTCTCCCGCACTTGAAACACCCTATTTGCTTCTTGGCCATAGCCGATGGCTTCCCTGGTTCATGTGTCGACTCAGGCGGTGAGCGGCTCCATTGTTTTCCTCGGCGGTGCCTCTTCAGTAGGTCGATCTCTACTTCCTCTGCCAGGACGTACCATTCATCAAGTTGGTGTGGGTCCCCTCGGGGCAGGCAAGCATCATATAGGTCGTAATTTAGTCCGTCTTTCAAATGGCTAAGGAGGATGTCTTCCAGCCAGTTCAGTTTGCTGGCAATGGCCTGGAATTCTTGCGTAAATTCGGCTACCGGGCGTTTGCCTTGCCTCATCGTTTTGATCCTTTCACGGGCTTTGCGATCAGCCAGGGGGTCCTCAAATCGCCTTCTCAGAGAGGACATGAAACGGTTGAAGTCGTTGAGCTCTGGGGCATTGGAGTCATGCAAGTTCACCACCCAATCTGCGGCTGGCCCATCCAGAGCTGATTGCATGATCCTGATACAGGCTTTGTCGCTGGGGATGTGCCGCCCATATTCCTCCATGTAGCTGAGGACTTGGGTCAGGAAAAATCCCAAGCGTGTTGGCTCCCCCTTGAATCTCATGTCCAGTAGCAGTAGTCTTTGAATGGATCGGTGCCTTCGCTGTCGGTGGTATTGCCTTCCATCCAGATCACCCTCTGCGGGTTGGCAGGGAGTGGGGACTACTGGATCAGCGTTCGTCCCCAGGGCTGCAGTTTTCACTTCCCCCTCGGTGTCTCTCCAGTTGCGGCTCCAGGAGCTGGTGTGGCCGTAGGGCTCAGAATTCTCCTCTCCTAGGGAGCTGAGGGTTCTTTTCATCAAGCCGATAGCTTTCTCTAGGATCCAGCTCGAGTGTGGTGCCCAGCTTCCTTCCTCTTCGCTTGCGTACAGGGATTTCCCCATCTCCTGCTTCCATTCTGGTTGGGTGGGCCCCGTTCTCAGGGTCACCTTTATTGATTTCTTTTCCCACTCGCCTTTCTTTCCAACACCCATTGACCACCGAGGTTTGTGATTGCGCAACTTCACCACCTCTTCTCCTGAGGAATCTGACTTCTCAGATCCCGACATCTGTATCTTTTCTTTACTGTTCCTGTTAGAAAATGGTAGGAAACAGAAACTCTCTTGGACTGTGGAAAAGAGACTTTTATTGAGGAAAAATGGCCTGAAGTAGTCAGTTCTCAGTGGCTTATATAGGAAAGCCAGAGCAATTATTTTCCTTCAACCTAAGGCATAGTGTAAGGAATATGGGTATTTTGTGTGTGTCTGTTAACTATATTACTATAGCCTTGTACACTGAGGTTTTCCATGACTTGCTTTAAAGCTTCACTAGAATCCATAGCTGTGTTGCAGTATAAACTAGGCACATCAGATTATATCAGCCATACCTTTACCTGCCCATTCTCCTAATTGTATCAATATTCCATTAAAAATCAAAGGAGAAAGGTCTAGTGCTCAGCATAAGAACCTGATTGATATGCAGATGGCCCCAGGCTTGGTTTCTGGAGCAACATTAAGTTAGAAAAATATTTAAGAACCATTGGCTGTACATGTATTTACATGATGCAAAGAGCAACACACAAAGCTAACCCTATATTAGCTTAGCTACATGTTATCACTGGAGTCAGATTATACTTCAGTATGTTGTGCAAACTCAAAAAATTAGAATGAAGGGAGGACAGCATGGTGACGGAGGAGGAGAACCAGCACAGGGTCCAAGCAGCTCACCGTTCCAGGAAGAGAGCATAAGCCGCGGATCCTCCGGTGGCTGTTCTGGATGCTGAAACAGCAGACGGGCGATTTCAGAACCCATTGGACGCCGCGCATGCGCAGATAAGCTGCCGCGCCTGCGCAAAAGAAGGCCAAGCCGGCGAACAGCTGATGAGCGGCAAGCCAGTGAACAGTTGATGGGCGGTAGCCAAAGATGTAATGCCGTAGAAGGTCGTCCCAGAGTAGCCTCAGATGTGATTGAGGCTTTCGCTGATTGCTGCCGGGTGCTGGTTGGGAGACAAAAGGGTGGGGTTGTGGTTTGTTGGGCAGGGGTGTGATGGGGTTGTGGCTGATAACTAATTAGGTGGAGGGTGGGGTAGTAATTGCAAGAGGGTATTTAAGCAGCGCTGGGAGGCAGTTGCTCCCAGCACAAACTGATTGCTAAGGTCTGTGTAACGTCATTGCTTTACCTCGAGTAAACTGGACCTGATTGGATTAAGGTGTTTTCGTGTCTTCTTTTTCCTTCTCCTGCAAGAGTCCGGTAGGAAAGCTGAGAGAAAGTTTGCGCTCCCTTAACCCCTTTTTATATGTTCCCACTTGTTTTTTGTGTCTCCCCATTCCTATTGTGTTTCCTGTGCCTAGCCTGGTTTCTGTGTTCACCTTTTTGGGTCTGTTGAACTGAGCCTGGGTGGCGTATTTTGATTTTTGAGTTATGGCAGAAGGCGTTCAGGACATGGCTCCCAGTGAGACTGACCATGGGGAGGTCCAAGTGGAGGAAGTAGGAACAGACCCTCCGGTTGCTGAACAACCATCAGTATGCCCTAAGGTGGTGGAGCCCAGCCCAGTAGACCCTCCAACTGATGTTCCAGGGTCCCAAGGAATAACAACAGGTGGGAACATCCTTTCTGGGGAATGGTGGCGAAGTCCTGCAGTGACCGGGATGCCAGAGGGTTATGGAATTGGACTGGGGGAGGAAGGCCGAGTAACATCCCAGTGGTGAGAACGACGTATGACGGATGAAGATGAGGAGGACTGGAGCTATGCTACAGCTCCTGGACAAACCACCATGGACATTTTACGTGAACAATTTGGAGAAGGAGGGTACCAGGATTCTTCCTTCTGGCAGCGGTAGGCCCCAGGGCCAGAAACAATGTCATGGTCACTGGCCGGTTCCTCCTCCACCCAATCAGCTACAGGACGGTTTCGCTTAGCCAGTCCAAAGCTGAAACTTGATCCCAGCCATGGGGGTGAATTATACCAGGGGAGGGCTGGTAGCCAAGGCCCTAGTTGACCCATAGATAGGACCCGAGTAGGAGGTCCAGGGAGGCCCTCAGCAGTTCCTTCTCAGGGAACTGGGTTAGGTCCCGGGGCCCCAATCTCAAGGGGATCAGAGACAATTGTGCCTGGAGGAAGGGTTTTGGTAGGTCCTTCACCCGCACCCGGGTGGGGTTCTGGACCATGGCCACAGGGCTCCATATGGGGTCCTCCACCCCTTAATGTTACGTTTGATGGGAACTCAGATCGGTTGGCCCTTTTCCTTAGTCAAACCATAGGACATATGGCTTGATACGGCCACCTTTATCCCTCTCAGTGGGCTATGGTGGGGGCAGTGACAGCAGCCCTACAGGGGGAAGCTATGGAATGGGTGGCCGACCTACATAGTGACCATGCCCAGGAACTAGCTAATGTTGGAACATTCCTGGGTCCCCTCTGAACCCGTTTTGAAGACATATCTAGGATCCGGAGGGCGGAAGGGGAAGTGTTAGGGATAAAGCAACTAGGCTGCCCAGCTGCAGAGTATGTCCGGGATTTCCGACAAGTAGCCAGTAAATTACGAACCTGGCCTGAGCACCTGTTGGTACACCAATTCCGATCAGGATTGGATAGAGATCTGCAACACGCATGTGTATACCAGGGGATCCCAGGTAAATTACAGGAATGGTTCCGGATGGTCATGGACTTGGACACGGGGTTACAGGAGTTTTGTCCAAGAAGTGATGGCCAGCTGGGACCACAAAGGAATCTTGAAGGACCCAGGCCTCCAGGTCCAGTGTCTGCTCCACCTGGCGGAACACCCCGTCCAACATTTTGCTGTTTTCAGTGCAACCTACCAGGGCATTGAGCTGCAGAATGCCTCGAGCAACTTCCTAAGGGAAGGGCAGAAGTGTCGGTAAAAACTGATTGTATACAATGAAGATGTAAGGACATTGGAAGATCCCATGGTAAGTCAACCCATTCATCCATTCACCCTCCCTATCTCAATCACTAGTACATATTTGGGGCGCTGAAGACAGTGTAACGCCCTCCTTGATACTGGGTGTACTAGGTGTCTCATTAGTGAAAATGTAGTATGGCAAATAGGCATTAGAGTGAGGCCCTTACACACACCAGTGCGATTCGAGCAGGTGGATGGGTCCTTACTGGGGGGGGTGCCTGCCACCTATATCACTGAGCCTGTACAATTAGAGTTAGGGGAACATTGGGAGATAATTCGTTTTGTAGTAGTTCCGTCCATGATGGAAGCTGTTACTGTATTTTAGGTTTAGCCTGGCTGGATAAATGGGGGCCAACCATCTGGTGGGAAGGAGGGTATCGCAGAGTGCGTATTGGTGTGGGTCCTCAGCCACCTCCTCATGAGCAAGTGAAAAGAGGAGAGGAGTTCCGGTCATGAGGACCGGAGACATCTAAGCGAAGCTCCGGAACGGGGCTCGCTTTTTTAGCGAAAAAAACCGACTACCGGGAAAGGGAAGCACCGGAAAAGAGGGTGCTTCCAAAGAGGACCATCGGCGCGCCCGGACAGGGCCGAAAGTATCGCGGAAAAGCCCGGGAAGACAGCGGACGGGGCCGAGGAGGCAGGTGGCGGCCGGCCGGCCGGCAGGCCCCAAAGAAGCTGAAGCCGACGAAGCTAAAGAAACCGCGACACCGCAAAGCCGTGCAGCCGAAAAGAGCCAGCGGAAGCGGGGAGAAGACGGCGAGCAGCGTCAGCGAGACCTGCGGAGGCCCCCGGGAGGATCGACCGAACCGGGAAAGACCAGCGGACGAAGCTCAAGAGGCAAGGCAGACCGGGACAGCGGACAGCAGCGAGGGTCGAGCAGCGAGCCGAGAGACGCCAGCCGCCGGGAGAGACCAGCTGCGGGAGGAGGACCCTCGGAAGATCCAAATAAGGTACCAGAGGCAGCAAGGAAGACCCGGGCGGGTGGAGGAGGAGAAGACCGAGCGGGCGAGCGGCAAGGAAGAAAGGAGGGGGGGAAAGGCCCCACAGAAACACCGTTCCTCCTCCCCCACAGCGGGCAGCGAGCTTGGGGGATTCAAAAGCTTGGGAGGAGGGCTAATTTCCTCTGACTGAGGTGAGGCCCCAGAACAAAAGAAACTACTCGAGGGCCTAAAGCCTGACTATTTAAGTGCCTGAAGACTAGTCACGACTAGAGCCTAACTGTTGCCTTGAGAAGGGGGCCACTTGCACAGGCCCCAGACCCTCTCAACTTGGTGTCATCCCTGCCAGTTTTGCAAAGTGTATTGGGAGAGAAATTACACCCCTTATTGGACTATTATTTTGCTGGTAGCATATGAACTGTAAGACATGACCACTTGCTAACTTTAAACAGAAGAATTAGACCCAATCTATCCTATCAGCTTGACAATCTTACACAGGAACAATTCTCCCACAACTCTCAACATTAAGGGGTGGCTCTAAGGGTGGATAAGCTCAAAATGGCAGCCAGACGGACAAAACAGACCAAGACACCACACACAAAGGGAGCTGCATCCTCCCCGGCCCAGCCCTCTAATCAGCCAGGCAATACCCCACCCATCCTCACACACCCCCATCCAACTACAGGCCCTCAGACCCAAACTCCAACCCATGACTCCACAACAGCACGCATGATCCAAGAACTAAAAGAGACGATTGAGACACTAAATGAGACGATAGCGACGATGGTGGCAAGGATGGATGGCATGGATAGAAAATTGGCAGAAATGAGTGCGAAGACGGAGAAAGGACGCATAGAAGCAGAACAGAAGATGGAGGAAAGATACAAAAACATGAAAAGGATGCTGGCGGACCAAGGGAGAGACCTGGAGAGAAAGTGGGAAGAACAACGCAAAGCGACGGCCACAAACCTGGAACAAATGAAGGAGGCAATGCAAACACATTACAAGAACCTCCAAGAAACAAGGGAGAATACGGAAAAGATGATGAAAGAAGTGGAAAACTGCATAGAGGGACAGACTGCTGAGGTTCAGGACCAGTCGACCATGATGCAATTCTGGCAACTGTCATTTGCAATCAGATTCAGAGGGTGGAAAGAGACAACATACGAAACCCAAAAAAGCCTGCTCAGGACCTTTGTAGAGGCACTGGCAACATTCCTGGGCAGGAGCGCCAATGAGATTGGGTGGCAAATCGAAAAAATCTACAGAGTGGGCGCCTGGAGGGCAGTGAACAGGCAGCAACCAAGGGACGTGGTCATCCACTTCACAACACAGAGGCTCCGGAACCACATCTCTGCCACTTCCTATAACAAGGCATTCTACATAGAGGAACAGGAGGTGAAGGTTCTGAAAGAGATCCCTCAGGCGATGCTGAGAGACAGAAAGGACTACAAATTCCTGACCACAGAACTGAGATCGCGTGCACTGCGATACCGGTGGGAAACCCCAACAGGACTGTCACTTTCCTATAGAAACAAGAGACACTACTTGACCTCGGTCCAGAAAGCCAAAGACTTCCTCGAAAAGGAACTGAAGTCGGGAGGCCCTCAACCCACCGCGGGAGAAGACGCAGATAGACCACGGAAAAGCGGGAGGGATCGAGGCCAATGAGCAAACAGCGCAGAGGCACAGATCAGGGCAGTGGCAGAGGAAATGAATGGAATACCTAGAGAGGCGAGGGCACAGAGAGCAAGGAGCAACAAAAACAAGGCAGCAAGACAGCCTACAGAGGACAGGCTACCAGGCTCCACTACCAAACACACAGACCAGCAAAGCAAGACCGCACAAACCAATACGAGCAGCAATCCGGATATCATGGGAACGGGACCAAAGAAGACAACAGGAGAAATAACAGAAATGGTCTCGCAAAAGTATCCCGCAACAGATGATGGCAACTAAGTATTTGACCTGGAATGTGAACGGACTGAACTCCCCCCAGAAAAGGAGAAAAATTCTCCACTATCTGAACCAAGATAAAAGCGATATAATCTGCCTACAAGAAACACACATCAGAGCAGCAGACCAGAAATATCTGATCAACTACAAACTAGGCGCGCACTTTGTGGCAGCGGCGCCAAGAAAAAAGAATGGGATTGTTATATATGTAAAGAAACATGTAATGGCCAAGCTAATAGAGTCCGACCCCCAAGGTAGATACCTGGCAATTGAAATAACACAAGAGGACAAGAAGATTCTAGTAATGGGCGTATATGCACCAAACCAGCAACAAGGCAAATTCTACAAAAAGCTACACAAGAAAGTAACACAACTTAACTACAGATCTTACATCATCATGGGCGACTGGAACGGGGTCATAGAGACTGCTCTAGACAAAAAAAGAACTGCACCGAACCCGCAAAAACACTCTAAGTTGCCTAAATCCTTCTTCGACATGAAGGAGGACCTCGAACTGACAGACGTATGGAGGAAAAGGCACGGCAAAGAACAAGAATTCACCTTCTTCTCTGGCAGACACCAATCCTTCTCCAGAATTGACTTTATATTAACTTCTAGTGACTTGCTAACTTGTCTAAACACGGTGAAAATCCTACCCAAGACATTGACAGACCACAACCCTGTGAGGATGGAATTAAGACACGGCCCGAAACAGAGGAGATCCTGGAGAATCAATGAAAACCTGTTCAGACACGAAGACAAGGTGGCGGAATGCAAAAAAGCTATGAAGGAATTCTTCAACACACATATGAACAACAGAACGCCGATAGAACAGATCTGGGAAGGCAGCAAGGTGTACATGCGAGGGATCCTCATATCCATGAATAGCTGGCACCGTTGCCAACAAGAACAAAAAAGAAAAGAGTTAGAAAAGGAGATAAGCAAAATGGAGCGGCTACTGATAAAAAGACCAGAGGACAGAGTCACCAAAGAAGGACTCAAGATCTTAAGAAAGCAATTTGACATGTTGATGGCGGACCAAGTTGCAAGGAATATACAATATGCAAAACATAAGACATTCTGCAAGGCCAACAAACCGGGCCGCTGGCTAGCCTACACTATAAGAAAGAAACAGAAATCCCGCATAATTGAAAAGATAGAATACAAAGGCAAGCTAGAATTCCGACAAAAAACCATCAAGAAAGCCTTCACAGAGTTCTACTCGAAACTATATGCCGAGGATAAGATACAAGACAAAGAGATAGATGAATTCTTACAAAACGAAAAGATACAGGCGATTACCGACACACAAAGAGAAGCCCTGAATGCCTTAATCACAAAGGAGGAAATACACTCAGCGATCACACAACTGAAAGCAGGAAAATCGCCCGGGACGGATGGGATAACAGCGACCTACTACAAGCATCTACAGGATGAGATGCTAGAACCCCTCAGAAAGCTATTTGCCAGCATTCAAGAAGGAGGCCAGGTCCCACCATCCTGGAAAACAGCCTACATCTCATTAATCCCAAAGGAGGGGAAAGACAACACACAGCCCGCAAACTACAGGCCCATCTCACTACTAAACACAGACTATAAAATCTTCACAAAAATTTTGGCCAATAGACTAATGACTGTTTTACAAAAAACAATACACCCGGACCAAAGGGGATTTATACAAGGACGCCAGATGAAAACCAACGTGAGGCAGCTGTTGAACATAATAGAGTACCTGCAAAGGCACAACCAGATACCCGCCGCTCTAATGTTTGTGGATGCAGAAAAAGCCTTCGACAGACTGAATTGGCCGTTCCTGACGAACTTGGTCCTGAAGATGAAAATGGGAGCACAGTTCTTCAACTCCATAACGGCAATTTACCAGAAACAAACAGGCCAGATCATTGTCAATGGAGACTTAACGGACTCATTTAATATAGAGAGAGGCACGAGACAGGGCTGCCCGCTGTCCCCCCTGCTATTTATCCTAACACTGGAAATTTTACTGAACAGAATAAGAGCGGCAGAGGATGTACAGGGCATACAGATTAAACAGCAAGAATACAAACTATGTGCCTTTGCGGATGACCTGCTGGTGACAATGTCGCAACCAGCACAATCAGCAAGGAAATTGATGGAGATAATGGAGGACTATGGTAGGGTGTCAGGCTTCAAAGTAAATATATCAAAAACAAAGATGCTAGTCAAAAACCTCGACAACAAAGCAAAACGGAACCTGGAAAGAATAACGGGGTGTGAAATAGTCAAGAAAGTCAAATACTTAGGAGTGGAGATAGAATCAACAAATGCGAAATTATACAAGAATAACTACGAGGTCCTGTGGAATAAGATACAAGCAGACCTGGAAAGGTGGAAATCGCTACGTCTGTCCCTGCTCGGCAGGATAGCGACAGTAAAGATGAATGTATTACCCAGATTTCTATTTCTCTTTCAAATGCTACCCATACTCAAGAAGGATGCGGACTTAGACAATTGGCAGAAAGGCATCAACAGATTTATTTGGGACGACAAGAGACCGAGGGTGAAACTAAAAATCATCCAAGACGCAAGGGAGAGAGGGGGACTCAAAATGCCTAATCTAAAGCTATATTACTATGCAGCAACGTTGGTGGCGGTTAGTGACTGGATCAACATGACAAATGATAGAGTTCTGAATGTTGAGGGGCATGGTCTACGATTCGGCTGGCACGCATACCTAGTATACGACAAAAAGGCAGATAGGAACTTCAAGGAGAACCCACTACGAATCCCACTGCTATGGGTCTGGAAGAAATATAAGCACCTCCTACACGACAAGATTCCCATCTGGACGATCCCTGGACACGCAACAGGGGATATGAACACATCCCAAGGGCAAGGAGTGGTGCCCTACAGTGAACTTGTACTGGGAGAAGAAAACAGGTTCCTCTTGAAATCTCAAGCAACGCTAGCAAACAGAGGAATAGGAAGTAACTGGCTATCATATATACAACTACAGTCAAGGTGGCGTAAAGACAAGAAGAAGGGCTTCTCCCAGAACGACGAGAACCTAATTAAACAGATCAGAGAACAGGGGATTATGCACATCAAACGAGTGTACAGCACTCTGATAGAAATGGACTCTGAAACCGAGCTAGTCAAGAACTGTATGATAAAGTGGGCGCAAGACTTCGGACACCCTATCGCCATAGACACGTGGGAGAAAATCTGGGTGAGGAATGTAGAATTCACGAAATCGCAACACTTAAGGGAAAACTTCTACAAGATGTTCTATAGATGGCATCTAGACCCGAAAAAAATATCACTCATCTACCCGGGCACCCAGCCCAAATGCTGGAGGTGCGGAGACGGGGAGGCTACTTACTTTCACATATGGTGGGCATGCAGAAAAATCAAAGCATTCTGGAGGAAGATATGGTGGACACTCCAAACTATCTTCAAAAAGCGTATAGAATTTCTACCTCAGGCTTTTCTGTTAGGGATCACAAAGGATATCACTACCTCAGAGACAAATTTATTTTTGAACTTAATTACAGCAGCAAGATTATTGGTGGGACAGTACTGGAAGAATCCGGAAATACCGCCTATTGAAGAATGGACTGTGAAAGTAACAAATCTGGCGGAAATGGCAAAAATATCAGCATATTTGAAAAATCGCTCCAATGAACAATTTGTGACGGACTGGAAACAGTGGATAGACTATATCCAAGAGAGACACCAATCAAACAGAATGCAGCTGGCGTTTAGCTAGGGCTCGATGGGAGGAGGGAAGAAGGGTTAACAAATCAAAGGTTTACAAAAACTAACACCCAATGTTGAATGTATATGTTCTATAACTAATGCCTCTTAACATAACCTCATGATTAATGATGTTTGCTTTAATATTGTTAAAGTAGACTGAATCTCTACCTCAAGATATGAAACTTTCACCTCAGGATCTCTGGTTAGGGACTATAAAAGATTGCACTAGTAATGGGATGAAGTCAATTCAGAAGCGCAAACGTACAATATGCGATAGACTAGAAACAGTAGATAGACCATATATAAGAGAAACACCAATCAAACAAAATGCATTCGGATTATACTTGAAGATGTAAGGGAGGAGGGAAGAACGTTTACTAAAACAGATGTTTACAAAGATTAATACCTAATGTTGTATGCTATGTTCTAGGAGGATTGTTTAGCAATAAGATCTTATGTTTAATGTTGATCACATTAATATTGAAACAGATAGGAGAAACACCAATCAAAATAAAATGTAACAGGAGTATAGTCGAGGCTAGACGCGAGGGGGGGGGAAAGGCCTACTAATTCAGACGTTTTCAAAGACTAATACTTAGTATTGTATACCAGGTGTCATGATGATTGCTGCATAATATGTTTTTATGTCCAATGCTGATTGTTTTAATAAAAAAAAAAAAAAGAGGAGAGGAGAGTATAAATGACCAAGTAACCAGGGAGGAGGGGGAGGTTGATTTTCCATCAGAATACAATGACCTCGCAGATGTGTTTGACGAACGGGAATGCGATGTACTACCACCTCACCATTCAACCGATTGTGCTATCGATATCATGGCAGGGGCGACACTCCCGAAGCCTCGCATGTACGCCATGACTCCAAATGAGATGGCGGAACTGAGGAGGTATATCGACAAAAATTTAGCGAGAGGTTTTATCCAACCTGCACGGTCGCGGGTCACGGGTCCTGTCTTGTTTAAGGAGAAAAAAGACAGGGGTTTACATCTGTGTGTGGACTTTCGGGGTCTAAATGGGGTCTGTGTGGAGAAATTGTATCCCCTTCCGCTCATGAAAGACCTTTTGGCCCATTTAGCAAAAGGAAAGATTTTTACTAAATTAGATTTGCAGGAGGCGTATTAAAGGAAGGGGACGAGTGGAAGACCACATTCAACAGTCCATTGGGAAGTTACCAATATAGAGTAATGCCGTTCGGGTTACAGGGGGCTCCTGCTGTGTTTATGCAGCTTATAAATGAAGTGTTGCATGAACATTTGTATCGAGGAGTTCTTGTATATCTTGACAACATTCTCATATATTCGGCTAACAAGGAAGATCACATGCAGTTAGTCTGACAAGTTCTACACAAACTCCTCAATGCACAATTATACGTTAAGTTGTCAAAGTGTGCATTCCATCAAAGTAAATTGGATTACCTAGGATACAGAATATCTGGAGGAGGGGTGGAAATGGATCCCACAAAAGTGCAGGCTGTCCTAGACTGGCAAGCGCCACGAACGCGTCATCAATTGCAAAGTTTTCTCGGCTTTGCAAATTTTTACCGACAATTTATTCCATCTTTTGCTAAAGTAGCATTGCCGTTAACGGAGTTACTTCATACAAAAGCCACAGGTAACAAGCCCCGGCCAAACCAACCATTACCCTGGTCACTCAAGTGCCAACAAGCATTTGAGACTTTAAAAGTTTTGTTTTCAAGGGAGCCAGTATTACGACATCCCAATCCAGATGAACCCTTTATAGTACAAACAGACGCAAGTGACGTGGCGGTAGGGGCAGTGCTCTTACAAAGGAATGAACAAGGGAGTTTGCAACCATGTGCGTTCACCTCTCATAAATTAACCAATGCTGAACGAGGGTGGGTGATTTGGGAGAAGGAGGCGTACATGGTAAGGTGGGCGTTAGCCACATGGCATCATTTTTTAGAAGGAGCAAAATAAACTTTTGAGGTGTGGACTGACCACAAAAATCTGGAAGCACTACAAACACCCAGACGGCTCGCTCCTCATACCTCCACCTGTGCAGTCCACGGACAAAATTCTGGTGGTACGATCTGTGGAAGACATGGTACAGACTCTGCAAGGTGCTCTTATAGCTGATCCATGGTTAACGAGCCATCCTCATACTCTGACTATGAGGGATGGGGTAGCATGGAACGGTGAGAAAGTATATGTCCCACAATCCCTACGGGTGGAGATTCTACAGCGAGGCCATGATGTTAAGTCAGCTGGTCATTTTGGCTTTTTAAAAACCCTGCACCTGCTCAAACGACAGTTTTGGTGGCCAGGTATGAAAACGGATGTAGAGAAATATGTCCAGGAATGTTCCATGTATGCGACTACAAAACCACGTGTAGGAAAATTGTCGGGCCTGCTACAACAGGTGTCTGATCCTAACCGTCCGTGGGAAGAAATTGGCATGGACTTTATAGTCGATCTACCAGCCAGCCACGGGAACACAGTAATATGGACGGTGATAGACCTGTTTTCAAAACAGGCACATTTTATACCCTGCAAAGGGTTACCATCAGCGAGGCGGTTAGCCAAGCTATTTGTAACACACGTCTATCGCCTACATGATCGAGGAGTGCAATTCACCGCCCGATTCTGGAAAGATTTCATCACGTCTATTGGTTCGTCTCAGAGGTTGACTTCCGCATTCCACCCCAGCACAAACGGAGCAGCTGAACGTGCCAATGCAATGGTCAAACGGTATCTTAGATGTTATATCAATTATCAGCAGACAAATTGGTCTGATCTTACCATTCGCTGAGGTGGCATATAACAACACCACCCAGAGCAGCACAGGGTTTACTCCATTCTGGGTGGTACACGGAATAGAGTTTGTCCCTATTCCTGAATTACCTCAGGGAGATCCTGGGTCACAACAACCGAACAAGTGGATACTCCAAATTAAAAGTGTATGGAAATCGGTAAAGAAGGCACTACAGAAAGCGGAACAATCATCAAAAAGACAAGCTGACAAGAAACGAAGTCCGCAAAAGCCCTTCCAAGTCGGCGAGGAAGTATACCTGTCCACTAAATACTTAAAGTTATGCAGGCCATGTAAGAAGCTAGGACCAAAATATATCAGGCCATTTAAAATAGAACGGGTTATCAATTCAGTAACGGTAAGATTACAGTTGCCCCGCAGCCTTGGTAAAGTGTACCCAGTCTTCCACAGTGGTCTACTAAAACCAGTAACGAAACCTTCATTCAGGCAGATACAACAACCCCCTGGTCCAGGTGGGGGGGTCATTACAAAATCAAGAAATTACTCGATTCACAGTATCGACGGGGCCGGTTACAATACCTAGTACTTTGGAAGGGATACCCAATAGCCGAGGCATCATGGGTGAGGCAGACGTTGATGCCCCTCAACTAGTACGCAGATACCACCGCAAACATCCCCAAAAGCCAGGGGGGAGGGGAGATGTACCCGCATCCACAACACCACCCTAACTATATGTTTTACCTACTTCCAGGAGGACACCTGGTAGGGGGGCCGCCTGTCAAGCCCTCCCGGGCTCGACACACAAAGAAGGGGGGACAGCATGGTGACGGAGGAGGAGAACCAGCACAGGGTCCAAGCAGCTCACCGTTCCAGGAAGAGAACATAAGCCGCGGATCCTCTGGCGGCCGTTCTGGATGCTGAAACAGCAGACGGGCGATTTCAGAACCCATTGGACGCCGCACATGCGCAGATAAGCTGTCGCGCCTGCGCAGAAGGCTGAGCCGGCGAACAGCTGATGAGCAGCAAGCCGGTGAACAGTTGATGGGCGGTAGCCAAAGATGTAATGCCATAGAAGGTCGTCCCAGAGAAGCCTCAGATGTGATTGAGGCTTTCTCTGATTGCTGCCGGGTGCTGGTTGGGAGACAAAAGGGTGGGGTTGTGGTTTGTTGGGCAGGGGTGTGACGGGGTTGTGGCTGATAACTAATTAGGTGGAGGGTGGGGTAGTAATTGCAAGAGGGTATTTAAGCAGCGCTGGGAGGCAGTTGCTCCCAGCACAAACTGATTGCTAAGGTCTGTGTAACGTCATCGCTTTACCTCGAGTAAACTGGACCTGATTGGATTAAGGTGTTTTCGTGTCTTCTTTTTCCTTCTCCTGCAAGAGTCCGGTAGGAAAGCTGACAGCATAGTCCATTAAACCATGAAATAAATGCACTGTCATAACAGTGCAGTTGTCAGACTGTCTGGAATCAGTGGACTAATGGCCAAATCCTAATGTAGTTTCATATGTTCATAACTGATGGAGGAGGGTTGGTCTACAAAGTTATGGGCCATCCATCCCCCTCGAGAATATTTTATGCTTGCACCAAGGTATTAGTGACTTCTTGATACAACACTGCATGTCCTTGTTTGTAGGCTTCCCCACTTGCATCTTTTCCAGTCCTGAGCACTGTATTGATCAGCCCCTGTTTGCACAACAGTTTCAGTGGTATCAATCACCGGGTTTCCTTGCATTCCATCGGCCGAGAGCACAGGGCAGGGGTGGGGGAGTGGCGGTCGTGATTAGGGAAGATTACAGGCCGAGGGAGGTCACTGTTCCTCAGACGGCAGGCTGTGAATCTCTCCTGGTGAAGTGAGACCTTGGGGGTCCACGTGTCAACCGCCCTGCTCGAGCTCCTGGACGTTGTCGCCGCAGTGGCGGTTGAGGTTCCCAGGCTAATAGTCATGGGTGACTTCAACCTGCCATCTGTGGGCGGGACGTCCGGGGGAGCTCGAGAGTTCATGGCTTCCATGGCAGCCATGGACCTGACCCAGGTAATTCAAGGCCCCACACATACAGGGGGGAACATGCTTGACCTGGTTTTTGTCTCTGGACAGTGGCTGAGTGGTCAGAATATAGGGGATATAGTTATTGAGCCCCTGTCATGGTCTGACCACTCTCTCCTTCGCTTGGACTTTCTGACCGCTGCACCCCGCCGCAGGGAGGCGGAACCAGTGAGATGGTACCGCCCCAGGGGGCTGATGGAACCCGAGCGGTTCCAGATGGAGCTTGGGCCAATTCCTGAGGTTCGGATACACGACTCGGTCGAAGAGTTGGCGGCAGCCTGGGATAGGGCTGCGGCCGGTGCTCTAGATCGGGTCGTGCCTTTGCGGCCTCTGATTCGACGTACGTCTCGATCGGCCCCTTGGTTCACTGAGGGGCTGAGAGAGATGAAACGCCGGAAAAGACGCCTAGAGAGCAGTTGGAGATCGAGCCGTGCCGAATCTGACCGAACACTAGTAAGAGACCATATTAGGTCCTACTTAGCGGCGATAAAAGCAGAGAAGTGTTCTTACCTCACTGCTCTTATCGCATCATCAGATAACCGCCCAGCCTCCTTGTTTAGGGTGACCCGCTCGCTCCTTCATCAGGAGGTGAGAGGAGACCCCTTGGAGGGTAGAGCTGAGGATTTTGGAAAATATCTGCATGATAAAATCGCTCAGATACGGGAAGGCTTTGATTTCAACTGGGTATGTCCGGTGGGAGAGACGGAGTCTGGTCTTGAGACTGCTATATGGGCTGAGTTTGACCCCGTGACTCCCGAGGACGTGGACAGGTTGCTCGGGGGGACTTAGGGCGACCACTTGTTCATTGGACCCGTGCCCCTCCTGGCTGGTGTTGGCATCCTGGGAGGTGGTACGAGGCTGGTTCCAGGCAATTATTAATGCTTCGTTAGGTGAGGGTGTCTTCCCTGCCACCTTGAAAGAGGCGGTAGTGAGGCCCCTCCTTAAGAAGCCTACCCTGGATCCAGCTGTTTTATCAAATTATCGTCCTGTCTCCAACTTTTGCTTTCTTGCAAAGGTTGTCGAGAGCGTGGTTGCCCGACAGTTTCCGCGACACCTGGAGGAATCGTTATACTTGGATCCATACCAGTCGGGCTTCAGGCCTGGTTACAGCACGGAAACAGCATTGGTCGCGTTGGTGGATGACCTCTGGCGGGCCCGGGACAGAGGTTGTTCCTCTGCTCTGGTGCTATTGGACCTCTCGGCGGCTTTTGATACCATCGATCATGGTATCATAATGCAACGGTTGGAGGGGCTAGGTATGGGGGGCACTGTTTTGCGGTGGTTCTCCTCCTTCCTCTCCGGCTGGATGCAGTCTGTGTTTAAAGGGGGCCAGAGGTTGACCCCGAGACCCCTCGTATGTGGGGTACCTCAGGGATCGGTCCTCTCGCCCCTACTGTTCAACATTTATGTAAAACCGCTGGGTGAGATCATCCGTGGTTTTGGTGTGGAGTACCATCTGTACGCTGATGATACTCAGCTGTACATTTCCACGCCGAACCACCCCAACGATGCTCTTGCCGTGCTGACCCAGTGCCTGGAGGCCGTGCGGGTTTGGATGGGGAAGAACGGACTCAAGCTCAACCCTTCCAAGACCGAGTGGCTGTGGCTACCGTCGTCCCGGTTTAGTCAATTGACTCCTTCGTTGTCCATTGGGGGCGAAACAGTGGCCCCCGTGGAAAGGGTTCGCAATTTGGGAGTCCTCCTGGATTCACGGCTGTCTTTAGAGGACCATTTGACGGCCGTGGCCAGGAGAATGTTCTATCAGGTTCGCCTGGTACGCCAGTTGCGTCCCTTCCTAGACCGGGACTCACTATGCACAGTTACTCATGCCTTCGTCACTTCCAGGCTGGACTACTGTAATGCTCTCTACATGGGGCTCCCCTTGAGGTGCACCCGGAGGCTTCAGCTGGCCCAGAATGCGGCCGCGCGGGTAGTGACCGGAGCGCCATGGCGCTCCCATGTAACATCGCTCCTGCGTGAGCTGCACTGGTTGCCGGTGGCCTTCCGGGTGCGTTTCAAGGTGTTAGTGACCATCTTTAAAACGCTCCATGGCATCGGACCCGGATATCTACAGGACCGCTTACTGCCAGCAAATACCTCCCACCGTCCGGTACGCTCCCACAGAGAGGGTCTCCTCAGGGTGCCGTCGGCCAAACAATGTCGGCTGGCGACCCCCAGGGGGAGGGCCTTCTCTGTGGGAGCTCCAACGCTTTGGAACGAGCTCCCCCCCGAACTCCATACGATGACGGAATTGCGTTCCTTCCGTCGAGAATTAAAAACATACTTATTCCGACAAGCCGGCCTGGGATAATAGCTCCAGCTCCAACAATGGCCATAATTGTTTTTAGGGGATTGTGTTTTTAGATTATGTATTGCGTTTTTAAATATCGGGCCAAATTATTTAATTTATTTTTAATAATTTTAATTTTTGTATGTTGTTGTTTTAATTGGGCTGTATACCGCCCCGAGTCCTTCGGGAGGGGGGCGGTATAAAAATCATAAAATAAATAAATAAATAAATAAATAAATAAAATAAATCAGGGATTGGAAGAGGTGTTTGTAAAGGAGCAAGGAGACGAGGAACTCCTCAGAGTGAGTTATGGCTGGTGGGGCAAGATATGAGAACCACCTTATCTGGAACTCAGGGCATGTCAATTTTGTTGGATGTTTACATAGTCTTTACACTGCCAGTTTAAATTATCAAGCTCCTCCCATCCAAAAACAACTGCATATATTTTCATGCACAGTCTGGATTCTCTACTTTGAAATTCCCAACCTCTCATTCAATGAGGAAAGTGAAATTCTGAATACCATAATTTCTTCTGACTATAGTATGCTATATGAAGTACAGAATACATTTCACTGCACTGTTCTTCATAGGGATGACCATCAGACAGAGCAAATGTGCAAAATCCACTTTTGGGGACAAACTATTTTTTGCTTGCAGGTGATTGTGATGATTGTGGGGTAGAACTGCCAAGCAGAGTATAACAACTCTGGTCATCCCCTCTCAGTTTATATTCCAGCAGAGGGAGGAACTTGGAGAAAGAAAGTTGTGGGGTACAGGTGGAAAGTCATGTCTGAGAGAGGCTCCAACCTGAGTTCCAGCCAGAGAATACTTCCCCCTAATGGGGAAAAAAGGTTAGGAATAATTTTAGGGCTGTAGCCTTGTATTTACAAGGTAATTAATTAATAATTAGAAAAATAGATGAACCTGTTTTAAACCCAATTCTTAGTTTCTTAATAGAAGTCAATATGTTCCTATGTTAACCAAGCATCTGTGCAATCTTATGTTTTCCCTACATTCCATCCATTTATGTTACATTAGAGCAGCAGTTCTCAACCTGTGGATCGCGACCCTTTTGGGGGTCGAACGACCCTTTCACAGGGGTCACCTAAGACCATCGGAAAACACATATTTCTGATGGTCTTAGGAACCGAGACACCGCTTTGCATCCGTCTCCGCACGGCCTCCTCCGCCATTTGCAGAGAGAGAGAAAGAGAGGCACTTTCGCTTCCCTTCTCTCTCTCTCTCTCTCAGGCGGACTTACCTCCTGCAGGGCTCCTGATTGCCCCTGCGCCCGGGTGCCCCACCCCCTGGGAGAAGCGCGGCCAGGGCCTCGTGGCCTTGGAGCCACCCGGGGAAGCCCCGGGATCCCTGCTGGGAGCGGCCTCCTGGAGGCTCTGCTGAGCGGGCCAGCCCACCCGCAAGCCACGGCCCAAGGGAGACCAGCCCCTGCGATCCCCAGCCAGCCCAACCATTGGACCCTCTGGCCGGGAAGGCACGCCGGAGTCCAGGCTGCTGGGAAGGAAGGAGATTCAGTAAAGGTAGGAGAGGAGAGCCGCCTCCTGGGGCCCAGCGCTGGTGGCGGCTTCCTTGCCATCCTCTTCCTCCTCCCCTTCTTCCTCCTACTGCCCCCAAGGCGGCTCGGGTGGGCACCGGGGCAACAGGGGTGCCTGAGGGGGAGCAGTCGGGCTGGCGGAGGGGCTGGTGGGCCGCGTGGCACCAGCCCCCACTGCGGCTCCATCGGATGGGTGGAGGGTGAGGCTGGGCAGCGCGGGGGCGGCGGGGACGGCGACAGCGGTTTTCTCGCCCTTCTCCTCTCCTTCTTCCTCCTGCTGCCCCCAAAGCGGCTCGGGCGGGCGCTGGGAGGAAGAGGGGTGCCTGGGGGAGCAGCCGGGCTGGCGGAGGGGCTGGTGGGCCACGCGGCACTAGCCCCCACCGCGGCTCCATCGATGGACGGAGGATGAGGCCGGGCAGTATGGGGCCGACGGGGACCCCCGATGATGCAGCAGCGGCCACCGTTGCCACCACAGCTGCTGCCTTCCGTCCTGCTCCCCCTCCCCGCCCGTTCAGCTGAGGACATGGCGGAGGCCAGGCCAGGGGCTGCAGGGACCCTCGACAATGCTGCCGTAAGAGAGAGAGAGAAAGAGAGGAAAGAGAGAGAAACAGAGCAAAAGAGAGGAAAGAGAGAGAGAAAGAGAAAGAGAGGGGAAAGAGAGAGAAAGAGAAAGGGAGGAAACAGAGAAAGAGAGAGAGAGAAAGAAAGAGAGTAAAGAGAAAAAGAAAGAGAAAGAGAAAGAGGAAAGAGAGGAAAGAGAGAGAGAAACGGGGAGAGGAAAGAAAAAGAGGAAAGAGGGAAAGAGAGAGGAAAGTGGGAGAGAGAGAAGAGAGAGAGGAAAGAGAAAGAGAAGAGAGAGGAAAGAAAGAGAAAGAGAGGAAAAAGAGAAAGAGCGGAAAGAGAGAAACAGGAAAAGAGAGGAAAGAGAGAAAGAGAAAGAGGGAGGAAAGAGAGAGAGAAGAGAGAGGAAAGAGAAAGAGAGGAAAGAAAGAGAGAAAGAGAGACGAAAGAAAGAGAGAAAGAGGGAGAGGAATGGCGCTTCTCCAACCAGGCTGGGCAGAGCCGGCAGAGCGACCTTCCTGCCCCCCCTCCCCAGCCAACTGGATGGGGGGTTGGGGGTCACCACAACATGAGGAACTGTATTAAAGGGTCGCGGCATTAGGAAGGTTGAGAACCACTGCATTAGAGCCATGTTTGCCAACTTCAGCAACTATAAAATGTGTGGATTTCAACTTTTTATTAATGGCAAGGCTGGGTGGGGAATTTTAGGGTTGAAGTCCACACATCTTAAAGTTGCTGAAGTTGGATAGAAACTTAAGAATTTTTGAAACTCCAAGGGATTTAGTGGTGGCAGCAGACCAAAATGCTAACAATGAAAAACGGACACACACGCCAGCAAGGAGGCTATTCAATAAAATGTATAACAGCGTACCTGTGAGAAAAAGTAAATCTCCAATGGTTTCTTTGTAAAAGAAAAAAAGGAAAGCTAAGGGAGTTTTGTCACGTGCACTTACAGTGCATTTTATTCCTTATCATTGACTCTTAAAATACTGTGTCCAGGACTGGTGGCAACTATTGACCTATGCCACTGTCATTGAGAATTGATATATGCAGTCTTTAACCTTCTGCTGTGTGCCCGAGATATTGCTCGTTCACCAAAGCACAGTTGCATCTCGGTCAGATTTCATTTATGGTGTCACTGTGCCTTACTCTTTGCCTTGCACCCAAATCTATTATTGTCATCTAAGTTAAATTATGTGTATTCTGATTTTTGGATATGATATTGTGGGGAAAACAAATGTTAGTCCTTTGGGTTTTGTAATCCACTGCCCCTTCATACTATTATTTCCAAAGCATATCCATATTCCATCAAGCTATGGAAAAAGAAAAGGAGCTGTTCCACCAGATATATCTGGAAGACAAGCTTAATTTGGTTTCTCTTCTCCCTGATTTTTCTTAGTAACTGTAAGCCTGATAATAGACTACACTTTTGTCAATATTTATGTTATGTAAATTGCTGTAGGAGTGTTTTTGGAAGAAGAGGGATAAAATGTTTTAAATATTTTAAAATGTCTGGGCCTCCCCATGGTTCTGCTCATTCCTGCCTGCTTTGTGCTTAAAAGGTGTCCTCTCTTTTAGATCTTGGATGTCCCAGATGGGCACAGAGCCCCAGCTCCTCTCCAGAGAGGCACTGGGGATTACTTGTTGCCACAACTGGAAAACAGCAGTAGTAGCTGCAGCAGCCTTTCTCTTTCTCCATCCCCTTCAGCTGCTCTTGGACAAGCCCCCAATACTCCTGCCCAAATAACAACTGATGAAGCTTTGCCAGGGGATTTAGACAAGCCAGTGTTGGAGGCCAAAGGAAGAGGTAAGTTGGGCAGGTTAGTAGCAGTCTGCTGTTGTATAGAGCTTTGAAGAATTGCACATTGAATGGTGTGTGTGTTATTGGTTGCTTGTTTTAAATGCCCTTTGACATTCAGTAACTTGAGGATGGGATAGTAATGAAAAAGGGGAGGTCTCTATTGTATATAAACAAATATAAAAGTTGCAGTTACTTTGGTGTAAACACTTGGATCTGATTATTCCTATTGGATGGACAGTGTTTTGATGGCTGGGGACTAAACATTTGGGATGTATCCAAAATGACGGTGCAAAGTATTTGGAAGAAAAAACGTGATTTTCCACCCCTTGGAATTTTGGAGGTAATGTTATTTTTTCTTCTGTGTTTTATAAATTGTTACGTCTATTTTAGGGCATGTTTCTTCTTCCAAATGGCAAGAAATTGTGCTACCAATTTTTGGCAACTATGGTCAGAGGTTATTCTGCAGACTGTTAAAATGGGTTCGGGGACCACATGCATCCCAAGATCTCAGGTTACTCACACCTTATTTATGGTCACCATTTCACATTGGATGTATATATTTCTCTTCTTAAAGGCAGCTCTTATATCAATACCATCCATTACTTTGAAATTTAGAACCATTCACACTGAGTGTGCTAAATCAAGCTACTGTATTTCTAGTGAAGAGAAATGTAAAATTCTAAGTGCTTTGCTTGCATTGTACTATAAAGATCTCACCATGTTTATTTGGATTGGCTACAAGTTAGTAATGTTCCCAGTAGTCGAGACAAGGAAGAGGTACTGAGCCACACAAATAGGGCTGTACTTGTAGACATTAAAGCTATTAACGAGCACCATCATAATGATTCTTTGAACTTGAAAGAAGTAAAACTTTAAAATACTATTTGGAGTTCTGAGCAATGTTATAAAGCCAACTTGCAGGAAACAGGGCAATATGTGCATGTCAGCAAGAGGGTAGGAGACATAGACATCTAATCCTTAATATACAGTAGGGGTGTCTGCAGAATGCAGTAAAAAAGTTAAGATGGTGGCTATGATGCAATCAAAGTTCCACCTGTTTTTTATGTGCATTGCGTGTCATGGCCACCATCTCCACTCTTTTTACTATACCCTGTGGACATCTCTGATATGAAAGTGTCGTCATTAAACATGGTGAGACTTAATGTTTGCTTCTTTAGGAACTGAGTTTTCCATATTGGTAATGCTGGATGAGTAAAACACATATGCAGGCAGTGCTAATAGAACAGCTTTGTAATATTTAATGAAATGCAAACTTTTAAAAACAAATTTATGTAGTTGTGAAAATTACTCTTGTTTGAAGACCATTCCAGTACACTACATGGGAAATTTACTGCTTCAGCAGACCCAAGTCCTGTGAAAATAGTTAATAAGATTTCATTTCAGTATTTCAGTTTTATCAGAGCTACAACTCTACTTGCTTATAGTTCCATCTGAGGGTCAGAAATCTTGGTAGGATCTGGTAAAGCTAGCATATTATCTGAATTTTCAGTACTTCTGCATTTATTTGACTGAATGTGTTCTCTTCCCTAATTTTCCTCTTTCAGAAAGTGGCAGTACTTCTCCAGTCTTTGCCTTTGCCCTGTCTCCTCGTCCCAACCACTCCTATGTGTTCAAGTGGGAGCCTCTGGAGGGGTGTGAAAAAAACCATGCTTTTGAGGAAGTAGTGTAAGTAGGAGGTGACATAACCATAGGTAATCGAACGAAAAATTGAGAAGGATCAAGTACAGAACTGCCCTCCATATAACACTGACAGAAATTATGATAAAGGTAAGAACCAGTTCTAATCTGAGTTGCATATGACTCCATGAAGCATTGATAGACAAGTATTTTATTTGTCATCATTATTTATGTAATGTCTTTCAAAGATTTCCTTACAATATACCCATGTCTTATCCTTACAGTAATCTTGAGAGACGAGCTGAACCTAAGATAGGGAGTGATTCAGGGTGGTGTTGTTCTCCCCACTCCTACTCTGAAACTCATGACACCTATTTTACTAAATATGTTAATGTTGCCTATGCTACATATTACAAGTGCAAAGTGAGCAATACAAAAGACAAATATGTGTCATCAGATTTCTAATATACTGTAGTTGTTTAAAAATTCACCTAAAACTCTTTTCTGTTCTAACCCATCAGCAAAATATGATTTAACCTATTTGTAGTATGGACTGAGTTTATTGTGAGAAAGGGCATAGAGTTTC
Organism: Bothrops alternatus; assembly: GCA_034064705.1. Lineage (NCBI taxonomy): Eukaryota > Metazoa > Chordata > Lepidosauria > Squamata > Viperidae > Bothrops > Bothrops alternatus. The sequence goes on along the minus strand of JARGCV010000105.1, from coordinate 1,188,982 downwards.
AAATGTATGCATGCAGCCCATCTATTTTTGCTTCATTGCCAAAGCAGATCAATTTTGATTCTATGAACAAAATTGATTTGGGATGGATAATATTTAGAGTTGAAAAGTAATTCTCAGATGCTTCTACACTTGTGTTTCTTTCTTGGTAGCCATAGTGTCTCTTGGGTGGAGTGCTGTGCACATTAATGGGTTTATGACACTATCATAAAGTATGTGCACTTTATAAATTTAAAACTTCTAAGTCTGGTAATGTTTGTTGTACAAAACTCCACGCCTGTTGCGCCATACTGCTGGTAGCCATCTCCCACACTTTTAGCTGTAAGGTGCAAAATCCTGGAAGACAGAACACTCATTCATGTATATTTTTAAAACTTATTTGTTGTGCAGTCATCCTGTAACCTATCAAAATCTGAAACACTTGCTGACATTAGTTCTTATATTTATTTATTTATTTATTTATTTTATTAAATTTCTATACCGCCCCTCTCCCGAAGGACTCGGGGCGGTGTACAGCCTAAAATTTAAGAAACATATAAATATACAAAATTTAAAATAATTAAAAATAAATTAAATCATTTGGCCAAAATCCTAAAACCCAAAACATATAAAATTTAAAATCTTAAAAAATACTCAGAAGCTTCTATGCCAGGCCGGCCTGTCGGAAAAGGAATGTTTTTAGTTCCCGACGGAAGTTGCGTAAATCTGTTTATATATACCTTTAATCTGTTTATATATACCTTTAATTCTGATTTTTTTTTTTAGGCCTGATCAGCCTATCCTGCCCTCTTGTCCTGATAAGAACAAAGTCCACTTCAATCCAAGTGGCTCTGCCTTCTGCCAGTTTAGTCTGGTGAAACCTCTTATTCCCAGGGTAGACTTACTGTTCAGAGACTTCTCTTCCTCTCCCAGTCCAATTCCACCAGGTACATTTTCCTCTTGCCAAGCCACTACCACTCTTCCCATCCTCTCTTTACAGAGAGACTTGAGAGGAGACAACTTCAGTGAAAAACCAAAATCTCTTTCATTAGGCTTGGAGTCCTGGAAACAGCACCAGCCTGAAGACATTGTCCTCATTCATAGTTCCCTGGTGGTCTGAAGCTCAAGGAGTGGCGCAGAGGCAAAATGAATTCATGGTCCTTCCAAGGCTTGTAGAGAAAAGTGCCTTGATACTGGGAAGTTGAGTGATTCCAGCAACAGCCTTAACATAAAGATTGATATTGGACTCCTTTCAGCCCCAGTAGCCCTGATACTCCCAGTACTTAAAGCACTTCCTTTCCTTAAGCATCTCTGTCAATGTCTTTCTGCTACTCAGATAACCAAAGAGCACCTAGTCTTCTCTGTTGGAATACATAGACAGTTAATTACCAAGATTGTCTTTCTCTCTGCTTGCTGTGTGAGGCAGGAGCTCATTGATAGTGTTTTAATGTTCCAAGAGTTGTTTCTCAAGGTTCCTACAGAATAGAGAGTATGAATATAAGATGCCTGAACTTGTGTATGCTGATTGAACAGTTGATGACACTGGATAAAAATTGAGCAGGTAAGTGTTTCATGGGGTGCCAAGTCTGCAATATACTGTTAAGATTCTTTTTATACCCTGCTTCACCGTATGGCACTCACATCACTGGAACACAATCGGCTAAATGCTTGAAGCATTTTCTTTCCTAATGATTATGATGCACCAGATACCGTGTTTCCCCCAAAATAGGACCCACCCAGAAAATAAGCCCTAGCATGATTTTAGTGTGTGCCTAATATAAGCCCTACCCCCAAAATAAGCCCTAGTTAAGAGCCTGCCCACTCCATCCCACTGTCTGGTTGCTCGCTGCAGCAATGGGGCAGGAGGCCGCACGGCGCGCTGGTGGCACCACGAGGTGAGGTGAGGCAGGTGGCGGTGTGTGTGTGGAGCTACCCCACACTCCCCACACACGTGCAAGTCAGGCCCCGCAGCCAGACCAGACCCCACTCAGCGACCTCTCCTGCCCATTCAATGGCCCGGCTGCTCGCCCGACTCTTCCCTTTCACTCCCCTCCTGAGCCGAACTGCCATGCTACAGAGGCTGGGTGGGGGAGGCTAGGTCCCCTTACCCAGTCCCCCTCTGCCATTTTGGAGCCAGGGGGGAGTGACGGCGTAAGGCCTCCGCTGCCACTATGCAACAGCTGCATCCGACACTGGAGGGGCTTTCTTCGGTCCCCTTCACGGCTCTGCCCACACAGCCATGGGAGAGTTATACCAGGGCTGGTGGCAGGGGCGCTCCAAAGACCGCGCTGCCATGACTCTAGCCGCCAGCCCTGGTATGACTCTCCCGTGGCTGTGTGGGCAGAGCCGTGAAGGGGACCGAAGAAAGTCCCTCCAGCAATGGACGTGGCTGTTGTGCAGTGGCGGTGGAGGCCTTTCACCACTGAGGCAAGTGGGTGCGGGGCGCGTGGGGCAGCTCCACCCCCTCATCTGCCTCTCTTCAACTCGTGGCGGCAGCACCGGTGCAATGCATGCTCTCCTGCCCCATTGTGGCCACAAGCAACCAGACAGTAGGATGGAGTTGGTGGGTGACTGCAAAATAAGACTTCCCCCCAAAATAAGCCCTAATGGGTCTTTTGGTCCCCAAAAAAATATAAGATCCGGTCTTATTTTGGGGGAAACATGGTAGTTGACTAAGTATAATATTCAAGATGTGTGTCTTAGAGATAAAGATCTTGATTCCCTTAGTAAGAAGGAACAGCAAAGGAGGGAGTGTCCTGTCTGCAGTTTTTCCAGGTGGTCTTCCTGAAATTACTTCTTTCGAATAACTTTGCAAAATGAGATTGAAGCCCAAGCCATTCTGGAGAGATGCAGCTGTCAGTGAAATTAACATATGCTATTTTTCGTCACTATAATAAATTGAACTGGTTGAGTGCAGCTTGACACTACAACTCTTCTAGCCCATGAATTGGATAAATCCACTCAGCTTTATCCCCACTTTTAACACATAGAAGACTCCAAAGATACTATGTTCACTTACACCTTCATCCTATACCTACACCAACCCCCTCAATGGAAAGGCCTTAAACCTGGTGATGCCTTGATTGCAGTGTATCAGAAAGTCATATTTTGTTGTTAAGTTTCTGTATTGTATTAGGAGGGTTTCATGAAATTGAGAGAGAAACTATCTTTTCTTTTGAAGACAGTAGTTTTGCATCTACATTTGATACTTTTTGTAAATGTTAATGCACTGTATGCACCACAAAAAGTTTAATGAAACAGTTATAGCCTTAGAGGTTCACTGCATCTTGAGTTGAAAGGTTTTTACAGATTCTTGGTGTTTAAACCAATTAAAAGAATGCTAAAAGTGTTGAGTATCAAGTAAATTTATACAGTATTATGTTAAAAAAGAAGGTAATGGTCAAAATAGCTTGGGTTGATTTCCCTATTTACAATTGTAATATTTACTACCTTACAAGTTTTCATTGTACTACCAAAACTGAATGAGAACTGACAGATGGATGGAGTGGTGGTGTATTTCCTACCCATATCCCAGATACTACATTCAAGTGTTAACTTTTTTTTTCCAAAACAATTTTTATTAGTTTTCCATTTTACACCAACACAGCTTAAGAACCCATGTGGAAACATGGTGATCAATTTTTTAAAAAACAAACAATAACATAGTAAATATATACACATTATTTCTTAAAAATTTCCCTCTCTATCTATATAGAATATTATAATCAAATTAATACATTTTCGGATGAATTCATTCATTACTATGTCTAACCACCAACTGCGTTAATCAATAAAAAAATTTAATCTATAAAAACCTATATTTCTTCACACATTTAAACTTAAACTTAATGAACTCTCCATTTATTTAAAAACATTATAATCAAGTCAATATCTTTCTAAAACCAATTCATTCACTAATATGACATTTCATCCAAGTTATATAATTAAAAATAAACCAACATTCTCTATCTATTTATATTGTTATAAGCTCATTAAAATATTTCTAAAACAAATTTTCATTGAATATATCACTCTATATAAATTTCATTAATCCATAAAAGTTTACAAACTCATTATCCATCCCAAAGATCCTGTATCATGCTTTATTAATTTTGCAAATATTTAATCTTAAACTAACATATTCATTTACTATTCAGGTGCCCCAAGTGTTTTTTTATTTAAACATTATTAACTCCAAAAATAAATTCTTCTCTTTCTCACCAATATTCTATTGTTTTTCACTGTTTCTCCAAATCTCCAATAATTAATTCCATCATTTCCCATATTTCAGTTCTTTTCTCATTATACCATCTCTAATATTAAAAACATATAAAGCACTTTTAACAAAGTCCAAATCCAAATCAATCCAGTTCGCTATAAAACCTTTACCACATTACTATAATCAGATTTAATATTTATATCTTATTCTGGGTTTCTTTCTAGTCCAAACAGGTTTCCATAATCGGGCCTCCGCCTGCCACACTACACACTCCCAAAAGGAAGCTCCCATTGTGCATTTTGTTAAATTAGTGTAAAAGCTATAGTTAATCTGAATGACTCGTAGCAGGACATCATTTCCCCTTTCTTTTAACGTTGAATAAATTTCAATTAAAATCCTTTCTTTTATATCATCCTCTTTGATTGCATTTTTCTCTTCTTCCCATGCTTTTTCCTCTATCTCAAAATCAAATGGCGTCTGCAGGCCAACTTGTCCTTCTAAAGCAAGATCATCCAGTTCCTTATCATAAGTCCTTTGTCCGTTGATATCAAGTCTTTTTTCCAAAATCAATTGATTGTCCAACTGTGAGTTTGCTTCTTCCACCTCGGTAAGCGGAGCACAAGCCTCTTGTGTATAAACTGATGTTTCACTTAGTCCTTGTCTTTTGCCTTGCTGATACAAAGAAATCTCCTTTGAGCAAGCAATTATCTTCTCTGTATTTTCCAAAATTTTGTCCAAAATATACTTATAAGTAAGATCTACACCAGTTTCCTCCATCTTTATTATATTTCAAATCCTTATCCTTTTGAAGGACACTATATTTAAAAAACAATCACAATATCCATCTCCTCCCAGTTTCCTCATCTTTTTCCTTTGTACAAAATAAAAGCTTTTCCAGCGAAGAAAAGATAGCAAGTACAATGAATAAATTTATCAGAGAGTGTCCCCCAGAAAGTAATCAGATGTTCAATCCTTCCGGACACCATAGAGATAAAAGCAAACAATGTTCTCCAAATATTATAAAAAACTTTCTTGAGGCTTCCAATATCCAAAAATAAAATCAACCATTAAAACAAAAATAAATTTGATCCTTTGTTTTTCTCTTCCCCCATTTAAAAAGCCGCTTCACCAGGAAAGGGAATAGTTCCAAAAAAAAAACTTTCTACAGGCGTAAAGAAAATAGAGGTGAAAGGAAAGTCTCACCGAGTTCTCCACGGTGGGTCCATTTGCTTAGCTGATCTTGTGGCTTGCGGTTGGTGCAGCTAAATGATCGGCCATTTTACTGGCCGATCTTTACCCTGCCGGCTCAAAGGAGATACTCGGTGTACAGCGGACGCTGCCGCTCCTCTGCAGCTATCCAAGCAGCCTCCTCAACAGTAGATGCTCCTCCAGAGCGTCTTTTCGACCCTCTAAGGGGTCTACAGGCAGGGGAAACTTGATCGGCAAAGGGATGACTCCCTTCGCACAACCGCACCGCCGTAAACCGGAACTGGAAGCCAAGTGTTAACTTTTTTCAGGTAGCCACTGGTAACATTTGAAATTTTGAGAATATTTGTGGTTGCATTCAGAAATTGTATATCCATACTGGCTACCATGATAGGCATGCCAATCACAAAACATCCAGTCATCAGAAGATAAATTGGTGTGGTTTTATTTGCCAGTCATGTAACCCTCAGAAAATTCAATGACTTTAGCTTAACTTTCTTCTTTCATGAGTATATTTCCAAACATAGCACTGGACTGTAACCTCCAACCATTTTATTTTTTAAGAATACTGTTGGAATATTCATGAGCAGGAAGAGTCATGTGGTAACTCAGTCAGCCAATGTGAAGAAACTGCTACTGAGTCTGTGCAAAAAGGTATTGAGTTAGGAGCTGAATTTTCAGTCTCAGGTTTGTCTCTGTATCTCTCTGTAAGAAGTCTTCATTAAGCTATGTTGCTGTAAAGAAGAATGTATGGTATTGTAAATATTTTGATATGAATATAAAGAAATTTATTTGAATCAGCTAAATGCAGTCACCTGTAAGAGGTTCTGATTTATTTTTTCACCAACAGAGAAATTAAAATTCTCTAACAGGTTATGGACCCAGAGCTTACTAAGGACTGCATTGTAATTTAAAGCTGGAAGAAATTGCCTGTGTTTAGAAAGTATAAGAACAAGGCAGAATTAGCAGAATGGCTGCAATGGAATTCAAGGAAAACTCTGTGCCTCGTTTAGGCCAGAAGAATTGCATTGTGTGAGCTGCTAAAATGGAATGTTTGCTCAAAACAAAAGAGCTGTGGTATACCGTAGAAAATCCACCACAAGTGTTTGCAGCTGCTGATCAGAAAAGTCATGATCAAGCAATGGCTTATCTCATCTTGAATTTAGATGATGAACAATTTCTAAATGTTGCAAATTTAAAGACTGCAAAGGAGATTTGGTTGAAGTTGAGAGCTGTGCACGTGAATGTTTCTGCATGCAATATAGTGCAATTGTCAAGAAAACTTTACAGGGCCTGTTTGCAACCAGGTGAATCTGTGGAACAGCATTTAAATTAAATGCAAAGTTTATTTTTGGACTTAGAACAATGTGGGATTAAATTCCCTGAGTCCCAGAAGGTTTTATTGGTGTTGAACAGTTTAGATAAAACCTGGGACACAGTTTCTGCGATATTTGAGTGTAAAGAAGAGCAAGACTTAAATTTTGAGGCTTTAAAGGCATGTTTGCTTAATGAAGAAGAAAAGCAACATTTTAGGAACAGCCACGAGGAGGTGAAATTCCTGAGGAGGGGGTCCAGACTGCAAGTCTCCAGAGAAGAAACAAGGAGCAGATGGGACCACGTTGCATCAAAAGAGAGATTTTGCAAGCAGAGAGCTCAGCAAGAAAAGAATTGCTACATTTGTGGAGCAAACACACATCTGAAAAGGAACTGTTTGCAGAGGAACAATTTGCAGCAAAGGACATTTGTGCAAGCAAAAAAGACTGATTTGCAAAAGGAACATTTTGGTGTTGCAAAAGTTTGCTATAGCAACAACAGAGACAAGTGGCTAATAGATAGTGGGGCAAGTCAAACAATTGTTAATGACTCTGAATTATTTTGCAGGTTTTTTCCAGTAGCACAAGAAGCTGTGGCTTTGGCAAATGGCCAGAAAGCAAAAGTCATTGGAAGAGGCGATGTAAAAATTCCATATTTGGAATCAAAGTTGACCAATGTGCTTTGTGTACCTGAGATGGAACATAATTTGTTAAGTGTGTCTAATTTAGACAAACAAGGTTTTGAGATCATTTTTGTAAATGGGAAGTGTCTCATCAAAAGGAATGGGAATATTTGTGCAGATGGCATAAAGGAAGATAATCTATATGTATTGCAGGGACAAAAGGGTCAATGTTCCCATATATTTAAGAATGTTGCAGAGCATGATTCGTGCTTTCATCTTCTACATAGAAGACTTGGCCATGCAAGCTTTAAAGTTTTGCAGCAAATGCAAGAGTTTGCAGAAGGGCTAAATTTGAAGGGATGCAAAACATATTTGGACTGTGCTGTATGCAAAGCATCGAAGTCAAAGGCATTCCCAATTAGTAAATATAGCACAAGACAAACAAAAAGAGCTCTAGAGCTGGTCCATGCAGATCTGGTGGGACCTATGCAAGCCAGTTTGGGAGGAGCAAAATATGCACTGGTAATTGTTGATGATTATAGCAGGTATTTGTTTTGCTACTTGCTTAGAGGAAAGACAGAGGTGCTACAACAATTCAAACAGTGGGTAAGTTTTGTAGAGAGAAGGTACAGACAACAAGTGTGTCAGTTGTAAACTGACAGAGGTACTGAATTTATGTCAACTAAATTCCAACAATGGTTGGAGCAGTTGGGGATAAGACACAGACGTACAAATCCTTACACAGCAGCAGAGAACGGTGTAGCTGAAAGAAGGAATGGTGTTTTACAAACAATGAAATATTCATTATTACAGGATTCTGGTATGAGCAGGTCATATTGGGGAGAAGCCATATTGACTGCCAATTATATAGTTAACAGGCTGTGGAGTTCCTCCATTAATAATACTCCATATGCCATTCTATATGGGAGAAAGCCATCACTGGCACATTTGAGAATTTTTGGAAGTACTGCATGGGTACATATTCCGAAAGCAATCAGAAGAAAGGGACAGCAAAAGGCAAGAAAGCTCAGGTTTGTGGGCTATGAGCCAGGCTCAAAAGGATATCGCTTTAGCGATGGAAGTAAAAGAATTGTAATTTCAAGGTCTGCTAATTTTGCAGAACAAAATTGGGACAGAATTAATGCAAATTCTGGGTATGTCTCACTTAATGACGGTGATCTATTTAACGACAATAACTCATTTAATGATGGAAAAATGATTATTGAAGATGTCAATGTTCAGGGAGGAGAGGCTGAACAAGACATGAAACCAGAAAGACTTGAGACACAGGAGCATTTAATACCACGTAGGTCAGAGCGATGTAACAAAGGAATTCTGCCTGACACGTATTCTGCCAGCAAGGTAAAGGTTTGCAATGTGTGGTATGAGCCAAGAAGTTATAAAGAAGTGTTGGCATTACCAAAAGCTGAACAAGAAAGATGGAAGGAGGCCATGGATAAAGAGATGAAATCCATGGGAGACCATGAAGTATTTAAATCAGTGACTTTGCCACAGGGAACCAAGGCTGTGGGTTGTAAGTGGGTATATAAGAAAAAGGTATTGCCAAATAATGATGTACAGTATAAGGCCAGGTTAGTGGCACAAGGTTTTTCACAATTAAAGAATGTGCACTACGATGAAGTATTTGTACCAACCATGAAAAGTGAGAGTATAAGATTAGCACTGGCGTTGGCAGTGGCATATAAGCGTAAAATCTGGCACTTTGATATCACAACTGCATTCCTCAATGCTGAGTTAGAGGAAGAAATTTATATGATCCAAGCACCAGGATATGAAATTGCAAAACCTAACATGGTGTATGTGAGATCATCCGCCAACACGGGGTGAGATATCATCAGTATGCTGATGATACCCAGCTTTACATCTCCACCCCGTGTCACTTCAGTGAAGCAGCGGAAGTGATGCGCCGATGTCTGGAGGCTGTTAGGGTTTGGATGGGTGCTAACAAGCTCAAACTCAACCCTGACAAGACGGAGTGGCTGTGGGTTTTGCCTCCCAAAGACAATTCAACCTATCCGTCCATCATCCTGGGGGGGAGTTTTTGACCCCCTCAGAGAAGGTCCGCAACTTGGGTGTCCTCCTCGATCCACAGCTAAATTTGGAACATCATCTTTCGGCTGTGGCGAGGAGGACATTTGCCCAGGTTCGCCTGGTGCACCAGCTGCGGCCCTATTTGGACCGGGAGTCTCTTCTCACAGTCACTCATGCCCTTATCACCTCGAGGCTCGACTACTGCAATGCTCTCTACATGGGGCTACCTTTGAAAAACGTTCGGAGACTTCAGGTAATGCAGAATGCAGCCGCGCGAGCTGTATTGGGCTTACCCAGAAATGCCCATATTTCAACATCACTCTGCGAGCTGCATTGGCTGCCAATTGGTCTCCGAACGCAATTCAAAGTGTTGGTTATGACCTATAAAGCCCTACATGGCATCGGACCAGGTTACTTGCAGGACCGTCTGCTGCCGCAGAAACCCAGGTCCCAGAAACCCAGCGACCGGTTAGGGCCCACAGGGTCAGCCTTCTCCAGGTCCCGTCAGCCAGACAGTGTCACCTGGCGGGGCCTAGGGGAAGAGCCTTCTCTGTTGCGGCCCCGGCCCTCTGGAATCAACTCCCCCCAGAGGTCCATATTGCCCCCACCCTCTCCGCCTTTCGCAAACTGTTAAAGACACATCTTTGCCGGCAGGCCTGGGGCAGTTGATACCTTGCCCCAGCCAGTGTATGTTTGTTGTAAGTTTGTTTCGGATGATTGGTTTTAATTTAGGGGTTTTATAATGTATTTGATTTCTATATGCTACTGATTATGTTGTAAGCCGCCCTGAGTTTTCGGAATAGGGCGGCCTAGAAATCAAAACAAATAAATAAATAAATAAAATAAAATAAAATAAAATAAACAAGGCTATTTATGGGCTGAAGCAATCAGACAGAAACTGGAATATCTGTTTAGATACTGCTTTAAAGGGTCTTGGATTTAAAAGTTGCAAAGCTGATAATTGTATATATATACTGTTGTGAGTGTCCCTGAACCAGCTTGGGAAGTATCAGAGGATGAGGATCAGCAGCCAGGTCCCTCTGGGTGTTTGTCCCTCCCGGCAGCCGAGGATCAGCAGCCAGGCCCCTCTGGGTGTTTTCCCCTCCCGGCAGCCGAGGATCAGCAGCCAGGCCCCTCTGGGTGGTTTCCCCTCCCGGCAGCTGAGATAGACAATGAAGAGCTTTGTATGCATTCTGAATCAGATTCTCAAAATGATGAGTCAGATTTAGAACAAGAAGATAAATGGATTAATCCGAGGTTCCGAAGGTTTGATAAGCGAAGGTGTCAGTTAACTGGAAAAAGGAAGTAATTGGGGAAGTGACGTATCGGACACTATATTAGAAGGGGAAAGAAAGACTACGCTTTTGTCACGAGCAACGTTAATCAAGGAGTGGGCTGAAAACTTTGGCAGTGTTTTGGAACTCAGTTTTCTGGTGTTTTGAAAACCTATCGAAGAATAATGAGATCTTGGACAATGTGATGAAGAAAGAGTAAGTTAATTGGGATGTAGGAGGAGGAGAGCCTGTTTATCTAAATGTAAATAGATCTGATTTGGCCGTTCAGGCCAACATAATGCCAGCAGCTTGCTTTGAAATGAATCCTTTTGAAATGTATTAAATAAACCTCTTAAATACATATTTACGTGGATTTTAATGAGCTGCGAGAGGCCAGACATAACAGATTGCTCGTGACCAAAGAACAGAAAAGACGAAAATTAGTCCGAGCTTTCAGTGACGTCATGGAGCAACTCCTCGCTGATAACCCGGCTCTGCATCTATTAGTTCAAACTCTCCAGCAACAAATTGGACATTTGCAACAGCAGATTCAGCAAGCTGCAGGAGCCCCAGCTCCAGCCCCCCCTCCCAGACGGAGCAGATGTTATTTAGCCTTGCCTGATAAGTTTACTGGAGAGCGTAGTAAATTTCCAGCTTTTTTAAACCAATGCAAAACATTCATTGCCTCAACTCCAGCAGACTTCCAGCTTGATGAAACGAAAGTAGCTTTCATTTTAAGTTTACTCTCTGGGACAGCTGCTGATTGGTCGTCTCCTCTGATAGACGGACAAGATCCTGTCCTGCGCAATTATGCAGGATTCTGCCAGCTGATGGAAAGAGAATTTGTTGACCCCCTTCGTAGACAAAATGCCACCCGGCGGATACGAGAGCTACGTCAAGGATCGCGCTGCGTAGCGGACTATATATCAGATTTTCGCTGCCTAGCTCAAGAAATTAATTGGAATGATGAGGCTCTCATGGAAATCTTTCAAGATGGCCTGAAACTTGACCTTCTAGTTTCTGGTATTTTAAATAGCACAACATCTGGGTGTTTTTTACATGTCCTATTTAATTGAAGGCTGAAAGAGGAAGTTTGATAAAACGTTGTAAACTGTTACATTTAAGAAGTTGTCTTAATGATTGTTTGTATGGTGCTGTTAAAGCAGGGCTTTTCAACCTTTTCACAGATTGTACCACTTTTAGGACATGACAATATTTGAGTACCACCAATGCTTAGCAAGGTGTCAAAAAAAGTGGGAGGATTTTGGGTTTTACTGATTAGATTCATTTGTTGTTATAGAAATGACTAGTTTACAATATCACGGAAAAGTAAAAAATTGAGGTTCAATGTTAATGTAGTAACAGCCTTGTATTAATTTAATTTAATTTATTTTTAAATATTTATTGTTATTATATGTTTTTATTGGGTTGTAAACCGCCCCGAGTCCTAAGGGAGAGGGGCGGTATAGAAATTTAATAAAACTAAACTAAACTAAACTAAACTGTCTTCTCAGATCTTGAATGGATTGAAAACTACTGTAATACCTGCGACCCTGGATGCATTATACCAACATTGTTTGGCTATTGAGGCGCAAATGCAAGCCATGGATGCCCGCCTGGTCAAACAGATGGTTCCAGTCACTGGAAGTGCCAAGCCAGTTCCTGCACCACGCAGAGGATTCCAGACCCTACCTATCGCTCCACCTATCCCGGCACCCAGACGTATTTTCCAAACAGGGCCGGCTTACACTGAGAGGCGCCCTGCACCCATGACCAGAGATGAGCCCATGGATCTTGGTGCAGCCAGATCTCGTTTGACCGAGGCTGAGAAGGCAAGACGGAGAGCTGAGGGCTTGTGCCTGTACTGTGGAGAGATGGGTCACTTCGTCATGGCCTGCCCCCAGAAAAGACGTGGTACGGCAGGTCCTACTCCTGTTCCAGCTAGGCCTTCCACTCAGCAGTTTCAAGCCACCTTGCCGGGAAACGGCCAGAGCCCGGCCTAATGGAAACATTGGGTCGGGCAGGCGCCAAACCCAGTTCCAGTTCCGCAGACAACGACCCCGGTCCTCCGAGACATCTGATCCTAGCAACCAATATACTTCTGGGAAATCATGCCCAGGGCATTCCGGCCCACGCCTTGTTGGATTCTGGAGCCACCACCAATTTCATGAATGAAGCTTTCGCTCGTCAGCATGCCATACCTTTGTGCTCCGTGAAGCCGCCTATGTTGGTTGAGACAATCGATGGTCGTGAGTTGTTGTCTGGACCGATCAAGTTTATGACCCAGCCCATACGCCTGGTCATAGGACAACATGAAGAAGCCATCCAATTCTATGTTACCAAGGGACTTCATTTCCCCTTAGTTCTCGGCCTAGCCTGGTTGAGAACCCATGATCCTTGTGTGGTGTGGTCCCAGAACTTTGTTTCATTTCCCAGTTTGCAATGCGTAGACCACGTACGCCAAGTTTGTGCAGCCCAGCTACTATCCCACCCTGACATCACCTTGCCGGCCGATCTAGCGGACTTTGCAGATATATTCAATGTTTCAATGAGAAAGAGGCAGACCAATTGCCTCCGCATAGACCATATGACTGTGCCATTGATTTGCTACCAAATGCCAAGCTTCCAAGGGGACGCCTTTACTCCATGTCAGAACCCGAGTTGGCCGCATTGAAAGACTTTGTGGACAAAAACCTGGCCAGGGGTTTCATTCGTCCCTCTTCCTCGCCTTTGTCAGCTCTTGTGTTATTCGTGAAGAAGAAAACCGGAGATTTACGCCTATGCTGTGACTATCGCAAGCTCAATGCCATCACGGTGCGCAACCGGTACCCTCTGCCTTTGATTCCTGATCTCATGGACCGTCTCCGATCAGCGACCATCTTCACCAAGATAGATTTAAGGGGTGCTTACAACCTGGTTCGCATTCGAGAGGGGGACGAGTGGAAGACCGCGTTTGGAACCAGGTATGGTCATTTTGAGTATACCGTTATGCCCTTTGGACTCACCAATGCTCCGGCCGTCTTTCAACATTTCATGAATGACATCTTCCGGGATTTATTAGATCAATTTGTGGTGGTTTACCTTGATGACATCCTGATTTATTCCCCGTCACGAGCAACTCATCTTCAGCATCTCCGGCGAGTTTTGCAACGCTTGAGAGAGCATCACCTTTACGCCAAGTTAGAGAAATGTCAATTCTATCAAACCACCATTGAGTTTCTGGGACATGTGATTTCTCCACAAGGCATCGCCATGGACCCTGGCAAGGTTGAGGCCTTGCAAACCTGGCAACCACCGTGTAAAGCAAAAGATGTCCAAAGACTTTTGGGATTTGCGAACTATTACAGGATATTTATTCCAAGATTTTCTACCTTGACTGCGCCCCTTACTCGACTGTTACAGAAAGGCATTAAGTTCCAGTGGGGCGATGCCGAGCAACAGGCGTTTCAGACCCTCAAAAAGGCTTTTGTTCAAGAACCCATTCTCAAGTATCCAGATCCTTGTCGTCCCTTTGTAGTGGAGGCTGACGCCTCAGATGTTGCGGTAGGGGCCGTGCTACTTCAAACACGCCAAGATGGCGGCCTCCTGTTCCCGTGTGCTTATTACTCCAGGAAACTAACTCCCTCCGAACGCCATTATACCATTTGGGAAAAGGAACTATTGGCCATCAAGACTGCTTTTGAGACCTGGAGACACCACCTGGAAGGAGCCCGCTACCAAGTTGAAGTTCGGACTGACCATAAAAACTTGGAATTTTTGCAATCTGCCAGGAAATTGAATCAACGTCAGATCCGTTGGTCTTTGTTCTTCGCTCGATTCAACTTCAAAGTCACCTACATTCCGAAAGGGTACAACAAAAGAGCAGATGCCCTGTCCCGTAAACCTGAGTATCTACAGATCAAGGATCCCTTACCGCTTCGAACCATTCTGCCTCTCGAATCGATCGCAGCCGTGCACAATCCAGTAGATCTACGACGACAGATTCGGGAAGCGCAACAACTAGATGACTTTGCGATACGGAAGAGACAAGAGGTGGGTCCCGACTCACCTTGGACCTTGTCCGAGGGACTATTACGCTTCCGCAACCTGTTATATGTTCCAGCAGGCCCACTCCGGGGTCTCATCCTGACTCAATGCCATGATAACCCTGCGGCAGGTCATTTTGGTTTCTTTAAGACTCTTCACTTAGTGTCTCAGACTTTTTGGTGGCCCAGGCTTCGCCATGATGTGCAATCCTATGTGAATTCCTGTGTATGGTGCCGTCAGGCAAAACATGCCACAGGAGCCCCTCCGGGATTATTACAGCCTTTACCCATGCCGGAAAGACCCTGGGGAGCTATTTCCATGGACTTCTTGACTTGTCTACCTGTTTCTGCCGGCTACACCGTTGTCTTTGTAGTGGTGGACATGCTGACCAAAATGGCACATTTCATTCCTTGCCGAAGAATACCGACAGCCAAGGTCACTGCTCAGCTGTTCATTCAACATATCTTCCGGCTACACGGTTTGCCTGACAAAATAGTGTCCGACCGAGGAACCCAGTTCACCTCGGAGTTCTGGAGAGAACTCATGTCTGCGCTTCAAGTCCAAGTTAATCTAGCCTCCACGCATCACCCAGAGACTGATGGGGGTACAGAGAAAGTGATTGGCATTCTGGAACAGTATTTGCGTTGTTTCATCAACGACCAACAGAACGATTGGTCCAAATATCTCTCCGTGGCTGAATTCGCTTTCAACAACTCTCAGCACACTTCCACTCAGACCACTCCGTTTTTTGCCAACTACGGCTATCATCCCAGGTTTTTCCCGCTCACGCTCCTCGATTCTCCAGTTCCAGTTGCAGAAGACTACTTAACCGAACTCCAGTCTGTCCAAGAGATGGTTAAGCACCATTTGACTAAGGCCAAGGACGACTACAAGAGGGTTGCAGACCGCTCTCGTCGCGACACGCCGCCGTTAGCTGTTGATGATCGGGTTTGGCTCTCCACCAAGTACTTGTTTCCAGGGAGAATTCACCGCAAGCTTGATCAACGTTTCCTGGGTCCTTTTCCTGTGGAGACGGTCATCAATCCGGTGACCTATCGTTTGACTTTACCTAGGTCTCTTCGTGTACATCCCGTGTTTCATCGCTCCTTGCTTGTTCCTGTTAACCCTGATTCTCCGCTTCGACCTCCTGATCCGGGCCCGACAGCTCGCCGTGCTCACGTTCCCGTTTCCCGGTTGGATGTGTCCGGCATCCGAGATTCCCGATGGCTCAACGACTGCTTCCAATATTTGGTTGATTGGACCGGAGGTGGGCCAGCCGCTGGCTGTTGGGTCGATGCTCGTGATATTGAGGCTCCTCGGTTAATTTGGGATTTTCATTCTGCGTTTCCCTACAAACCACATCCCCTGCGACGGCCCCGGGGGGAGGGGCCTGCGGGGGGGGATAGTGTTGTGAGTGTCCCTGAACCAGCTTGGGAAGTATCAGAGGATGAGGATCAGCAGCCAGGTCCCTCTGGGTGTTTGTCCCTCCCGGCAGCCGAGGATCAGCAGCCAGGCCCCTCTGGGTGTTTTCCCCTCCCGGCAGCCGAGGATCAGCAGCCAGGCCCCTCTGGGTGGTTTCCCCTCCCGGCAGCTGAGATAGACAATGAAGAGCTTTGTATGCATTCTGAATCAGATTCTCAAAATGATGAGTCAGATTTAGAACAAGAAGATAAATGGATTAATCCGAGGTTCCGAAGGTTTGATAAGCGAAGGTGTCAGTTAACTGGAAAAAGGAAGTAATTGGGGAAGTGACGTATCGGACACTATATTAGAAGGGGAAAGAAAGACTACGCTTTTGTCACGAGCAACGTTAATCAAGGAGTGGGCTGAAAACTTTGGCAGTGTTTTGGAACTCAGTTTTCTGGTGTTTTGAAAACCTATCGAAGAATAATGAGATCTTGGACAATGTGATGAAGAAAGAGTAAGTTAATTGGGATGTAGGAGGAGGAGAGCCTGTTTATCTAAATGTAAATAGATCTGATTTGGCCGTTCAGGCCAACATAATGCCAGCAGCTTGCTTTGAAATGAATCCTTTTGAAATGTATTAAATAAACCTCTTAAATACATATTTACGTGGATTTTAATGAGCTGCGAGAGGCCAGACATAACATATACTGGACAGTTACAAGGAGGGAATTGTCTACTGTTATCATTTGTGGATGATCTTTGCTTCATCGCAAAGGATGCATCACAAGTCAAGGAATTTGCTGATAAATTAGGAAAGAAATTCGAATTAAAGAATTTGGGAGAAATAAAAAATTATCTCGGTGTAGAGATACAGAAAAATGAAAAAGGTGGTTATATTCTCAGTCAAAGGAGAAAAATTGAGCAGTTATTGGAAAAATATAATATGAAAGATTGCAATACTGCTCCCACACCCATGAGTACGGATTTTTATAATAGTTTAAGTGCGGACAAAGGTGAAACCTGTGATCAAGAGATATATCACTCAGCAATAGAGAGTTTGTTATATCTATCACAGTGGTCCAGACCAGACATAGCTTGCGCAGTAAGCATTTTGAGTCGTTTTACTGCTGCACCTACAAAGTTACATTGGATGGGTGTAAAAAGAGTTCTCAGATATTTAAAGGGAACCATAAATTTGGGTATTCAAATACAGATTACTGAGGAATTGAAATTAAAGTGTTATGTCGATAGTGACACAAACACAAGGAAATCAAATTCTGGGATTATAATATTGTTTGGAGGGACTCTGATTGGATGGAAGTCCAGAAAACAAACAACTGTTGCTATTTCAACAGCGGAAGCAGAGTTTATTGCTTTATCTGAATTGTGTTCTGAAGTAACATGGTATGTACAGTTGTTGCAAGATTTAAATATTAATGTAAAAGAATCTGTAAAGGTATTTGAAGACAATGCTGCCTGTATAAAAATGGCAACTGGTGACAGGGTGAAGAACAGAAGTAAACATGTAGACATTAAGCATTGTAATGTCAGGGAAGCTGTAAAAGGAAAATTGATTCGTTTACATCATTGTTCTTCTGAGGATAATTTGGCAGACATGATGACTAAACCATTGGGTGGTGTTCACTATGGAGAATGTATTAAGTCAATAGGTCTGATGTCTCTTCCTGTCATGAAGGGAGGAGTGTTGGAATATTCATGAGCAGGAAGAGTCATGTGGTAACTCAGTCAGCCAATGTGAAGAAAGTGCTACTGAGTCTGTGCAAAAAGGTATTGAGTTAGGAACTGAATTTTCAGTCTCAGGTTTGTCTCTGTATCTCTCTGTAAGAAGTCTTCATTAAGCTATGTTGCTGTAAAGAAGAATGTATGGTATTGTAAATATTTTGATATGAATATAAAGAAATTTATTTGAATCAGCTAAATGCAGTCAACTGTGAGAGCTTCTGATTTATTTTTTCATCAACAGAGAAATTAAAATTCTCTAACAAATACCAAGGTATTTGCAAATAAGAATGGTGCTCTATGGTCCTTAATGCATGGGTAACAAATGGGAGAAAGCCAAACTTGGGAAAACAAGGCCTGATAAGTCTCACAGAAACTTAATGGGATGAGAATCATGAATGGAACAAAATACAGGTAGTCCTCAACTTACAACAGTTGACTTAGTGACTGTTTGAAGTTACAACAGCACTGAAAAAAGTGACTTATGACTGTTTTTCACACTTTGTCAACGCTGCTAACATCAGATGTTCTTGCTTTGACAACATATGGAGATGCAGCCATTTTCCTTCTTATGTTTTACGCTTAGAATTAGTGTTAGAATTAGATGATACTGGGGGGGAGGAGGAGGAATGTGCACGGGAGTTTAGTTAGACATAACAATACTGTAACTAGGGTGAGAATCAAGGTTTTTTTTAAATAAGAGATGATAAGAAATGGCGGGTTGAAGAACTGGAGGGAAAGCCGGCATTTCGAACTAATTGGAGAATGTGATTTATGACTGTTAATTAGAGGAGGGAATTGTGCTTTGATACTATGTGCTCAGTGTAGGGGAATTCAGATTTTGGCTTTGCCTATGTACGTGCCGATGCTATGCTACTCGAATAAAGATTCTTTAAGGTAAACAATGCCTCGAAGTTCTTGGAAGAGTTTCATCTGTCGGAACCATGACACACTTATGACCATTGCATCATCCCCATGGTCACATGATCAAAATTTGGATGCTTGGCAACTGGTTCATATTTATGACAGTTGCAGTGTCCTGGGGTCATGTAATCACCTTTTGCAACCTTTTGACAAGCAAAGTCAATGGGGAAGCCAGATTCACTTAACCATGTCACTAACTTAACAACTGAGGTAATTCACTTAACAACTGTGGCAAACTAGAGTCTTGGACTTCAAACTACAGTCTTGGACTTTAAGAGAGCTAATTTCAATAAACTTAGAGAGGGCTTGGGAAGGATTCCATCAATGAGAATCCTCAAGGGGAAAACAACTCAAGAAGCTTGGAAAATTTTGAAAAGTGAGATAATAAAAGCCCAGTCTAGCACAATACCAACAAAGAAGAAAAATAACAGCTCTCAAAAGAAACCAGCATGGCTGCATAAAGAACTTTCTGATAAATTGAAAGATAAATAGGACAAGTATAAAAAGTGGAAAGAGGGGCACATAACTAAGGCAGAATATCAGCAAATAGCCCAAGCCTGCAAAGATGAAGTGAGGAAAGCTAAGGCTCATAATGAACAAAGGCTTGCAACCAACGTCAAAAATAACAAGAAAAGCTTCTTTCAACATGTAAAAAACAAGAAAAAAGTGAAGGAAATGATTGGACCATTAGTGGGTGAAAGTGGCAAGAAGGTGACAAGCAATAGGGAGAAAGCAGAACTATTTAACTCATCTTTTGCATCTGTCTTTACACAAAGGGAAAAAACAGACCAACCTATCAAAAATAGTGCCATAAAAAACAGAATAGAAACACAAGTTAAGATAGGCAAGAAAATGATAAGTGAGCACCTGTCCAGCCTAGACGAGTTCAAATCACCAGGACCAGATGGATTACACCCCAAGGTTCTCAAGGAACTGGCAGATGTGATCTCAGAACCACTGAACTATATTTTTCAAAGATCTTGGAGCACTGGGGAACTACCAGAGGACTGGAAAAGAGCTGATGTAGTTCCCATCTTCAAAAAAGGGAAAAAAATGGATTCAGGAAATTACAGACCTATCAGCCTGACCTCAATACCTGGGAAGATTCTGGAAAAAATAATCAAACAATGAATCAGCGAACACCTACAGGCAAACAAAATCACTACTAAAAGCCAACATGGGTTTGTCAAAAACAGATCATGCCAGACAAACCTTATTGCATTCTTTGACCAAGTGACAAAATTAGTGGATCAGAGGAATGCTGTGGATATTATTTACTTGGACTTCAGTAAGGCATTTGATAAAGCAGATCACAACCTAGTACTTGATAAGATAGAAAAATGTGGGTTAGACAGCATCACCACCAGATGGATTCGTAGCTGGCTGACTGGCCGTACTCAGCGTGTGGTCCTCAATGGAACCACATCTAGGAAAACAGCCTAGTTTTAAATACCGGAAAAACCAAAGAGATCATTGTTGATTTCAGAAAAGGCAGGCACAGCCACACATTTCTGTGCATTAATGATTCACCTGTGGAGATGGTTACCAGCATCAAATTCCTGGGTGTGCAGCTAACAAGTAGGCTGGCTTGGTCGATCAACAGTGAGAAACTGGTAAAGCGGGCACAGCAGCGCCTGCATTTTCTGCATCGCATGAGAAAAGCACATCTTCCTTCCCCTGTCCTGACCACTTTCTACAGGGGGACAATCGAGAGCATCCTGTCATACAGCATCACAGTCTGGTTTGGAAGCATCACAGGAAGGCGGTGCAGAGAGTGGTGAAAATGGCCAAAAAGATCATTGGCAGTCCCCTCCCTCCCATCCAGGACATAGCACAGAAGCGCTGCTTGAGCAGTGTCGGTAAGATTATCTGGGACACTACACATCCTCTTCATGACTTGTTTTCCTTGTTACCTTCTGGAAGGAGGCTTCGTAGTATCCGCAGCAGAACATCCAGATTCAGCCATAGTTTCATTCCATACAGCATTAACCTTGTGAACTCTCAAGCCTCCTCCTTCCATTATATATTCAATATGGACAGTATTTAATATTTATTTGTTATGTATATGTAGGGGGTTGGGTCTATACATATGTTGTATATAGTATGTTTTAGGTGTGTATCATGTATGTGTTTCACTTTGAGAGCGGGCAACTAAATTTCATTTTTGATGTGTGCCATTGTGCCTGTGATGTGTGCCATGACAATAAAGGTTATCTCATCATATTATATCATATCATCATATCATATCATCATCATATATCATATATCATATATCGTATATCGTATATCGTATATCGTATATCGTATATCGTATATCGTATATCGTATATCGTATATCGTATATCGTATATCGTATATCATATATCATATATCATATATCATATATCAATCATATATCATATATCATATCATCACCTCACCTCACCTTACCTTACCTTACCTTACCTCATCTCCTCACCTCACCTCACCTCACCTCACCTCATCTCATCTTATCTTGTGTCATCTCATCTCATCTTATATCTTATATCTTATATCTTATATCTTATATCTTATATCTTATATCTTATATCTTATATCTTATATCTTATATCTTATATCTTATATCTTATATCTTATATCTTATATCTTATATCTTATATCTTATATCTTATATCTTATATCTTATATCTTATATCTTATATCTTATCTTATATCTTCATGGAGGGAAGTGTGTAATGGGGTGCCCCAGGGCTCTTTTCTGGGCCCAGTGCTCTTTAACATCTTCATCAATGATTTGGACGAAGGGATAGATGGGGAACTCATCAAATTTGCAGACAACACCAAGCTGGCAGGAAGAACCAACACTCCAGAAGACAGGCTTAAGATACAGGAGGATCTGGACAGACTTGAACACTGGGCACTATCTAACAAAATGAAATCCAATGGCAAAAAATGTAAGGTTCTACATTTAGGCAAGAAAAGCCAAATGTACAGGTATTGTCAGAACCCATATCTATCATATTGCATACTTCCCTGCCTCTCTTTCTCTCATCTCCTGATTCCATTCTCTTCTCTCCCTGGGTTCTGCCATACTCCTAGAGGGGAGGGGGGATGGAGCATGGGTTTATTGCCTTAGCTTCCTCTATTGATACAATGTAGCGTTTTGGTTCCCTGCCTCCTTTCCCTATTTCTACAGTGTAACATTTCACCTTAGCTTCCTTTATTGCCGCAATGTAACACCTTGCGCTCCTGCACTGTATCTCTCTCTGAACTTTCTTCTCCCTAACCTGTCACCTAGGAAAAGGGGTGGGGGAAAGAAATACAACCTCCGGAGCCTGGCTTATTTCTCCACTCTCAAAAGAAGGTGTGAAGAGCCATTTGAACATCGCACCATGACCAGAGCCGGACCGATGTTATCTCCCCTTTCCCACGATGGCCTTAACACCTGGGGATTGGCCAGTTTGAACCGTCCGGATGAACTATGGGGTGGGGTTTGCTTGGGGATACTTTAACCCATCGATCTGTACAGGAGTCCCTCAGATCCTGTCTAATATACCTGCCATCAGCTTCTCCTAATAAAAGTTCCTTTTGGAAGAGCTTGCTTCCATGAGTTCTGCTTTCTTGGGATGAGGTGTTGAGGTGGGTCCTGACATTAGACAGGATCTGCAATAGTAGTCAACCCAGAAGGACGGACCTTGCCGGGGGACTCTGCAACATCTACCATGTCAGACAAAGGTGCAGAGAAGGAGGAAGCCACCGCAAAAGGGAAGCCCTCCCTTCGGTTGGAACCCTGCCAGCTGTCCAACTCCGAGACGTCCTATACCTCGTAGGAAGAGGTGGTGGAGACGCCCAGCCATAACCCTTGCTGGTCCATGGGCGTAGGCAAGAAGGATGAGTGGGAGAAAAATTCAAGAAAGGTGACACTGAGGCAGGGCAACCACCAACCGGGATGGAAACAAGAGATGGAGAGATCACTACACCTCAGTGAGGGTGAGGACGATCACAGGGAGCAGTCGAACTGGATCCTGGAGAAGGCAATCGACCTAATGAAATCAACCCTCGTCTCCCTCAAGGATGAAAAGCTCGAGCCCCACAGCTGCACCATTACCGTGAACTGCAGCACAAGAGACACCGACAGGGAGTCCAACGCTGAAGCCCCAGGAACGTCAGGCAGGGCAGCTGAGACCGCAGCCATCACGGGGCCAGCCCACACTCCCCACTGCACAGCAGCTGCTGATCGAGATGGATGACACCACAGAAGATGTGGGCATCGATCCATCCAGAAATTCCTGCCGCTGGATGTGAAGTTTCGGGGAGAGCCGCGGTGCCTGGGGTTCTTCTTAACCCAAGTCCTCAACTACATGGAAGAATACGGCCGAGACATCCCAACCAACAAGGCTTGGATCTGCATTGTACAGGCAGCCCTGGACAGTGTGGCAGCTGACTGGGTGGTGGACCTACGTGACTCTGACGCCCCCGAGCTCCAGAACATCAACCAATTCATGTTCTCCCTTAGATGGCGATTTGAGGACCCATTGGCAGACCAGAAGGCCCGTGAGAAGATTAAGACGGTGAAGCAAGGCAGGCACCCAGGGGCCGAGTACACCCAGGAGTTCCGAGCCATTGCCAGTAAGCTGAATTGGCCGGAAGACATCCTGCTTTGCCACTTCAAGGATGGGCTGAATTATGATCTCTATGATGCCTGCCTTCCCCGGGGAGACCCACGCCGATTGCACAATTGGTACATCCTGGCAGAGGAAGCCGAAATTGATCTACTCAAGAGACATCGCCGGGGAAAGCCATGGAACCGATCACCCCCTGAGCCACCATGCAAGCCCACGAAGTCTCAACCCACAGCTAAGAAAACTGCCGGCTGTTTCAAGTGCGGGAAGGAGGGACATCGCGCCACAGAATGCTGCTCGAGGAACCCCCAGCAGAAGGCCGAATGGACACCAGCCAGGAGATCGGGAAGGTCGTCTGCCAAGCCGCGAGAGCCAGCCATGAGGGGCACCAAGGCTGTCGAGTTCCCCCCCTCTGCCCAACATGGAAAAGGGACCCTGGCCTACACCGCAGGAGCATCCGACTCACCAGATGACCACTCCGAAGATGAACCCCTGGTAAGTGGATCCATCACGCCCCTCATATGGACAGTGACTATCCTAGCCCCCTCCATGCCTGAAGCTGTGAAGGTTAAAGCCCTATGTTGTGATTCCGTGCCAGCCTGTGATCCCGGCAGCTGAGTCCAGGGAATCAGAGCAGGAGGAAGAGAGGCCTGGGGAGCCATCAGAGTCAGAGGAGGGCTCTGATGAGTTACAAGACTTACGAAGTGAGGAAGAACCTGGCCCCTCCACTCGTGATCAAGCTGAAAGCCAGCTGTGCTGGAAGGATGAGTCAGACTCAGAGTAAGCACACCTGGAAGAACTCAGAGATGCTCATAACAGTAGGCAGGCCACATGAGTAAATCAGAGGGAGGAGGAGGAAGCAGTGAAAAGCCATGCCTTGGGGGCTGCATAACAAAAAGGGAATGTGTGGGCAGGGCTGGTTGCTGAAGGCAGCCGTTTGCAAAGAACTTCAGTGTCAAGGGATCTTGGTCTGTTTGTGCTACCGGTGAATTATTTCTTGTTTAACTCCTGCTCTGTTTTGCTTTTGAACTAACTATCCATTGGAAAAGTATTCTGTTGTTTTTGTTTTGAGGGAAATTATCTGAATTGTAAATTAAATAAAAAGGGTTGGTTTTCCCAGCCTACTGTTAAAGAGGGGTTTGTTCTTGTGACGCAACAAGGATGGACGTAGGCTGGGACAGAACACCCTACTAGACTCTGGCTGCATGCGTTGCCTTATTAGCCCAATGCTGGTGGGAACCCTGAGCATTCCGGTGAGGAGGCTGAAGAAACCGATATCCTTCGGTCAATTAGATGGGTCCATAGCAGGGGGAATGCCAGCTACCCTAGCCACATTACCGATCCACCTCACTCTGGGGGACCACGAGGAGACTATAACCTTCATGGTGACCCCAGGCATGGAGTGCCCAATAATACTGGGGTTGGCATGGCTAAAGAAATGGAACCCCAGGGTGGACTGGAGGACAGCGGAACTCAGGATCCAAAAAGGGGACCGAACGGGATCGCCACCCCAGGGAGCCCCCAAGAGCTTCCCTCCGGAAAGAGCAGCAGTGGGGGAGGAAACTGCATTGCCTGAAATACCCGAGGAGTACAAGGACCTCGCTGAAGTCTTCAGCGAGGAACGGGCAGACGAGCTACCCCCCCCACCGACCCACAGACTGTGCGATAGAAATCAAGCCAGGAGCGATGCTCCCAAAGCCTAGACTGTACTCCATGAGCCCCGAGGAGCTACAAGAAATGAAAAAAATTGTAGATAAAAATTTAGAGAGTGGCTTCATTGATCCAGCTTCCCCAAAGAAGGTAGCAGCCCCCGTCCTTTTCAGGGACGCGCCTTGAACGCCATAAGCGAAAGCAACCTGTACCCTCTCCCCCTCATGAAAGACATGCTGTCCCACCTATCGAAGGGAAAAATCTTCACAAAGCTAGACATAATGGAAGCCTATTATCGCATTAGAATTAAGGAAGGGGACGAGTGGAAAACCATGTTCAACTGCCCTATGGGATGCTACCAATTTAAGGTCTTGCCATTTGGGCTGCAGGGAGCCCCCGTCATTTTCATGCAGCAGACCAATGAGGTACTGAGGGAGCACCTATACAAAGGGGTCCTTGTCTACCTGGACGACATCCTTATATTTACAGAGACTAAAGAGGAGCACATAAAATTAGTCAGAGCAGTCTTGAAAAAATTGAGAGCAGCCAACCTCTATGCAAAATTGTCCAAATGCGAGTTTCACAGAGAATTGACTATTTGGACTACCGCATATCAACCGAAGGCATAGAGATGGACCCCGAGAAGGTCTGGGTGGTGTTAGAATGGGCGCCACCCCGCACGAGGAAGCAACTACAAAACTTCCTGGGGTTCGCTAACTTCTACCATCAATTCATCCCTTCTTTGGCCCAGATAGTCCTGCCTATCACGAACTTATTAAAAATGAAAGGGGGCGGCCTGGTAAAACCTAGTCAGCCACTAACCTGGACAATGGAATGTCAAGCCGCATTCAAAAGACTAAAAAGGCTTTTTTCGGCCGAGCCGGTCCTAAAGCACCCTGACCCAGATAAGCCATTCGTAATACAAGCCAATGCAAGTGACGTAGCAGTAGGGACAGTATTGCTGCAGGAAAATGACAAGGGGCAGCTGCAACCCTGTGCCTACAGGTCCCGAAAACTCTGACACGGAGCAACGTTGGGAGGTGTGGGAAAAAGAAGTGTATGCTGTGAGGTGGGCACTCCTCACCGGGCGGCACTTCCTGGAAGGGAACAAAATCCCATTCCAGAGTCTGGACAGACCATAAGAACTTGGAAGCTCTGAAAATGCCCAGGAAACTCAGCCCTAAACAAGTCCAATGGTCACAACACTTCCACCGGTTTACATTCAAAATCAAACACTTGCCAGGGAGGAGGAATTTCCTGGCAGATGCCCTATCCCGCATGCCCCAGTACAATAGCTCCCAGCCAACCATCACCAAGCCGCTCATGCTGGAAGCACAATTGGCAGTGCAAGTAACCACAAGAGCTCAGGCAAAACTAAAGCAGCCGACAGACAACCAAGCAGGGATAGAATTCAGGAAGGCTCTAGAAACCGATGAATGGTTCCAGAGCCACAAAAACTTATGCACTATCACTGACAGCTTGCCATGGGTGGGAGAGAAGTTGTATATCCCAAAAGCCCAGAGGATCACGTTTATGCCACTCTGCCATGACACGAAACCGGCGGGTCACTTTGGTTTCGTGAAAACGCTGCATCTAGTGAAGAGACAGTTCTGGTGGCCATCTATGAAAAAGGACATTGAGAGCTACATGGCCAGCTGTCCAACCTGTGCAGCTGCTAAAAGACTGCAAGGGAAAGCCCCTGGACTGCTACAGCCAGTGGCAAACCCCTCAGCCCCCTGGAGGAAAATCTCCATGGATTTCGTAGTAGAACTACCAGAAAGTAATGGAAACACAGCGATCTGGGTGGTCACAGACCTATTCTCAAAACAAGTACACTTCATTCTATGCCCAAAGATCCCCACCGCTAAAGCCTTAGCAAAATTGTTCGTCCAGCACATATATAGATTGCATGGAGTACCCCAGCGCATAATATCAGACAGGGGTGCAGTTCACATTGGACTTCTGGAAAGAGTTCTTATCCATTCTGGGGACCACCCAGGGGCTGTCATCTAGTCATCATCCTCAGACAAATGGCAGGACGGAACGTTCGAACTCAGTACTTGAACAATATTTAAGATGCTTTATTAATTTCCAACAGGCGAACTGGACCGACCTGCTCCCTTTCGCAGAAGTGGCATACAACAACGCAGTCCATTCCAGCACAGGCTACACCCCATTCCAAGTAGCTACGGGCCAAAGCTTCAACCCCATGCCAGAACTGAGCGCTACCGAGCCGGTCTTTCCCTCTCTGAAGGAGTGGATCGCACAATTAAAAAACACCTGGCCAGTAGCTAGAAAAGCACTAGACCACGGGTCGGCAACCCGTGGCTCCAGATCCGCATGCGGCTCTTTCAGCCATCCCCTGCGGCTCCCTGTCCTCAGCCACCATGTGCAGTCTGAAAAAAAAGTGGGACTAAAAAAGTTCAACCAATCAATTCAAACTTCTCATGAAGTTTGAATTGATTGGTTGAAC
Source organism: Bothrops alternatus (assembly GCA_034064705.1). Classification (NCBI taxonomy): domain Eukaryota; kingdom Metazoa; phylum Chordata; class Lepidosauria; order Squamata; family Viperidae; genus Bothrops; species Bothrops alternatus. Next base: position 1,161,498 of record JARGCV010000105.1, on the reverse strand, counting down.
TTCTTTGGTTTGTGGGACTGCCCACAAACCTCTTTCCTTCTTTGGACTGCACGTGGTGGCCGGGAGGATTGCTGGAAAGGTGTCCCTGGTAAGAAGCTGCAGGTGGCCGGTCTCAGGGTGCCTCTTCCCTGCCCGGCGGGTCTCCCCTCGCCCTGCTCCGCCACTGCCTCTGTTAGTTGGGGGGGTTGCTGGGTGAAGGAATCAGTGCTCAGTCATTGTCGGGTGCAAATATGGTTGACTGCCTTCGCACTGTTTATTCTTTTATACAGTTTTCCACATAGCATAAAGTAAGATGGCATCAGCATAGTAACAGCATTTCTATTGGTGAAACCCCTTGCCAATCCTTAAGAATATACCAGCTAGGAGGCCCCCGACAGGGAGCAGTCTTCTGCCACATCCTGTCGATGTAACCTGGCTGATATCATGTGAACCAGGTGATATCATGTACCAGCCTGAGGTATTTCCCTACATTGCCATGGTGATGTGAATGGATGAGATCATGTAGAGAGAAGTGGCACGTAGGCTTTGGAAGGGCAGTTTGCTGCTCACGACCTCTACCTGACCCCCATCTCTACATCTCACTCTTTTTTGTTTTGTTAGACAGAATGTCGTCGTAAGAGGGGTTAGTAAAAAGATCATAATCAGGAGAGGAGCATCCTTGCAGTTGTTTATACAGGGCAAAAACGTGACCCTGAGACAATGTGGGAGAGGATTTGGGGTTAAAAGCTTTGATACATTATATTGCAAAAGGAAGGAATACATTGCACAAAACAGCATCCACCAATCAAAATAGCACAAGTTATGACCGAATAACGTAGGATATTTCCCAGTAATCCTGTGGCAACCAAGCCCAAAGGCTTTCCCACCAAGATCCTAAAGTATCCATTTTCAAATCAGAGGCCAAAGTGTGTAAAATATCGACTTGGTGCTGGATGGTTCGTGAATTATCAGAAATATTGAAACAACACATTCCCTCAAAACTTTCACAACCCAAATGCTGGCGCAGAAGCAAATAATCGATGGCAGCGCAATTTTGCAAAATAGCCTTTCTCAAATCTTGCAGCTCATGGTTGATTGCTGAGATAGCTGAAGAAGTAGCATTAATTGGTTTTGCTAAATTACATGCAATAGCATTAATGCTGAGGTGAGCACAAACAGCAAGTCCTGGTACACCCACTGGAGAGACAGCCAGTGCTACATATTCTGCTTTATTAAGTAAGGCTGTCTCAGAGTCACAAGTGTTATCTAGCGTGACCCCACATGGTTCGAGTGAACTTGTTGTTTGGAAAGCAAAACAGGAATTAGCCGGCTGAGGCAACACTGCGCTTCACTAATATTAGCAGGAATATAATTAAAAGTTTCTTGACCACATGTAAAAAACCATCCTTGCAGTAGCCAAACGTGTCCAAAATGAAAGGAAGTCTCTTCAAAAGCTGTGCAGTTTAAAACAGGTGAGCTAATGCGATGACAGTGAGGTTTTTTAATTGAAGTACAATTAACTATTTTTGCACATGTTATATTTGCAGGGATTGCTTCCACCAGGGTGTGCAAAGCAATAGTGTCAGGGGGTAGATAATAAGAAGTAACCCCCCCAGCTAGATATAGCCTTATAGTTAAAGTTCCCATTGAATAAAATTGTGCTATAGCCAGTGAAGTTTTGAATTACTGCAGAAGGGGTGCAAACAGGGACTAAACATGTAGAAAGCAAATTTTCCATGTCATATGCTTCAGATAAGCAAAAGACATAATTTTGTGTGATGTTAGCCAGCTGCACCCATAGATTTTGCTTCATTCGTTGCTCGAATGATTGTTTGGGTGGGATGACAGCTGCTGTTGCCAAAGGGCAGATGTTAACGATCAGACATAAACAAATGATGGCTAAGGAATTTGCAGTTAAAACCGCAAAAATGGCAGCGCACAGGTTCTCGGGGGTTTGCTCTACTTGCTGCTGCTGCAGCACTGCCTGCACTTTGGCGGTCAAGTTCTTTACATCTCCCCATATCACTGGCCGACTGGTATGTCGGGATCGGATTGGTCGCTGTGCCATCTGTAGAGTCATCTTTGCCATTTCTGGGGCTGGATCCAGGGACTGGTGCCACAACATCCTTGGCTGGGCGAATGCGCTGGAATTCACAAAGGTCCTGTAGGAGCAAGCACAGCAGCATAGCCTCGTCCCCAAGTGATCAGAGGGACCGGTCCCAACCATGCTTTGTCAGGTAAAGCCCGATAATATACCAGAGGGGGAGGCAAGCTTGTTTTCTGTTGAAAGTGTCTCTGATAAGCAGTCGAATTTTGAATGGAAACATTCAATTGGTTTAATGTAAATAATACTTTTTGAACCTGTTGTGTTATCCATGACAAATTGGGCACCCGAGAACCCTCTTTTTTAATTTGTTTGTGAAAGCAGTCCTTAAAGGACCGACTAGCACGTTCCACGATGGCCTGACCCTTGGAATTATAGGGAAGACCATGGGTAAGAACAATATTCCATGTTGTACTAAATTGCAAAAAGGCCCCTGAAGAGTAGGCTGGCCCATTATCAGTTTTTAAGGAAGAGGGCTTACCCAAGGCTGTAATGGCCGAAAAAAGATGAGAAATAACATGTGCAGCTGTTTCCCCCTCGTTGAGGTGTGGCCCAAATTGCTCCTGAATAGGTATCAATAGATAAATGAATATATTTCCAGGGAGCTAAAGAGGGAACATGGGTAACATCCATTTGCCATAGTTGATTAGAGGCAAAACCACGGGGATTAACTCCCGTGTCCCCTGAAGGAGATGTCCCAGAACATTGGGGACAGGATGAAATAATTTGCTTGACTTGGTCAATTGGAATATGGCAAGCTTGTGCCAGCCCCCTAGCATTTTGATGAAAGAAAGAATGACTGAAAAAGGGGTCTGAGAATAGCGTGGGGAAAACATGAACTGCGGCATCTGCCTGACTGTTGCCTTCAGAAAGAGGCCCAGGAAGGGAAGAGTGACTGCGTATATGAGAAATAAAATATAAATGCCTCCGATCCTGTAACAGCTGCTGCAAAGTTAAAAACAAAGCCATGAGATTGGGGTTGATCCTGGGCGTGATGTAAGCACCTGGAAGATTAAAAATAAGTTGGCACACATAATGAGAGTCAGAGATTAAGTTAAAAGGCTGTTGAGAAAAGGTGTGAAAAGCCAAGATAGCAGCAGCTAATTCTGAGCGTTGTGGTGAGGATTGTATTGCAGTGTAGGACACTTTCCAGGTATCATCATGAGGATCCTTGTAAGCAATTGCTCCTCTCGTTCACCCTTCATCAGAAAAGACAGTAGGAGCTTGTAGCAAGGGAGAAGGAGAAAGCAGTGGGCGGACAGGAAAGGAAGAAGTCATTAAACAAGCAAGTTGAGGATCTTTAGGCAGATGATATGAAATAGAGCCTATATAGTCAGTTAAAGAGCACTGAAGAGATAAGTTATTCTGAAAATAAAATTGAAAACCAGATTTTGGGATAGGAAGAACAATATTAATTAAACCAGTCCCATTTCGACGACAAGCTTGAGTGCGTCCTAAGGTTATTATTTCAGCAATTGCCCAGATAAAAGGTAGAATATTTTGGGATGGGGAATGGGGTAAGTACAGCCATTCAATACAATATACTTTTTGTACTTCTTTTTTTTAATTATAATTTTTATTAGTTTTTTTACACAAACATAAATCATTCAATAATTGGTAAACAGTGTGGTGTCTGGGTTACATTTGTAAAAACAGTCCTTAACAATTAATTTCTATAGTCTGTATTTCATATATTAATTTTGTTTACTTTCCTCTTTCCCTAAAAACATCCTTTTTTGCAAACATTGCGTTAATACAATTCTTATTGTTTTATTAACTGACAATTTAGTATATATTTTTTCCAATATTCCTAAAAAATAATCATCATATTAATACTTTTCTTTTCTTTCCATTCATTTGGATTGCCTTATCATCAATCCTGTTACAGTCCTTATTTTAGTTTATTTCTCCCACCAAATTCTGTGTATTTTTACTGGTAACAATTAGTTACATTTACGTTGACAGACTTGATTCTATTTTTTCCATATAAGCCATCTCACATTTTTGTGTTTCTTAAGTATTAAATATAAAAGTAAAAAGAGAGGGGAAGAGAAAAAGAATAAGAGAAAAAAATTAAAAAAATACAAAAGAAAAGAAGAAAGCAGTTGTAACAGAAAAGAGAAAATAACATAGTACTTAAAATATATATCTCTCCTAGCTTAGTAGTATTTATTTTCTCGAATTTCTAATTCTTTTTAGTCATAGTTAAAAATATATTTAATCTTTAAACATTCTGTTCAATAAATCTAGTCATCTAATCCCTTAATTCTATTTCAAAACATTTATATGTATTATATATATTTTTCTTGAGTTCAGTCACTTTTAAATATCTAAAATATTTCATCCTTCTTAAAGTGTTCCAATATTCCTAAACAATCATCATCATATTAATACATTTCTTTTCTTAAAAAAAAAGAAAATGAAAAAGAAGAGAGGAAAGCAATAATAACAAAACATAAGAAATAATATAGTACCAAGAATATATATCCCTCCTAGATTAATTGTATTTATTTTCTTGAATTTCTTATTCTTTTTAATCATAGTTAAGAATATAGTTAATCTTTAGACATTCCATTCAAATAAATCTAGTCATCTAGTCCCCCAACTCTAATTCACTTATATATATATATATATATATATATATATATATATATATATATATATATATATATATATATATATATATATATATATATATATATATATATATATATATATATATATATATATATATATATATATATATATATATATATATATATATATATATATATATATATATATATATATATGTTTTTAAAATTGTTAACAAAGAAATAAGGGATTTCTGAGATAGCTATTTCGAGTTATTTAACTCTCTTCAGTCAGAACTCACCCTTCCGGGATTCGAACCTGGGCAGTCTGCATGCTAGGCAGAAGCTTTAGCCTCAAGCCACAGGCTCTCTCCCGCTTTGTTAGTAGTCAGGGAGTGAATATGTGTGTCAAGTGGTTATTTTTTAGATTGCACCCTGTAAACCCAAATATGGGAGGAAGAAATCATTCTTTTCTTTGCTTGTTTCAGCTCAACCCAGAGCCATCTGCAAGCACAAATATATATATGTTTTTAAAATTGTTAACAAAGAAATAAGGGATTTCTGAGATAGCTATTTCGAGTTATTTAACTCTCTTCAGTCAGAACTCACCCTTCCGGGATTCGAACCTGGGCAGTCTGCATGCTAGGCAGAAGCTTTAGCCTCAAGCCACAGGCTCTCTCCCGCTTTGTTAGTAGTCAGGGAGTGAATATGTGTGTCAAGTGGTTATTTTTTAGATTGCACCCTGTAAACCCAAATATGGGAGGAAGAAATCATTCTTTCCTTTGCTTGTTTCAGCTCAACCCAGAGCCATCTGCAAGCACAAATATATATATGTTTTTAAAATTGTTAACAAAGAAATAAGGGATTTCTGAGATAGCTATTTCGAGTTATTTAACTCTCTTCAGTCAGAACTCACCCTTCCGGGATTCGAACCTGGGCAGTCTGCATGCTAGGCAGAAGCTTTAGCCTCAAGCCACAGGCTCTCTCCCGCTTTGTTAGTAGTCAGGGAGTGAATATGTGTGTCAAGTGGTTATTTTTTAGATTGCACCCTGTAAACCCAAATATGGGAGGAAGAAATCATTCTTTCCTTTGCTTGTTTCAGCTCAACCCAGAGCCATCTGCAAGCACAAATATATATATGTTTTTAAAATTGTTAACAAAGAAATAAGGGATTTCTGAGATAGCTATTTCGAGTTATTTAACTCTCTTCAGTCAGAACTCACCCTTCCGGGATTCGAACCTGGGCAGTCTGCATGCTAGGCAGAAGCTTTAGCCTCAAGCCACAGGCTCTCTCCCGCTTTGTTAGTAGTCAGGGAGTGAATATGTGTGTCAAGTGGTTATTTTTTAGATTGCACCCTGTAAACCCAAATATGGGAGGAAGAAATCATTCTTTCCTTTGCTTGTTTCAGCTCAACCCAGAGCCATCTGCAAGCACAAATATATATATGTTTTTAAAATTGTTAACAAAGAAATAAGGGATTTCTGAGATAGCTATTTCGAGTTATTTAACTCTCTTCAGTCAGAACTCACCCTTCCGGGATTCGAACCTGGGCAGTCTGCATGCTAGGCAGAAGCTTTAGCCTCAAGCCACAGGCTCTCTCCCGCTTTGTTAGTAGTCAGGGAGTGAATATGTGTGTCAAGTGGTTATTTTTTAGATTGCACCCTGTAAACCCAAATATGGGAGGAAGAAATCATTCTTTTCTTTGCTTGTTTCAGCTCAACCCAGAGCCATCTGCAAGCACAAATATATATATGTTTTTAAAATTGTTAACAAAGAAATAAGGGATTTCTGAGATAGCTATTTCGAGTTATTTAACTCTCTTCAGTCAGAACTCACCCTTCCGGGATTCGAACCTGGGCAGTCTGCATGCTAGGCAGAAGCTTTAGCCTCAAGCCACAGGCTCTCTCCCGCTTTGTTAGTAGTCAGGGAGTGAATATGTGTGTCAAGTGGTTATTTTTTAGATTGCACCCTGTAAACCCAAATATGGGAGGAAGAAATCATTCTTTTCTTTGCTTGTTTCAGCTCAACCCAGAGCCATCTGCAAGCACAAATATATATATGTTTTTAAAATTGTTAACAAAGAAATAAGGGATTTCTGAGATAGCTATTTCGAGTTATTTAACTCTCTTCAGTCAGAACTCACCCTTCCGGGATTCGAACCTGGGCAGTCTGCATGCTAGGCAGAAGCTTTAGCCTCAAGCCACAGGCTCTCTCCCGCTTTGTTAGTAGTCAGGGAGTGAATATGTGTGTCAAGTGGTTATTTTTTAGATTGCACCCTGTAAACCCAAATATGGGAGGAAGAAATCATTCTTTCCTTTGCTTGTTTCAGCTCAACCCAGAGCCATCTGCAAGCACAAATATATATATGTTTTTAAAATTGTTAACAAAGAAATAAGGGATTTCTGAGATAGCTATTTCGAGTTATTTAACTCTCTTCAGTCAGAACTCACCCTTCCGGGATTCGAACCTGGGCAGTCTGCATGCTAGGCAGAAGCTTTAGCCTCAAGCCACAGGCTCTCTCCCGCTTTGTTAGTAGTCAGGGAGTGAATATGTGTGTCAAGTGGTTATTTTTTAGATTGCACCCTGTAAACCCAAATATGGGAGGAAGAAATCATTCTTTCCTTTGCTTGTTTCAGCTCAACCCAGAGCCATCTGCAAGCACAAATATATATATGTTTTTAAAATTGTTAACAAAGAAATAAGGGATTTCTGAGATAGCTATTTCGAGTTATTTAACTCTCTTCAGTCAGAACTCACCCTTCCGGGATTCGAACCTGGGCAGTCTGCATGCTAGGCAGAAGCTTTAGCCTCAAGCCACAGGCTCTCTCCCGCTTTGTTAGTAGTCAGGGAGTGAATATGTGTGTCAAGTGGTTATTTTTTAGATTGCACCCTGTAAACCCAAATATGGGAGGAAGAAATCATTCTTTCCTTTGCTTGTTTCAGCTCAACCCAGAGCCATCTGCAAGCACAAATATATATATGTTTTTAAAATTGTTAACAAAGAAATAAGGGATTTCTGAGATAGCTATTTCGAGTTATTTAACTCTCTTCAGTCAGAACTCACCCTTCCGGGATTCGAACCTGGGCAGTCTGCATGCTAGGCAGAAGCTTTAGCCTCAAGCCACAGGCTCTCTCCCGCTTTGTTAGTAGTCAGGGAGTGAATATGTGTGTCAAGTGGTTATTTTTTAGATTGCACCCTGTAAACCCAAATATGGGAGGAAGAAATCATTCTTTTCTTTGCTTGTTTCAGCTCAACCCAGAGCCATCTGCAAGCACAAATATATATATGTTTTTAAAATTGTTAACAAAGAAATAAGGGATTTCTGAGATAGCTATTTCGAGTTATTTAACTCTCTTCAGTCAGAACTCACCCTTCCGGGATTCGAACCTGGGCAGTCTGCATGCTAGGCAGAAGCTTTAGCCTCAAGCCACAGGCTCTCTCCCGCTTTGTTAGTAGTCAGGGAGTGAATATGTGTGTCAAGTGGTTATTTTTTAGATTGCACCCTGTAAACCCAAATATGGGAGGAAGAAATCATTCTTTCCTTTGCTTGTTTCAGCTCAACCCAGAGCCATCTGCAAGCACAAATATATATATGTTTTTAAAATTGTTAACAAAGAAATAAGGGATTTCTGAGATAGCTATTTCGAGTTATTTAACTCTCTTCAGTCAGAACTCACCCTTCCGGGATTCGAACCTGGGCAGTCTGCATGCTAGGCAGAAGCTTTAGCCTCAAGCCACAGGCTCTCTCCCGCTTTGTTAGTAGTCAGGGAGTGAATATGTGTGTCAAGTGGTTATTTTTTAGATTGCACCCTGTAAACCCAAATATGGGAGGAAGAAATCATTCTTTCCTTTGCTTGTTTCAGCTCAACCCAGAGCCATCTGCAAGCACAAATATATATATGTTTTTAAAATTGTTAACAAAGAAATAAGGGATTTCTGAGATAGCTATTTCGAGTTATTTAACTCTCTTCAGTCAGAACTCACCCTTCCGGGATTCGAACCTGGGCAGTCTGCATGCTAGGCAGAAGCTTTAGCCTCAAGCCACAGGCTCTCTCCCGCTTTGTTAGTAGTCAGGGAGTGAATATGTGTGTCAAGTGGTTATTTTTTAGATTGCACCCTGTAAACCCAAATATGGGAGGAAGAAATCATTCTTTCCTTTGCTTGTTTCAGCTCAACCCAGAGCCATCTGCAAGCACAAATATATATATGTTTTTAAAATTGTTAACAAAGAAATAAGGGATTTCTGAGATAGCTATTTCGAGTTATTTAACTCTCTTCAGTCAGAACTCACCCTTCCGGGATTCGAACCTGGGCAGTCTGCATGCTAGGCAGAAGCTTTAGCCTCAAGCCACAGGCTCTCTCCCGCTTTGTTAGTAGTCAGGGAGTGAATATGTGTGTCAAGTGGTTATTTTTTAGATTGCACCCTGTAAACCCAAATATGGGAGGAAGAAATCATTCTTTCCTTTGCTTGTTTCAGCTCAACCCAGAGCCATCTGCAAGCACAAATATATATATGTTTTTAAAATTGTTAACAAAGAAATAAGGGATTTCTGAGATAGCTATTTCGAGTTATTTAACTCTCTTCAGTCAGAACTCACCCTTCCGGGATTCGAACCTGGGCAGTCTGCATGCTAGGCAGAAGCTTTAGCCTCAAGCCACAGGCTCTCTCCCGCTTTGTTAGTAGTCAGGGAGTGAATATGTGTGTCAAGTGGTTATTTTTTAGATTGCACCCTGTAAACCCAAATATGGGAGGAAGAAATCATTCTTTCCTTTGCTTGTTTCAGCTCAACCCAGAGCCATCTGCAAGCACAAATATATATATATGTTTTTAAAATTGTTAACAAAGAAATAAGGGATTTCTGAGATAGCTATTTCGAGTTATTTAACTCTCTTCAGTCAGAACTCACCCTTCCGGGATTCGAACCTGGGCAGTCTGCATGCTAGGCAGAAGCTTTAGCCTCAAGCCACAGGCTCTCTCCCGCTTTGTTAGTAGTCAGGGAGTGAATATGTGTGTCAAGTGGTTATTTTTTAGATTGCACCCTGTAAACCCAAATATGGGAGGAAGAAATCATTCTTTCCTTTGCTTGTTTCAGCTCAACCCAGAGCCATCTGCAAGCACAAATATATATATGTTTTTAAAATTGTTAACAAAGAAATAAGGGATTTCTGAGATAGCTATTTCGAGTTATTTAACTCTCTTCAGTCAGAACTCACCCTTCCGGGATTCGAACCTGGGCAGTCTGCATGCTAGGCAGAAGCTTTAGCCTCAAGCCACAGGCTCTCTCCCGCTTTGTTAGTAGTCAGGGAGTGAATATGTGTGTCAAGTGGTTATTTTTTAGATTGCACCCTGTAAACCCAAATATGGGAGGAAGAAATCATTCTTTCCTTTGCTTGTTTCAGCTCAACCCAGAGCCATCTGCAAGCACAAATATATATATATGTTTTTAAAATTGTTAACAAAGAAATAAGGGATTTCTGAGATAGCTATTTCGAGTTATTTAACTCTCTTCAGTCAGAACTCACCCTTCCGGGATTCGAACCTGGGCAGTCTGCATGCTAGGCAGAAGCTTTAGCCTCAAGCCACAGGCTCTCTCCCGCTTTGTTAGTAGTCAGGGAGTGAATATGTGTGTCAAGTGGTTATTTTTTAGATTGCACCCTGTAAACCCAAATATGGGAGGAAGAAATCATTCTTTCCTTTGCTTGTTTCAGCTCAACCCAGAGCCATCTGCAAGCACAAATATATATATATGTTTTTAAAATTGTTAACAAAGAAATAAGGGATTTCTGAGATAGCTATTTCGAGTTATTTAACTCTCTTCAGTCAGAACTCACCCTTCCGGGATTCGAACCTGGGCAGTCTGCATGCTAGGCAGAAGCTTTAGCCTCAAGCCACAGGCTCTCTCCCGCTTTGTTAGTAGTCAGGGAGTGAATATGTGTGTCAAGTGGTTATTTTTTAGATTGCACCCTGTAAACCCAAATATGGGAGGAAGAAATCATTCTTTCCTTTGCTTGTTTCAGCTCAACCCAGAGCCATCTGCAAGCACAAATATATATATGTTTTTAAAATTGTTAACAAAGAAATAAGGGATTTCTGAGATAGCTATTTTGAGTTATTTAACTCTCTTCAGTCAGAACTCACCCTTCCGGGATTCGAACCTGGGCAGTCTGCATGCTAGGCAGAAGCTTTAGCCTCAAGCCACAGGCTCTCTCCCGCTTTGTTAGTAGTCAGGGAGTGAATATGTGTGTCAAGTGGTTATTTTTTAGATTGCACCCTGTAAACCCAAATATGGGAGGAAGAAATCATTCTTTCCTTTGCTTGTTTCAGCTCAACCCAGAGCCATCTGCAAGCACAAATATATATATGTTTTTAAAATTGTTAACAAAGAAATAAGGGATTTCTGAGATAGCTATTTCGAGTTATTTAACTCTCTTCAGTCAGAACTCACCCTTCCGGGATTCGAACCTGGGCAGTCTGCATGCTAGGCAGAAGCTTTAGCCTCAAGCCACAGGCTCTCTCCCGCTTTGTTAGTAGTCAGGGAGTGAATATGTGTGTCAAGTGGTTATTTTTTAGATTGCACCCTGTAAACCCAAATATGGGAGGAAGAAATCATTCTTTCCTTTGCTTGTTTCAGCTCAACCCAGAGCCATCTGCAAGCACAAATATATATATGTTTTTAAAATTGTTAACAAAGAAATAAGGGATTTCTGAGATAGCTATTTCGAGTTATTTAACTCTCTTCAGTCAGAACTCACCCTTCCGGGATTCGAACCTGGGCAGTCTGCATGCTAGGCAGAAGCTTTAGCCTCAAGCCACAGGCTCTCTCCCGCTTTGTTAGATTGCACCCTGTAAACCCAAATATGGGAGGAAGAAATCATTCTTTCCTTTGCTTGTTTCAGCTCAACCCAGAGCCATCTGCAAGCACAAATATATATATGTTTTTAAAATTGTTAACAAAGAAATAAGGGATTTCTGAGATAGCTATTTCGAGTTATTTAACTCTCTTCAGTCAGAACTCACCCTTCCGGGATTCGAACCTGGGCAGTCTGCATGCTAGGCAGAAGCTTTAGCCTCAAGCCACAGGCTCTCTCCCACTTTGTTAGTAGTCAGGGAGTGAATATGTGTGTCAAGTGGTTATTTTTTAGATTGCACCCTGTAAACCCAAATATGGGAGGAAGAAATCATTCTTTCCTTTGCTTGTTTCAGCTCAACCCAGAGCCATCTGCAAGCACAAATATATATATGTTTTTAAAATTGTTAACAAAGAAATAAGGGATTTCTGAGATAGCTATTTCGAGTTATTTAACTCTCTTCAGTCAGAACTCACCCTTCCGGGATTCGAACCTGGGCAGTCTGCATGCTAGGCAGAAGCTTTAGCCTCAAGCCACAGGCTCTCTCCCGCTTTGTTAGATTGCACCCTGTAAACCCAAATATGGGAGGAAGAAATCATTCTTTCCTTTGCTTGTTTCAGCTCAACCCAGAGCCATCTGCAAGCACAAATATATATATATATGTTTTTAAAATTGTTAACAAAGAAATAAGGGATTTCTGAGATAGCTATTTCGAGTTATTTAACTCTCTTCAGTCAGAACTCACCCTTCCGGGATTCGAACCTGGGCAGTCTGCATGCTAGGCAGAAGCTTTAGCCTCAAGCCACAGGCTCTCTCCCGCTTTGTTAGATTGCACCCTGTAAACCCAAATATGGGAGGAAGAAATCATTCTTTCCTTTGCTTGTTTCAGCTCAACCCAGAGCCATCTGCAAGCACAAATATATATATGTTTTTAAAATTGTTAACAAAGAAATAAGGGATTTCTGAGGTAGCTATTTCGAGTTATTTAACTCTCTTCAGTCAGAACTCACCCTTCCGGGATTCGAACCTGGGCAGTCTGCATGCTAGGCAGAAGCTTTAGCCTCAAGCCACAGGCTCTCTCCCGCTTTGTTAGTAGTCAGGGAGTGAATATGTGTGTCAAGTGGTTATTTTTTAGATTGCACCCTGTAAACCCAAATATGGGAGGAAGAAATCATTCTTTCCTTTGCTTGTTTCAGCTCAACCCAGAGCCATCTGCAAGCACAAATATATATATATGTTTTTAAAATTGTTAACAAAGAAATAAGGGATTTCTGAGATAGCTATTTCGAGTTATTTAACTCTCTTCAGTCAGAACTCACCCTTCCGGGATTCGAACCTGGGCAGTCTGCATGCTAGGCAGAAGCTTTAGCCTCAAGCCACAGGCTCTCTCCCGCTTTGTTAGTAGTCAGGGAGTGAATATGTGTGTCAAGTGGTTATTTTTTAGATTGCACCCTGTAAACCCAAATATGGGAGGAAGAAATCATTCTTTCCTTTGCTTGTTTCAGCTCAACCCAGAGCCATCTGCTAGCACAAATATATATATGTTTTTAAAATTGTTAACAAAGAAATAAGGGATTTCTGAGATAGCTATTTCGAGTTATTTAACTCTCTTCAGTCAGAACTCACCCTTCCGGGATTCGAACCTGGGCAGTCTGCATGCTAGGCAGAAGCTTTAGCCTCAAGCCACAGGCTCTCTCCCGCTTTGTTAGTAGTCAGGGAGTGAATATGTGTGTCAAGTGGTTATTTTTTAGATTGCACCCTGTAAACCCAAATATGGGAGGAAGAAATCATTCTTTCCTTTGCTTGTTTCAGCTCAACCCAGAGCCATCTGCAAGCACAAATATATATATGTTTTTAAAATTGTTAACAAAGAAATAAGGGATTTCTGAGATAGCTATTTCGAGTTATTTAACTCTCTTCAGTCAGAACTCACCCTTCCGGGATTCGAACCTGGGCAGTCTGCATGCTAGGCAGAAGCTTTAGCCTCAAGCCACAGGCTCTCTCCCGCTTTGTTAGATTGCACCCTGTAAACCCAAATATGGGAGGAAGAAATCATTCTTTCCTTTGCTTGTTTCAGCTCAACCCAGAGCCATCTGCAAGCACAAATATATATATGTTTTTAAAATTGTTAACAAAGAAATAAGGGATTTCTGAGGTAGCTATTTCGAGTTATTTAACTCTCTTCAGTCAGAACTCACCCTTCCGGGATTCGAACCTGGGCAGTCTGCATGCTAGGCAGAAGCTTTAGCCTCAAGCCACAGGCTCTCTCCCGCTTTGTTAGTAGTCAGGGAGTGAATATGTGTGTCAAGTGGTTATTTTTTAGATTGCACCCTGTAAACCCAAATATGGGAGGAAGAAATCATTCTTTCCTTTGCTTGTTTCAGCTCAACCCAGAGCCATCTGCAAGCACAAATATATATATGTTTTTAAAATTGTTAACAAAGAAATAAGGGATTTCTGAGATAGCTATTTCGAGTTATTTAACTCTCTTCAGTCAGAACTCACCCTTCCGGGATTCGAACCTGGGCAGTCTGCATGCTAGGCAGAAGCTTTAGCCTCAAGCCACAGGCTCTCTCCCGCTTTGTTAGTAGTCAGGGAGTGAATATGTGTGTCAAGTGGTTATTTTTTAGATTGCACCCTGTAAACCCAAATATGGGAGGAAGAAATCATTCTTTCCTTTGCTTGTTTCAGCTCAACCCAGAGCCATCTGCAAGCACAAATATATATATGTTTTTAAAATTGTTAACAAAGAAATAAGGGATTTCTGAGATAGCTATTTCGAGTTATTTAACTCTCTTCAGTCAGAACTCACCCTTCCGGGATTCGAACCTGGGCAGTCTGCATGCTAGGCAGAAGCTTTAGCCTCAAGCCACAGGCTCTCTCCCGCTTTGTTAGTAGTCAGGGAGTGAATATGTGTGTCAAGTGGTTATTTTTTAGATTGCACCCTGTAAACCCAAATATGGGAGGAAGAAATCATTCTTTCCTTTGCTTGTTTCAGCTCAACCCAGAGCCATCTGCAAGCACAAATATATATATGTTTTTAAAATTGTTAACAAAGAAATAAGGGATTTCTGAGATAGCTATTTCGAGTTATTTAACTCTCTTCAGTCAGAACTCACCCTTCCGGGATTCGAACCTGGGCAGTCTGCATGCTAGGCAGAAGCTTTAGCCTCAAGCCACAGGCTCTCTCCCGCTTTGTTAGATTGCACCCTGTAAACCCAAATATGGGAGGAAGAAATCATTCTTTCCTTTGCTTGTTTCAGCTCAACCCAGAGCCATCTGCAAGCACAAATATATATATGTTTTTAAAATTGTTAACAAAGAAATAAGGTATTTCTGAGATAGCTATTTCGAGTTATTTAACTCTCTTCAGTCAGAACTCACCCTTCCGGGATTCGAACCTGGGCAGTCTGCATGCTAGGCAGAAGCTTTAGCCTCAAGCCACAGGCTCTCTCCCGCTTTGTTAGTAGTCAGGGAGTGAATATGTGTGTCATGTGGTTATTTTTTAGATTGCACCCTGTAAACCCAAATATGGGAGGAAGAAATCATTCTTTCCTTTGCTTGTTTCAGCTCAACCCAGAGCCATCTGCAAGCACAAATATATATATGTTTTTAAAATTGTTAACAAAGAAATAAGGGATTTCTGAGATAGCTATTTCGAGTTATTTAACTCTCTTCAGTCAGAACTCACCCTTCCGGGATTCGAACCTGGGCAGTCTGCATGCTAGGCAGAAGCTTTAGCCTCAAGCCACAGGCTCTCTCCCGCTTTGTTAGTAGTCAGGGAGTGAATATGTGTGTCAAGTGGTTATTTTTTAGATTGCACCCTGTAAACCCAAATATGGGAGGAAGAAATCATTCTTTCCTTTGCTTGTTTCAGCTCAACCCAGAGCCATCTGCAAGCACAAATATATATATGTTTTTAAAATTGTTAACAAAGAAATAAGGGATTTCTGAGATAGCTATTTCGAGTTATTTAACTCTCTTCAGTCAGAACTCACCCTTCCGGGATTCGAACCTGGGCAGTCTGCATGCTAGGCAGAAGCTTTAGCCTCAAGCCACAGGCTCTCTCCCGCTTTGTTAGTAGTCAGGGAGTGAATATGTGTGTCAAGTGGTTATTTTTTAGATTGCACCCTGTAAACCCAAATATGGGAGGAAGAAATCATTCTTTCCTTTGCTTGTTTCAGCTCAACCCAGAGCCATCTGCAAGCACAAATATATATATGTTTTTAAAATTGTTAACAAAGAAATAAGGGATTTCTGAGATAGCTATTTCGAGTTATTTAACTCTCTTCAGTCAGAACTCACCCTTCCGGGATTCGAACCTGGGCAGTCTGCATGCTAGGCAGAAGCTTTAGCCTCAAGCCACAGGCTCTCTCCCGCTTTGTTAGTAGTCAGGGAGTGAATATGTGTGTCAAGTGGTTATTTTTTAGATTGCACCCTGTAAACCCAAATATGGGAGGAAGAAATCATTCTTTCCTTTGCTTGTTTCAGCTCAACCCAGAGCCATCTGCAAGCACAAATATATATATGTTTTTAAAATTGTTAACAAAGAAATAAGGGATTTCTGAGATAGCTATTTCGAGTTATTTAACTCTCTTCAGTCAGAACTCACCCTTCCGGGATTCGAACCTGGGCAGTCTGCATGCTAGGCAGAAGCTTTAGCCTCAAGCCACAGGCTCTCTCCCGCTTTGTTAGATTGCACCCTGTAAACCCAAATATGGGAGGAAGAAATCATTCTTTCCTTTGCTTGTTTCAGCTCAACCCAGAGCCATCTGCAAGCACAAATATATATATGTTTTTAAAATTGTTAACAAAGAAATAAGGGATTTCTGAGATAGCTATTTCGAGTTATTTAACTCTCTTCAGTCAGAACTCACCCTTCCGGGATTCGAACCTGGGCAGTCTGCATGCTAGGCAGAAGCTTTAGCCTCAAGCCACAGGCTCTCTCCCGCTTTGTTAGTAGTCAGGGAGTGAATATGTGTGTCAAGTGGTTATTTTTTAGATTGCACCCTGTAAACCCAAATATGGGAGGAAGAAATCATTCTTTCCTTTGCTTGTTTCAGCTCAACCCAGAGCCATCTGCAAGCACAAATATATATATGTTTTTAAAATTGTTAACAAAGAAATAAGGGATTTCTGAGATAGCTATTTCGAGTTATTTAACTCTCTTCAGTCAGAACTCACCCTTCCGGGATTCGAACCTGGGCAGTCTGCATGCTAGGCAGAAGCTTTAGCCTCAAGCCACAGGCTCTCTCCCGCTTTGTTAGATTGCACCCTGTAAACCCAAATATGGGAGGAAGAAATCATTCTTTCCTTTGCTTGTTTCAGCTCAACCCAGAGCCATCTGCAAGCACAAATATATATATATATGTTTTTAAAATTGTTAACAAAGAAATAAGGGATTTCTGAGATAGCTATTTCGAGTTATTTAACTCTCTTCAGTCAGAACTCACCCTTCCGGGATTCGAACCTGGGCAGTCTGCATGCTAGGCAGAAGCTTTAGCCTCAAGCCACAGGCTCTCTCCCGCTTTGTTAGATTGCACCCTGTAAACCCAAATATGGGAGGAAGAAATCATTCTTTCCTTTGCTTGTTTCAGCTCAACCCAGAGCCATCTGCAAGCACAAATATATATATGTTTTTAAAATTGTTAACAAAGAAATAAGGGATTTCTGAGGTAGCTATTTCGAGTTATTTAACTCTCTTCAGTCAGAACTCACCCTTCCGGGATTCGAACCTGGGCAGTCTGCATGCTAGGCAGAAGCTTTAGCCTCAAGCCACAGGCTCTCTCCCGCTTTGTTAGTAGTCAGGGAGTGAATATGTGTGTCAAGTGGTTATTTTTTAGATTGCACCCTGTAAACCCAAATATGGGAGGAAGAAATCATTCTTTCCTTTGCTTGTTTCAGCTCAACCCAGAGCCATCTGCAAGCACAAATATATATATATGTTTTTAAAATTGTTAACAAAGAAATAAGGGATTTCTGAGATAGCTATTTCGAGTTATTTAACTCTCTTCAGTCAGAACTCACCCTTCCGGGATTCGAACCTGGGCAGTCTGCATGCTAGGCAGAAGCTTTAGCCTCAAGCCACAGGCTCTCTCCCGCTTTGTTAGTAGTCAGGGAGTGAATATGTGTGTCAAGTGGTTATTTTTTAGATTGCACCCTGTAAACCCAAATATGGGAGGAAGAAATCATTCTTTCCTTTGCTTGTTTCAGCTCAACCCAGAGCCATCTGCTAGCACAAATATATATATGTTTTTAAAATTGTTAACAAAGAAATAAGGGATTTCTGAGATAGCTATTTCGAGTTATTTAACTCTCTTCAGTCAGAACTCACCCTTCCGGGATTCGAACCTGGGCAGTCTGCATGCTAGGCAGAAGCTTTAGCCTCAAGCCACAGGCTCTCTCCCGCTTTGTTAGTAGTCAGGGAGTGAATATGTGTGTCAAGTGGTTATTTTTTAGATTGCACCCTGTAAACCCAAATATGGGAGGAAGAAATCATTCTTTCCTTTGCTTGTTTCAGCTCAACCCAGAGCCATCTGCAAGCACAAATATATATATGTTTTTAAAATTGTTAACAAAGAAATAAGGGATTTCTGAGATAGCTATTTCGAGTTATTTAACTCTCTTCAGTCAGAACTCACCCTTCCGGGATTCGAACCTGGGCAGTCTGCATGCTAGGCAGAAGCTTTAGCCTCAAGCCACAGGCTCTCTCCCGCTTTGTTAGATTGCACCCTGTAAACCCAAATATGGGAGGAAGAAATCATTCTTTCCTTTGCTTGTTTCAGCTCAACCCAGAGCCATCTGCAAGCACAAATATATATATGTTTTTAAAATTGTTAACAAAGAAATAAGGGATTTCTGAGGTAGCTATTTCGAGTTATTTAACTCTCTTCAGTCAGAACTCACCCTTCCGGGATTCGAACCTGGGCAGTCTGCATGCTAGGCAGAAGCTTTAGCCTCAAGCCACAGGCTCTCTCCCGCTTTGTTAGTAGTCAGGGAGTGAATATGTGTGTCAAGTGGTTATTTTTTAGATTGCACCCTGTAAACCCAAATATGGGAGGAAGAAATCATTCTTTCCTTTGCTTGTTTCAGCTCAACCCAGAGCCATCTGCAAGCACAAATATATATATGTTTTTAAAATTGTTAACAAAGAAATAAGGGATTTCTGAGATAGCTATTTCGAGTTATTTAACTCTCTTCAGTCAGAACTCACCCTTCCGGGATTCGAACCTGGGCAGTCTGCATGCTAGGCAGAAGCTTTAGCCTCAAGCCACAGGCTCTCTCCCGCTTTGTTAGTAGTCAGGGAGTGAATATGTGTGTCAAGTGGTTATTTTTTAGATTGCACCCTGTAAACCCAAATATGGGAGGAAGAAATCATTCTTTCCTTTGCTTGTTTCAGCTCAACCCAGAGCCATCTGCAAGCACAAATATATATATGTTTTTAAAATTGTTAACAAAGAAATAAGGGATTTCTGAGATAGCTATTTCGAGTTATTTAACTCTCTTCAGTCAGAACTCACCCTTCCGGGATTCGAACCTGGGCAGTCTGCATGCTAGGCAGAAGCTTTAGCCTCAAGCCACAGGCTCTCTCCCGCTTTGTTAGTAGTCAGGGAGTGAATATGTGTGTCAAGTGGTTATTTTTTAGATTGCACCCTGTAAACCCAAATATGGGAGGAAGAAATCATTCTTTCCTTTGCTTGTTTCAGCTCAACCCAGAGCCATCTGCAAGCACAAATATATATATGTTTTTAAAATTGTTAACAAAGAAATAAGGGATTTCTGAGATAGCTATTTCGAGTTATTTAACTCTCTTCAGTCAGAACTCACCCTTCCGGGATTCGAACCTGGGCAGTCTGCATGCTAGGCAGAAGCTTTAGCCTCAAGCCACAGGCTCTCTCCCGCTTTGTTAGATTGCACCCTGTAAACCCAAATATGGGAGGAAGAAATCATTCTTTCCTTTGCTTGTTTCAGCTCAACCCAGAGCCATCTGCAAGCACAAATATATATATGTTTTTAAAATTGTTAACAAAGAAATAAGGGATTTCTGAGATAGCTATTTCGAGTTATTTAACTCTCTTCAGTCAGAACTCACCCTTCCGGGATTCGAACCTGGGCAGTCTGCATGCTAGGCAGAAGCTTTAGCCTCAAGCCACAGGCTCTCTCCCGCTTTGTTAGTAGTCAGGGAGTGAATATGTGTGTCATGTGGTTATTTTTTAGATTGCACCCTGTAAACCCAAATATGGGAGGAAGAAATCATTCTTTCCTTTGCTTGTTTCAGCTCAACCCAGAGCCATCTGCAAGCACAAATATATATATGTTTTTAAAATTGTTAACAAAGAAATAAGGGATTTCTGAGATAGCTATTTCGAGTTATTTAACTCTCTTCAGTCAGAACTCACCCTTCCGGGATTCGAACCTGGGCAGTCTGCATGCTAGGCAGAAGCTTTAGCCTCAAGCCACAGGCTCTCTCCCGCTTTGTTAGTAGTCAGGGAGTGAATATGTGTGTCAAGTGGTTATTTTTTAGATTGCACCCTGTAAACCCAAATATGGGAGGAAGAAATCATTCTTTCCTTTGCTTGTTTCAGCTCAACCCAGAGCCATCTGCAAGCACAAATATATATATATGTTTTTAAAATTGTTAACAAAGAAATAAGGGATTTCTGAGATAGCTATTTCGAGTTATTTAACTCTCTTCAGTCAGAACTCACCCTTCCGGGATTCGAACCTGGGCAGTCTGCATGCTAGGCAGAAGCTTTAGCCTCAAGCCACAGGCTCTCTCCCGCTTTGTTAGTAGTCAGGGAGTGAATATGTGTGTCAAGTGGTTATTTTTTAGATTGCACCCTGTAAACCCAAATATGGGAGGAAGAAATCATTCTTTCCTTTGCTTGTTTCAGCTCAACCCAGAGCCATCTGCAAGCACAAATATATATATGTTTTTAAAATTGTTAACAAAGAAATATATATATGTACTTTTCTTGGATTCAATCACATTTAAGTATCTAAAACATTTCATCCCTCTTGGAATAGTGTGTTTCAAATTTTTTCAATTTCTTTAACCATATTCAAACACATGTTTCTTTTTTAAATATTCTCTCTGATGTGTCCCATTATCTTTTTTCTTAATTCCTTTTCTTTGCCCCAAATCTTTCTTGATCAATATACTTTGCTGGATCCAAAGGTTTTCCCATACGATCATAGGTGTTCCTCTAGATGTAGAAAGTAAATCAATATCTCTGTCCTGTGCACTTGCACTCTTTTTTCCATTAGAATCCTTTCTCTTGTCTTCCAATTTGTTTTGTGATGTTGAAGTATAAATTGTCTTTCCTTCCACTTGAATTAAGTCATACTTAATTTTGTAAAAGTCCATCTTTAAGCCTTTTCCCTCTGATTCATATTCCATCATCTCTGCTGTGTTCTTCTGAGGATTTTTTTTGAAGTGAGCTAAAATTGGAGATAAGTTGACTTAGACATTCAAAGTCGATAAAGACCTAAATCATTTTGTATTTCTGAAAGCCAATTAGATTGTATCTTTGGTGCTCCAATTAAAATATCATCCATATAATGATATACCAAAGCCAATGGATGACATTTGCGAAAAGGAGCCAATGCTGCAGCAACATAAAGCTGACACAAGGTGGGACTGTTCAGCATTCCTTGTGGCAAAACTGTCCACTAGGTTCTGAATGATTCACTGCAGGCACAGTAAATGCAAACTTTTCCTGATCAGGGGGGCATAGAGGAATGGAGAAAAAACAATCCTTTAAGTCAATTACCATTACTTCATGTTCTTGAGGAATCAAATTAGGGTTAGGCGTTCCACACTGCAAAGGGCCCATAGGCTGAATACAGGCATTAACAGCTCTAAGGTCATGAAGGAAGCACCATCTACCACTTTTCTTTTTTATGACAAAGTCCATGGACCAGTGGAAGGCACCACATGACCAGCAAGCAGCTGATTGTTAACCAGCTGGTGGAGAGCCGTCAGTTTTTCGTGTGACATGGGCCATTGATCAATCCACACCGGCTCTTTAACCAGCCAAGTCAATGGGAGGGCAGCAATCTTAGTCTTCCATAGTGAGGCTGGCACCCAACTTACTGAGCAGGTGACGTCCTCAAAGGCTGACATGAATATCTAATATGAAAGGACGGACCTGAATGACCAAATCTGAATTAAGCAAATGGGCTGGAAGAAATTGTGCACTTTGACGTGCACTTTGACGACCTCCCACACCCCACACACTTGGACAGGGCTCAGTTGGCCAGGTGGCAGGCCACTGCTTTGCAGAGATCACTGAAACATCTGCTCCAGTGTCTAAAATTCCCTCAAATTGCTTACCCTGAAGCACAATGGTCTGACGGGGCCGCTGAAATGTGATCGGGGTAGTGACGGCAGCTATAACAGAAGTGGCTGGGTTAGTAGAACCGAAGCCTCCTCCCCCTCTCTCCTTAACTCTCCCCCTGCCAGGACAAAATAAGACAAATGTAAGAGCTGAGCAGCGCTGGTGTAAATGGGCAAAATTTGAGGCAAATTCGTCCACAATTGAACATAAATAATTCCAGTATAATCAGAATCTATAACCCCAGGGATGACAAAAATGCCTTTTTTACCCATGCTTGACCATGGAAGGACAAGCCCTACATAATTTTGTGGCAGGGGGCCTGATAATTGAGATGGAACTACTTGAACCTCCCCAGGAAATTTAAATTTCACTTCCTCCTGCAGTATCAAATCAATTCCAGCACTACCTTTAGTAGCTGCAGGAGTATTGTTTACTGTTGGTCTGCTTTCTCTGTTTGGACTGGGGCCAGAGACTGGCCCGGACGGCCATTTCCTGACCGACATTCACTTGCCCAATGATAACCCTTCTGACACTTTGGGCATTTTGTTTTTGGCTTTGATCCCGGCTTAGGAAGGGAGCGATGCAAAGAGGAGCGAGATGCTGCAGACATACACCGCCCCCCGGCTTTCTACATTCCCTTTTAAAATGACCGGGTTTGCCACAGTTGTAGCACTTTCCTTGAGGCTTGCTGCCTGGAGATAAAGCAGCTGCCAATAAATTAGTTTGATAAGAAGCTGTCCCGATATCTTGACAAGCTTTTATCATATCTGCCAATTCAGGATCTTTCCCCAGACCAATAATTGCTCTTCAACATTCAGAAGTGGCATTGTCTTTTGCCAATCTCATTAACAATTCCTGCTAGAATTGTCTATCTGCCTTCGTAAGGCATCCTGTAATCTGTTAATAAAATCAGGATATGGCTCAGTAGCTTTTTGCCTGATGTTAGAGAAGACCTGATGGGGCTTGCCAGCAACAGGCACCTTTCAGAAGGCTCTATAGGCACATTCAGAAGAAACCTGTAAGGTGGCAGCCGGTAGAACAATCTGTGCATCAACTGGAGCAAAGGGTCCAGAACCATACAATTGATCAGGGATAAAGGCACCCTCTGAATTAAGAGCACGCACAACACATTGATGTTTAAACTCACTGTCCCAAACTACATATTGCACTGGAGTAAGCAACATGCGAAAGGTAGTTTTCCAATCTTCGGGTACCAAGAGATGATTTCTCATAGTGGCTTCCAACATTCCAAGTACATACGTACTCCCTAACCCCATATCTCTAATTCCTTTTCTCAGTTCTGTTAAAATTGCATATGACAAAGGGCGATATTCAATTATTTGAGCTCCATCCTGATCTACCTGCCCCGTAGCGTGTACTGGACAAACAGAAAGCATTTCAGCAATTTCTTCTACATTCCCCCCCCTTTTTTCAAATTGTTCCTCTAATATTTTCCTTATGGGGGTGTATGATGGCTGGGAAGAAGCAAAAGAATTAGCCTCTTCAGAAGGAGCTGGAGATCCAATTAAAGATGCTTTAGGAGGGATATGTTTTACTTGGTGGTAATCAGGAGGGGGGCTGATAGTTAATTGCTGCCCTTCTGAAGCATCTGAGCCATATTTTTCCACTGCCTGACGGCACTGATAGCATCGATGTAATATCTGTACTGGAGCCCGAGGTTCAAGATGTAAAGTATGCCAATCTTTTTTCCCTATCTTTTCCCAATCTCTTAGCCTAAGCATTCCGCTATCAGGATACCAAGGGCAGTATTTCCCTACCTCCTCCACCAGTTTCCTTATGTCTGCCTCAGGCGCTGTCACGCCTGATTAATGTAGCAGGAATCTTACCGGTAGTTCCTTTGGGAAGCAGAGAGGCAGCTGCTTTTTATTTAAGCAGAGCTTTTTCAAAAAAGGGAAATAAAACAGAAAATAAAAAAGGGAGAAAGGAACTTGGCAGGAACCTTGGGAAGAATACCTGCTGAGCCCTGGTAAGTTTGTGGGGGTTTCTTGTTTAAATTACTAATTCACCTTTTTTAGCAGCCATAAAAAGGGTTTCTCCCTCCCCTTTCTTCTAAGTTTGCCCTCAGCACAGGCTTTGAGGGGGTGGAGCTTTCTGCTGCAGCCCCCCTGCTGACTAATCCCTGGTACCTGGGAGGAAACTGCTCACTCTTCCTTTGGGAAGCAGAGAGGCAGCCGCTTTTTATTTAAGCAGAGCTTTTTCAAAAAAGAGAAATAAAACAGAAAATAAAAAAGGGAGAAAGGAACTTGGCAGGAACCTTGGGAAGAATACCTGCTGAGCCCTGGTAAGTTGTGGGGTTTTTTTGTTTAAATTACTAATTCACCTTTTTTTAGCAGCCATCGCGCCCGTCGGCGCGCAATAAAATCCTAAAACAAGTAGGAAAAAATCCAAAAAGTAAACTAAGACCAAAACAAAAATGTCAACAACCTAAAAAGCTGTGGGTTTTTTTTGTTAAATCAATATAAGTAAGGGAATAAAATTATTAACCTTATCAAAACCATCAAAAAATCATCGATATCTAGAAGAGGAAGTTAAATATATATATATATTTTAAAAAAGTAATTTGTATAATAATAACAGTAAACATATAATAATAAGAAATGGAGATAGATAGCCGGCAGACGGAGGGGAGCTTCCCAGTGTTTTGCATTGAGTGTCACATGTATGACTATCTGTCTGCTGGACAGAAGTCCTGGGTGTGTGATCGGTGCAATGAGCTCCTGGCTCTCAGGGAACAGGTTCTTTCCCTTGAAGCCAAGGTAGCACACCTGGAGAAGCAGAGAGAGATAGTGAGGCAGGAGAAGATCTTCAGGGATGCAGCAGAAGCGTCCCACTCCATGCTGAGCAGCTCTCCAGCTGCTTTCGAGAATGGAGATCTTGGGCAGGGAGAACATCAATCTGTGGAAGAGGGACAGGCTCCCTTAGTTGGGACCCCTTCCTTGGAGGATGTGCCCATATCCTCTTGCACCGAGGATACTTCTCCGCGGGTGGTGGGAGGGGGGCTTCTTGTAGTGGGTGATTCGATTGTTAGAAATATAGAGAGACGGGTTTGTGATGGAAGTGTTGACCGCATGGTAAACTGCCTGCCGGGTGCAAAGGTTGCGGACATCATGAGGCATCTAGACAGGCTGATAGACAGTGCTGGGGTGGAGCCAACTGTTGTGGTACATGTCGGTACCAATGACATTGGGAAAGCTAAGCGGAAGGTCCTGGAAGCCAAATTTAGGTTGCTAGGTAGAAGATTAAAGTCCAGGACCCCCAAGGTTGCATTCTCAGAAATGCTACCTGTTCCACGGGCAGGGCCAGCTAGACAGGCAGAGCTCAGGAGCTTCAATGAGTGGATGAGGCAGTGGTGTCGAGAGGAAGGGTTTAGATTCATTAGGAACTGGGAAACATTTTGGGACAAGCCACACCTGTACAGAAGGGACGGGTTACACTTGAACCATGATGGAACCAGACTGCTGGCGATTAATATTAAAAAGGTTTCAGAGCAGCTTTTAAACTGATTCGTAGGGGCAAGTCGACAGGAGCTGGGCAGCTTCCGGTTCGAGAAGGCGCACTGCCTAATATGGAGGGTGGAAGTTATGCACACATTGGAGAGTCAACAGGAAAACTAAATTGTAATAGTCAAGCAGAAGGACATGGTAGACCATCTACAAATTCTACAATCAAATTCTACAGTCAAAATCTACAGTCAAAGTTGAAAGTGCACCAGAAAATTACATATAAATATCTGTACACGAATGCTAGAAGCATTCGAGCAAAAATAGGGGAATTGGAATGCTTGGGGAAGGAAAATAATATTGATATTATTGGCATAACAGAAACCTGGTGGACAGATGAAAACCAATGGGACACAAGGATTCCAGGTTACAAATTGTATAGGATGGACAGGAGAGGGAGAAATGGTGGTGGCGTGGCCTTGTACATAAATGAGGAGTTAGAATCTCATGAACTCGAAATTCAAGAAAATTCAAACTCACCCACAGAAACATTGTGGATAAAAATCCCAGGACAGGAAACTAATCTGACGTTAGGGATCTGCTATCGCCCTCCCAACCAAACTCCAGAGACAGATTGCTATTTGGAAAATGAATTTAAGGAGGCCTCAAAAAGAAATAGGGTAGTCATAATGGGGGACTTCAACTATCCCCAAATAGATTGGGTAAATTCTTGTTCTACACATGAAAGAGAGACAAGGTTCCTCAACATGTTAGCTGATTATTCCCTTGAGCAGATGGTCATGGAACCAAGCAGGGGAAAGGGGATCCTGGACTTGGTTCTAACTAACGCACAGGATTTGGTTCATGATGTCCTTGTAACCGAGCCCATAAGAACCAGCGATAACAACACAATAACCTTCAACTTAACCATGCATACTAACACAGAGACTTCAAACTTTCACAGAGGGAATTTTGACAAAATGAGGGAAATAGTAAAGAAGAAACTAAAAGGAACAGTAAAAAAAAGCCAAATCCCTCCAAAATGCTTGGAAACTGTTTAAAAATATGTTACAACAGGCTCAAATAAAATGCATTCCAAAAAGAAGAAAGAGGACTGGCAAGTCAAAGAGGATACCAGTATGGCTTACGAATGAGGTAAAGGAGGTTATTGGAAAGAAGAAAAACTCATTTAAGAAATGGAAGGCTCTTCCTACCGAGGAGAACAGGAGGGATCACAAACTCTGGCAGACCAAATGCAAGGCGATGGTCATGAAAGCCAAGAGAGACTTTGAGGAGCATATAGCAAAGAATATTAAAAATAATAACAAAACCTTTTTTAAGTACATCAGAAGCAGGAACCCAACCAGAAAAACAGTTGGGCCACTTGATGACAATGGTCAGAAGGGGATAATCAGAGAAGACAAGGAGATTGCTGAGAGGCTAAATGACTTCTTTGCCTCCATCTTCACTGAGGAGGAAAGAGAGCATCTGCCTGCCACTGAATAAGTTTTCTCAGGGAGGGAAATAGAAGAATTAAACCCAATAGAGATAAACAAGGAAGATGTTCTTGCATGCCTTTCTAAACTAAACATCAACAAATCGCCGGGTCCAGATGGCATCCACCCTAGATTTCTCAAGGAACTCAAGTGTGAAATTGCTGAACTTCTAGCTAAAATATATAATCTCTCTCTAAGATCAGGCAATGTACCGGAGGATTGGAGGGAGGCAAATATAACCCCAATCTTCAAGAAAGGATCCAGAGGTGATCCAGGAAACTATAGACCAGTCAGTTTAACCTCAGTTCCAGGCAAACTGATGGAAACCATTATTAAAGATAAAATTACAGGGCACATAGAAAAACAGGCATCGATGAAGATGTCAACCCAATGCGCAGCAGCAGTAAAAAAAATTCCATGCTTGGCATGATTAGGAAGGGAATCGAAAATAAGTCAGCAAGTGTTGTATTGCCTCTGTACAAATCGATGGTGAGACCACACTTGGAGTACTGTGTACAGTTCTGGTCACCGCACCTCAAGAAGGATATAATGGAACTGGAAAAGGTGCAAAAAAGGGCAACAAGAATGATCAAGGAAATGGAGCACCTCCCTTATGAAACCAGATTGCAACGCCTTGGTCTCTTCAGCCTTGAAAGACGGCGTTTAAGGGGTGACTTGATCGAACTGTATAAAATCATGCATGGGATAGAAAAGGTGGATAGAGAAAAATTCTTTTCTCTATCACACAATACTAGGACAAGGGGGCACGACCTAAAGCTCATAGCTAAGAAAGTGAGGACAAATAAAGGGAAATATTTCTTCACCCAGAGGGTCGTTGGTTTATGGAATTCACTTCCAGAAGAGGTCATGACAGCTGTCAGCCTTGATAGCTTCAAGGCAGGGTCAGACAGATTCATGGATTATTATTATTTATTAAATTTCTATGCCGCCCTATTCCGAGAACTCTGCCAAGTGTATCGGTGGTTATTAAAACAGATGTCCATGTGCCACCTCTATGTTGGTTGAGGCAGGCAGGATTCCCTTGAGTACCATTTGTTGGGGGTCAAGGGAAAGGGAGGGTTTTGCCTTCTCTTTCTGCTCAAGATCCCCACGTACAATTGGTGGGCCACTGTGTGACACAGAATGCTGGACTCGATGGGCTTTGGCCTGATTCAGCATGGCTCTTCTTATGTTCTTATGTTATGTTCACATTTTTGCTGGTGCTGAGATAAATTGCAGCCTATACTCACCACTGAGGGGTCCCAGAGGACGAAAGTGCACTTTGAGGTCTGTTCCAGATGTTGGTAAGTATGTTGGTTGCTGCTCCTTCCCTGGGGAGGGGGGGTCCCAAACATCCCTGTTCGGGTCGCCAGCTGAAGGAATCAGTGCTCAGTCATTGCAGGGTGCAAATATGGCTGACTGCCTTCGCACTGTTTATTCTTTTATACAGTTTTCCACATAGCATAAAGTAAGATGACATCATCATAGTAACAGCATTTCTATTGGTGAAACCCCTTGCCAATCCTTCAGAATATACCAGCTAGGAGGCCCCAGACAGGGAGCAGTCTTCTGCCACATCCTGTCGATGTAACCTGGCTGATATCATGTGAACCAGGTGATATCATGTACCAGCCTGGGGTATTTCCCTACATTGCCATGGTGATGTGAATGGATGAGATCATGTAGAGAGAAGAGGCACATAGGCTTTGGAAGGGCCGTTTGCTGCTCATGACCTCTACCTGACCCCATCTCTACAGCTGGGGGTCTCTGTAGCTTCCCCTCTCCACCTGCACCTTTCGGCCGTCTCACGAGCAGCGGATCCCCATGGCCTCTTTTGAGAGATTCCCCTGCAGCGCCTGCCCAGCCCTTTCCCCACCTGCTGCACAATCCTCTTGGCCATCCTCCCGTTGCTGCTGCTGCCGGTCATGCTGAGCGAGGCCAAAGAGTCGGCGGCAAGCGGGCAGCCATGCCACTTCACCGTCCTCCAGCTGCCGCCGCCGCCGCACTCAATGCTGCAGGAGAAGAAGACCTTGGGCTGCGAGGGCAGTGGGGCCAACAGCGGGTCGGGACCCCCCTTGTCCCCGTGTTGGCATTCCCCGTGGCCGGCGCAGCCGCCACCAGAGCCACTGCCTCCTGTCCTGCTCCCCCCGCCCGTTCGGCTGAGGATGCGGTGGGGGTGGCAGCTGTGCCAAGGGCAGCAGGGACCGCGGACAATGCTGCAGTGGCTGCTGCCATGCCACCACCGATGCCATCGGAGCCGCTGCCTCCTGTCCTGCTCCCCCTCCCCGCCCATTTAGCTTACGCAGCAGGGGTGGCGGCCGGGCCAGGGGTGGCGGGGACCCCCAACAATGCTGCAGTGGCCGCCACCATGCCCCCGCTGCCACCACCAGAGCCGCTGCCTACCATCCTGCTCCCCCTCCCCACCCGTTCAGCACCATCTGCCTTTCGTTCTTTCTCTCTCTCCTCACCTGGAGAGAGAGAAAGAGAGGAAAGAGAGAGCGAAAGAGAGAGGAAATAGAAAGAGAGGAAAGAGAGACAGTGAAAGAGAGAAAGAGGAAAGAGACAGAGGAAAGAGAAAGAGAGAGAAAGAGGGAGAGGAAAGAGAGAGAAAGAGAGGAAAAAGAGGGGAGAGGAAAGAGAAAGAGGGGGAGAGGAAAGAGAAAAAGGAAAGAGGGAGAGGAAAGAGGGAGAGGAAAGAGAGAGAGAAAGAGGAAAGAGAGAAAGAAAGAGAGGGAGAGGAAAGAGAAAGAGAGAGAAAGAGAGAGGAAAGAGAGAGAGAAAGAGGAAAAGAGAGAGAGAAAAAGAGAGAGAGGAAAGAGAGGAAAGAGGAAAGAGAAAGAGAGAGAGAAGAGAGAGAGGAAAGAGAGAAAGAGAGGAAAGAGAGAGCGAAAGAGAGAGGAAAGAGAAAGAGAGAGAGAAAGAGGAAGAGACTTAGTTTTCCTTTCTCTTCTTCAATTATGACTACAAGACAAAAGACAGCTGCTAAGGCGGCTATGCCCTCTCCAGGACAGCTTGTTAAATCACAGTCTGCTCCTTTAGAATCTCAAGAGCCTGCACAGTCTGTCTCACAAATGCTTACAGTGAAAGACTTACAGTCTGCTTTAACAGATGTAATATCCTTATTTAATGATAGGTTTGACAAATTGGAAGATAAATTTGATGTGAAAATAGAGGAAAAGATGGCAGAGCAGAAAAAAGACTTTAAAGCTATGATAGAAGCTTCTAATCAGGAGATGAGAGAAGATATTGTAGACGCTATTAAAGGTGTCTGGGACTATACTATTGCTGTTGAAGAAAAATTAGAAAATGTTGAGCAACATTTTGAAGAAAAATTAGAAGAAATTAGAAGTGATGTACAAGATCAGGCTACTTTGACACAATATCATCAGATGCAGTTTGCGGTTAGAATTAGGGGATTTAGAGACGTATCAAATGAGAATCAAGAGGATTTAAGAAAAAATTTTTCTGAAGCTTTAGCAAAATTTTTGGATGACTCAGTTGAGAATGTGGCCTGGCAGATTGAACGATTGTTTAGAATGAACTCACGTATTGCTGCACAAAGGAATTTGCCTAGAGACATTGTGATATACTTTAATACAAGAAAATATAGAAATTGGGTTCTTTATATAGCTTATAATAAACAACTGAGTGTTGCTGGTCAAGAAGTACAGGTTTTGAAAGAGATACCTCCTAAGATGTTGAGATCAAGGAAAGATTATGCTTTTCTGACGGAGGAGCTTAAAAGAAGAGAAATACAATATAGATGGGAGGTACCAACTGGACTTTCTTTACTTTTTAAAAATAATAGATACCGTTTGTTTACTGTAGCTAAAGCGAAGGATTTTTTTGAGAATATATTGATGGTTGATAGATCTACTTCCCCAAAACCTAAGGGGGCAACCTTGGTTAAAGATCTAGAATTATTGCAATCTTCGGAACTTCAACAACCTCGACTAATTTCATCGGTTCTTATGGATAAAGCAGTTGAACAACCAGTGCAGTCAATTGATATTTTCCAACCTTTGGCAGTAGACAAGCCTAAAGATCCAAGGCGTGTACGTGAATCTACTAAGGCTATTGAACAAAGAGAAAAAATACAACCAACTCAAACCAAGCAAACTGATCTGACATCTATGGAAGCCATGGGAGCAAGACCCAAGAGGCAGGAAGAAGTGGAATGGTCTTTGCAGAAGCTTTCACGTAAAGGTCATGTCAAATAAATATTTGACATGGAATGTTAATGGTTTAAATTCTCCACAAAAAAGGAAGAAGATATTTCATTAATTGAAGCAATGTAAAAATGATGTAATCTGTCTACAAGAAACTCATATTAGATCTTTGGACCAGAAATATTTGATTAATAATAAGCTGGGTACACATTTCGTGGCATCATCTTTAGATAAAAAAAATGGAATTGTTATTTATGTTAAAAATAATATAAAAGCTAAATTAATAGAAGCAGATAATCAAGGTAGATTTTTAGCTATAGAAATTTTACTGGACGGGAAGAAAGTTCTTTTGATGGGTATATACGCTCCAAACCAAAAACAAGGTATATTTTATAAATCATTACACAAAAAGTTATTAGAGTTGGATTATAGATCTTGTATTTTAATGGGAGATTGGAATGGAATCCTTGATGCTGGTTTGGACAAGAAAAAGATTTCACTAGTTTCTCAATCGCGTTCAATTTTACCTAAATCTTTTTTTGATATTAAAGATGATTTTAATTTGTTAGATATTTGGAGAGAAAGACATGGTAGGGATCAAGAGTTTACTTTTTTCTCTGACAGACATCAATCATTTTCTAGAATTGATTTTATTTTAACTACTAGTGATTTTATGTTAAGTTTAAAGAAAGTTAAAATCTTACCTAATGTATTGTCTGACCACAATCCAGTTATGATGGAATTAAGGACTGGCCAATTTTTAAGCAGATCCTGGAGACTTAATGAAAATTTGTTTAAATATGAAATGTATGTGCAAGAATGTAAAAAGGCTATCAAGGAATTTTTTAGGTTAAATAAGAATGTAGGCTTACCAATAGAAATGGTGTGGGACTTTAGTAAGGCCCACATGCGTGGAATATTAATTGAATTGAATGTTAGGCATAGACGTAAACAAGAGGAAAAGAGGCGAGTTCTAGAAGCGGAAATAAGAAAGAAAGAGTTATTATTAATAGATAAGCCAGATGATAGTAATATTAAAGAAGGGATAAAGGTTTTACGGAAACAATTTGATATTTTGATGACCGACCAGGTTGCCAGGAATATACAATATGCTAAACATAATACTTTTTTTAATGCTAATAAACCTGGCAGATGGTTGGCTTATACATTAAGGAAAAAACAAAAATCCCGTTTAATTGAGAAGGTAGAATATAAGGGGCAAGAAGTATTTCATCAAGAAACTATTAAGAAGGCTTTTCTAGAGTTCTACACCAAATTGTATGCTGAAGAAAAAGTTCAAGAGAAAGAGATAGATGCCTTTTTACAAAATCAAAATGTTTTGGAAATTACTTTGGAACAAAGAGATAGATTAAATGCCTTGATTAAGTCAGAAGAAATTATTGATGCAATTAAACAATTGAAATTGGGAAAATCTCCAGGAACTGATGGTTTTACCACGATTTATTATAAGTGTTTACAGGAGGAAATGGTGGAACATTTGAGGGAGTTATTTGTGAATATACAAGAGGGTGGTCGGGTTCCACCCTCTTGGAAAACGGCTAATGTATGCTTGATTCCTAAAGAGGGCAAAGATAATGTTCAAGTAGAAAATTTTAGACCTATCTCCTTGTTAAATACGGATTACAAGATTTTTGCAAAAATCTTGGCTAATAGACTAATGACAGTTTTGACACAGAGGATTCACCCGGATCAAACTGGCTTTTTACAAGGGAGACAGATGAAAACCAATGTTAGACAACTTGTTAATATATTGGAATATTTGGATAAACATATCCAAGTATCGGCTGTTTTAATGTTTTTAGATGCAGAAAAAGCTTTTGATAGATTGAATTGGACATTTCTGCAAAGGCCTGTGGTAAGGATGGGAATGGGGGACCAGTTTATCAACTCTATATCAGCTATATATCAGAAACAAACAGGACAGATTATAGTGAATGGACAATTAACAGATTCATTTAATATAGAGAAGGGTACTAGGCAGGGTTGTCCCTTATCCCCTTTATTGTTTGTTTTAACTTTAGAGGTATTATTGAACAGGATTAGAGCATCAGAGGAATTAAAGGGGGTACAAATTAGACAACATGATTATAGATTATGTGCCTTTGCAGATGATTTACTTGTGACACTAACTCAGCCAATACAATCGGCTCAGAGTTTGATGGAAATTATTCGAAATTATGGAAAAGTTTCAGGTTTCAAATTAAATTTATCCAAGACAAAGATGTTGGTTAAAAATTTTGATAATAAATTAAAACAAGATTTGGAAAGAATAACGGGATGTGAGATAGTTAAAAAAGTTAAATATTTAGGAATTTATATAGAAGCTTCAAATGGTAAATTATATAAGAATAATTATGAACTCTTATGGTGTAAAGTACAAAAAGAATTGGAGAATTGGAAAAAATTACAATTATCTATGTTGGGCAGAATAGCCGCTATCAAAATGAATGTATTGCCGAAATTTTTATTTTTATTTCAAATGTTACCAATACTTAAAAAGGATGGAAATCTTGATGAATGGCAGAAAGGTATAAACAAATTTATTTGGGATGGCAAGAAACCAAGGGTCAAACTTAAAATTATTCAAGACACAAGAGAGAGAGGTGGTTTGAAAGTGCCTAATTTTAAATTATATTATTATGCAGCAGTTCTAGTGGCAATAAGTGATTGGATTAATTTAACAAATGAAAGAATATTAAATATAGAAGGATATGGGTTAGTGTACGGGTTCCACGCGTATTTAGTTTATGATAAAAAACTGGATAGGGGTTTTAAAGATCATATAATAAGAAACTCTGTGTTGCGTGTCTGGAAAAAGTATTATTATAAGCTAAACGGTAAAATTCCTTTATGGACAGTTCCCAGGCACGCAATACAGAGTGTAGGTATACAACAAATTCAAGACGTGGTGCCCTATGATAAACTTTTAAATAAAGAAGGGAATAGCCTAGAACTGAAATCATTAGACAGGTTAAGGGAGGAAGGTATAGCTCATAATTGGTATTATTACGCACAACTTCAAGCCAGATGGCAAAAAGATGTCAAGATGGGTTTTTCTTTAAAGGATGAAAAATTAATTATACAAATTAGAGATCAAAGAGTGATGCATATTAAAAGAATATATGATGCTTTAATTGAAATTGATTCTGGAACTGAATTAGTTAAAGATTGTATGATTAAGTGGGAAGGTAATTTTGGACACCCAATTATGATGGAAACTTGGAAAAGAATATGGGTGAAAAATGT
The DNA here is from genome assembly GCA_034064705.1 of Bothrops alternatus. Taxonomy (NCBI): domain Eukaryota; kingdom Metazoa; phylum Chordata; class Lepidosauria; order Squamata; family Viperidae; genus Bothrops; species Bothrops alternatus. The sequence goes on along the minus strand of JARGCV010000105.1, from coordinate 1,127,258 downwards.
TAAATTTACACAAGCTCAGCACTTAAGAGAAAATTTTTATAAAATGTTTTACAGATGGCACTTAGATCCAAAAAAATTATCGTTTATGTATCCAAATTTGCAACCCAAATGTTGGAGATGTGATTCTATGGACGCTACTTATTTTCACATTTGGTGGTCTTGTAAAAAAATTAAGGCTTTTTGGATAAAAATATGGTGGATTCTTCAAAATATTTTGAAAAAGCGTATTGAGTTTGTACCACAGTTGTTTTTGTTGGGTATTACAAAGGACTGTTCCACCATAGAGACTAAGTTGATTTTGAACTTGACTACAGCTGCAAGACTGTTGGTGGGACAATATTGGAAGTCATCTGAAATACCATCTATTGAAGAATGGACGTTAAAAGTTACCCATCTTGTTGAGATGGCTAAGATTTCGGCATACCTGAAGAACCACTCAAATGAAACATTTTTGATGGACTGGAAGAAATGGATTGATTATATGCAAAAGAAATATCAGTTGAGAGAATTAGATTTGATATATGGTTAAATAGTTTAACATAGTAGCTTAGCGTGGTTTCTTGCGTTTTTACCCTGTATTCATTCTGGGAAGCCTGGGGGGGAGGGGGGAGGGAGATAATATATATTAGTTTATGTTTCTCAACTGTAGTTGGGGGTTTAAGTAGCTTTCATTTTAAGTTTACTCTCTGGGACAGCTGCTGATTGGTCGTCTCCTCTGATAGACGGACAAGATCCTGTCCTGCGCAATTATGCAGGATTCTGCCAGCTGATGGAAAGAGAATTTGTTGACCCCCTTCGTAGACAAAATGCCACCCGGCGGATACGAGAGCTACGTCAAGGATCGCGCTGCGTAGCGGACTATATATCAGATTTTCGCTGCCTAGCTCAAGAAATTAATTGGAATGATGAGGCTCTCATGGAAATCTTTCAAGATGGCCTGAAACTTGACCTTCTAGTTTCTGGTATTTTAAATAGCACAACATCTGGGTGTTTTTTACATGTCCTATTTAATTGAAGGCTGAAAGAGGAAGTTTGATAAAACGTTGTAAACTGTTACATTTAAGAAGTTGTCTTAATGATTGTTTGTATGGTGCTGTTAAAGCAGGGCTTTTCAACCTTTTCACAGATTGTACCACTTTTAGGACATGACAATATTTGAGTACCACCAGTGCTTAGCAAGGTGTCAAAAAAAGTGGGAGGATTTTGGGTTTTACTGATTAGATTCATTTGTTGTTATAGAAATGACTAGTTTACAATATCACGGAAAAGTAAAAAATTGAGGTTCAATGTTAATGTAGTAACAGCCTTGTATTAATTTAATTTAATTTATTTTTAAATATTTATTGTTATTATATGTTTTTATTGGGTTGTAAACCGCCCCGAGTCCTAAGGGAGAGGGGCGGTATAGAAATTTAATAAAACTAAACTAAACTAAACTAAACTGTCTTCTCAGATCTTGAATGGATTGAAAACTACTGTAATACCTGCGACCCTGGATGCATTATACCAACATTGTTTGGCTATTGAGGCGCAAATGCAAGCCATGGATGCCCGCCTGGTCAAACAGATGGTTCCAGTCACTGGAAGTGCCAAGCCAGTTCCTGCACCACGCAGAGGATTCCAGACCCTACCTATCGCTCCACCTATCCCGGCACCCAGACGTATTTTCCAAACAGGGCCGGCTTACACTGAGAGGCGCCCTGCACCCATGACCAGAGATGAGCCCATGGATCTTGGTGCAGCCAGATCTCGTTTGACCGAGGCTGAGAAGGCAAGACGGAGAGCTGAGGGCTTGTGCCTGTACTGTGGAGAGATGGGTCACTTTGTCATGGCCTGCCCCCAGAAAAGACGTGGTACGGCAGGTCCTACTCCTGTTCCAGCTAGGCCTTCCACTCAGCAGTTTCAAGCCACCTTGCCGGGAAACGGCCAGAGCCCGGCCTAATGGAAACATTGGGTCGGGCAGGCGCCAAACCCAGTTCCAGTTCCGCAGACAACGACCCCGGTCCTCCGAGACATCTGATCCTAGCAACCAATATACTTCTGGGAAATCATGCCCAGGGCATTCCGGCCCACGCCTTGTTGGATTCTGGAGCCACCACCAATTTCATGAATGAAGCTTTCGCTCGTCAGCATGCCATACCTTTGTGCTCCGTGAAGCCGCCTATGTTGGTTGAGACAATCGATGGTCGTGAGTTGTTGTCTGGACCGATCAAGTTTATGACCCAGCCCATACGCCTGGTCATAGGACAACATGAAGAAGCCATCCAATTCTATGTTACCAAGGGACTTCATTTCCCCTTAGTTCTCGGCCTAGCCTGGTTGAGAACCCATGATCCTTGTGTGGTGTGGTCCCAGAACTTTGTTTCATTTCCCAGTTTGCAATGCGTAGACCACGTACGCCAAGTTTGTGCAGCCCAGCTACTATCCCACCCTGACATCACCTTGCCGGCCGATCTAGCGGACTTTGCAGATATATTCAATGAGAAAGAGGCAGACCAATTGCCTCCGCATAGACCATATGACTGTGCCATTGATTTGCTACCAAATGCCAAGCTTCCAAGGGGACGCCTTTACTCCATGTCAGAACCCGAGTTGGCCGCATTGAAAGACTTTGTGGACAAAAACCTGGCCAGGGGTTTCATTCGTCCCTCTTCCTCGCCTTTGTCAGCTCTTGTGTTATTCGTGAAGAAGAAAACCGGAGATTTACGCCTATGCTGTGACTATCGCAAGCTCAATGCCATCACGGTGCGCAACCGGTACCCTCTGCCTTTGATTCCTGATCTCATGGACCGTCTCCGATCAGCGACCATCTTCACCAAGATAGATTTAAGGGGTGCTTACAACCTGGTTCGCATTCGAGAGGGGGACGAGTGGAAGACCGCGTTTGGAACCAGGTATGGTCATTTTGAGTATACCGTTATGCCCTTTGGACTCACCAATGCTCCGGCCGTCTTTCAACATTTCATGAATGACATCTTCCGGGATTTATTAGATCAATTTGTGGTGGTTTACCTTGATGACATCCTGATTTATTCCCCGTCACGAGCAACTCATCTTCAGCATCTCCGGCGAGTTTTGCAACGCTTGAGAGAGCATCACCTTTACGCCAAGTTAGAGAAATGTCAATTCTATCAAACCACCATTGAGTTTCTGGGACATGTGATTTCTCCACAAGGCATCGCCATGGACCCTGGCAAGGTTGAGGCCTTGCAAACCTGGCAACCACCGTGTAAAGCAAAAGATGTCCAAAGACTTTTGGGATTTGCGAACTATTACAGGATATTTATTCCAAGATTTTCTACCTTGACTGCGCCCCTTACTCGACTGTTACAGAAAGGCATTAAGTTCCAGTGGGGCGATGCCGAGCAACAGGCGTTTCAGACCCTCAAAAAGGCTTTTGTTCAAGAACCCATTCTCAAGTATCCAGATCCTTGTCGTCCCTTTGTAGTGGAGGCTGACGCCTCAGATGTTGCGGTAGGGGCCGTGCTACTTCAAACACGCCAAGATGGCGGCCTCCTGTTCCCGTGTGCTTATTACTCCAGGAAACTAACTCCCTCCGAACGCCATTATACCATTTGGGAAAAGGAACTATTGGCCATTAAGACTGCTTTTGAGACCTGGAGACACCACCTGGAAGGAGCCCGCTACCAAGTTGAAGTTCGGACTGACCATAAAAACTTGGAATTTTTGCAATCTGCCAGGAAATTGAATCAACGTCAGATCCGTTGGTCTTTGTTCTTCGCTCGATTCAACTTCAAAGTCACCTACATTCCGAAAGGGTACAACAAAAGAGCAGATGCCCTGTCCCGTAAACCTGAGTATCTACAGATCAAGGATCCCTTACCGCTTCGAACCATTCTGCCTCTCGAATCGATCGCAGCCGTGCACAATCCAGTAGATCTACGACGACAGATTCGGGAAGCGCAACAACTAGATGACTTTGCGATACGGAAGAGACAAGAGGTGGGTCCCGACTCACCTTGGACCTTGTCCGAGGGACTATTACGCTTCCGCAACCTGTTATATGTTCCAGCAGGCCCACTCCGGGGTCTCATCCTGACTCAATGCCATGATAACCCTGCGGCAGGTCATTTTGGTTTCTTTAAGACTCTTCACTTAGTGTCTCGGACTTTTTGGTGGCCCAGGCTTCGCCATGATGTGCAATCCTATGTGAATTCCTGTGTATGGTGCCGTCAGGCAAAACATGCCACAGGAGCCCCTCCGGGATTATTACAGCCTTTACCCACGCCGGAAAGACCCTGGGGAGCTATTTCCATGGACTTCTTGACTTGTCTACCTGTTTCTGCCGGCTACACCGTTGTCTTTGTAGTGGTGGACATGCTGACCAAAATGGCACATTTCATTCCTTGCCGAAGAATACCGACAGCCAAGGTCACTGCTCAGCTGTTCATTCAACATATCTTCCGGCTACACGGTTTGCCTGACAAAATAGTGTCCGACCGAGGAACCCAGTTCACCTCGGAGTTCTGGAGAGAACTCATGTCTGCGCTTCAAGTCCAAGTTAATCTAGCCTCCACGCATCACCCAGAGACTGATGGGGGTACAGAGAAAGTGATTGGCATTCTGGAACAGTATTTGCGTTGTTTCATCAACGACCAACAGAACGATTGGTCCAAATATCTCTCCGTGGCTGAATTCGCTTTCAACAACTCTCAGCACACTTCCACTCAGACCACTCCGTTTTTTGCCAACTACGGCTATCATCCCAGGTTTTTCCCGCTCACGCTCCTCGATTCTCCAGTTCCAGTTGCAGAAGACTACTTAACCGAACTCCAGTCTGTCCAAGAGATGGTTAAGCACCATTTGACTAAGGCCAAGGACGACTACAAGAGGGTTGCAGACCGCTCTCGTCGCGACACGCCGCCGTTAGCTGTTGATGATCGGGTTTGGCTCTCCACCAAGTACTTGTTTCCAGGGAGAATTCACCGCAAGCTTGATCAACGTTTCCTGGGTCCTTTTCCTGTGGAGACGGTCATCAATCCGGTGACCTATCGTTTGACTTTACCTAGGTCTCTTCGTGTACATCCCGTGTTTCATCGCTCCTTGCTTGTTCCTGTTAACCCTGATTCTCCGCTTCGACCTCCTGATCCGGGCCCGACAGCTCGCCGTGCTCACGTTCCCGTTTCCCGGTTGGATGTGTCCGGCATCCGAGATTCCCGATGGCTCAACGACTGCTTCCAATATTTGGTTGATTGGACCGGGGGTGGGCCAGCCGCTGGCTGTTGGGTCGATGCTCGTGATATTGAGGCTCCTCGGTTAATTTGGGATTTTCATTCTGCGTTTCCCTACAAACCACATCCCCTGCGACGGCCCCGGGGGGAGGGGCCTGCGGGGGGGGGATAGTGTTGTGAGTGTCCCTGAACCAGCTTGGGAAGTATCAGAGGATGAGGATCAGCAGCCAGGTCCCTCTGGGTGTTTGTCCCTCCCGGCAGCCGAGGATCAGCAGCCAGGCCCCTCTGGGTGTTTTCCCCTCCCGGCAGCCGAGGATCAGCAGCCAGGCCCCTCTGGGTGGTTTCCCCTCCCGGCAGCTGAGATAGACAATGAAGAGCTTTGTATGCATTCTGAATCAGATTCTCAAAATGATGAGTCAGATTTAGAACAAGAAGATAAATGGATTAATCCGAGGTTCCGAAGGTTTGATAAGCGAAGGTGTCAGTTAACTGGAAAAAGGAAGTAATTGGGGAAGTGACGTATCGGACACTATATTAGAAGGGGAAAGAAAGACTACGCTTTTGTCACGAGCAACGTTAATCAAGGAGTGGGCTGAAAACTTTGGCAGTGTTTTGGAACTCAGTTTTCTGGTGTTTTGAAAACCTATCGAAGAATAATGAGATCTTGGACAATGTGATGAAGAAAGAGTAAGTTAATTGGGATGTAGGAGGAGGAGAGCCTGTTTATCTAAATGTAAATAGATCTGATTTGGCCGTTCAGGCCAACATAATGCCAGCAGCTTGCTTTGAAATGAATCCTTTTGAAATGTATTAAATAAACCTCTTAAATACATATTTACGTGGATTTTAATGAGCTGCGAGAGGCCAGACATAACATATACTGGACAGTTACAAGGAGGGAATTGTCTACTGTTATCATTTGTGGATGATCTTTGCTTCATCGCAAAGGATGCATCACAAGTCAAGGAATTTGCTGATAAATTAGGAAAGAAATTCGAATTAAAGAATTTGGGAGAAATAAAAAATTATCTCGGTGTAGAGATACAGAAAAATGAAAAAGGTGGTTATATTCTCAGTCAAAGGAGAAAAATTGAGCAGTTATTGGAAAAATATAATATGAAAGATTGCAATACTGCTCCCACACCCATGAGTACGGATTTTTATAATAGTTTAAGTGCGGACAAAGGTGAAACCTGTGATCAAGAGATATATCACTCAGCAATAGAGAGTTTGTTATATCTATCACAGTGGTCCAGACCAGACATAGCTTGCGCAGTAAGCATTTTGAGTCGTTTTACTGCTGCACCTACAAAGTTACATTGGATGGGTGTAAAAAGAGTTCTCAGATATTTAAAGGGAACCATAAATTTGGGTCTTCAAATACAGATTACTGAGGAATTGAAATTAAAGTGTTATGTCGATAGTGACACAAACACAAGGAAATCAAATTCTGGGATTATAATATTGTTTGGAGGGACTCTGATTGGATGGAAGTCCAGAAAACAAACAACTGTTGCTATTTCAACAGCGGAAGCAGAGTTTATTGCTTTATCTGAATTGTGTTCTGAAGTAACATGGTATGTACAGTTGTTGCAAGATTTAAATATTAATGTAAAAGAATCTGTAAAGGTATTTGAAGACAATGCTGCCTGTATAAAAATGGCAACTGGTGACAGGGTGAAGAACAGAAGTAAACATGTAGACATTAAGCATTGTAATGTCAGGGAAGCTGTAAAAGGAAAATTGATTCGTTTACATCATTGTTCTTCTGAGGATAATTTGGCAGACATGATGACTAAACCATTGGGTGGTGTTCACTATGGAGAATGTATTAAGTCAATAGGTCTGATGTCTCTTCCTGTCATGAAGGGAGGAGTGTTGGAATATTCATGAGCAGGAAGAGTCATGTGGTAACTCAGTCAGCCAATGTGAAGAAAGTGCTACTGAGTCTGTGCAAAAAGGTATTGAGTTAGGAACTGAATTTTCAGTCTCAGGTTTGTCTCTGTATCTCTCTGTAAGAAGTCTTCATTAAGCTATGTTGCTGTAAAGAAGAATGTATGGTATTGTAAATATTTTGATATGAATATAAAGAAATTTATTTGAATCAGCTAAATGCAGTCAACTGTGAGAGCTTCTGATTTATTTTTTCATCAACAGAGAAATTAAAATTCTCTAACAAATACCAAGGTATTTGCAAATAAGAATGGTGCTCTATGGTCCTTAATGCATGGGTAACAAATGGGAGAAAGCCAAACTTGGGAAAACAAGGCCTGATAAGTCTCACAGAAACTTAATGGGATGAGAATCATGAATGGAACAAAATACAGGTAGTCCTCAACTTACAACAGTTGACTTAGTGACTGTTTGAAGTTACAACAGCACTGAAAAAAGTGACTTATGACTGTTTTTCACACTTTGTCAACGCTGCTAACATCAGATGTTCTTGCTTTGACAACATATGGAGATGCAGCCATTTTCCTTCTTATGTTTTACGCTTAGAATTAGTGTTAGAATTAGATGATACTGGGGGGGAGGAGGAGGAATGTGCACGGGAGTTTAGTTAGACATAACAATACTGTAACTAGGGTGAGAATCAAGGTTTTTTTTAAATAAGAGATGATAAGAAATGGCGGGTTGAAGAACTGGAGGGAAAGCCGGCATTTCGAACTAATTGGAGAATGTGATTTATGACTGTTAATTAGAGGAGGGAATTGTGCTTTGATACTATGTGCTCAGTGTAGGGGAATTCAGATTTTGGCTTTGCCTATGTACGTGCCGATGCTATGCTACTCGAATAAAGATTCTTTAAGGTAAACAATGCCTCGAAGTTCTTGGAAGAGTTTCATCTGTCGGAACCATGACACACTTATGACCATTGCATCATCCCCATGGTCACATGATCAAAATTTGGATGCTTGGCAACTGGTTCATATTTATGACAGTTGCAGTGTCCTGGGGTCATGTAATCACCTTTTGCAACCTTTTGACAAGCAAAGTCAATGGGGAAGCCAGATTCACTTAACCATGTCACTAACTTAACAACTGAGGTAATTCACTTAACAACTGTGGCAAACTAGAGTCTTGGACTTCAAACTACAGTCTTGGACTTTAAGAGAGCTAATTTCAATAAACTTAGAGAGGGCTTGGGAAGGATTCCATCAATGAGAATCCTCAAGGGGAAAACAACTCAAGAAGCTTGGAAAATTTTGAAAAGTGAGATAATAAAAGCCCAGTCTAGCACAATACCAACAAAGAAGAAAAATAACAGCTCTCAAAAGAAACCAGCATGGCTGCATAAAGAACTTTCTGATAAATTGAAAGATAAATAGGACAAGTATAAAAAGTGGAAAGAGGGGCACATAACTAAGGCAGAATATCAGCAAATAGCCCAAGCCTGCAAAGATGAAGTGAGGAAAGCTAAGGCTCATAATGAACAAAGGCTTGCAACCAACGTCAAAAATAACAAGAAAAGCTTCTTTCAACATGTAAAAAACAAGAAAAAAGTGAAGGAAATGATTGGACCATTAGTGGGTGAAAGTGGCAAGAAGGTGACAAGCAATAGGGAGAAAGCAGAACTATTTAACTCATCTTTTGCATCTGTCTTTACACAAAGGGAAAAAACAGACCAACCTATCAAAAATAGTGCCATAAAAAACAGAATAGAAACACAAGTTAAGATAGGCAAGAAAATGATAAGTGAGCACCTGTCCAGCCTAGACGAGTTCAAATCACCAGGACCAGATGGATTACACCCCAAGGTTCTCAAGGAACTGGCAGATGTGATCTCAGAACCACTGAACTATATTTTTCAAAGATCTTGGAGCACTGGGGAACTACCAGAGGACTGGAAAAGAGCTGATGTAGTTCCCATCTTCAAAAAAGGGAAAAAAATGGATTCAGGAAATTACAGACCTATCAGCCTGACCTCAATACCTGGGAAGATTCTGGAAAAAATAATCAAACAATGAATCAGCGAACACCTACAGGCAAACAAAATCACTACTAAAAGCCAACATGGGTTTGTCAAAAACAGATCATGCCAGACAAACCTTATTGCATTCTTTGACCAAGTGACAAAATTAGTGGATCAGAGGAATGCTGTGGATATTATTTACTTGGACTTCAGTAAGGCATTTGATAAAGCAGATCACAACCTAGTACTTGATAAGATAGAAAAATGTGGGTTAGACAGCATCACCACCAGATGGATTCGTAGCTGGCTGACTGGCCGTACTCAGCGTGTGGTCCTCAATGGAACCACATCTAGGAAAACAGCCTAGTTTTAAATACCGGAAAAACCAAAGAGATCATTGTTGATTTCAGAAAAGGCAGGCACAGCCACACATTTCTGTGCATTAATGATTCACCTGTGGAGATGGTTACCAGCATCAAATTCCTGGGTGTGCAGCTAACAAGTAGGCTGGCTTGGTCGATCAACAGTGAGAAACTGGTAAAGCGGGCACAGCAGCGCCTGCATTTTCTGCATCGCATGAGAAAAGCACATCTTCCTTCCCCTGTCCTGACCACTTTCTACAGGGGGACAATCGAGAGCATCCTGTCATACAGCATCACAGTCTGGTTTGGAAGCATCACAGGAAGGCGGTGCAGAGAGTGGTGAAAATGGCCAAAAAGATCATTGGCAGTCCCCTCCCTCCCATCCAGGACATAGCACAGAAGCGCTGCTTGAGCAGTGTCGGTAAGATTATCTGGGACACTACACATCCTCTTCATGACTTGTTTTCCTTGTTACCTTCTGGAAGGAGGCTTCGTAGTATCCGCAGCAGAACATCCAGATTCAGCCATAGTTTCATTCCATACAGCATTAACCTTGTGAACTCTCAAGCCTCCTCCTTCCATTATATATTCAATATGGACAGTATTTAATATTTATTTGTTATGTATATGTAGGGGGTTGGGTCTATACATATGTTGTATATAGTATGTTTTAGGTGTGTATCATGTATGTGTTTCACTTTGAGAGCGGGCAACTAAATTTCATTTTTGATGTGTGCCATTGTGCCTGTGATGTGTGCCATGACAATAAAGGTTATCTCATCATATTATATCATATCATCATATCATATCATCATCATATATCATATATCATATATCGTATATCGTATATCGTATATCGTATATCGTATATCGTATATCGTATATCGTATATCGTATATCGTATATCGTATATCGTATATCGTATATCATATATCATATATCATATATCATATATCAATCATATATCATATATCATATCATCACCTCACCTCACCTTACCTTACCTTACCTTACCTCATCTCCTCACCTCACCTCACCTCACCTCACCTCATCTCATCTTATCTTGTGTCATCTCATCTCATCTTATATCTTATATCTTATATCTTATATCTTATATCTTATATCTTATATCTTATATCTTATATCTTATATCTTATATCTTATATCTTATATCTTATATCTTATATCTTATATCTTATATCTTATATCTTATATCTTATATCTTATATCTTATATCTTATATCTTATATCTTATATCTTATATCTTATCTTATATCTTCATGGAGGGAAGTGTGTAATGGGGTGCCCCAGGGCTCTTTTCTGGGCCCAGTGCTCTTTAACATCTTCATCAATGATTTGGACGAAGGGATAGATGGGGAACTCATCAAATTTGCAGACAACACCAAGCTGGCAGGAAGAACCAACACTCCAGAAGACAGGCTTAAGATACAGGAGGATCTGGACAGACTTGAACACTGGGCACTATCTAACAAAATGAAATCCAATGGCAAAAAATGTAAGGTTCTACATTTAGGCAAGAAAAGCCAAATGTACAGGTATTGTCAGAACCCATATCTATCATATTGCATACTTCCCTGCCTCTCTTTCTCTCATCTCCTGATTCCATTCTCTTCTCTCCCTGGGTTCTGCCATACTCCTAGAGGGGAGGGGGGATGGAGCATGGGTTTATTGCCTTAGCTTCCTCTATTGATACAATGTAGCGTTTTGGTTCCCTGCCTCCTTTCCCTATTTCTACAGTGTAACATTTCACCTTAGCTTCCTTTATTGCCGCAATGTAACACCTTGCGCTCCTGCACTGTATCTCTCTCTGAACTTTCTTCTCCCTAACCTGTCACCTAGGAAAAGGGGTGGGGGAAAGAAATACAACCTCCGGAGCCTGGCTTATTTCTCCACTCTCAAAAGAAGGTGTGAAGAGCCATTTGAACATCGCACCATGACCAGAGCCGGACCGATGTTATCTCCCCTTTCCCACGATGGCCTTAACACCTGGGGATTGGCCAGTTTGAACCGTCCGGATGAACTATGGGGTGGGGTTTGCTTGGGGATACTTTAACCCATCGATCTGTACAGGAGTCCCTCAGATCCTGTCTAATATACCTGCCATCAGCTTCTCCTAATAAAAGTTCCTTTTGGAAGAGCTTGCTTCCATGAGTTCTGCTTTCTTGGGATGAGGTGTTGAGGTGGGTCCTGACATTAGACAGGATCTGCAATAGTAGTCAACCCAGAAGGACGGACCTTGCCGGGGGACTCTGCAACATCTACCATGTCAGACAAAGGTGCAGAGAAGGAGGAAGCCACCGCAAAAGGGAAGCCCTCCCTTCGGTTGGAACCCTGCCAGCTGTCCAACTCCGAGACGTCCTATACCTCGTAGGAAGAGGTGGTGGAGACGCCCAGCCATAACCCTTGCTGGTCCATGGGCGTAGGCAAGAAGGATGAGTGGGAGAAAAATTCGAGAAAGGTGACACTGAGGCAGGGCAACCACCAACCGGGATGGAAACAAGAGATGGAGAGATCACTACACCTCAGTGAGGGTGAGGACGATCACAGGGAGCAGTCGAACTGGATCCTGGAGAAGGCAATCGACCTAATGAAATCAACCCTCGTCTCCCTCAAGGATGAAAAGCTCGAGCCCCACAGCTGCACCATTACCGTGAACTGCAGCACAAGAGACACCGACAGGGAGTCCAACGCTGAAGCCCCAGGAACGTCAGGCAGGGCAGCTGAGACCGCAGCCATCACGGGGCCAGCCCACACTCCCCACTGCACAGCAGCTGCTGATCGAGATGGATGACACCACAGAAGATGTGGGCATCGATCCATCCAGAAATTCCTGCCGCTGGATGTGAAGTTTCGGGGAGAGCCGCGGTGCCTGGGGTTCTTCTTAACCCAAGTCCTCAACTACATGGAAGAATACGGCCGAGACATCCCAACCAACAAGGCTTGGATCTGCATTGTACAGGCAGCCCTGGACAGTGTGGCAGCTGACTGGGTGGTGGACCTACGTGACTCTGACGCCCCCGAGCTCCAGAACATCAACCAATTCATGTTCTCCCTTAGACGGCGATTTGAGGACCCATTGGCAGACCAGAAGGCCCGTGAGAAGATTAAGACGGTGAAGCAAGGCAGGCACCCAGGGGCCGAGTACACCCAGGAGTTCCGAGCCATTGCCAGTAAGCTGAATTGGCCGGAAGACATCCTGCTTTGCCACTTCAAGGATGGGCTGAATTATGATCTCTATGATGCCTGCCTTCCCCGGGGAGACCCACGCCGATTGCACAATTGGTACATCCTGGCAGAGGAAGCCGAAATTGATCTACTCAAGAGACATCGCCGGGGAAAGCCATGGAACCGATCACCCCCTGAGCCACCATGCAAGCCCACGAAGTCTCAACCCACAGCTAAGAAAACTGCCGGCTGTTTCAAGTGCGGGAAGGAGGGACATCGCGCCACAGAATGCTGCTCGAGGAACCCCCAGCAGAAGGCCGAATGGACACCAGCCAGGAGATCGGGAAGGTCGTCTGCCAAGCCGCGAGAGCCAGCCATGAGGGGCACCAAGGCTGTCGAGTTCCCCCCCTCTGCCCAACATGGAAAAGGGACCCTGGCCTACACCGCAGGAGCATCCGACTCACCAGATGACCACTCCGAAGATGAACCCCTGGTAAGTGGATCCATCACGCCCCTCATATGGACAGTGACTATCCTAGCCCCCTCCATGCCTGAAGCTGTGAAGGTTAAAGCCCTATGTTGTGATTCCGTGCCAGCCTGTGATCCCGGCAGCTGAGTCCAGGGAATCAGAGCAGGAGGAAGAGAGGCCTGGGGAGCCATCAGAGTCAGAGGAGGGCTCTGATGAGTTACAAGACTTACGAAGTGAGGAAGAACCTGGCCCCTCCACTCGTGATCAAGCTGAAAGCCAGCTGTGCTGGAAGGATGAGTCAGACTCAGAGTAAGCACACCTGGAAGAACTCAGAGATGCTCATAACAGTAGGCAGGCCACATGAGTAAATCAGAGGGAGGAGGAGGAAGCAGTGAAAAGCCATGCCTTGGGGGCTGCATAACAAAAAGGGAATGTGTGGGCAGGGCTGGTTGCTGAAGGCAGCCGTTTGCAAAGAACTTCAGTGTCAAGGGATCTTGGTCTGTTTGTGCTACCGGTGAATTATTTCTTGTTTAACTCCTGCTCTGTTTTGCTTTTGAACTAACTATCCATTGGAAAAGTATTCTGTTGTTTTTGTTTTGAGGGAAATTATCTGAATTGTAAATTAAATAAAAAGGGTTGGTTTTCCCAGCCTACTGTTAAAGAGGGGTTTGTTCTTGTGACGCAACAAGGATGGACGTAGGCTGGGACAGAACACCCTACTAGACTCTGGCTGCATGCGTTGCCTTATTAGCCCAATGCTGGTGGGAACCCTGAGCATTCCGGTGAGGAGGCTGAAGAAACCGATATCCTTCGGTCAATTAGATGGGTCCATAGCAGGGGGAATGCCAGCTACCCTAGCCACATTACCGATCCACCTCACTCTGGGGGACCACGAGGAGACTATAACCTTCATGGTGACCCCAGGCATGGAGTGCCCAATAATACTGGGGTTGGCATGGCTAAAGAAATGGAACCCCAGGGTGGACTGGAGGACAGCGGAACTCAGGATCCAAAAAGGGGACCGAACGGGATCGCCACCCCAGGGAGCCCCCAAGAGCTTCCCTCCGGAAAGAGCAGCAGTGGGGGAGGAAACTGCATTGCCTGAAATACCCGAGGAGTACAAGGACCTCGCTGAAGTCTTCAGCGAGGAACGGGCAGACGAGCTACCCCCCCCACCGACCCACAGACTGTGCGATAGAAATCAAGCCAGGAGCGATGCTCCCAAAGCCTAGACTGTACTCCATGAGCCCCGAGGAGCTACAAGAAATGAAAAAAATTGTAGATAAAAATTTAGAGAGTGGCTTCATTGATCCAGCTTCCCCAAAGAAGGTAGCAGCCCCCGTCCTTTTCAGGGACGCGCCTTGAACGCCATAAGCGAAAGCAACCTGTACCCTCTCCCCCTCATGAAAGACATGCTGTCCCACCTATCGAAGGGAAAAATCTTCACAAAGCTAGACATAATGGAAGCCTATTATCGCATTAGAATTAAGGAAGGGGACGAGTGGAAAACCATGTTCAACTGCCCTATGGGATGCTACCAATTTAAGGTCTTGCCATTTGGGCTGCAGGGAGCCCCCGTCATTTTCATGCAGCAGACCAATGAGGTACTGAGGGAGCACCTATACAAAGGGGTCCTTGTCTACCTGGACGACATCCTTATATTTACAGAGACTAAAGAGGAGCACATAAAATTAGTCAGAGCAGTCTTGAAAAAATTGAGAGCAGCCAACCTCTATGCAAAATTGTCCAAATGCGAGTTTCACAGAGAATTGACTATTTGGACTACCGCATATCAACCGAAGGCATAGAGATGGACCCCGAGAAGGTCTGGGTGGTGTTAGAATGGGCGCCACCCCGCACGAGGAAGCAACTACAAAACTTCCTGGGGTTCGCTAACTTCTACCATCAATTCATCCCTTCTTTGGCCCAGATAGTCCTGCCTATCACGAACTTATTAAAAATGAAAGGGGGCGGCCTGGTAAAACCTAGTCAGCCACTAACCTGGACAATGGAATGTCAAGCCGCATTCAAAAGACTAAAAAGGCTTTTTTCGGCCGAGCCGGTCCTAAAGCACCCTGACCCAGATAAGCCATTCGTAATACAAGCCAATGCAAGTGACGTAGCAGTAGGGACAGTATTGCTGCAGGAAAATGACAAGGGGCAGCTGCAACCCTGTGCCTACAGGTCCCGAAAACTCTGACACGGAGCAACGTTGGGAGGTGTGGGAAAAAGAAGTGTATGCTGTGAGGTGGGCACTCCTCACCGGGCGGCACTTCCTGGAAGGGAACAAAATCCCATTCCAGAGTCTGGACAGACCATAAGAACTTGGAAGCTCTGAAAATGCCCAGGAAACTCAGCCCTAAACAAGTCCAATGGTCACAACACTTCCACCGGTTTACATTCAAAATCAAACACTTGCCAGGGAGGAGGAATTTCCTGGCAGATGCCCTATCCCGCATGCCCCAGTACAATAGCTCCCAGCCAACCATCACCAAGCCGCTCATGCTGGAAGCACAATTGGCAGTGCAAGTAACCACAAGAGCTCAGGCAAAACTAAAGCAGCCGACAGACAACCAAGCAGGGATAGAATTCAGGAAGGCTCTAGAAACCGATGAATGGTTCCAGAGCCACAAAAACTTATGCACTATCACTGACAGCTTGCCATGGGTGGGAGAGAAGTTGTATATCCCAAAAGCCCAGAGGATCACGTTTATGCCACTCTGCCATGACACGAAACCGGCGGGTCACTTTGGTTTCGTGAAAACGCTGCATCTAGTGAAGAGACAGTTCTGGTGGCCATCTATGAAAAAGGACATTGAGAGCTACATGGCCAGCTGTCCAACCTGTGCAGCTGCTAAAAGACTGCAAGGGAAAGCCCCTGGACTGCTACAGCCAGTGGCAAACCCCTCAGCCCCCTGGAGGAAAATCTCCATGGATTTCGTAGTAGAACTACCAGAAAGTAATGGAAACACAGCGATCTGGGTGGTCACAGACCTATTCTCAAAACAAGTACACTTCATTCTATGCCCAAAGATCCCCACCGCTAAAGCCTTAGCAAAATTGTTCGTCCAGCACATATATAGATTGCATGGAGTACCCCAGCGCATAATATCAGACAGGGGTGCAGTTCACATTGGACTTCTGGAAAGAGTTCTTATCCATTCTGGGGACCACCCAGGGGCTGTCATCTAGTCATCATCCTCAGACAAATGGCAGGACGGAACGTTCGAACTCAGTACTTGAACAATATTTAAGATGCTTTATTAATTTCCAACAGGCGAACTGGACCGACCTGCTCCCTTTCGCAGAAGTGGCATACAACAACGCAGTCCATTCCAGCACAGGCTACACCCCATTCCAAGTAGCTACGGGCCAAAGCTTCAACCCCATGCCAGAACTGAGCGCTACCGAGCCGGTCTTTCCCTCTCTGAAGGAGTGGATCGCACAATTAAAAAACACCTGGCCAGTAGCTAGAAAAGCACTAGACCACGGGTCGGCAACCCGTGGCTCCAGATCCGCATGCGGCTCTTTCAGCCATCCCCTGCGGCTCCCTGTCCTCAGCCACCATGTGCAGTCTGAAAAAAAAGTGGGACTAAAAAAGTTCAACCAATCAATTCAAACTTCTCATGAAGTTTGAATTGATTGGTTGAACTTCTTTGGTTTGTGGGACTGCCCACAAACCTCTTTCCTTCTTTGGACTGCACGTGGTGGCCGGGAGGATTGCTGGAAAGGTGTCCCTGGTAAGAAGCTGCAGGTGGCCGGTCTCAGGGTGCCTCTTCCCTGCCCGGCGGGTCTCCCCTCGCCCTGCTCCGCCACTGCCTCTGTTAGTTGGGGGGGTTGCTGGGTGAAGGAATCAGTGCTCAGTCATTGTCGGGTGCAAATATGGTTGACTGCCTTCGCACTGTTTATTCTTTTATACAGTTTTCCACATAGCATAAAGTAAGATGGCATCAGCATAGTAACAGCATTTCTATTGGTGAAACCCCTTGCCAATCCTTAAGAATATACCAGCTAGGAGGCCCCCGACAGGGAGCAGTCTTCTGCCACATCCTGTCGATGTAACCTGGCTGATATCATGTGAACCAGGTGATATCATGTACCAGCCTGAGGTATTTCCCTACATTGCCATGGTGATGTGAATGGATGAGATCATGTAGAGAGAAGTGGCACGTAGGCTTTGGAAGGGCAGTTTGCTGCTCACGACCTCTACCTGACCCCCATCTCTACATCTCACTCTTTTTTGTTTTGTTAGACAGAATGTCGTCGTAAGAGGGGTTAGTAAAAAGATCATAATCAGGAGAGGAGCATCCTTGCAGTTGTTTATACAGGGCAAAAACGTGACCCTGAGACAATGTGGGAGAGGATTTGGGGTTAAAAGCTTTGATACATTATATTGCAAAAGGAAGGAATACATTGCACAAAACAGCATCCACCAATCAAAATAGCACAAGTTATGACCGAATAACGTAGGATATTTCCCAGTAATCCTGTGGCAACCAAGCCCAAAGGCTTTCCCACCAAGATCCTAAAGTATCCATTTTCAAATCAGAGGCCAAAGTGTGTAAAATATCGACTTGGTGCTGGATGGTTCGTGAATTATCAGAAATATTGAAACAACACATTCCCTCAAAACTTTCACAACCCAAATGCTGGCGCAGAAGCAAATAATCGATGGCAGCGCAATTTTGCAAAATAGCCTTTCTCAAATCTTGCAGCTCATGGTTGATTGCTGAGATAGCTGAAGAAGTAGCATTAATTGGTTTTGCTAAATTACATGCAATAGCATTAATGCTGAGGTGAGCACAAACAGCAAGTCCTGGTACACCCACTGGAGAGACAGCCAGTGCTACATATTCTGCTTTATTAAGTAAGGCTGTCTCAGAGTCACAAGTGTTATCTAGCGTGACCCCACATGGTTCGAGTGAACTTGTTGTTTGGAAAGCAAAACAGGAATTAGCCGGCTGAGGCAACACTGCGCTTCACTAATATTAGCAGGAATATAATTAAAAGTTTCTTGACCACATGTAAAAAACCATCCTTGCAGTAGCCAAACGTGTCCAAAATGAAAGGAAGTCTCTTCAAAAGCTGTGCAGTTTAAAACAGGTGAGCTAATGCGATGACAGTGAGGTTTTTTAATTGAAGTACAATTAACTATTTTTGCACATGTTATATTTGCAGGGATTGCTTCCACCAGGGTGTGCAAAGCAATAGTGTCAGGGGGTAGATAATAAGAAGTAACCCCCCCAGCTAGATATAGCCTTATAGTTAAAGTTCCCATTGAATAAAATTGTGCTATAGCCAGTGAAGTTTTGAATTACTGCAGAAGGGGTGCAAACAGGGACTAAACATGTAGAAAGCAAATTTTCCATGTCATATGCTTCAGATAAGCAAAAGACATAATTTTGTGTGATGTTAGCCAGCTGCACCCATAGATTTTGCTTCATTCGTTGCTCGAATGATTGTTTGGGTGGGATGACAGCTGCTGTTGCCAAAGGGCAGATGTTAACGATCAGACATAAACAAATGATGGCTAAGGAATTTGCAGTTAAAACCGCAAAAATGGCAGCGCACAGGTTCTCGGGGGTTTGCTCTACTTGCTGCTGCTGCAGCACTGCCTGCACTTTGGCGGTCAAGTTCTTTACATCTCCCCATATCACTGGCCGACTGGTATGTCGGGATCGGATTGGTCGCTGTGCCATCTGTAGAGTCATCTTTGCCATTTCTGGGGCTGGATCCAGGGACTGGTGCCACAACATCCTTGGCTGGGCGAATGCGCTGGAATTCACAAAGGTCCTGTAGGAGCAAGCACAGCAGCATAGCCTCGTCCCCAAGTGATCAGAGGGACCGGTCCCAACCATGCTTTGTCAGGTAAAGCCCGATAATATACCAGAGGGGGAGGCAAGCTTGTTTTCTGTTGAAAGTGTCTCTGATAAGCAGTCGAATTTTGAATGGAAACATTCAATTGGTTTAATGTAAATAATACTTTTTGAACCTGTTGTGTTATCCATGACAAATTGGGCACCCGAGAACCCTCTTTTTTAATTTGTTTGTGAAAGCAGTCCTTAAAGGACCGACTAGCACGTTCCACGATGGCCTGACCCTTGGAATTATAGGGAAGACCATGGGTAAGAACAATATTCCATGTTGTACTAAATTGCAAAAAGGCCCCTGAAGAGTAGGCTGGCCCATTATCAGTTTTTAAGGAAGAGGGCTTACCCAAGGCTGTAATGGCCGAAAAAAGATGAGAAATAACATGTGCAGCTGTTTCCCCCTCGTTGAGGTGTGGCCCAAATTGCTCCTGAATAGGTATCAATAGATAAATGAATATATTTCCAGGGAGCTAAAGAGGGAACATGGGTAACATCCATTTGCCATAGTTGATTAGAGGCAAAACCACGGGGATTAACTCCCGTGTCCCCTGAAGGAGATGTCCCAGAACATTGGGGACAGGATGAAATAATTTGCTTGACTTGGTCAATTGGAATATGGCAAGCTTGTGCCAGCCCCCTAGCATTTTGATGAAAGAAAGAATGACTGAAAAAGGGGTCTGAGAATAGCGTGGGGAAAACATGAACTGCGGCATCTGCCTGACTGTTGCCTTCAGAAAGAGGCCCAGGAAGGGAAGAGTGACTGCGTATATGAGAAATAAAATATAAATGCCTCCGATCCTGTAACAGCTGCTGCAAAGTTAAAAACAAAGCCATGAGATTGGGGTTGATCCTGGGCGTGATGTAAGCACCTGGAAGATTAAAAATAAGTTGGCACACATAATGAGAGTCAGAGATTAAGTTAAAAGGCTGTTGAGAAAAGGTGTGAAAAGCCAAGATAGCAGCAGCTAATTCTGAGCGTTGTGGTGAGGATTGTATTGCAGTGTAGGACACTTTCCAGGTATCATCATGAGGATCCTTGTAAGCAATTGCTCCTCTCGTTCACCCTTCATCAGAAAAGACAGTAGGAGCTTGTAGCAAGGGAGAAGGAGAAAGCAGTGGGCGGACAGGAAAGGAAGAAGTCATTAAACAAGCAAGTTGAGGATCTTTAGGCAGATGATATGAAATAGAGCCTATATAGTCAGTTAAAGAGCACTGAAGAGATAAGTTATTCTGAAAATAAAATTGAAAACCAGATTTTGGGATAGGAAGAACAATATTAATTAAACCAGTCCCATTTCGACGACAAGCTTGAGTGCGTCCTAAGGTTATTATTTCAGCAATTGCCCAGATAAAAGGTAGAATATTTTGGGATGGGGAATGGGGTAAGTACAGCCATTCAATACAATATACTTTTTGTACTTCTTTTTTTTAATTATAATTTTTATTAGTTTTTTTACACAAACATAAATCATTCAATAATTGGTAAACAGTGTGGTGTCTGGGTTACATTTGTAAAAACAGTCCTTAACAATTAATTTCTATAGTCTGTATTTCATATATTAATTTTGTTTACTTTCCTCTTTCCCTAAAAACATCCTTTTTTGCAAACATTGCGTTAATACAATTCTTATTGTTTTATTAACTGACAATTTAGTATATATTTTTTCCAATATTCCTAAAAAATAATCATCATATTAATACTTTTCTTTTCTTTCCATTCATTTGGATTGCCTTATCATCAATCCTGTTACAGTCCTTATTTTAGTTTATTTCTCCCACCAAATTCTGTGTATTTTTACTGGTAACAATTAGTTACATTTACGTTGACAGACTTGATTCTATTTTTTCCATATAAGCCATCTCACATTTTTGTGTTTCTTAAGTATTAAATATAAAAGTAAAAAGAGAGGGGAAGAGAAAAAGAATAAGAGAAAAAAATTAAAAAAATACAAAAGAAAAGAAGAAAGCAGTTGTAACAGAAAAGAGAAAATAACATAGTACTTAAAATATATATCTCTCCTAGCTTAGTAGTATTTATTTTCTCGAATTTCTAATTCTTTTTAGTCATAGTTAAAAATATATTTAATCTTTAAACATTCTGTTCAATAAATCTAGTCATCTAATCCCTTAATTCTATTTCAAAACATTTATATGTATTATATATATTTTTCTTGAGTTCAGTCACTTTTAAATATCTAAAATATTTCATCCTTCTTAAAGTGTTCCAATATTCCTAAACAATCATCATCATATTAATACATTTCTTTTCTTAAAAAAAAAAGAAAATGAAAAAGAAGAGAGGAAAGCAATAATAACAAAACATAAGAAATAATATAGTACCAAGAATATATATCCCTCCTAGATTAATTGTATTTATTTTCTTGAATTTCTTATTCTTTTTAATCATAGTTAAGAATATAGTTAATCTTTAGACATTCCATTCAAATAAATCTAGTCATCTAGTCCCCCAACTCTAATTCACTTATATATATATATATATATATATATATATATATATATATATATATATATATATATATATATATATATATATATATATATATATATATATATATATATATATATATATATATATATATATATATATATGTCAAGTGGTTATTTTTTAGATTGCACCCTGTAAACCCAAATATGGGAGGAAGAAATCATTCTTTCCTTTGCTTGTTTCAGCTCAACCCAGAGCCATCTGCAAGCACAAATATATATATGTTGTTTAAAATTGTTGACAAAGAAATAAGGGAATTTCTGATATAGCTATTTCGAGTTTCTTAACTCTCTTCAGTCAGAACTCACCCTTCTGGGATTCGAACCTGGGCAGTCTGCATGCTAAGCAGATGCTTTAACCTGCTGAGCCACAAGTTCTCTCCCGCTTTGTCAGTAGTCAGGGAGTAAGGATATGTGTCAAGTGGTTATTTTTTAGATTGCACCCTGTAAACCCAAATATGGGAGGAAGAAATCATTCTTTCCTTTGCTTGTTTCAGCTCAACCCAGAGCCATCTGCAAGCACAAATATATATATGTTGTTTAAAATTGTTGACAAAGAAATAAGGGAATTTCTGATATAGCTATTTCGAGTTTCTTAACTCTCTTCAGTCAGAACTCACCCTTCTGGGATTCGAACCTGGGCAGTCTGCATGCTAAGCAGATGCTTTAACCTGCTGAGCCACAAGTTCTCTCCCGCTTTGTCAGTAGTCAGGGAGTAAGGATATGTGTCAAGTGGTTATTTTTTAGATTGCACCCTGTAAACCCAAATATGGGAGGAAGAAATCATTCTTTCCTTTGCTTGTTTCAGCTCAACCCAGAGCCATCTGCAAGCACAAATATATATATGTTGTTTAAAATTGTTGACAAAGAAATAAGGGAATTTCTGATATAGCTATTTCGAGTTTCTTAACTCTCTTCAGTCAGAACTCACCCTTCTGGGATTCGAACCTGGGCAGTCTGCATGCTAAGCAGATGCTTTAACCTGCTGAGCCACAAGTTCTCTCCCGCTTTGTCAGTAGTCAGGGAGTAAGGATATGTGTCAAGTGGTTATTTTTTAGATTGCACCCTGTAAACCCAAATATGGGAGGAAGAAATCATTCTTTCCTTTGCTTGTTTCAGCTCAACCCAGAGCCATCTGCAAGCACAAATATATATATGTTGTTTAAAATTGTTGACAAAGAAATAAGGGAATTTCTGATATAGCTATTTCGAGTTTCTTAACTCTCTTCAGTCAGAACTCACCCTTCTGGGATTCGAACCTGGGCAGTCTGCATGCTAAGCAGATGCTTTAACCTGCTGAGCCACAAGTTCTCTCCCGCTTTGTCAGTAGTCAGGGAGTAAGGATATGTGTCAAGTGGTTATTTTTTAGATTGCACCCTGTAAACCCAAATATGGGAGGAAGAAATCATTCTTTCCTTTGCTTGTTTCAGCTCAACCCAGAGCCATCTGCAAGCACAAATATATATATGTTGTTTAAAATTGTTGACAAAGAAATAAGGGAATTTCTGATATAGCTATTTCGAGTTTCTTAACTCTCTTCAGTCAGAACTCACCCTTCTGGGATTCGAACCTGGGCAGTCTGCATGCTAAGCAGATGCTTTAACCTGCTGAGCCACAAGTTCTCTCCCGCTTTGTCAGTAGTCAGGGAGTAAGGATATGTGTCAAGTGGTTATTTTTTAGATTGCACCCTGTAAACCCAAATATGGGAGGAAGAAATCATTCTTTCCTTTGCTTGTTTCAGCTCAACCCAGAGCCATCTGCAAGCACAAATATATATATGTTGTTTAAAATTGTTGACAAAGAAATAAGGGAATTTCTGATATAGCTATTTCGAGTTTCTTAACTCTCTTCAGTCAGAACTCACCCTTCTGGGATTCGAACCTGGGCAGTCTGCATGCTAAGCAGATGCTTTAACCTGCTGAGCCACAAGTTCTCTCCCGCTTTGTCAGTAGTCAGGGAGTAAGGATATGTGTCAAGTGGTTATTTTTTAGATTGCACCCTGTAAACCCAAATATGGGAGGAAGAAATCATTCTTTCCTTTGCTTGTTTCAGCTCAACCCAGAGCCATCTGCAAGCACAAATATATATATGTTGTTTAAAATTGTTGACAAAGAAATAAGGGAATTTCTGATATAGCTATTTCGAGTTTCTTAACTCTCTTCAGTCAGAACTCACCCTTCTGGGATTCGAACCTGGGCAGTCTGCATGCTAAGCAGATGCTTTAACCTGCTGAGCCACAAGTTCTCTCCCGCTTTGTCAGTAGTCAGGGAGTAAGGATATGTGTCAAGTGGTTATTTTTTAGATTGCACCCTGTAAACCCAAATATGGGAGGAAGAAATCATTCTTTCCTTTGCTTGTTTCAGCTCAACCCAGAGCCATCTGCAAGCACAAATATATATATGTTGTTTAAAATTGTTGACAAAGAAATAAGGGAATTTCTGATATAGCTATTTCGAGTTTCTTAACTCTCTTCAGTCAGAACTCACCCTTCTGGGATTCGAACCTGGGCAGTCTGCATGCTAAGCAGATGCTTTAACCTGCTGAGCCACAAGTTCTCTCCCGCTTTGTCAGTAGTCAGGGAGTAAGGATATGTGTCAAGTGGTTATTTTTTAGATTGCACCCTGTAAA
Source organism: Bothrops alternatus (assembly GCA_034064705.1). NCBI lineage: Eukaryota > Metazoa > Chordata > Lepidosauria > Squamata > Viperidae > Bothrops > Bothrops alternatus. The sequence goes on along the minus strand of JARGCV010000105.1, from coordinate 1,103,133 downwards.
CCCAAATATGGGAGGAAGAAATCATTCTTTCCTTTGCTTGTTTCAGCTCAACCCAGAGCCATCTGCAAGCACAAATATATATATGTTGTTTAAAATTGTTGACAAAGAAATAAGGGAATTTCTGATATAGCTATTTCGAGTTTCTTAACTCTCTTCAGTCAGAACTCACCCTTATTTCTTTGTCAACAATTTTAAACAACATATATATATTTGTGCTTGCAGATGGCTCTGGGTTGAGCTGAAACAAGCAAAGGAAAGAATGATTTCTTCCTCCCATATTTGGGTTTACAGGGTGCAATCTAAAAAATAACCACTTGACACATATCCTTACTCCCTGACTACTGACAAAGCGGGAGAGAACTTGTGGCTCAGCAGGTTAAAGCATCTGCTTAGCATGCAGACTGCCCAGGTTCGAATCCCAGAAGGGTGAGTTCTGACTGAAGAGAGTTAAGAAACTCGAAATAGCTATATCAGAAATTCCCTTATTTCTTTGTCAACAATTTTAAACAACATATATATATTTGTGCTTGCAGATGGCTCTGGGTTGAGCTGAAACAAGCAAAGGAAAGAATGATTTCTTCCTCCCATATTTGGGTTTACAGGGTGCAATCTAAAAAATAACCACTTGACACATATCCTTACTCCCTGACTACTGACAAAGCGGGAGAGAACTTGTGGCTCAGCAGGTTAAAGCATCTGCTTAGCATGCAGACTGCCCAGGTTCGAATCCCAGAAGGGTGAGTTCTGACTGAAGAGAGTTAAGAAACTCGAAATAGCTATATCAGAAATTCCCTTATTTCTTTGTCAACAATTTTAAACAACATATATATATTTGTGCTTGCAGATGGCTCTGGGTTGAGCTGAAACAAGCAAAGGAAAGAATGATTTCTTCCTCCCATATTTGGGTTTACAGGGTGCAATCTAAAAAATAACCACTTGACACATATCCTTACTCCCTGACTACTGACAAAGCGGGAGAGAACTTGTGGCTCAGCAGGTTAAAGCATCTGCTTAGCATGCAGACTGCCCAGGTTCGAATCCCAGAAGGGTGAGTTCTGACTGAAGAGAGTTAAGAAACTCGAAATAGCTATATCAGAAATTCCCTTATTTCTTTGTCAACAATTTTAAACAACATATATATATTTGTGCTTGCAGATGGCTCTGGGTTGAGCTGAAACAAGCAAAGGAAAGAATGATTTCTTCCTCCCATATTTGGGTTTACAGGGTGCAATCTAAAAAATAACCACTTGACACATATCCTTACTCCCTGACTACTGACAAAGCGGGAGAGAACTTGTGGCTCAGCAGGTTAAAGCATCTGCTTAGCATGCAGACTGCCCAGGTTCGAATCCCAGAAGGGTGAGTTCTGACTGAAGAGAGTTAAGAAACTCGAAATAGCTATATCAGAAATTCCCTTATTTCTTTGTCAACAATTTTAAACAACATATATATATTTGTGCTTGCAGATGGCTCTGGGTTGAGCTGAAACAAGCAAAGGAAAGAATGATTTCTTCCTCCCATATTTGGGTTTACAGGGTGCAATCTAAAAAATAACCACTTGACACATATCCTTACTCCCTGACTACTGACAAAGCGGGAGAGAACTTGTGGCTCAGCAGGTTAAAGCATCTGCTTAGCATGCAGACTGCCCAGGTTCGAATCCCAGAAGGGTGAGTTCTGACTGAAGAGAGTTAAGAAACTCGAAATAGCTATATCAGAAATTCCCTTATTTCTTTGTCAACAATTTTAAACAATATATATATATATATATATATATATATATATATATATATATATATATATATATATATATATATATATATATATATATATATATATATATATATATATATATATATATATATATATATATATATATATATATATATATATTGTTTAAAATTGTTGACAAAGAAATAAGGGATTTCTGATATAGCTATTTCGAGTTTCTTAACTCTCTTCAGTCAGAACTCACCCTTCCGGGATTCGAACCTGGGCAGTCTGCATGCTAAGCAGATGCTTTAACCTATTGAGCCCCAAGTTCTCTCCCGCTTTGTCAGTAGTCAGGGAGTAAGGATATGTGTCAAGTGTTTATTTTTTAGATTGCACCCTGTAAACCCTGACAAAGCGGGAGAGAACTTGGGGCTCAATAGGTTAAAGCATCTGCTTAGCATGCAGACTGCCCAGGTTCGAATCCCGGAAGGGTGAGTTCTGACTGAAGAGAGTTAAGAAACTCGAAATAGCTATATCAGAAATCCCTTATTTCTTTGTCAACAATTTTAAACAACATATATATATTTGTGCTTGCAGGATGGCTCTGGGTTGAGCTGAAACAAGCAAAAGGAAAGAATGATTCCTTCCTCCCATATTTGGGTTTACAGGGTGCAATCTAAAAAATAAACACTTGACACATATCCTTACTCCCTGACTACTGACAAAGCGGGAGAGAACTTGGGGCTCAATAGGTTAAAGCATCTGCTTAGCATGCAGACTGCCCAGGTTCGAATCCCGGAAGGGTGAGTTCTGACTGAAGAGAGTTAAGAAACTCGAAATAGCTATATCAGAAATCCCTTATTTCTTTGTCAACAATTTTAAACAACATATATATATTTGTGCTTGCAGGATGGCTCTGGGTTGAGCTGAAACAAGCAAAAGGAAAGAATGATTCCTTCCTCCCATATTTGGGTTTACAGGGTGCAATCTAAAAAATAAACACTTGAGACATATATATATATATATATATATATATGTTTTTAAAATTGTTAACAAAGAAATAAGGGATTTCTGAGATAGCTATTTCGAGTTATTTAACTCTCTTCAGTCAGAACTCACCCTTCCGGGATTCGAACCTGGGCAGTCTGCATGCTAGGCAGAAGCTTTAGCCTCAAGCCACAGGCTCTCTCCCGCTTTGTTAGTAGTCAGGGAGTGAATATGTGTGTCAAGTGGTTATTTTTTAGATTGCACCCTGTAAACCCAAATATGGGAGGAAGAAATCATTCTTTCCTTTGCTTGTTTCAGCTCAACCCAGAGCCATCTGCAAGCACAAATATATATATGTTTTTAAAATTGTTAACAAAGAAATAAGGGATTTCTGAGATAGCTATTTCGAGTTATTTAACTCTCTTCAGTCAGAACTCACCCTTCCGGGATTCGAACCTGGGCAGTCTGCATGCTAGGCAGAAGCTTTAGCCTCAAGCCACAGGCTCTCTCCCGCTTTGTTAGTAGTCAGGGAGTGAATATGTGTGTCAAGTGGTTATTTTTTAGATTGCACCCTGTAAACCCAAATATGGGAGGAAGAAATCATTCTTTCCTTTGCTTGTTTCAGCTCAACCCAGAGCCATCTGCAAGCACAAATATATATATGTTTTTAAAATTGTTAACAAAGAAATAAGGGATTTCTGAGATAGCTATTTCGAGTTATTTAACTCTCTTCAGTCAGAACTCACCCTTCCGGGATTCGAACCTGGGCAGTCTGCATGCTAGGCAGAAGCTTTAGCCTCAAGCCACAGGCTCTCTCCCGCTTTGTTAGTAGTCAGGGAGTGAATATGTGTGTCAAGTGGTTATTTTTTAGATTGCACCCTGTAAACCCAAATATGGGAGGAAGAAATCATTCTTTCCTTTGCTTGTTTCAGCTCAACCCAGAGCCATCTGCAAGCACAAATATATATATATGTTTTTAAAATTGTTAACAAAGAAATAAGGGATTTCTGAGATAGCTATTTCGAGTTATTTAACTCTCTTCAGTCAGAACTCACCCTTCCGGGATTCGAACCTGGGCAGTCTGCATGCTAGGCAGAAGCTTTAGCCTCAAGCCACAGGCTCTCTCCCGCTTTGTTAGTAGTCAGGGAGTGAATATGTGTGTCAAGTGGTTATTTTTTAGATTGCACCCTGTAAACCCAAATATGGGAGGAAGAAATCATTCTTTCCTTTGCTTGTTTCAGCTCAACCCAGAGCCATCTGCAAGCACAAATATATATATGTTTTTAAAATTGTTAACAAAGAAATAAGGGATTTCTGAGATAGCTATTTCGAGTTATTTAACTCTCTTCAGTCAGAACTCACCCTTCCGGGATTCGAACCTGGGCAGTCTGCATGCTAGGCAGAAGCTTTAGCCTCAAGCCACAGGCTCTCTCCCGCTTTGTTAGTAGTCAGGGAGTGAATATGTGTGTCAAGTGGTTATTTTTTAGATTGCACCCTGTAAACCCAAATATGGGAGGAAGAAATCATTCTTTCCTTTGCTTGTTTCAGCTCAACCCAGAGCCATCTGCAAGCACAAATATATATATATGTTTTTAAAATTGTTAACAAAGAAATAAGGGATTTCTGAGATAGCTATTTCGAGTTATTTAACTCTCTTCAGTCAGAACTCACCCTTCCGGGATTCGAACCTGGGCAGTCTGCATGCTAGGCAGAAGCTTTAGCCTCAAGCCACAGGCTCTCTCCCGCTTTGTTAGTAGTCAGGGAGTGAATATGTGTGTCAAGTGGTTATTTTTTAGATTGCACCCTGTAAACCCAAATATGGGAGGAAGAAATCATTCTTTCCTTTGCTTGTTTCAGCTCAACCCAGAGCCATCTGCAAGCACAAATATATATATGTTTTTAAAATTGTTAACAAAGAAATAAGGGATTTCTGAGATAGCTATTTCGAGTTATTTAACTCTCTTCAGTCAGAACTCACCCTTCCGGGATTCGAACCTGGGCAGTCTGCATGCTAGGCAGAAGCTTTAGCCTCAAGCCACAGGCTCTCTCCCGCTTTGTTAGTAGTCAGGGAGTGAATATGTGTGTCAAGTGGTTATTTTTTAGATTGCACCCTGTAAACCCAAATATGGGAGGAAGAAATCATTCTTTCCTTTGCTTGTTTCAGCTCAACCCAGAGCCATCTGCAAGCACAAATATATATATGTTTTTAAAATTGTTAACAAAGAAATAAGGGATTTCTGAGATAGCTATTTCGAGTTATTTAACTCTCTTCAGTCAGAACTCACCCTTCCGGGATTCGAACCTGGGCAGTCTGCATGCTAGGCAGAAGCTTTAGCCTCAAGCCACAGGCTCTCTCCCGCTTTGTTAGTAGTCAGGGAGTGAATATGTGTGTCAAGTGGTTATTTTTTAGATTGCACCCTGTAAACCCAAATATGGGAGGAAGAAATCATTCTTTCCTTTGCTTGTTTCAGCTCAACCCAGAGCCATCTGCAAGCACAAATATATATATATGTTTTTAAAATTGTTAACAAAGAAATAAGGGATTTCTGAGATAGCTATTTCGAGTTATTTAACTCTCTTCAGTCAGAACTCACCCTTCCGGGATTCGAACCTGGGCAGTCTGCATGCTAGGCAGAAGCTTTAGCCTCAAGCCACAGGCTCTCTCCCGCTTTGTTAGTAGTCAGGGAGTGAATATGTGTGTCAAGTGGTTATTTTTTAGATTGCACCCTGTAAACCCAAATATGGGAGGAAGAAATCATTCTTTCCTTTGCTTGTTTCAGCTCAACCCAGAGCCATCTGCAAGCACAAATATATATATATGTTTTTAAAATTGTTAACAAAGAAATAAGGGATTTCTGAGATAGCTATTTCGAGTTATTTAACTCTCTTCAGTCAGAACTCACCCTTCCGGGATTCGAACCTGGGCAGTCTGCATGCTAGGCAGAAGCTTTAGCCTCAAGCCACAGGCTCTCTCCCGCTTTGTTAGTAGTCAGGGAGTGAATATGTGTGTCAAGTGGTTATTTTTTAGATTGCACCCTGTAAACCCAAATATGGGAGGAAGAAATCATTCTTTCCTTTGCTTGTTTCAGCTCAACCCAGAGCCATCTGCAAGCACAAATATATATATGTTTTTAAAATTGTTAACAAAGAAATAAGGGATTTCTGAGATAGCTATTTCGAGTTATTTAACTCTCTTCAGTCAGAACTCACCCTTCCGGGATTCGAACCTGGGCAGTCTGCATGCTAGGCAGAAGCTTTAGCCTCAAGCCACAGGCTCTCTCCCGCTTTGTTAGTAGTCAGGGAGTGAATATGTGTGTCAAGTGGTTATTTTTTAGATTGCACCCTGTAAACCCAAATATGGGAGGAAGAAATCATTCTTTCCTTTGCTTGTTTCAGCTCAACCCAGAGCCATCTGCAAGCACAAATATATATATATGTTTTTAAAATTGTTAACAAAGAAATAAGGGATTTCTGAGATAGCTATTTCGAGTTATTTAACTCTCTTCAGTCAGAACTCACCCTTCCGGGATTCGAACCTGGGCAGTCTGCATGCTAGGCAGAAGCTTTAGCCTCAAGCCACAGGCTCTCTCCCGCTTTGTTAGTAGTCAGGGAGTGAATATGTGTGTCAAGTGGTTATTTTTTAGATTGCACCCTGTAAACCCAAATATGGGAGGAAGAAATCATTCTTTCCTTTGCTTGTTTCAGCTCAACCCAGAGCCATCTGCAAGCACAAATATATATATGTTTTTAAAATTGTTAACAAAGAAATAAGGGATTTCTGAGATAGGTATTTCGAGTTATTTAACTCTCTTCAGTCAGAACTCACCCTTCCGGGATTCGAACCTGGGCAGTCTGCATGCTAGGCAGAAGCTTTAGCCTCAAGCCACAGGCTCTCTCCCGCTTTGTTAGATTGCACCCTGTAAACCCAAATATGGGAGGAAGAAATCATTCTTTCCTTTGCTTGTTTCAGCTCAACCCAGAGCCATCTGCAAGCACAAATATATATATGTTTTTAAAATTGTTAACAAAGAAATAAGGGATTTCTGAGATAGCTATTTCGAGTTATTTAACTCTCTTCAGTCAGAACTCACCCTTCCGGGATTCGAACCTGGGCAGTCTGCATGCTAGGCAGAAGCTTTAGCCTCAAGCCACAGGCTCTCTCCCGCTTTGTTAGTAGTCAGGGAGTGAATATGTGTGTCAAGTGGTTATTTTTTAGATTGCACCCTGTAAACCCAAATATGGGAGGAAGAAATCATTCTTTCCTTTGCTTGTTTCAGCTCAACCCAGAGCCATCTGCAAGCACAAATATATATATGTTTTTAAAATTGTTAACAAAGAAATAAGGGATTTCTGAGATAGCTATTTCGAGTTATTTAACTCTCTTCAGTCAGAACTCACCCTTCCGGGATTCGAACCTGGGCAGTCTGCATGCTAGGCAGAAGCTTTAGCCTCAAGCCACAGGCTCTCTCCCGCTTTGTTAGTAGTCAGGGAGTGAATATGTGTGTCAAGTGGTTATTTTTTAGATTGCACCCTGTAAACCCAAATATGGGAGGAAGAAATCATTCTTTCCTTTGCTTGTTTCAGCTCAACCCAGAGCCATCTGCAAGCACAAATATATATATATGTTTTTAAAATTGTTAACAAAGAAATAAGGGATTTCTGAGATAGCTATTTCGAGTTATTTAACTCTCTTCAGTCAGAACTCACCCTTCCGGGATTCGAACCTGGGCAGTCTGCATGCTAGGCAGAAGCTTTAGCCTCAAGCCACAGGCTCTCTCCCGCTTTGTTAGATTGCACCCTGTAAACCCAAATATGGGAGGAAGAAATCATTCTTTCCTTTGCTTGTTTCAGCTCAACCCAGAGCCATCTGCAAGCACAAATATATATATATGTTTTTAAAATTGTTAACAAAGAAATAAGGGATTTCTGAGATAGCTATTTCGAGTTATTTAACTCTCTTCAGTCAGAACTCACCCTTCCGGGATTCGAACCTGGGCAGTCTGCATGCTAGGCAGAAGCTTTAGCCTCAAGCCACAGGCTCTCTCCCGCTTTGTTAGTAGTCAGGGAGTGAATATGTGTGTCAAGTGGTTATTTTTTAGATTGCACCCTGTAAACCCAAATATGGGAGGAAGAAATCATTCTTTCCTTTGCTTGTTTCAGCTCAACCCAGAGCCATCTGCAAGCACAAATATATATATGTTTTTAAAATTGTTAACAAAGAAATAAGGGATTTCTGAGATAGCTATTTCGAGTTATTTAACTCTCTTCAGTCAGAACTCACCCTTCCGGGATTCGAACCTGGGCAGTCTGCATGCTAGGCAGAAGCTTTAGCCTCAAGCCACAGGCTCTCTCCCGCTTTGTTAGTAGTCAGGGAGTGAATATGTGTGTCAAGTGGTTATTTTTTAGATTGCACCCTGTAAACCCAAATATGGGAGGAAGAAATCATTCTTTTCTTTGCTTGTTTCAGCTCAACCCAGAGCCATCTGCAAGCACAAATATATATATGTTTTTAAAATTGTTAACAAAGAAATAAGGGATTTCTGAGATAGCTATTTCGAGTTATTTAACTCTCTTCAGTCAGAACTCACCCTTCCGGGATTCGAACCTGGGCAGTCTGCATGCTAGGCAGAAGCTTTAGCCTCAAGCCACAGGCTCTCTCCCGCTTTGTTAGTAGTCAGGGAGTGAATATGTGTGTCAAGTGGTTATTTTTTAGATTGCACCCTGTAAACCCAAATATGGGAGGAAGAAATCATTCTTTCCTTTGCTTGTTTCAGCTCAACCCAGAGCCATCTGCAAGCACAAATATATATATGTTTTTAAAATTGTTAACAAAGAAATAAGGGATTTCTGAGATAGCTATTTCGAGTTATTTAACTCTCTTCAGTCAGAACTCACCCTTCCGGGATTCGAACCTGGGCAGTCTGCATGCTAGGCAGAAGCTTTAGCCTCAAGCCACAGGCTCTCTCCCGCTTTGTTAGTAGTCAGGGAGTGAATATGTGTGTCAAGTGGTTATTTTTTAGATTGCACCCTGTAAACCCAAATATGGGAGGAAGAAATCATTCTTTCCTTTGCTTGTTTCAGCTCAACCCAGAGCCATCTGCAAGCACAAATATATATATGTTTTTAAAATTGTTAACAAAGAAATAAGGGATTTCTGAGATAGCTATTTCGAGTTATTTAACTCTCTTCAGTCAGAACTCACCCTTCCGGGATTCGAACCTGGGCAGTCTGCATGCTAGGCAGAAGCTTTAGCCTCAAGCCACAGGCTCTCTCCCGCTTTGTTAGTAGTCAGGGAGTGAATATGTGTGTCAAGTGGTTATTTTTTAGATTGCACCCTGTAAACCCAAATATGGGAGGAAGAAATCATTCTTTCCTTTGCTTGTTTCAGCTCAACCCAGAGCCATCTGCAAGCACAAATATATATATATGTTTTTAAAATTGTTAACAAAGAAATAAGGGATTTCTGAGATAGCTATTTCGAGTTATTTAACTCTCTTCAGTCAGAACTCACCCTTCCGGGATTCGAACCTGGGCAGTCTGCATGCTAGGCAGAAGCTTTAGCCTCAAGCCACAGGCTCTCTCCCGCTTTGTTAGTAGTCAGGGAGTGAATATGTGTGTCAAGTGGTTATTTTTTAGATTGCACCCTGTAAACCCAAATATGGGAGGAAGAAATCATTCTTTCCTTTGCTTGTTTCAGCTCAACCCAGAGCCATCTGCAAGCACAAATATATATATATGTTTTTAAAATTGTTAACAAAGAAATAAGGGATTTCTGAGATAGCTATTTCGAGTTATTTAACTCTCTTCAGTCAGAACTCACCCTTCCGGGATTCGAACCTGGGCAGTCTGCATGCTAGGCAGAAGCTTTAGCCTCAAGCCACAGGCTCTCTCCCGCTTTGTTAGTAGTCAGGGAGTGAATATGTGTGTCAAGTGGTTATTTTTTAGATTGCACCCTGTAAACCCAAATATGGGAGGAAGAAATCATTCTTTCCTTTGCTTGTTTCAGCTCAACCCAGAGCCATCTGCAAGCACAAATATATATATGTTTTTAAAATTGTTAACAAAGAAATAAGGGATTTCTGAGATAGCTATTTCGAGTTATTTAACTCTCTTCAGTCAGAACTCACCCTTCCGGGATTCGAACCTGGGCAGTCTGCATGCTAGGCAGAAGCTTTAGCCTCAAGCCACAGGCTCTCTCCCGCTTTGTTAGATTGCACCCTGTAAACCCAAATATGGGAGGAAGAAATCATTCTTTCCTTTGCTTGTTTCAGCTCAACCCAGAGCCATCTGCAAGCACAAATATATATATGTTTTTAAAATTGTTAACAAAGAAATAAGGGATTTCTGAGATAGCTATTTCGAGTTATTTAACTCTCTTCAGTCAGAACTCACCCTTCCGGGATTCGAACCTGGGCAGTCTGCATGCTAGGCAGAAGCTTTAGCCTCAAGCCACAGGCTCTCTCCCGCTTTGTTAGTAGTCAGGGAGTGAATATGTGTGTCAAGTGGTTATTTTTTAGATTGCACCCTGTAAACCCAAATATGGGAGGAAGAAATCATTCTTTCCTTTGCTTGTTTCAGCTCAACCCAGAGCCATCTGCAAGCACAAATATATATATGTTTTTAAAATTGTTAACAAAGAAATAAGGGATTTCTGAGATAGCTATTTCGAGTTATTTAACTCTCTTCAGTCAGAACTCACCCTTCCGGGATTCGAACCTGGGCAGTCTGCATGCTAGGCAGAAGCTTTAGCCTCAAGCCACAGGCTCTCTCCCGCTTTGTTAGTAGTCAGGGAGTGAATATGTGTGTCAAGTGGTTATTTTTTAGATTGCACCCTGTAAACCCAAATATGGGAGGAAGAAATCATTCTTTCCTTTGCTTGTTTCAGCTCAACCCAGAGCCATCTGCAAGCACAAATATATATATATGTTTTTAAAATTGTTAACAAAGAAATAAGGGATTTCTGAGATAGCTATTTCGAGTTATTTAACTCTCTTCAGTCAGAACTCACCCTTCCGGGATTCGAACCTGGGCAGTCTGCATGCTAGGCAGAAGCTTTAGCCTCAAGCCACAGGCTCTCTCCCGCTTTGTTAGATTGCACCCTGTAAACCCAAATATGGGAGGAAGAAATCATTCTTTCCTTTGCTTGTTTCAGCTCAACCCAGAGCCATCTGCAAGCACAAATATATATATATATGTTTTTAAAATTGTTAACAAAGAAATAAGGGATTTCTGAGATAGCTATTTCGAGTTATTTAACTCTCTTCAGTCAGAACTCACCCTTCCGGGATTCGAACCTGGGCAGTCTGCATGCTAGGCAGAAGCTTTAGCCTCAAGCCACAGGCTCTCTCCCGCTTTGTTAGTAGTCAGGGAGTGAATATGTGTGTCAAGTGGTTATTTTTTAGATTGCACCCTGTAAACCCAAATATGGGAGGAAGAAATCATTCTTTCCTTTGCTTGTTTCAGCTCAACCCAGAGCCATCTGCAAGCACAAATATATATATGTTTTTAAAATTGTTAACAAAGAAATAAGGGATTTCTGAGATAGCTATTTCGAGTTATTTAACTCTCTTCAGTCAGAACTCACCCTTCCGGGATTCGAACCTGGGCAGTCTGCATGCTAGGCAGAAGCTTTAGCCTCAAGCCACAGGCTCTCTCCCGCTTTGTTAGTAGTCAGGGAGTGAATATGTGTGTCAAGTGGTTATTTTTTAGATTGCACCCTGTAAACCCAAATATGGGAGGAAGAAATCATTCTTTCCTTTGCTTGTTTCAGCTCAACCCAGAGCCATCTGCAAGCACAAATATATATATGTTTTTAAAATTGTTAACAAAGAAATAAGGGATTTCTGAGATAGCTATTTCGAGTTATTTAACTCTCTTCAGTCAGAACTCACCCTTCCGGGATTCGAACCTGGGCAGTCTGCATGCTAGGCAGAAGCTTTAGCCTCAAGCCACAGGCTCTCTCCCGCTTTGTTAGATTGCACCCTGTAAACCCAAATATGGGAGGAAGAAATCATTCTTTCCTTTGCTTGTTTCAGCTCAACCCAGAGCCATCTGCAAGCACAAATATATATATGTTTTTAAAATTGTTAACAAAGAAATAAGGGATTTCTGAGGTAGCTATTTCGAGTTATTTAACTCTCTTCAGTCAGAACTCACCCTTCCGGGATTCGAACCTGGGCAGTCTGCATGCTAGGCAGAAGCTTTAGCCTCAAGCCACAGGCTCTCTCCCGCTTTGTTAGTAGTCAGGGAGTGAATATGTGTGTCAAGTGGTTATTTTTTAGATTGCACCCTGTAAACCCAAATATGGGAGGAAGAAATCATTCTTTCCTTTGCTTGTTTCAGCTCAACCCAGAGCCATCTGCAAGCACAAATATATATATGTTTTTAAAATTGTTAACAAAGAAATAAGGGATTTCTGAGATAGCTATTTCGAGTTATTTAACTCTCTTCAGTCAGAACTCACCCTTCCGGGATTCGAACCTGGGCAGTCTGCATGCTAGGCAGAAGCTTTAGCCTCAAGCCACAGGCTCTCTCCCGCTTTGTTAGTAGTCAGGGAGTGAATATGTGTGTCAAGTGGTTATTTTTTAGATTGCACCCTGTAAACCCAAATATGGGAGGAAGAAATCATTCTTTCCTTTGCTTGTTTCAGCTCAACCCAGAGCCATCTGCAAGCACAAATATATATATGTTTTTAAAATTGTTAACAAAGAAATAAGGGATTTCTGAGATAGCTATTTCGAGTTATTTAACTCTCTTCAGTCAGAACTCACCCTTCCGGGATTCGAACCTGGGCAGTCTGCATGCTAGGCAGAAGCTTTAGCCTCAAGCCACAGGCTCTCTCCCGCTTTGTTAGTAGTCAGGGAGTGAATATGTGTGTCAAGTGGTTATTTTTTAGATTGCACCCTATAAACCCAAATATGGGAGGAAGAAATCATTCTTTCCTTTGCTTGTTTCAGCTCAACCCAGAGCCATCTGCAAGCACAAATATATATATGTTTTTAAAATTGTTAACAAAGAAATAAGGGATTTCTGAGATAGCTATTTCGAGTTATTTAACTCTCTTCAGTCAGAACTCACCCTTCCGGGATTCGAACCTGGGCAGTCTGCATGCTAGGCAGAAGCTTTAGCCTCAAGCCACAGGCTCTCTCCCGCTTTGTTAGATTGCACCCTGTAAACCCAAATATGGGAGGAAGAAATCATTCTTTCCTTTGCTTGTTTCAGCTCAACCCAGAGCCATCTGCAAGCACAAATATATATATGTTTTTAAAATTGTTAACAAAGAAATAAGGGATTTCTGAGATAGCTATTTCGAGTTATTTAACTCTCTTCAGTCAGAACTCACCCTTCCGGGATTCGAACCTGGGCAGTCTGCATGCTAGGCAGAAGCTTTAGCCTCAAGCCACAGGCTCTCTCCCGCTTTGTTAGTAGTCAGGGAGTGAATATGTGTGTCAAGTGGTTATTTTTTAGATTGCACCCTGTAAACCCAAATATGGGAGGAAGAAATCATTCTTTCCTTTGCTTGTTTCAGCTCAACCCAGAGCCATCTGCAAGCACAAATATATATATGTTTTTAAAATTGTTAACAAAGAAATAAGGGATTTCTGAGATAGCTATTTCGAGTTATTTAACTCTCTTCAGTCAGAACTCACCCTTCCGGGATTCGAACCTGGGCAGTCTGCATGCTAGGCAGAAGCTTTAGCCTCAAGCCACAGGCTCTCTCCCGCTTTGTTAGTAGTCAGGGAGTGAATATGTGTGTCAAGTGGTTATTTTTTAGATTGCACCCTGTAAACCCAAATATGGGAGGAAGAAATCATTCTTTCCTTTGCTTGTTTCAGCTCAACCCAGAGCCATCTGCAAGCACAAATATATATATGTTTTTAAAATTGTTAACAAAGAAATATATATATGTACTTTTCTTGGATTCAATCACATTTAAGTATCTAAAACATTTCATCCCTCTTGGAATAGTGTGTTTCAAATTTTTTCAATTTCTTTAACCATATTCAAACACATGTTTCTTTTTTAAATATTCTCTCTGATGTGTCCCATTATCTTTTTTCTTAATTCCTTTTCTTTGCCCCAAATCTTTCTTGATCAATATACTTTGCTGGATCCAAAGGTTTTCCCATACGATCATAGGTGTTCCTCTAGATGTAGAAAGTAAATCAATATCTCTGTCCTGTGCACTTGCACTCTTTTTTCCATTAGAATCCTTTCTCTTGTCTTCCAATTTGTTTTGTGATGTTGAAGTATAAATTGTCTTTCCTTCCACTTGAATTAAGTCATACTTAATTTTGTAAAAGTCCATCTTTAAGCCTTTTCCCTCTGATTCATATTCCATCATCTCTGCTGTGTTCTTCTGAGGATTTTTTTTGAAGTGAGCTAAAATTGGAGATAAGTTGACTTAGACATTCAAAGTCGATAAAGACCTAAATCATTTTGTATTTCTGAAAGCCAATTAGATTGTATCTTTGGTGCTCCAATTAAAATATCATCCATATAATGATATACCAAAGCCAATGGATGACATTTGCGAAAAGGAGCCAATGCTGCAGCAACATAAAGCTGACACAAGGTGGGACTGTTCAGCATTCCTTGTGGCAAAACTGTCCACTAGGTTCTGAATGATTCACTGCAGGCACAGTAAATGCAAACTTTTCCTGATCAGGGGGGCATAGAGGAATGGAGAAAAAACAATCCTTTAAGTCAATTACCATTACTTCATGTTCTTGAGGAATCAAATTAGGGTTAGGCGTTCCACACTGCAAAGGGCCCATAGGCTGAATACAGGCATTAACAGCTCTAAGGTCATGAAGGAAGCACCATCTACCACTTTTCTTTTTTATGACAAAGTCCATGGACCAGTGGAAGGCACCACATGACCAGCAAGCAGCTGATTGTTAACCAGCTGGTGGAGAGCCGTCAGTTTTTCGTGTGACATGGGCCATTGATCAATCCACACCGGCTCTTTAACCAGCCAAGTCAATGGGAGGGCAGCAATCTTAGTCTTCCATAGTGAGGCTGGCACCCAACTTACTGAGCAGGTGACGTCCTCAAAGGCTGACATGAATATCTAATATGAAAGGACGGACCTGAATGACCAAATCTGAATTAAGCAAATGGGCTGGAAGAAATTGTGCACTTTGACGTGCACTTTGACGACCTCCCACACCCCACACACTTGGACAGGGCTCAGTTGGCCAGGTGGCAGGCCACTGCTTTGCAGAGATCACTGAAACATCTGCTCCAGTGTCTAAAATTCCCTCAAATTGCTTACCCTGAAGCACAATGGTCTGACGGGGCCGCTGAAATGTGATCGGGGTAGTGACGGCAGCTATAACAGAAGTGGCTGGGTTAGTAGAACCGAAGCCTCCTCCCCCTCTCTCCTTAACTCTCCCCCTGCCAGGACAAAGTAAGACAAATGTAAGAGCTGAGCAGCGCTGGTGTAAATGGGCAAAATTTGAGGCAAATTCGTCCACAATTGAACATAAATAATTCCAGTATAATCAGAATCTATAACCCCAGGGATGACAAAAATGCCTTTTTTACCCATGCTTGACCATGGAAGGACAAGCCCTACATAATTTTGTGGCAGGGGGCCTGATAATTGAGATGGAACTACTTGAACCTCCCCAGGAAATTTAAATTTCACTTCCTCCTGCAGTATCAAATCAATTCCAGCACTACCTTTAGTAGCTGCAGGAGTATTGTTTACTGTTGGTCTGCTTTCTCTGTTTGGACTGGGGCCAGAGACTGGCCCGGACGGCCATTTCCTGACCGACATTCACTTGCCCAATGATAACCCTTCTGACACTTTGGGCATTTTGTTTTTGGCTTTGATCCCGGCTTAGGAAGGGAGCGATGCAAAGAGGAGCGAGATGCTGCAGACATACACCGCCCCCCGGCTTTCTACATTCCCTTTTAAAATGACCGGGTTTGCCACAGTTGTAGCACTTTCCTTGAGGCTTGCTGCCTGGAGATAAAGCAGCTGCCAATAAATTAGTTTGATAAGAAGCTGTCCCGATATCTTGACAAGCTTTTATCATATCTGCCAATTCAGGATCTTTCCCCAGACCAATAATTGCTCTTCGACATTCAGAAGTGGCATTGTCTTTTGCCAATCTCATTAACAATTCCTGCTAGAATTGTCTATCTGCCTTCGTAAGGCATCCTGTAATCTGTTAATAAAATCAGGATATGGCTCAGTAGCTTTTTGCCTGATGTTAGAGAAGACCTGATGGGGCTTGCCAGCAACAGGCACCTTTCAGAAGGCTCTATAGGCACATTCAGAAGAAACCTGTAAGGTGGCAGCCGGTAGAACAATCTGTGCATCAACTGGAGCAAAGGGTCCAGAACCATACAATTGATCAGGGATAAAGGCACCCTCTGAATTAAGAGCACGCACAACACATTGATGTTTAAACTCACTGTCCCAAACTACATATTGCACTGGAGTAAGCAACATGCGAAAGGTAGTTTTCCAATCTTCGGGTACCAAGAGATGATTTCTCATAGTGGCTTCCAACATTCCAAGTACATACGTACTCCCTAACCCCATATCTCTAATTCCTTTTCTCAGTTCTGTTAAAATTGCATATGACAAAGGGCGATATTCAATTATTTGAGCTCCATCCTGATCTACCTGCCCCGTAGCGTGTACTGGACAAACAGAAAGCATTTCAGCAATTTCTTCTACATTCCCCCCCCTTTTTTCAAATTGTTCCTCTAATATTTTCCTTATGGGGGTGTATGATGGCTGGGAAGAAGCAAAAGAATTAGCCTCTTCAGAAGGAGCTGGAGATCCAATTAAAGATGCTTTAGGAGGGATATGTTTTACTTGGTGGTAATCAGGAGGGGGGCTGATAGTTAATTGCTGCCCTTCTGAAGCATCTGAGCCATATTTTTCCACTGCCTGACGGCACTGATAGCATCGATGTAATATCTGTACTGGAGCCCGAGGTTCAAGATGTAAAGTATGCCAATCTTTTTTCCCTATCTTTTCCCAATCTCTTAGCCTAAGCATTCCGCTATCAGGATACCAAGGGCAGTATTTCCCTACCTCCTCCACCAGTTTCCTTATGTCTGCCTCAGGCGCTGTCACGCCTGATTAATGTAGCAGGAATCTTACCGGTAGTTCCTTTGGGAAGCAGAGAGGCAGCTGCTTTTTATTTAAGCAGAGCTTTTTCAAAAAAGGGAAATAAAACAGAAAATAAAAAAGGGAGAAAGGAACTTGGCAGGAACCTTGGGAAGAATACCTGCTGAGCCCTGGTAAGTTTGTGGGGGTTTCTTGTTTAAATTACTAATTCACCTTTTTTAGCAGCCATAAAAAGGGTTTCTCCCTCCCCTTTCTTCTAAGTTTGCCCTCAGCACAGGCTTTGAGGGGGTGGAGCTTTCTGCTGCAGCCCCCCTGCTGACTAATCCCTGGTACCTGGGAGGAAACTGCTCACTCTTCCTTTGGGAAGCAGAGAGGCAGCCGCTTTTTATTTAAGCAGAGCTTTTTCAAAAAAGAGAAATAAAACAGAAAATAAAAAAGGGAGAAAGGAACTTGGCAGGAACCTTGGGAAGAATACCTGCTGAGCCCTGGTAAGTTGTGGGGTTTTTTTTGTTTAAATTACTAATTCACCTTTTTTTAGCAGCCATCGCGCCCGTCGGCGCGCAATAAAATCCTAAAACAAGTAGGAAAAAATCCAAAAAGTAAACTAAGACCAAAACAAAAATGTCAACAACCTAAAAAGCTGTGGGTTTTTTTTGTTAAATCAATATAAGTAAGGGAATAAAATTATTAACCTTATCAAAACCATCAAAAAATCATCGATATCTAGAAGAGGAAGTTAAATATATATATATATTTTAAAAAAGTAATTTGTATAATAATAACAGTAAACATATAATAATAAGAAATGGAGATAGATAGCCGGCAGACGGAGGGGAGCTTCCCAGTGTTTTGCATTGAGTGTCACATGTATGACTATCTGTCTGCTGGACAGAAGTCCTGGGTGTGTGATCGGTGCAATGAGCTCCTGGCTCTCAGGGAATAGGTTCTTTCCCTTGAAGCCAAGGTAGCACACCTGGAGAAGCAGAGAGATAGTGAGGCAGGAGAAGATCTTCAGGGATGCAGCAGAAGCGTCCCACTCCATGCTGAGCAGCTCTCCAGCTGCTTTCGAGAATGGAGATCTTGGGCAGGGAGGACATCAATCTGTGGAAGAGGGACAGGCTCCCTTAGTTGGGACCCCTTCCTTGGAGGATGTGCCCATATCCTCTTGCACCGAGGATACTTCTCCGCGGGTGGTGGGAGGGGGGCTTCTTGTAGTGGGTGATTCGATTGTTAGAAATATAGAGAGACGGGTTTGTGATGGAAGTGTTGACCGCATGGTAAACTGCCTGCCGGGTGCAAAGGTTGCGGACATCATGAGGCATCTAGACAGGCTGATAGACAGTGCTGGGGTGGAGCCAACTGTTGTGGTACATGTCGGTACCAATGACATTGGGAAAGCTAAGCGGAAGGTCCTGGAAGCCAAATTTAGGTTGCTAGGTAGAAGATTAAAGTCCAGGACCCCCAAGGTTGCATTCTCAGAAATGCTACCTGTTCCACGGGCAGGGCCAGCTAGACAGGCAGAGCTCAGGAGCTTCAATGAGTGGATGAGGCAGTGGTGTCGAGAGGAAGGGTTTAGATTCATTAGGAACTGGGAAACATTTTGGGACAAGCCACACCTGTACAGAAGGGACGGGTTACACTTGAACCATGATGGAACCAGACTGCTGGCGATTAATATTAAAAAGGTTTCAGAGCAGCTTTTAAACTGATTCGTAGGGGCAAGTCGACAGGAGCTGGGCAGCTTCCGGTTCGAGAAGGCGCACTGCCTAATATGGAGGGTGGAAGTTATGCACACATTGGAGAGTCAACAGGAAAACTAAATTGTAATAGTCAAGCAGAAGGACATGGTAGACCATCTACAAATTCTACAATCAAATTCTACAGTCAAAATCTACAGTCAAAGTTGAAAGTGCACCAGAAAATTACATATAAATATCTGTACACGAATGCTAGAAGCATTCGAGCAAAAATAGGGGAATTGGAATGCTTGGGGAAGGAAAATAATATTGATATTATTGGCATAACAGAAACCTGGTGGACAGATGAAAACCAATGGGACACAAGGATTCCAGGTTACAAATTGTATAGGATGGACAGGAGAGGGAGAAATGGTGGTGGCGTGGCCTTGTACATAAATGAGGAGTTAGAATCTCATGAACTCGAAATTCAAGAAAATTCAAACTCACCCACAGAAACATTGTGGATAAAAATCCCAGGACAGGAAACTAATCTGACGTTAGGGATCTGCTATCGCCCTCCCAACCAAACTCCAGAGACAGATTGCTATTTGGAAAATGAATTTAAGGAGGCCTCAAAAAGAAATAGGGTAGTCATAATGGGGGACTTCAACTATCCCCAAATAGATTGGGTAAATTCTTGTTCTACACATGAAAGAGAGACAAGGTTCCTCAACATGTTAGCTGATTATTCCCTTGAGCAGATGGTCATGGAACCAAGCAGGGGAAAGGGGATCCTGGACTTGGTTCTAACTAACGCACAGGATTTGGTTCATGATGTCCTTGTAACCGAGCCCATAAGAACCAGCGATAACAACACAATAACCTTCAACTTAACCATGCATACTAACACAGAGACTTCAAACTTTCACAGAGGGAATTTTGACAAAATGAGGGAAATAGTAAAGAAGAAACTAAAAGGAACAGTAAAAAAAAGCCAAATCCCTCCAAAATGCTTGGAAACTGTTTAAAAATATGTTACAACAGGCTCAAATAAAATGCATTCCAAAAAGAAGAAAGAGGACTGGCAAGTCAAAGAGGATACCAGTATGGCTTACGAATGAGGTAAAGGAGGTTATTGGAAAGAAGAAAAACTCATTTAAGAAATGGAAGGCTCTTCCTACCGAGGAGAACAGGAGGGATCACAAACTCTGGCAGACCAAATGCAAGGCGATGGTCATGAAAGCCAAGAGAGACTTTGAGGAGCATATAGCAAAGAATATTAAAAATAATAACAAAACCTTTTTTAAGTACATCAGAAGCAGGAACCCAACCAGAAAAACAGTTGGGCCACTTGATGACAATGGTCAGAAGGGGATAATCAGAGAAGACAAGGAGATTGCTGAGAGGCTAAATGACTTCTTTGCCTCCATCTTCACTGAGGAGGAAAGAGAGCATCTGCCTGCCACTGAATAAGTTTTCTCAGGGAGGGAAATAGAAGAATTAAACCCAATAGAGATAAACAAGGAAGATGTTCTTGCATGCCTTTCTAAACTAAACATCAACAAATCGCCGGGTCCAGATGGCATCCACCCTAGATTTCTCAAGGAACTCAAGTGTGAAATTGCTGAACTTCTAGCTAAAATATATAATCTCTCTCTAAGATCAGGCAATGTACCGGAGGATTGGAGGGAGGCAAATATAACCCCAATCTTCAAGAAAGGATCCAGAGGTGATCCAGGAAACTATAGACCAGTCAGTTTAACCTCAGTTCCAGGCAAACTGATGGAAACCATTATTAAAGATAAAATTACAGGGCACATAGAAAAACAGGCATCGATGAAGATGTCAACCCAATGCGCAGCAGCAGTAAAAAAAATTCCATGCTTGGCATGATTAGGAAGGGAATCGAAAATAAGTCAGCAAGTGTTGTATTGCCTCTGTACAAATCGATGGTGAGACCACACTTGGAGTACTGTGTACAGTTCTGGTCACCGCACCTCAAGAAGGATATAATGGAACTGGAAAAGGTGCAAAAAAGGGCAACAAGAATGATCAAGGAAATGGAGCACCTCCCTTATGAAACCAGATTGCAACGCCTTGGTCTCTTCAGCCTTGAAAGACGGCGTTTAAGGGGTGACTTGATCGAACTGTATAAAATCATGCATGGGATAGAAAAGGTGGATAGAGAAAAATTCTTTTCTCTATCACACAATACTAGGACAAGGGGGCACGACCTAAAGCTCATAGCTAAGAAAGTGAGGACAAATAAAGGGAAATATTTCTTCACCCAGAGGGTCGTTGGTTTATGGAATTCACTTCCAGAAGAGGTCATGACAGCTGTCAGCCTTGATAGCTTCAAGGCAGGGTCAGACAGATTCATGGATTATTATTATTTATTAAATTTCTATGCCGCCCTATTCCGAGAACTCTGCCAAGTGTATCGGTGGTTATTAAAACAGATGTCCATGTGCCACCTCTATGTTGGTTGAGGCAGGCAGGATTCCCTTGAGTACCATTTGTTGGGGGTCAAGGGAAAGGGAGGGTTTTGCCTTCTCTTTCTGCTCAAGATCCCCACGTACAATTGGTGGGCCACTGTGTGACACAGAATGCTGGACTCGATGGGCTTTGGCCTGATTCAGCATGGCTCTTCTTATGTTCTTATGTTATGTTCACATTTTTGCTGGTGCTGAGATAAATTGCAGCCTATACTCACCACTGAGGGGTCCCAGAGGACGAAAGTGCACTTTGAGGTCTGTTCCAGATGTTGGTAAGTATGTTGGTTGCTGCTCCTTCCCTGGGGAGGGGGGGTCCCAAACATCCCTGTTCGGGTCGCCAGCTGAAGGAATCAGTGCTCAGTCATTGCAGGGTGCAAATATGGCTGACTGCCTTCGCACTGTTTATTCTTTTATACAGTTTTCCACATAGCATAAAGTAAGATGACATCATCATAGTAACAGCATTTCTATTGGTGAAACCCCTTGCCAATCCTTCAGAATATACCAGCTAGGAGGCCCCAGACAGGGAGCAGTCTTCTGCCACATCCTGTCGATGTAACCTGGCTGATATCATGTGAACCAGGTGATATCATGTACCAGCCTGGGGTATTTCCCTACATTGCCATGGTGATGTGAATGGATGAGATCATGTAGAGAGAAGAGGCACATAGGCTTTGGAAGGGCCGTTTGCTGCTCATGACCTCTACCTGACCCCATCTCTACAGCTGGGGGTCTCTGTAGCTTCCCCTCTCCACCTGCACCTTTCGGCCGTCTCACGAGCAGCGGATCCCCATGGCCTCTTTTGAGAGATTCCCCTGCAGCGCCTGCCCAGCCCTTTCCCCACCTGCTGCACGATCCTCTTGGCCATCCTCCCGTTGCTGCTGCTGCCGGTCATGCTGAGCGAGGCCAAAGAGTCGGCGGCAAGCGGGCAGCCATGCCACTTCACCGTCCTCCAGCTGCCGCCGCCGCCGCGCTCAATGCTGCAGGAGAAGAAGACCTTGGGCTGCGAGGGCAGTGGGGCCAACAGCGGGTCGGGACCCCCCTTGTCCCCGTGTTGGCATTCCCCGTGGCCGGCGCAGCCGCCACCAGAGCCACTGCCTCCTGTCCTGCTCCCCCCGCCCGTTCGGCTGAGGATGCGGTGGGGGTGGCAGCTGTGCCAAGGGCAGCAGGGACCGCGGACAATGCTGCAGTGGCTGCTGCCATGCCACCACCGATGCCATCGGAGCCGCTGCCTCCTGTCCTGCTCCCCCTCCCCGCCCATTTAGCTTACGCAGCAGGGGTGGCGGCCGGGCCAGGGGTGGCGGGGACCCCCAACAATGCTGCAGTGGCCGCCACCATGCCCCCGCTGCCACCACCAGAGCCGCTGCCTACCATCCTGCTCCCCCTCCCCACCCGTTCAGCACCATCTGCCTTTCGTTCTTTCTCTCTCTCCTCACCTGGAGAGAGAGAAAGAGAGGAAAGAGAGAGCGAAAGAGAGAGGAAATAGAAAGAGAGGAAAGAGAGACAGTGAAAGAGAGAAAGAGGAAAGAGACAGAGGAAAGAGAAAGAGAGAGAAAGAGGGAGAGGAAAGAGAGAGAAAGAGAGGAAAAAGAGGGGAGAGGAAAGAGAAAGAGGGGGAGAGGAAAGAGAAAAAGGAAAGAGGGAGAGGAAAGAGGGAGAGGAAAGAGAGAGAGAAAGAGGAAAGAGAGAAAGAAAGAGAGGGAGAGGAAAGAGAAAGAGAGAGAAAGAGAGAGGAAAGAGAGAGAGAAAGAGGAAAAGAGAGAGAGAAAAAGAGAGAGAGGAAAGAGAGGAAAGAGGAAAGAGAAAGAGAGAGAGAAGAGAGAGAGGAAAGAGAGAAAGAGAGGAAAGAGAGAGCGAAAGAGAGAGGAAAGAGAAAGAGAGAGAGAAAGAGGAAGAGACTTAGTTTTCCTTTCTCTTCTTCAATTATGACTACAAGACAAAAGACAGCTGCTAAGGCGGCTATGCCCTCTCCAGGACAGCTTGTTAAATCACAGTCTGCTCCTTTAGAATCTCAAGAGCCTGCACAGTCTGTCTCACAAATGCTTACAGTGAAAGACTTACAGTCTGCTTTAACAGATGTAATATCCTTATTTAATGATAGGTTTGACAAATTGGAAGATAAATTTGATGTGAAAATAGAGGAAAAGATGGCAGAGCAGAAAAAAGACTTTAAAGCTATGATAGAAGCTTCTAATCAGGAGATGAGAGAAGATATTGTAGACGCTATTAAAGGTGTCTGGGACTATACTATTGCTGTTGAAGAAAAATTAGAAAATGTTGAGCAACATTTTGAAGAAAAATTAGAAGAAATTAGAAGTGATGTACAAGATCAGGCTACTTTGACACAATATCATCAGATGCAGTTTGCGGTTAGAATTAGGGGATTTAGAGACGTATCAAATGAGAATCAAGAGGATTTAAGAAAAAATTTTTCTGAAGCTTTAGCAAAATTTTTGGATGACTCAGTTGAGAATGTGGCCTGGCAGATTGAACGATTGTTTAGAATGAACTCACGTATTGCTGCACAAAGGAATTTGCCTAGAGACATTGTGATATACTTTAATACAAGAAAATATAGAAATTGGGTTCTTTATATAGCTTATAATAAACAACTGAGTGTTGCTGGTCAAGAAGTACAGGTTTTGAAAGAGATACCTCCTAAGATGTTGAGATCAAGGAAAGATTATGCTTTTCTGACGGAGGAGCTTAAAAGAAGAGAAATACAATATAGATGGGAGGTACCAACTGGACTTTCTTTACTTTTTAAAAATAATAGATACCGTTTGTTTACTGTAGCTAAAGTGAAGGATTTTTTTGAGAATATATTGATGGTTGATAGATCTACTTCCCCAAAACCTAAGGGGGCAACCTTGGTTAAAGATCTAGAATTATTGCAATCTTCGGAACTTCAACAACCTCGACTAATTTCATCGGTTCTTATGGATAAAGCAGTTGAACAACCAGTGCAGTCAATTGATATTTTCCAACCTTTGGCAGTAGACAAGCCTAAAGATCCAAGGCGTGTACGTGAATCTACTAAGGCTATTGAACAAAGAGAAAAAATACAACCAACTCAAACCAAGCAAACTGATCTGACATCTATGGAAGCCATGGGAGCAAGACCCAAGAGGCAGGAAGAAGTGGAATGGTCTTTGCAGAAGCTTTCACGTAAAGGTCATGTCAAATAAATATTTGACATGGAATGTTAATGGTTTAAATTCTCCACAAAAAAGGAAGAAGATATTTCATTAATTGAAGCAATGTAAAAATGATGTAATCTGTCTACAAGAAACTCATATTAGATCTTTGGACCAGAAATATTTGATTAATAATAAGCTGGGTACACATTTCGTGGCATCATCTTTAGATAAAAAAAATGGAATTGTTATTTATGTTAAAAATAATATAAAAGCTAAATTAATAGAAGCAGATAATCAAGGTAGATTTTTAGCTATAGAAATTTTACTGGACGGGAAGAAAGTTCTTTTGATGGGTATATACGCTCCAAACCAAAAACAAGGTATATTTTATAAATCATTACACAAAAAGTTATTAGAGTTGGATTATAGATCTTGTATTTTAATGGGAGATTGGAATGGAATCCTTGATGCTGGTTTGGACAAGAAAAAGATTTCACTAGTTTCTCAATCGCGTTCAATTTTACCTAAATCTTTTTTTGATATTAAAGATGATTTTAATTTGTTAGATATTTGGAGAGAAAGACATGGTAGGGATCAAGAGTTTACTTTTTTCTCTGACAGACATCAATCATTTTCTAGAATTGATTTTATTTTAACTACTAGTGATTTTATGTTAAGTTTAAAGAAAGTTAAAATCTTACCTAATGTATTGTCTGACCACAATCCAGTTATGATGGAATTAAGGACTGGCCAATTTTTAAGCAGATCCTGGAGACTTAATGAAAATTTGTTTAAATATGAAATGTATGTGCAAGAATGTAAAAAGGCTATCAAGGAATTTTTTAGGTTAAATAAGAATGTAGGCTTACCAATAGAAATGGTGTGGGACTCTAGTAAGGCCCACATGCGTGGAATATTAATTGAATTGAATGTTAGGCATAGACGTAAACAAGAGGAAAAGAGGCGAGTTCTAGAAGCGGAAATAAGAAAGAAAGAGTTATTATTAATAGATAAGCCAGATGATAGTAATATTAAAGAAGGGATAAAGGTTTTACGGAAACAATTTGATATTTTGATGACCGACCAGGTTGCCAGGAATATACAATATGCTAAACATAATACTTTTTTTAATGCTAATAAACCTGGCAGATGGTTGGCTTATACATTAAGGAAAAAACAAAAATCCCGTTTAATTGAGAAGGTAGAATATAAGGGGCAAGAAGTATTTCATCAAGAAACTATTAAGAAGGCTTTTCTAGAGTTCTACACCAAATTGTATGCTGAAGAAAAAGTTCAAGAGAAAGAGATAGATGCCTTTTTACAAAATCAAAATGTTTTGGAAATTACTTTGGAACAAAGAGATAGATTAAATGCCTTGATTAAGTCAGAAGAAATTATTGATGCAATTAAACAATTGAAATTGGGAAAATCTCCAGGAACTGATGGTTTTACCACGATTTATTATAAGTGTTTACAGGAGGAAATGGTGGAACATTTGAGGGAGTTATTTGTGAATATACAAGAGGGTGGTCGGGTTCCACCCTCTTGGAAAACGGCTAATGTATGCTTGATTCCTAAAGAGGGCAAAGATAATGTTCAAGTAGAAAATTTTAGACCTATCTCCTTGTTAAATACGGATTACAAGATTTTTGCAAAAATCTTGGCTAATAGACTAATGACAGTTTTGACACAGAGGATTCACCCGGATCAAACTGGCTTTTTACAAGGGAGACAGATGAAAACCAATGTTAGACAACTTGTTAATATATTGGAATATTTGGATAAACATATCCAAGTATCGGCTGTTTTAATGTTTTTAGATGCAGAAAAAGCTTTTGATAGATTGAATTGGACATTTCTGCAAAGGCCTGTGGTAAGGATGGGAATGGGGGACCAGTTTATCAACTCTATATCAGCTATATATCAGAAACAAACAGGACAGATTATAGTGAATGGACAATTAACAGATTCATTTAATATAGAGAAGGGTACTAGGCAGGGTTGTCCCTTATCCCCTTTATTGTTTGTTTTAACTTTAGAGGTATTATTGAACAGGATTAGAGCATCAGAGGAATTAAAGGGGGTACAAATTAGACAACATGATTATAGATTATGTGCCTTTGCAGATGATTTACTTGTGACACTAACTCAGCCAATACAATCGGCTCAGAGTTTGATGGAAATTATTCGAAATTATGGAAAAGTTTCAGGTTTCAAATTAAATTTATCCAAGACAAAGATGTTGGTTAAAAATTTTGATAATAAATTAAAACAAGATTTGGAAAGAATAACGGGATGTGAGATAGTTAAAAAAGTTAAATATTTAGGAATTTATATAGAAGCTTCAAATGGTAAATTATATAAGAATAATTATGAACTCTTATGGTGTAAAGTACAAAAAGAATTGGAGAATTGGAAAAAATTACAATTATCTATGTTGGGCAGAATAGCCGCTATCAAAATGAATGTATTGCCGAAATTTTTATTTTTATTTCAAATGTTACCAATACTTAAAAAGGATGGAAATCTTGATGAATGGCAGAAAGGTATAAACAAATTTATTTGGGATGGCAAGAAACCAAGGGTCAAACTTAAAATTATTCAAGACACAAGAGAGAGAGGTGGTTTGAAAGTGCCTAATTTTAAATTATATTATTATGCAGCAGTTCTAGTGGCAATAAGTGATTGGATTAATTTAACAAATGAAAGAATATTAAATATAGAAGGATATGGGTTAGTGTACGGGTTCCACGCGTATTTAGTTTATGATAAAAAACTGGATAGGGGTTTTAAAGATCATATAATAAGAAACTCTGTGTTGCGTGTCTGGAAAAAGTATTATTATAAGCTAAACGGTAAAATTCCTTTATGGACAGTTCCCAGGCACGCAATACAGAGTGTAGGTATACAACAAATTCAAGACGTGGTGCCCTATGATAAACTTTTAAATAAAGAAGGGAATAGCCTAGAACTGAAATCATTAGACAGGTTAAGGGAGGAAGGTATAGCTCATAATTGGTATTATTACGCACAACTTCAAGCCAGATGGCAAAAAGATGTCAAGATGGGTTTTTCTTTAAAGGATGAAAAATTAATTATACAAATTAGAGATCAAAGAGTGATGCATATTAAAAGAATATATGATGCTTTAATTGAAATTGATTCTGGAACTGAATTAGTTAAAGATTGTATGATTAAGTGGGAAGGTAATTTTGGACACCCAATTATGATGGAAACTTGGAAAAGAATATGGGTGAAAAATGTTAAATTTACACAAGCTCAGCACTTAAGAGAAAATTTTTATAAAATGTTTTACAGATGGCACTTAGATCCAAAAAAATTATCGTTTATGTATCCAAATTTGCAACCCAAATGTTGGAGATGTGATTCTATGGACGCTACTTATTTTCACATTTGGTGGTCTTGTAAAAAAATTAAGGCTTTTTGGATAAAAATATGGTGGATTCTTCAAAATATTTTGAAAAAGCGTATTGAGTTTGTACCACAGTTGTTTTTGTTGGGTATTACAAAGGACTGTTCCACCATAGAGACTAAGTTGATTTTGAACTTGACTACAGCTGCAAGACTGTTGGTGGGACAATATTGGAAGTCATCTGAAATACCATCTATTGAAGAATGGACGTTAAAAGTTACCCATCTTGTTGAGATGGCTAAGATTTCGGCATACCTGAAGAACCACTCAAATGAAACATTTTTGATGGACTGGAAGAAATGGATTGATTATATGCAAAAGAAATATCAGTTGAGAGAATTAGATTTGATATATGGTTAAATAGTTTAACATAGTAGCTTAGCGTGGTTTCTTGCGTTTTTACCCTGTATTCATTCTGGGAAGCCTGGGGGGGAGGGGGGAGGGAGATAATATATATTAGTTTATGTTTCTCAACTGTAGTTGGGGGTTTAAGGGATTAGATAATTTTTGTAGGATGCTCGAGAGAATTTTAGTTAGCGCTTCGGAGGATGAGGAGGAGGAGCGAAAGTAGAAGAGGAGTGGATTGCTGGAGGGTGTTGTGGAGGGGGGTTCCGAGCAGCTATTTGTATTGTTTTTTTAATATGTAATTTGTTTGTTTTCAGTTGAGTTAATATGTTATTATGTTATAATTGTTAAAAGTTTTTAAAAAATTTAATTAAAAAATTAATAAAAAAAAAAAGAAGGTGTGAAGAGCTGTTTGAACATCGTGCCACAAATAGAGCCAGACCAATGTTACCTCCCCTTTCCCATGATGGACTTAACACCTGGGGATTGGCTGGTTTGAACCGTCCGGATGAACTATGGGGTGGGGTTTGCTTGGGGATACTTTAACCCATCGATCCGTACAGGAGTCCCTAAGATCTTGTCTAGTATGCCTGCCATCAGCTTCTCCTAATAAATATTCCTTTTGGAAGAGCTTCCTTCCATGAGTTCTGCTTTCTTGGGATGAGGTGTTAAGGTGGGTCCTGACATTAGACAGGATCTGCAATAGTAGTCAACCCGGAAGGTATAGTATAGGAGGTACCTTGCTCAATAGTAGTAACTGTGAGAGGGATCTTGGAGTCCTAGTGGACAATCACTTAAATATGAGCCAGCAGTGTGCTGCAGCTGCCAAAAAAGCCAACACAGTGCTAGGCTGCATTAACAGAGGGATAGAATCAAGATCACGCAAAGTATTAATACCACTTTACAATGCCTTGGTAAGGCCACACTTGGAATACTGCATCCAGTTTTGGTCACCACGATGTAAAAAAGATGTTGAGACTCTAGAAAGAGTACAGAGAAGAGCAACAAAGATGATTAGGGGACTGGAGGCTAAAACATATAAGGAATGGTTGCTGGAATTGGGTATGTCTAGTTTAATGAAGAGAAGGACGAGGGGGGACATGATACCAGTGTTCCAATATCTCAGGGGCTGCCACAGAGAAGAGGGAGTCAAGCTATTTTCCAAAGTGCCTGAAGGCAGGACAAGAAGCAACGGGTGGAAAATAATCAAGGAAAGAAGCAACCTAGAACTAAGGAGAAACTTCCTGACAGTTAGAACAATTAACCAGTGGAACAACCTGCCTCTAGAAGCGGTGAATGCTTCAACACTGGAAGTTTTTAAGAAGAGACTGGACAGCCATTTGTCCGAAATAGTATAGGGTTTCCTGCCTGAGCAGGGGGTTGGACTAGATGACCTCCAAGGTCCCTTCCAACTTTATTACTATTATTATTATTATTATTATGACAATTCATAAAATGGGGCAAAATTCACTTAACAAATATCTCACTTAGCAACAGAAATTTTGGGCTCAATTGTCGTAAGTTGAGGACTACCTGTACTGAAGATGGTGGCAGTGTAGAAAGCGGTATTGGATCACGGGGAGAGTTACTAAACTAAGTAGGAAGGTACTAGGAGAGGGGGGGAAATGGAGGAAAAAGAAGCAGAAAGTTAGATAAGGGAGGTTGAAAGGATAAAGAAAAAGAAGAAATTGAGGTAAGGAAAACACCAGCAAACAGGAGCGCAGCGAATGAATGGCTGAATGTGGAGTCGGAGGCAGCCAACAACAGAGAATGATAGATCCATCTCAGGAGCCCAACTAAGCAGCCTAACGCTGGAAAAAAAAAGGCAACTGAGAGCAGCGAACAGCAGACAAGAAGGGAGACTGTTGGAGGCACTGAACCGGTGGGTCACAGTATATTCAGTAATTGCCTAGAGTAGACCCATACCCCAGTCTAGGCTGCCCAGCTCGAGGGAGCAGCCAGGCAGCCTGACCCAGGGCCCAGCAAACTAAAGGCAGCCTGACTACCACAGCTCTCTCCCTGCGTCCTTCCAGCCCCGCAGCCCACCCCAGTGACTTGCCCCAGGTGGAGGACTTGATCATTCCCTCCCCAGCAAGATCAGCAGCCCCCTCCCCCACCTCCTGCTAGCCTGGCAACCCGTCTGGTCTGGCGGAGGACAAAGGGCCTGGGGCAATCTGTCGGCTGTGAGAAATTGGTGGCAGCAAAATCTGTGGAAGGGAGAAATGCAGCAGCAGCAGCAACAGAGATGCTTCAAGCTAGAGAGCTCTGATCTCTAAAGCTGAGTGGCCGGCTGAGAGGAGCAGACCAGACAGCAGAGCTGAGCTGACAAAATAGCTGAATGCCAGGCCTCACCAGAGCAGAGACGAGGCCGAAAAGACCCGAGCACTGAAAGACAGAACAGAGCTGGCAGAGAAAACAACAAGAGGCCGGAGCAGCAAACAAGGGAAATGAAGGCAACATTTCAGCTTGAGGTCCCAATAGGAAGGGAGGGAAGACCCCAGCAAAGAATAAAAATAAATACAGGACAGAAAATAAAATATAAATAAATAGGCAAATAATAAGGATAAGAGTGGAACATTAGAAAACACGGAAGAATAGGACTAATAAAGAGACAAGTTTTAACAAGGCAAATCTTAATAAGGTAGGGAGGAACTGGAGTTCAAAAACTTTTTAAAAAATAGAGGGAAAGAAAAGGATAAATAAAACTAACATAATAGTAAGAAGGTTAAATAAATAACAAGGTAGAAAAACGAGCACGAACAGGCAAAAAAAAAAGGACAGGGAAAAAATAGGCATAATTACCTAGAACAGAGTAGGAAGAAACAAGGCTAACAGCAAAGCACATCCACCAACCAAAAAGAGGGATTTTCAAACAACAAACTCATGGAACAGGCAACTGATACTACCATGGTATACAATACATGTTGTCAGAATCCAATTATATTTCATCTCTAGTTATCGACTATGGAAAACCCCATTTCTGCCCTCTCTGGATTCTGTCATACGATGAAGGGGAAGGTGGTGTGAACAAAGGGGTTTTATGGCCCTCACTTCCTTCGGTACAACTTCAAAAGGGACTGAATGTGGATACCACCAAAAGGACTAACCATAAAATGGGGCCATCAGCTTTCATCTAATCCCCTCTGAAGTCTCCCTTCCACTGGCAATGAGGAAAAAGGGGTGGAAATATAACGTCTGGGATTGTCACTGGAAGGAAGGTGGGGTGGGTGGGGTGGGGTTGCTGGGAACCCCTTAAAACCTTGAACCATAGGGCTTGGCCCCCAAGTCCTGTCTAGAATGCCTGCAACCATTTTCTCTTAATAAAGGATGCCTGTTGGAAGAAATATTCCAAGAGTTCTGTCTTCTTAAGATGCAAAGTGGGGTGGATCCTTACACATGTTCCATGTATGCGCTTATGCCCAAACAGCACCCAAATTATACATGCATTAAATGTAACCTATGTGTACTACTAGAGGAAAAAGTAAGGGACTTAGAGGCAACTCTAGCCAAACTCCAACCTACGCAAGAAAGCTATACCCAAACTAAACCAAATAATGAACAAATAACTCCCAGAGGATTTGACCCTACTGATAAATGCTTGGAGGAAGACTAATGGAGGTATGTCACACATATTGACTGTGGAATGAATTGGGTTGAATGGATGGGTGGTTGTGGACCTGATGAATGGACAGGCCTGCCGAGCTTGAGGGAGGCCGGGGACTGGGGAGATGCGGACTCTGGGGTCACTGAGGGAAGAGGCAGATATGGCGGGAGCAGAAGGGTAGGCCGCACTCGGGGAACTTGGTCCTGCTGTCTCGTAGCAGTTCCTTGTTCTGGCCCTTCTGAAAAACCTAGCTCACCCCATGTCCCTGGTGATGAGCATAGCTCGGGCCCTGGGCTCAGACTGTTGCTGCTCAACGCCAGGTCGGTTAATAATAAGGCTTCCCTCATTCATGATCTTTTCATGGATGAGGAGACCGACCTGGCGTGTGTAACTGAGACTTGGTTGGGCCCTGATGGCGGAGTTCCCCTCTCGGATATGTGCCCACCAGGTTATCAGGTATGGCACCAGCCGCGACCCCAGGGAAGGGGGGGAGGAGTGGCTTTTTTGGCCCGGGAGAACCTCAGCCTACGCAGGCTCACTGTTTCTGATATTCCAGGTTGCGAGTCCATTTTTAGGACGCTGGACCTCGGGGTTCAGGTGGGCATATTGCTTATGTACCTGCCTCTCAGCTGCGTGGCATCTGCCCTGCCTGTGCTACTCGAGGAGGTTGCTGGATTGGCGGTGGAGTTCCCCAGGCTTATGGTCTTGGGGAACTTTAACCTGCCGTCACTTGGCGAGTCCTCGGGGTTGGCACAGGAGTTCATGGTCACCATGGCAACCATGGACCTGACCCAAGTAGTGCTGGGTCCGACGCATGACGGTGGGCATGCCCCGGATATGGTTTTCCTTTCGGAACAGTTGGGTAATGATCTGGTTTTAAGGGGCTTAGATATCTTGCCTTTGTCATGGACTGATCATTTTCTGCTACGACTGAATTTTACGGCCCCAATCCTTCCCTGCAGGGAGGCGGAACCGATTAGGTGGTTCCGCCCCAGACGCCTGATGGATCCAATTGGTTTTCAGACGGCGCTTGGGGAATTACCGAGCTCGTTCATCCACAATTCGGCGGAGTCCCTGGTAGCGGCATGGAATTCGGCCGCGAAGGGGGCCATTGACCGGATTGCGCCTTTGCTGGCCCCAGGAGGTCTCCTTGGTTTACCGAGGAGCTCAGGGGGATGAAGCACCATAAGAGACGTCTAGAGGAGCGATGGAGACGAAGTAGGTCCGGATCTGATCGAACCAGATTGAGCTCATTTATTAGAGCCTATTTGAAGGCGATTAAGGTGGCAAGATCTTTGTATCTTTCCGCTTTGATCACGTCTGCGGAATCTCGCCCGGCCGCCCTGTTTAGGGTGACCCGGTCCCTCCTTAACCCAAGGGGTCCGGGGCCTCCCTTGCAGGGTAGCGCCGAGGACTTTAACAACTGTTTTGCAGACAAAGTAGCTCAGATCCGGGCCGACCTAGACTCCAATTGTATAGCAGAGTCGACTGATAATGATTCAGTCGAGGGGTCAGGGGCATGCTCTTGTCCGGTCATCGGGGCGAGTTTGAGACTGTTACTCCTGATGAAGTGGACAGGGCCATTGGAGCGGTGAGTTCCGCCACCTGTTTGTTGGACCCGTGTCCCTCCTGGCTGGTTTCTGCTAGCAGGGAGGTGACACGTACCTGGATCCAGGAGATTGTCAACGCTTCTTTGAGGGAGGGGTCCTTCCCGGCTCCTTTGAAGGAGGCACTCGTGTGCCCCCTCCTCAAGAAGCCTTCCCTGGATCCAGCAATTCTCACTAACTATCGTCCGGTCTCTAACCTCCCCTTTGTGGGGAAGGTTATTGAGAAGGTGGTGGCACTTCAACTCCAGTGGTCTCTGGAGGAAGACGATTATCTGGGGCCTCTGCAGTCCGGGTTCAGGCCCGGCTACAGCACTGAAACTGCTTTGGTCGCTCTGATGGATGATCTCTGGCGGGCCCGGGATGGAGGCCAGTCCTCTGTCCTGGTGCTTCTTGACTCTCAGCGGCATTCAATACCATCGACCATGGTATCCTTCTGCGATGGCTGGGGGGAATAGGAGTGGGGGGCACCGTGTTACGGTGGTTCTCCTCCTATCTCTCTGGTCGGTCGCCGTCGGTGTTAGTGGGGGCCCAGAGGTCCACCTCTAGGTCACTCCCTTGTGGGGTGCCTCAGGGGTCGGTTCTCTCCCCCCTACTTTTTAACATCTACATGAAACTGCTGGGAGAGATCATTCATCGGCATGGAGTGAGATACCATCAGTACGCTGACGATACTCAGCTGTACATTTCCACTCCTGGCCAAATCAGTGAAGCGGTTGAGGTGATGTGCCGGTGTCTGGAGGCTGTGAGGGTCTGGATGGGCGCTAACAGATTGAGGCTCAACCCTGACAAGACAGAGTGGCTGTGGGTGATGCCTCCCAAGGACACTTCTATCTGTCCTTCCATTACTCTGGGGGGTGAATCTATAAACCCCTCAGAGAAGGTCCGCAACTTGGGAGTCCTCCTCGATCCACAGCTGACATTGGATCATCATTTGTCGGCTGTGGCGAGGGGGGCATTTGCCCAGGTTCGCCTGGTGCACCAGTTGCGTCCTTACTTGGATTGGGAGTCTCTCCTCACAGTCACACATGCCCTTGTCACCTCGAGGATCGACTACTGCAATGCTCTCTACATGGGGCTACCCTTGAAGAGTGTTCGGAGACTACAATTAGTGCAAAATGCAGCTGCGCGAGCAGTTGTGGGCCTTCCGCGTTGTGCCCACATTTCACCAACACTCTGCATGCTGCATTGGTTGCCTATTGGTCTCCGAGCCCAATTCAAGGTGTTGGTTATCACCTATAAAGCCCTTCATGGCATGGGACCAGGATACTTACGGGACCGCCTTCTGCCACATACTTCTCTACGACCGGTAAGAGCGCACAGGGTTGGCCTCCTCCGGGTCCCGTCAGCGAAACAATGTCGTTTGGCGGGCCCTAGGGGGAGGGCCTTCTCTGTTGTGGCGCCCGCCCTCTGGAACCAACTGCCCCCTGAAGTCCGCGTTTCTCCGACTCTCCCGGCCTTCCAGAAAAATCTAAAAACTCATCTTTGCCGGCAGGCCTGGGGATGACTGTGGTTGATTGTTGAATTGAATGTGTGTGTTTTTTATTGATTTTTTTAGATATATTTGTTTGGTTTTTTTTATGGTACTTCACTGTTATATATATGTTGTTAGCCACTCCGAGTCCCCTGGAGAGGAGCGGCATACAAACCCAAATAAAATAAATAAATAAATAAATAAATAAATAAATAGAAGGAAACACAATCAAAGAAAGAAGCAGCATACATCTAACAAACCCCTACTGCCCAATCTAACCCAACCAGAAGCAGCCCCATTAAAACTGAGCAATCGATTTCTCCCCCTAGATGGAAATACGCAGACCCACAACCTCCTCCTCAAAGAAAACATGCAGACACCTAGCAAAGAAACACCAAAGAGTCAACAAACACACCTGAGATAAACAGAAGCACCCCAGACTGCACCCCCCAAAAAAGGAAGATGAGTGTTGGTAATAGGAGATTCTATTCTCAAAGGAACAGAATCAGCCATCTGAAGACCGGACATACAATCCAGGGAGGTATGTTGTCTCCCTGGAGCAAAAATCAAAGATGTGGCCAAGAACCTAACCAAAATAATTAGGCCTACAGATTACTACCCTTTCCTCCTCCACATTGGGACGAATGACACAACAAATAACCTGAGTACAATATTGAGAGATTATAAGCAACTAGGCAATAAAGTTAAGGAGCTAGGATCACAAGTAGTGTTCTCATCAGTACTCCCAATGAAAGGCTAACCCCCATTGAGGGGAAAAAGAATTCTAGAAATAAACCACTGGCTAAAGGGTTGGTGTCACCAAGAAAATGTTGATTTCCTGCTTAGTTGGGCTCCTGAGCTGGATCTATCATTCTCTGTTGTCGGCTGCCTCCGACTCCACATTCAGCCATTCATTCGCTGCGCTCCTGTTTGCTGGTGTTTTCCTTACCTCTGAAAAAGATGATCATAAAAGCCCAGTCCAACACAATACCACTGAAAAAGAAAAACAAGAAATTCAAGAAGAAACTAGCATGGCTGCACAAAGCTCTCTCTGACAAACTGAAAGACAAAAAGGACAAGTACAAAAAATGGAAAGAGGGACACATAACCAAGTCTGATTATTAGCAGATAACCAGAACATGCAAATATGAAGTCAGGAAAGCAAAGGCTCAGAATGAACAAAGGCTTGGAACAGAAATCAAGGACAATAAAAAGAAAAATGTCAAGGAAACTGTAGGTCCACTAAAGAGAGCAGATGGCAAGGAAGTAACAGGCAGTAAGGAGAAAGCAGAGCTGCTTAACTCATTCTTTGCATCAGTCTTCACAGAAAAAGAAATTATAGCCCAACATACCAAAAAGACTACTGCAAAAGACAAACTAGAAACAAAAATTAAAATAATCAGGAAAATGGTAAGAGAACACCTATCCGACCTTGATAAATATAAATCACTGGGACCCGACAGATTACATCCCAGAGTTCTGAAGGAGCTGGCAGATGTTATCAGAACCATTGCACCATATCTTTCAAAAATCCTGGAGCACCGGGGAAGTACCTGAGGATTGGAAAAGGGCTGATGTGGTTCCCATCTTCAAGAAAGGGGGGGAAAAAACAGACCCAGGAAACTACAGACCAATCAGCCTGACATCAATACCTGGGTAGATACTGGAAAAGATAATCAAAAAACTGATCTGCGAACAACTAGAAGCAAACAAAGTTATAACTAGCAGCCAGCACGGGTTTGTTAAAAACAGATCATGCCAAACCAATCTTATTTCATTCTTTGTTAAAGTGACTAAATTAGTAGACCAGCAAAACGCTGTGAACATAGTATATTTAGATTTCAGTAAGGCATTTGACAAAGTAGACCACAACCTGCTGCTTAGTAAGCTAGAAAAAGGTGGGATAGACAACATCACCACCAGATGGATCTGTAGCTGGCTGACAAATGGTACTCAGCGAGTAGTCCTCAGTAGTACTACATCCACATGGAGAGAAGTAAGCAGTGGGGTACCACAAGGCTCCGTCTTAGGCCCAGTACTCTGTAATATCTTCATAAATGACCTAGATGAGGGAATAGAAGGGGAACTCATCAAATTTGCAGATGACACTGTTAGACACAAAAATAGTCACAAATTGAAATCCACTCTACTTGAGTTACAAATAGAAAAGAAGTTTATTAGACTTCACAACAAAGTCTAAAAAGTAACAGTTTGCAAAGCGTGGTGGATTCAGACCTGGCTCAAAAACAGCAACTATGAGAGGGACCTTGGAGTCCTAGTGGACGATCACTTGACTATGAGCCAGCAATGTGCAGCAGCAGCCAAAAAAGCTAATACAATCCTGGGTTGTATAAACAGAGGCATAGAATCAAGATCACGTGAAGTATTAGTACCACTTTATAAAACCCCAGTAAGACCACCCCTGGAATACTGCAACCAATTTTGGTCATCATACTACAGAAAAGATGTTGGGATTTGAAAAAAGTTCAGAGAAGAGGAACTAAAATGATCAAAGGCCTGGAGACTAAAACATATGAAGAACAGCTTGGGTTTGGCTAGTAGTCTAACGAAAAGAAGAAACGGGTGAAATTTAGCAGTATTCCAGTATTTGAGGGGCTGCCACAAAGAAGAGGGCATCAAACTATTCTCCAAAGCACCAGAGGGCAGGACAAGAAACAATGGTTGGAAACTGACCAAAGAGAGAAGCAACCTGGAATTAAGGAGAAACTTCCTAACAGTGAGGACAATTAACCAGTGGAACAGCTTGCCTTCAGAAATCGTGGGTGCTCCATCACTGGAGGTTTTTAAGAAGAGACTAGACAGTCACTTGTCTGAAATTGTATAGATTCTCCTGCTCAAGCAGGGGGCTGGACTAGAAGACCTCCAAGGTCCCTTCCAGCTTCTAGTCTAGTCTAGTCTAGTCTAGTCTAGTCTAGTCTAGTCTAGTCTAGTCTAGTCTAGTCTAGTCTAGTCTAGTCTAGTCTAGTCTATTCATAGTATATTACTTGTACAAAAGAAGTTGTGCCTTTGCGGCCTCTGAGCCGGCGTGGTTCTCGATCGGCTCCCTGGTTCAACGGGGAGCTGAGGGAGATGAAGCACCAGAAAAGACGCCTAGAGAGCAGTTGGAGGGCGAGCCGCTCTGAGTCTGACCGAACACGGGTAAGAGACCATATTAGGACTTACCTAGTGGCAATAAGGGCAGAGAAGTGTTCTTATGTCACTGCCCTTATTGCATCATCAGATAATCGCCCAGCCTCCCTGTTTAGGGTAACCCGCTCCCTCCTTCAACGGGAGGTGAGGGGGGATCCCTTGGAGGGAAGAGCTGAGGATTTTGTGCAATATCTGTATGACAAAATCGCTCAGATTTGGGAAGGCTTTAATTTCGATGAAGGGGGTCCAGCGGGAGTGGCTGAGGCCGGCCTTGAGACTGTTACTTGGGCTGAGTTTGACTTCGTGACACCGGATGACTTGGACAGGTTGCTGGGAGGTCTTAGAGCAACCACATGTTTATTGGACCCGTGTCCCTCCTGGTTGGTACTGGCCTCCAGTGAGGTGACGCGAGGCTGGCTTCAGGCGATTACCAATGCTTCGTTGAGTGAGGGTGTCTTTCCCACCGCCCTGAAAGAGGCGGTGGTGCGACCTCTCTTCAAGAAGCCCGTCCTGGACCCCGCTGTTTAATCCAACTACCGTCCTGTCTCCAACCTTCGCTTTGTTGTGAAGGTTGTTGAGAATTTGGTTGCTCGACAGTTCTCTCAGCACCTGGAGGAATCGTCTTATCTGGATCCGCTCCAGTCGGGCTTCAGGCCGGGCTACAGCACGGAAACAGCTTTGGTCGCATTGGTGGATGATCTCTGGCGGGCCCGGGACAGGGGTTGTTCCTCTGTCCTGGTGCTATTGGACCTCTCAGCGGCTTTTGATACCATCGACCATGGTATTATGCTGCGCCGGTTGGAGGGGCTGGGCATAGGGGGCACCGTGTTTTGGTGGTTCTCCTCCTTCCTCTCTGGCCAGACGCAGTTTGTGTTGACAGGGGTCAGAGGTCGACCCCGAGGCCCCTTGACTGTGGGGTGCCTCAGTGGTCGGTCCTCTCGCCCTTGTTGTTCAACATTTATGTGAAGCAGCTGGGTGAGATCATCCGAGGTTTTGGGGTGAAATTCCATCAGTACGCTGATGACACTCAGCTGTACATTTCCACCCCGAACCACCCAAATGAAGCCCTTGACGTACTGACCCAGTGCCTGGAGGCCGTGCGGATCTGGATGGGGAAGAACGGTCTCAAGCTCAACCCATCCAAGACCGAGTGGCTGCGGTTACCGTCGTCCCGGTATAGTCAGCTGACTCCATTGCTGTCTATTGGGGGCAAGTCAGTGGCCCCCACGGGAAGGGATCGCAACTTGGGAGTCATCCTGGATTCACGGCTGTCTCTTGAGGACCATCTGACGGCGGTAGCCGGGAGGATGTTTTACCAGATTCGTCTGGTACGCCAGTTGTGTCCCTTCCTGGATCAGGACGCGCTACGCACGGTCACTCATGCCTTCGTCACTTCCAGACTGGACTATTGCAATGCTCTCTACATGGGGCTCCCCTTGAGGTGCACGCGGAGGCTCCAACTGGCACAGAATGTGGCCGCGCAGGTGGTGGTGGGGGCGCCTTGGCGGGCACGAACGGCCCCCATCCTGCGCGAGCTGCACTGGTTGCCGGTGGTCTTCCGGGTGCGCTTCAAGGTGTTGGTCACCACCTTTAAAGTGCTCCATGGCATAGGACCAAGTTATTTACAGGACCGCCTACTGCCAGTAAATACCTCCCACCGACCAGTTCGCTCCCACAGGGAGGGCCTCCTCAGGGTGCCATCGGCTAAGCAATGTCGGCTGGTGGTGCCCAGGGGGAGAGCCTTTTCTGTGGGGGCACCGACGATGTGGAACGAGCTCCCTCCGGAACTCCGGACATGTCATGATCTCCGCACCTTCAGAAGAGAATCGAACACTTATCTCTTCAATCAAGCCGGCCTGGCCTAGAGCTCCTCAGGTTTTTAGGTAATTTAAATTAAGTAGTTAGGGTTTTAGTATGGGATTTTAATTTGGTTTTTAGTACAGCCTAGGTTATTTAATTGTTTTAAATATTTATTATTGTTACGTTTTAAATTTGGCTGTAAACCGCCCCGAGTCCTACGGGAGAGGGGCGGTATAAAAGTTTACAAAATAAAAAATAAATAAAATAAAAATAAAGTAGAACAAAAAGAGATGGAATGGCTTTTATATTTTTAAAAAAGCTATATGTCTATGAAAAAAATCATGTCCCTCAATACAGTATGCTGTTGAAAGTATCTGTGTAAAATTAAATGGAGCAATAAATAAAAGGGATACCATTGTAAGGGTTTCTTATAGGCCATTTATTTAGATTATAGTATCTTAGATTAGCTTATTTTTAATCCTGCCTTTATTATTTTTATAAATAACTCAGGGCTGCAAACATACCTAATAATCCCTCCACCTCCTATTTTCCCCACAACAACCCTGTGAGGTGGGTTGAGCTGAGAGTGAGTGACTGGCCCAAAGTCACCCAGCTGGCTTTCATGCCTAAGGTGGGGACTAGAATTTACAAGTCTCTTGGTTTCTAGTCTGGCACTTTAACCACTAGACCAAAGTAGTTTTTTACCTCAGCAGAGAATGTGAACAATCCCTTTCTAAATCAACTCATCATGTTCTAAAGTGGTAATTGACTTATCCTTTGATGGAAAACTATCTTAGCCAGAAGTACTATATATTATTATCTCCTTTGTTGAGAATTGTATTTTTCAGATTATGAAAGAAGAAACAAGGGGGCTAGCTATCTAACTGAGAAATTAAGAGATGGACAAAAAGTGTCAGGGGGAAAATATATCAGTTCATAAGAACACAAGAACATAAGAAGAGCCATGCTGAATCAGGCCAAAGCCCATCGAGTCCAGCATTCTGTGTCACACAGTGGCCTACCAATTGTACATGGGGATCTTGAGCAGAAAGAGAAGGCAAAACCCTCCCTTTCCCTTGACCCCCAACAAATGGTACTCAAGGAAATCCTGCCTGCCTCAACCAACATAGAGGCGGCACATGGACATCCGTTTTAATAACCACCGATACACTTGGCATCCATGAATCTGTCTAACCCTGCCTTGAAGCTGTCAAGGCTGACAGCTGTCACGACCCCTTCTGGAAGTTAATTCCATAAATCAACGACCCTCTGGGTGAAGAAATATTTCCCTTTATTTGTCCTCACTTTCTTAGCTATGAGCTTTAGGGAGTGCCCCCTTGTCCTGGTATTGTGTGATAGAGAAAAGAATTTTTCTCTATCCACCTTTTCTATCCCATGCATGATTTTATACACTTCGATCAAGTCACCCCTTAAACGCTGTCTTTCAAGGCTGAAGAGACCAAGGCGTTGCAATCTGGTTTCATAAGGGAGGCGCTCCATTTCCTTGATCATTCTTGTTGCCCTTTTTTGCACCTTTTCCAGTTCCATTATATCCTTCTTGAGGTGCGGTGACCAGAACTGTACACAGTACTCCAAGTGTGGTCTCACCATCGATTTGTACAGAGGCAATACAACACTTGCTGACTTATTTTCAATTCCCTTCCTAATCATGCCAAGCATGGAATTTGCTTTTTTTACTGCTGCTGTGCATTGGGTTGACATCTTCATCGAGCTGTCCACCAAAACCCCAAGATCCCTTTCTTGGGTTGTCTCAGAAAGTTTGGTCCCCATCAGTTGGTAAGTATAATTGGGGTTCTTTGCCCCGATGTGCATAACTTTGCACTTGTTTAGGTTACAATGCATTTGCCACTTTGTTGCCCACTCACACAATTTCGAGAGATCCTTCTGGAGCTCCCGACAATCAGTTTCACTTTTCACAACCCGAAACAATTTAGTGTCATCAGCAAACTTGGCTACCTCACTATTAACTTCTACATCCAGATCATTGATGAATAAATTAAAAAGTAAAGGTCCCAAAACTGAACCTTGGGGTACACCACTTCTCACTTCTTTCCATCCAGAGAATTGTCCATTTATTGCCACCCTTTGCTTCCTAAAATTTAGCCAGTTACCAATCCAGGACAAGACCTGTCCTCTAATTCCGTGGCTGGAGAGCTTTTTTAGGAGCCTTTGGTGAGGGACTTTGTCAAAAGCCTTTTGAAAGTCAAGATATACAATATCAACAGGGGCCCCTTTATCTATGTATTTATTTACACCCTCAAAGAATTCTAACAAGTTAGTAAGACATGATTTCCCTTTGCAGAAACCATGTTGATTTTCTTTCAGCAATGCCTGTTTTTCTATGTGCCCTGTAATTTTATCTTTAATAATGGTTTCCATCAGTTTGCCTGGAACTGAGGTTAGACTGACTGGTCTATATTTTCCTGGATCACCTCTGGATCCTTTCTTGAAGATCGGGGTTATATTTGCTTCCCTCCAATCCTCCGGTACAGTGCCTGATCTTAGAGAAAGATTATATATTTTAGCTAGAAGTTCAGCAATTTCACACTTGAGTTCCTTGAGAAATCTAGGGTGGATGCCATCTGGACCTGGCGATTTGTTGATGTTTAGTTTAGAAAGGCATGCAAGAACATCTTCCTTGTTTATCTCTATCAGGTTTAATTCTTCTATTTCCCTCCCTGGGAAAACTAATTCAGTGGCAGGCAAATGTTCTCTATCCTCCTCAGTGAAAACGGAGGCAAAGAAGTCATTTAGCCTCTCAGCAATCTCCTTGTCTTCTCTGATTATCCCCTTCTGACCATTGTCATCAAGTGGCCCAACTGATTTTCTGGTTGGGTTCCTGCTTCTGATGTACTTAAAAAAGGTTTTGTTATTATTTTTAATATTCTTGGCTATATGCTCCTCAAAGTCTCTCTTGGCTTTCATGACTATCGCCTTGCATTTGGTCTGCCAGAGTTTGTGATCCCTCCTGTTCTCCTCGATAGGAAGAGCCTTCCATTTCTTAAATGAGTTTTTCTTCTTTCCAATAACCTCCTTTACCTCATTCGTAAGCCATACTGGTATCCTCTTGGACTTTCCAGTCCTCTTTCTTCTTTTAGGAATGCATTTTATTTGAGCCTGCTGTAACGTATTTTTAAACAGTTTCCAAGCATTTTGGAGGGATTTGACTTTTTTTACTGTTCTTTTTAGTTTCTTCTTTACTATTTTCCTCATTTTGTCAAAATTCTCTCTGTGAAAGTTTAAGGTCTCTGTGTTATTTTTCACTGACAATTTGCTATCCATGGTTAAGTTGAAGGTTATTGTGTTGTGATCGCTGGTTCCTATGGGCTCAGTTACAAGGACATCATGAACCAAATCCTGTGCGTTAGTTAGAACCAAGTCCAGGATCCCCTTACCCCTGGTTGGTTCCATGACCATCTGCTGAAGGGAATAATCGGCTAACATGTTGAGGAACCTTGTCTCTCTTTCATGTGTAGAACAAGAATTTACCCAATCTATTTAGGGATAGTTGAAGTCCCCCATTATGACTACCCTATTTCTTTTTGAGGCCTCCTTAAATTCATTTTCCAAATAGCAATCTGCCTCTGGAGTTTGGTTGGGAGGGCGATAGCAGATCCCTAACGTCAGATTAGTTTCCTGTCCTGGGATTTTTATCCACAATGTTTCTGTGGGTGAGTTTGAATTTTCTTGAATTTCGAGTTCATGAGATTCTAACTCCTCATTTACGTACAAGGCCACGCCACCACCATTTCTCCCTCTCCTGTCCATCCTATACAATTTGTAACCTGGAATCCTTGTGTCCCATTGGTTTTCATCTGTCCACCAGGTTTCTGTTATGCCAATAATATCAATATTATTTTCCTTCACCAAGCATTCCAATTCCCCTATTTTTGCTCGAATGCTTCTAGCATTC
The DNA here is from genome assembly GCA_034064705.1 of Bothrops alternatus. Lineage (NCBI taxonomy): Eukaryota > Metazoa > Chordata > Lepidosauria > Squamata > Viperidae > Bothrops > Bothrops alternatus. The sequence goes on along the minus strand of JARGCV010000105.1, from coordinate 1,059,680 downwards.
GTGTACAGACATTTATATGTAATTTTCTGGTGCACTTTCAACTTTGACTGTGGATTTTGACTGTAGAATTTGGTTGTAGAATTTGTAGATGGTCTACCATGTCCTTCTGCTTGACTATTACAATTTAGTTTTCCTGTTGACTCTCCAATGTGTGCATAACTTCCACCCTCCATATTAGGCAGTGCGCCTTCTTGAACCGGAAGCTGCCCAGCTCCTGTCGACTTGCCCCTACGAATCAGTTTAAAAGCTGCTCTGAAACCTTTTTAATATTAATCGCCAACAGTCTGGTTCCATTATGGTTCAAATGTAACCCGTCCCTTCTGTACAGGTGTGGCTTGTCCCAAAGTGTTTCCCAGTTCCTAATGAATCTAAACCCTTCCTCCTGGCACCACTGCCTCATCCACGCATTGAAGCTCCTGAGCTCTGCCTGTCTAGCTGGCCCTGCGCGTGGAACAGGTAGCATTTCTGAGAATGCAACTTTGGGGGTCCTGGACTTTAATCTTCTACCTAGCAAACTATATTTGGCTTCCAGGACCTTCCGCTTAGCTTTCCCAATGTCATTGGTACCGACATGTACCACAACAGTTGGCTCCACCCCAGCACTGTCTATCAGCCTGTCTAGATGCCCCATGATGTCCGCAACCTTTGCACCCGGCAGGCAGTTTACCATGCGGTCAACGCTTCCATCACAAACCCGTCTCTCTATATTTCTAACAATCAAATCACCCACTACAAGAAGCCCCCCTCCCACCACCCGCGGAGAAGTATCCTCGGTGCAAGAGGATATGGGCACATCCTCCAGGGAAGGGGTCTCAACTAAGGGAGCCTGTCCCTCTTCCACAGATTGATGTCCTCCCTGCCCAAGATCTCCATTCTCCAAAGCAGCTGGAGAGCTGCTCAGCATGGAGTGGGACGCTCCTGCTGCATCCCTGAAGATCTTCTCCTGCCTCGCTATCTCTCTCTGCTTCTCCAGGTCTGCTACCTTGGCTTCAAGGGAAAGAACCTGTTCCCTGAGGGCCAGGAGCTCATTGCACCGATCACACACCCAAGACTTCTGTCCAGCAGACAGATAGTCATACATGTGACACTCAATGCAAAACACTGGGAAGCTCCCCTCCATCTGCTGGCTATCTATCTCCATTTCTTGTTATTATATGTTTGCTGTTATTATTATACTAATTATTATTTTAAAAAACACAGCTTTTTTGGGTTGTTCAAATTTTTGTTTTGTTCTCAGTTTACTTTTGGATTTTTTCTTACTTGTTTTAGGATTTTATCGCGCGCCGTCAGGGGCGCGATGGCTGCTAAAAAAAGGTGAATTTGTAATTAAACAAGAAACCCCACAAACTTACCAGGGCTCAGCAGGTATTCTTCCCAAGGTTCCTGCCAAGTTCCCTTCTCCCTTTTTATTTCCTGTTTTAATTCCTTATTTGAAAAAGCTCTGCTTAAGTAAAAGCAGCTGCCTCTCTGCTTCGCAAGGAAGAGTGAGCTGTTTGCTCCCAGCTACCAGGGATTAGCCAGCAGGGGGGCTGCAGCAGAAAGCTCCACCCCCTCCAAACCTGTGCTGAGGGCAAACTTAGAAGAAGGGGGGAAGGAGAAACCCCTTTTATGGCTGCTAAAAAAAGAAAAAAAGGTGAATTTGTAATTAAACAAGAAACCCCACAAACTTACCAGGGCTCAGCAGGTATTCTTCCCAAGGTTCCTGCCAAGTTCCCTACTCCCTTTTTATTTCCTGTTTTAATTCCTTATTTGAAAAAGCTCTCCTTAAGTAAAAGCAGCTGCCTCTCTGCTTCGCAAGGAAGAGTGAGCTGTTAGTTACAAGTTAGTTCAAGTTAGTTACAACTAGATTAACTGCTGAGAAGTCACTGATGTATCTTGGACTTCAGGAAAGCAGATTTTAAAGAACTTGGGAAAAGGTAGGCAACTTCTGTGTCTCAAAATTATATACGAAAAGGGATGGGAGACCCTAAAAAACGTAGGCATAGACTTGAACAATCCACATTAGGACTGGAAGCTTTAAGACCCCTAAGGATGAATAGCCATTGGTAGGTGGAAAAGCAAAAAGGCTTGTAGAGAATATGGAAGATGGGGTTTTTAACAAAGAGGAATATACCTAGTATCTCAAGCCTATAGACATAGAGTCAAGCTAAAGCGTAAGAATGAGATGAACTGTGAGGACACAATAAAAAATACTTATTTGAGGGCATAAGAAAAGAGTATGAGGTTGTTCTTTCACATAGAGAAGATGGAATTATTATTCATTAGACTTGAACAATGCATAAAATCCAAGACGGTGATCATCTTTGACAAATGCAGTATCATACATCCAGATAGGGGAAACAGTTGACTTTATGGGTACAGGATTAAAGAGACTTAGCTTGGTGGGAATGCATATAAGGAGGATCTAGGAGTGTCATAGAATCACTAGTTAAACATGAGTAAGCAATCTGAGGTAGCAGCTAAAAAGTCCAATGCAGTCTCAGGCTGCAGGAATCAAAGCATTTGATCCCAATCACAAAAGTTGAACTTCATTGGATATTTCTATTGTATTATGTCCAACTCTGCCTGGACAGGATCAGATGAGAGATCAAGTTAAGTCTGAAAATTAAACCCTATGAGAAACAGTTAAAGGAGCTTGCACAGGAGAAGGCTAGAGCAGTGTTTCTCAATCTCTTCAACTTTAAGATGTGTGGCTGCTGGCTAGGGAATTCTGGGAATTGAAGTCCACACATCTTAAAGTTGTGGAGATTGAGAAAACACTGCTCTAGACTCTAGCAGGGGTGTCAAACTGCCGTCCCGCGGGCCGGTTGCATCATGCGGAGGCTGTGCCCACCCCAGCTCCAGCAATGCGAAAAAAGTCACCATACGTCGCGACACGTCACGTGACGTGGCAAGTTTGACACCCGTGCTCTAGAGAAAGGTAAAGTGGTTTGCAATATTTAAAAGATTCTCAAAGACAAAAGGGAGAACCTGTTGCCCTTGAAATTGAAAGCAGAGCAACAATCAATGGAATTAATTAAAGTTTGGTTGAATATTAGGAATTATGTTAAGAGTTAATGATCAATGGAAAAATCTATCTAAAATTATGGCAGATTTCTCCTCACTGGAGGTTTTAAACAGATTGGGTTTAAATCTGGAAGATACGGTTTGATAGATTCCAATACATTCTTTCCAACTCTCTACTTTGTGTTGTAGCATGCTATCTTTTCTTCATATATTTTTAAATAATAATAATCTTTCAAGAGGTTTAGAGTCTGTCAAGAACTGAAGGAGGTATTAGCCTTATAGCTGCTGTTCCTCATTCTTTTTTTTTCTTGAATAAATTTGTATTTTATTCAGAAAATTAGGGTAAAATACAAACTCCAAAAGGATTTTTTTTAGAAAAATAAAACAAAGATAGACAAAGCATTAGAAAAGAAAAAATGTGCATTGAAAACACAAAAATACATATACATATATTATGCCCCCTAGTTGAATGCTGATAAATATATTGGAACAATATTAGTCCCCCACACACTTCACACTTGAGAAGTAGGCCCAAAATTTATAAATTTCTACATCTATTTGCAACCAATTTGACCTGACATCTATCTACTATATAGAGCAGGGGTCTTCAAACTTGGCCCTTTTATGATTTGTGGACTTCAACTCCCAGGCATGCTGGCTGAGGAATTCTGGAAGTTGAAGTCCACAAGTCATAAAAGGACCAAGTTTGAAGACCCCTGATATACAGTATAAAGGCAAATAGTTAACAGGTGAACCAACAGCAAAATTAAACTTCAAAGCCTTCTTTTAACAATCTATTATTGTGTTTAACTCATAGAAAGTCTACACTGGTTTCTTATCTACCATAAATCACTGTCACTATCTCTGATCAATCTGGGATCAAATACCTTCGTTTGATTCTTAATAATAAAACTTCTCTTTAAGATTTTGGTTGAAAACTTTCCCAACAATTGTGTCTTATTCCACAAAACCATAAACCTCTTTAGTCAATCCATTTTCCCAAAAAAAGTCCAATCCAATTTTTTTTCCAGTTAGATATAGTAAGTCCATTCCCCAATCACCATCAATCTTCTTAAAGTCCAGTTCACCAGTCATCAATTCTGTTAACTCCAAATCTGTAGAATCCATATCTCTTTCAGCCTTCTCCAACAAACTTGCAGTTTCCAAACCAAGTTCCTTCTCCTTTAAATCTGCCAACAGCAATTTAGATTCCAATCCATCCAATTGTGAGTCTGGTTTGGCTATAGTTGCTTGAGCTACAAATATACTTCATTGGTGCCTCATTCTCTAGTCTGTATATAAATTCTAGGAAACAAATTTGATAAATTTAAAGACAATATTCAAAGAAAAATGTCTTATTTCAAGTTACATAAGTTTGCATATAGTATTGTCTTAGGACCATGGTGACAAACCTATGGCATGTGTGCCACAGGCTGGGCTGCTCCCCTCCACCTCTCCATGTGCGCCAGCACTCTTGCTCTCTTTCTCTCTGCACTGGGAGTCAGGGAGCAGCTGCAAGAGCTGGGCAGATCTGGGCTGGATGGTGGATGCAGGGCTTTTTTTGTCATACAATGCACGGAACAGCGGTCCGGCACCTTTTTTTGAACGGAAGCTGCCAGTGCGAGTCCAGGTATGCCTGCAGAGCAATTTTGCAGACCACCAGCAGCCCGATCCAGGCTCCAGAGGCCTGGAAAAGGCCTCTGCCGCCCGGATCAATGACTGCAGAGTGATTTCGTGCCCCCCCCCAAAGCTGATCCGGGCTCTGGAGGCCTTTTCCATGCCTCAGGAGCTCGGATCCATAGCCACGGAGTGATTTTGCAGCCCCCCAGCGGCCCGATCCAGGCTCCGGAGGCCTTTTCCCAGCCTCTGGAGCTCAGATCCATGGCCGCGGAGTCCTGTTGGACCTTTTCTTTTGCCTATCGGTGTGGAAAGCGCTTGTCTTGGTTGCGCTGGGCTTCCAAACAGGTGGCCGTACCATTTGCTGAAAAAGGGGTGGGTGGGTCGTGCGAATCTGAAATACTTCATTTTAAGTTGTGTTACTGGAAGCCTTACGTGTTGCGGTTCTAATGTGGAAGCCCTAGTAAGCTTTCTCTCTGTTCCATCAGTCCGGTTTACTCAACTAAGTATGTATATCCTTTTTTTACTCTTTCTATCCAACACAGCCTTCTTCCATTCTTGTAACATGCTGTATCTCCATAGCATTCGCAAAATTATCTCCATAATGTTCCCTCTTTTGTGAATGCCCCATTATCTTAAACATATCCCTCTTTACCCAACTCTCCTCCCTCCCTTCTTTTCATCTGTCACCAAATTTTCTTTCTGCACCTCTGTTCTTTTCATCCTATTTCATTCCTCATCAGTTCCTTTTTCATACCTGTATTTGTACACAAATAGCAACAGGTTGTCAACCATTTATGCAGGCTCAGACCTTATTGTCACAAAGTGTGCATGCATGAACAAGCACACATATGCTTTATTTTTATCTTGCATGGAAACATTTGTTGTTCCATCGGAGATTTAGGAAGACACATAGCACCGTTTACAAGGATTGATGGGTAACTGACCTTACTGCACATATTTTTTCAACATATTATAAAAACCATGTGTTGTCAACAACAACAAAAGAAAATGCCTGCATGTTTATGTGTGTTTTTGCATTCATCAGACACTACTGTAGCATTTGTAATTTTCACCTACTTCCCATTCTCTAAAGACAATAACATTTTTGACAACGTGTATACATACCATGTCATTGGAATATGAAGCACAGTGCAATGCATTCTACATATATATATATATATATATATATATATATATATATATATATATATATATATATATATATATATATATATATATATATATCCTTTAAAATGCTAAAAATGCAAATCCTGGGCATCATATTAGCCTAAGTTAAAAGAAAGAAAAACGAACACCAGGATAGAATAAACCAGATTGTTTAATGTAAACAAGCCTGTGGTTAAAAAATCACTAAGCTTTCGTCGTCAGAGTTGGAGTGAAAGGAGATCTGGGAGCTAGCCTATATATTATACTGCTAATATATATATTAGCAGTATAAAAATTATTTCGAACCCCGGGATAAATATAAAAACAGCTGTTTATTTGGTAAAAACAACCATTTGTTATAACCATCTGTCTGCTACCTGAGCTTTTGTCGGTCACCTGCTGACGTCATCAGAGTAAAAGCTTTGGAGTTTGGAGAGTCTGCCTATAAACCCAGTTGTTTTTGCACTCTGCGCATTGAGCGCATAATTGGTCTATCCACCCTAAATGACCGTAACTGACCTGAATGCCTCGCACCCCTTTGCGCGCAGTTTGATCCTGCCGCCCTTCCTCCTCCCATTACTCCCCTCCTTGTCCACTCCACTTTGCCCGTCCCAGTTGGTCTTGCCCTGTGTGGCTGTGTCTTATCCGTAGGTGTGCCTGCCAATCTTGGCATCCCTTTTTCTCTCATCTCTGCCCCTTCCACCCGTCCCACTCGCACTTGGCTGCTTGGAGTTGGCGTTTTTGCTGGATCATCTCCCAGTCCCCCCCCATGGTTCTCGTAAGCCATTGTGCACCCCAGTCTGGTGTTGCTGGATTGTCTCCCAATCCCCCCCCCCTGCGGTTCTCATGCATCGTTGTGCGCTCCAGTCCGGCGATTGGGAATTGGGAGACAATGGTTATCAGTGAGCAACTAGTTTTTGTAAAAACAAAATTGTACAGGTAGTCCTCTATTTACAACCACAGTTGAACCCAAAATCTCTGTTGCTAAGCAAGACAGCTGTTAAGTGAATTTTGCCCCATTTTACGTCCTTTCTTGCCACAGCTGTTAAGTAAATCACTGCAGTTGTGAAGTTAGAAACACTGTTGTTAAGTGAAACTGGTTTCCCCATTGACTTTGCTTGTCAGAAGGTCGCAAAAGGTAATCATATGACCCTGGGACACTGCAACTATGATAAATATGATGAGTGTCTGAGTTTTGATCACATGACCCTGGGATGCTGCAATGGTTGTGTGTAAAATGGTAAGTCGTTTTTATTTTCAGTGCCATTGTAACTTTGAAGGGTCACTATCTGAACTGTTGTAAGTCGAGGACTAATTGTAGTAAGTTTCTTCTACAGTGAGCTACTCATCAGATTTATTGTCCCAAAGGCCATTAGTCCTCCATGTCTGTTTTGCATCCAGTGGGCAAATGGGAAAATCATGTGGTATCTCTCAAAGAAGTGGATGTGGTTTTGTGATCTGATTACCAGTTTCTGCATTAAGTATCATTCTTTTTTTTTATGCATGGCTCAATTTTCGCAACACATATTAATTGCCTGTCATTCATGCATACCCTAGCTATCTGAGGCAACAGTGGTGCAGCTTTCTAGTTCACAGATGCACACATCCCAACTCCCAACTCCAAACTGAAATTACTTTGCTCCGGATTAAAAACAAAATGCATCCAGTTAGTGAGAGCATTAACTCCTTTCGGTAATACATTCATGCAGATTCAAAAGAAGTAATAGTAGTAGTGAAGACTCATTTAAAAAGAGAAACACTGCTTTATTAAGCTTGGAGCAACGTGGGGAAGGACTTCTGTAGCATAAGAACTCTGGGCTGGAAAGAAGGCAGGTGGCATATGGCATTTTCCAATCTTTGCCAGCTCAAGATCAGGACTGCAGCGAGGCTCAAGGTGCCCTCTGCCAGGGGCACAAAAGCACACTTTGTCTTCAGAAAGGCAGTGACTCTTACAGTCCTTTGGGGAAATTGAAAAGGGGGTATGGAAGGGTGAACCCCGTTGCTTGTCTCAGGAACTCAAATAATGGAAGAGCAAACAAGATGGAGAGGGAAATAAATGTATCCACTGACCAGGCCATTCTTTCCTTTCTTGCATTGACTTAATTTATCCCCTGCCCACCAAACTTCATTTACTCTGAAAGAGAGTAACCTATATAGATGGGGGCATATGGAACAGGAGGGACGTTTAATTACATGCCAGCCAGCTCATCCGTCAGGTTGCTAGAGGCTGTGAATTACCTGCATGATCTGGGAATTGTTCATTGGGATCTCAAAGTGAGTATTGTTGGGATGCTTTGGGGTGTTCAACAGGTCCCAACTTTATGCAAGAGAGAGGATCCCAACCCCCCCCCCCCGAGTATGAACCCTGCTTTGCTGATAGACATTTATATTTAGCCTGGTTATTGAGTTAACCTATTTTTCTGGATTTAACCAGTGTAAAGGAATAATCTATATGTCGAGGAATTCGACTTTGGAAATGATATTGAAATACACACCCTCGGATAGCAGAAAGCATTTCTGTCTCTCCCCCCCCCAAACTGGGATAAGAATACTTGATAAAAGCAAATTTTGGCATTATTTTACTACAGTGGCCAATCAGATGCAGAGGGAAAATAAAACTGGAGAAGAAACCGACAATAACTCTCCATTCTGTGTATAGAAGGTGTAGTTTTGTATAAGGAGAATAAAGATAAAATAAATAACACATGCTAGATAAACTAGTACTGTAAACTCCAACTGTACTTGTAATGTGACAGCAGTTAAATCAGTGGTGCCACATTTCAAAGTTACAGTTAGAGTACTCTGATTGCAGCTGCTTTCTTGCAGGTATGTGGAATGGTGTGGGACCCACAGGTTTTGCAAAGTGAAGAGAGGAAGTTGGTTACAGCTTATTAGGAAAGATAAAATAGACAACCAAGAATGCTTTATTGACCATTCTTCATGCAGATTTTATATCAGTTGTATATGCTAATACAGGTGTTCAGAGACACTCTTCTGTTTTAACTTTTTTTCCTTGTTGCTTTTTGGAGTTTTCATCCTGTTTTCGTGAGAGGGCAGCGTTTGGGAGGGGGTGTAGCTGCCCCCTTCCCCCCCAAGCCATCAGCTGATCAAGATGCCCGCCTGCCCGCGTTCTTCACCCTGTCCGAGGCTTTTGTTGTCATGAGCATTTTTGTGGAGGATTTTGTGGGGGCTGTTTGGTTTTTATTCCCCTCCCATCTGCTGGGTGCTTGCAGCAGGTTTTGGTCTCTTCTGTCATGCTTTGAGGTTATCCATGAAGCACGTTTGTTTTGGGGGGGATCCCCACTCTGGTTGCTAAGCTTGCTTAAACCCTCTTCCACCTCCTCCTCCTCACCGGAGCCCCCCTTTGTCTGCAACCAGCCCCTGCCCTGGCCCCTGCCTTGCCTTGCCCCACGGCAATGGCACCCCCGCCCTGCCCCCTCCCTCACCTCGCCTCACCCTGCAGGATGAGCCTCCTGCCCACTGCCCCACCCGCCAGAGACCCCTTGGATCTCCCCCAACCCTGCCCGGCCCCCACAGGCATCCCTCCGCAGGAGCAACATCGAGCTGGCCACACCCACGCACGCTGCCATGACTACCGTAGCCATGCCCACTCAGTGGGCCACACCCACCCAGTGGGCCACGCCCACCCGGCACCCGGTGATACATAAGTGGGTTCTGGGTTGCAGTTTGGGCACTCGGTCTCTAAAAGGTTCGCCATCACTGTCTTAGGACATCTTAATTAAGGCAAGCACTTGAAGGCAGGACAAGAAGCAATGGATGGAAACTAATCAAGGAGAGAAGCAACCTAGAACTAAGGAGAAATTTCCTGACAGAACAATTAATTAGTGGAACAACCTGCCTCCAGAAGCTGTGAATGCTCCAACAGTGGAAGTTTTTAAGAAGAGCTTGGACAACCATTTGTCTGAAATGGTATAGGGTTTCCTGCCTGAGCAGGGGATTGGACTAGAAGACCTCCAAGGTCCCTTCCAACTCTATTATTATTAAATTGGATATGGATAATAGCAGAAGATTGCAGTTCTATAATAATTGTAGAGTAACAAAAGTGTACAGTAGAGATTTATTTATTTTTTTTGCTTGGCTTTTTGTGAAGTCTCTCACTGTGGGCTGGAGAATGGTTTTCTGGAGCACTGGGTTGTGCAAACCCAACCAACTGGTTTGTTCAATGAATTATGACTAAGGAAATGGTTTCCCATGTTGAGTGAATCCAGCCACTGTGTAACAACACACTATGTTTTTGTCAGCAAATGATCCCTGCTACACACTGGAAGCAATTTGCTACAGCAACAAAGAGAATGCCCTTCAGGCAGCTTCATTGCCATCTTTATCTCACTGTCCTGCCTCTCAACAACCGTTGCTCCCTGGAACGTCAGTCCCACCTCTTCCCACCAGCAATGAAAACTTGACACGAAGTGTGACTCGTCCGGGTAATTTGTTGAATTTATGTCCCCCCCCCATCTGTCATAATCATGGCAGAAGCATTTGTTGACGTCTAAAATGGTCACCCTATTTCTTCCAAGCCCTGATATAATTCCCTGATGTCCAGACACTCGTTTCCAACACGGAGAAACAAATGGAGACGTAGCGCTGCACTGGAAAAAGAAAAAAAAATCTTGTCTGAAATCCTTTTTCGCCTGGCAGTTTCTCTTCAGCAGGGTCCGGCTTGTCATGCAGTACATTAGACATCTTCACGTGGAGTTGGAAAGGTCATTTTTAGTCCACAGCTCAGCTGCTTCTATGAGGCTCTATTTTCCGCCACCGTGGTTGCCAGTGCAGGATGAGTGCATGGAACTAGCACCAGTGAGCGTGTCTGGACACGAAACTATTCCATTATAGGGCATGGAGGTGAATGGCAGATCAGGAGGCTGAGGGACTCGTTTTTTCTCCAAATGGCTGTGGTTTGTCTCACTGCTGTCTGGGTGTCTTCGGGTGCTACTTCTGATACGGCGTCCTGCAGGAGGCAGAGAACGCTTTTTTCCAGGGATGGCTGGAATGCTTTGGTTCTGGTGTTCAGGAGGAGATTTCACTATACCTTCTAAGAAACTCTTCCCTCCCAATTAATGCATCCCTAATACGTGTTGTCTCTGATCGCTCCGCCTAGGCTCCTTTTCTCCTTAAGGAAATGCTAGGTTACCATGCCCCAGATAAGAACCTGCAGATTTCCCCTTCCTGTTTTGAAACCTACTGTACTGTCATTCTGAGAGTCTGTTTGATTTCTGATTTAGATACATTTAGAGGGCACTTAGTAAGGTCTTTGGGATTTGAATTTACCAAGGTCATAAAACTATTCTGTATCTGGACTGTGAAAAATCAGAATGTCCAGATAGCAGCAGAGAGTTGACTGTAGTTCAGATACAGTCTGCCTAAATTAAGTCCATCGATTTCAATGGATCTAGTCTAAACATGATTAAAACTGCATCTAATCCTAAAGTTTAACAGTTATGCAGCAGATAGAAGTCCCACAGATTGCTGTAGCTCTACTATACCAGTCCGGGGGTTGGGGACCCCTGCCATAAAGGGTTTTAAAGGTGATAATCAGCACCTTGAATTGGACCTGGAAGCAAGCCAGCAACCAGTGGAGTTTGGGCAACAGTGGTGTTACATGGGACCCCTAGAACTGTTCGCATTGTTGCATTCTGTTGTCACATGTAATACACAACCACTACTTGCCAGAAATTCCTGCAACACCTTTACTTTTGCTGTAGGCCTCTTGGCAGTCTCTTGGACCAGTTTTCTTGTTTTTTCATCAATTTTGGAGGGACATCCAGTTCTTGGTAATGTCACTATTGTGCCATATTTTCTTCATTTGTTGATGTCTGTCTGCACTCTGTTCCATGGTTTATCCAATGCCTGGAAAATTTTATACCCTCTCCTGACTGATGCCTTGCAACAATGAGACCCCTTTCGTCAAGCCCCTGCGGGGTTTGCCACTAAGAGGGGGGGTATATCTCGATGGCTAACGGAGCGATGGCAGCAGCTGGAGGCATCGGCGACAGCCTTCAGCGGTGAGCTGAGCAGCGGTTCCTATGGAGGCCGGGAGCCGGATGCCGCCCGGAGCTCAGCTGGGAGGCAGTAGTCTTCTGGAGGCCAGGAGCCGGTTGCTGCCTGACCGACATGCTGGATAATGGCTGTTGGCTGGGACTTCCTGGTTTGACAGCTCAGCTGTTCGGCGGTTCACCAAACAGCTGATCAGAGAAGAAAACAGCATGGGTTTTGAAATGGCTGCTGGCCCTTGCCTTTCCTTGCTACCTCAGAAATGAGCCCAGAACAGGCTGCTTGCTGAAGGAAGAGGAACGCTGCTATGGATTGAGTGCTAATGATCGTCGCTCTGGATGGTGGTTAGATGGGCGGGGGGTGGGTCCGGGTGGGGTGCAGTATCCATCTATTTAGAGCGCTGGGAGGCAGTAGCTCTCAGCGCTGACTTTGTTTTTGCGATTGCTGGTTAACATTTCGTAAGCCAAAGTGTGCCTTTATTTTCCCAGCCTGAATAAACCAGGTTTTCCTTGGTCCCAGAGTGACTGTTTTCCTATTGGGCTCAGGTCTGGGCTTGGGACCTTTGACACCTTTGATGCTTTGTAAGCTCTTTGAACTGAGTAAATGTCAGAAAAATCCCATTAGAACAGTTGAACTTTATATTGGCTTCATCAGAGTCATTTTAATTGATGGCAGGTGTGTACTGACTACTACCGTGTTTCCCCAAAATTAAGAGCCAGTCTTAATTTTTTTTTCCTCCAAAAGAGGCACTAGGTCTTAATTTCAGAGAATGTCTTACTTTAAGACCACCACAGCCAGACCTCCCACACCCCGACACCTGTCACGCCACTGCTTGACTTCTGTGGCCGCTTGCTGCCACTTGTCTCCGGACACCATGTGGTGCATTGCGCCATTGCTGCTCCTCCCAGCAGGACGCCGCATGGTGCTTTGCACCATTTCTGCTGCTCGCGGCAGGATGCTGCGTGGCTCTTTGGGCCATTTCTGAAGCGCGCGAACAACGGAAGCGGCCCAAAGCACTGCGTAAGCAACGCAAGCAGCCTGAAGCGCCATGCGGCATCCTGCCGGGAGGAGCAGCAGCGGCACAATGCGCCACATGACGACTGGCAACAAGTGGCGGCAAGCGGCTCCAGAAGAAGTCAAGTAGCAGCACAACAGGTGTCAGGGTGTGGGAGGCCTGGTTGTGGTGGTCCTACTGGTAAGGTAAGCGGGTGCGGGGCGCGTGGGGCAGCTTCACTCCCCCCCTACCCCCCGTAGCTTGATTTTTAGGGGTGTGACTCACCTCAAAACCAGGGCTTAGTTTTGGAGTAGAGCTTATATTAGGCCCACCCCCAAAAATCAAGGTAGGGCTTACTATTGGGCTGGGTCTAACTTTCGGGGAAACACGGTATTTACCATCAGTTTGAATGTGATTGGTTAATTCTGAACAGAGCCACATCCCTACTTATAGAAGGGTATGCACAGTTATGCAACCACATTGTATATGGTGTACACTTTTCCCTATATGCTATTCTCCCCATCAAATTGCACTCCATCAAAAGTGTAGACTTTTTATATCCAGTGTATATGTGCGTTTAATGTATCAGTGAGATTTTGGGCTATCTGTATCATGTTTAAGTTTTAAAATGACCACTAATCACTGTCATAAATAGGGGTCACCTGATGCTATTTGTTCCTGACCAGCTCATTGTGGCTTACATTACAAATACCATTATTTTTGTATTTTGTGTTTTTTTTTTGTGGAAAGAAACTACTATGACTAGTGGAATCTATAGAGAGGTTAAAAAAGTGTCAGAATCCAGTTATATTTCCTTTCTATCTTCTCATATCTAAAACAAATTCTTACCCTTTCCTGGATTCTGCCATACTCCCAAGGGAGAGGAGGGATATGCATGCTGGTTTTATTACTCTTACTTCCTCTATTCACTACAAAGGAGCCTTTTGTTTATTTGCCTTCGGGTCTGCTAACCATTACAATGTAACCATTTGCCTCTTATCCTATGTCCCTCTGAACTTCTCCTTACTGGCCAGCTAGGAAAAGGGGGGTGAAAAGATACAGCCTTCCGAGATCTGGTTTATTTCTCCATCATCAAAATAAGGTGTGAGGAGCTGTTGAATGATCATGCACAACGGAGCCGGATTGATGTTATCTTTCCTGGATTTAACACCTAGAAATCTGCCGATCTGAATCACCTGGAAGAACTGCGGCATGGGGGTTGCTTAGGGACACTTTAAAACATCGATTTGTAAGGAAATCCCTCAGATCCTGTCTATCATGCCTGCTATCAATTTCTCTTGATAAAAGTTCCTGTTGGAAAAGATCATTTCCAAGAGTTCTGCTTTCTTAAGATGTGGATTGAAGTAATAGTCAACCTGGAAGGAAGAACCTTGCCGGGGGACTTTACAAAAAATACAATGTCAGACGACGAGGCAGGGAAGGAAGAAAACCCCACGGAAAGGAAGCCTTCCCCCCGACCGAAAACCTGCCAGCTGTCGGGATCTGAAATGTCATACTCCTCAGGAGAAGAGGTGGTGGAGATGCGTGACCACAAACCTTGGTGGTCAATGGGTGTTGGAAAGAAAGGTGAGTGGGAAAAGAGATAGAGAAAGGTGACCCTGAGACGGGGTGGCCACCAACCGGAATGGAAGCAGGAGATGGAGAAATCCCTGCACGTTAGCGAAGAGGAAGGAAGTTGTGCACAGCACTTGAACTGGATCCTAGAGAAAGCTATTGACCTGTTGAAAAGAACCCTCGGCTCTCTAGGGGAGGAGAATACTGAGCCCCGTGGCCGCACCAGCACCTGGAGCTGCAGCTGGAGAGACACTGAGGGGGAATTGGAACCTGTAGTCCCGGGGACGTCTGCTGAACCAGTAGTGACCACTTCAGCATCCCCCACTCCCTGCCAACCTGCAGATGGCGATCAAGATGGAATACAATATCACTGACGGCAAAGCCACCGATCCATTAAAAGACTCCCACCACTGGAAGCAAAATTCAAGGGGGAGCGACACACTTGGGGGTTTTTCCTAACCCAAGTCCTCAGCTACATGGAAGAATATGGGCGGCACATCCCTAGCGACAAAGCCCGTATCTGTATCGTGCAATCCGCTCTGGACAGATCGGCCACAGATTGGGTGGTGAACTTGCATGATTCCGATGCCCCAGAGCTCAACAACCTCAACCATTTCATGTCCTCTCTGAGAAGGCGATTCGAGGACCCCCGGCTGATTGCAAAGCCCGTGAAAGAATCAAAACGGTGAGGCAAGGCAGATGCCTGGTAGCCGAATATACACAAGAATTCTGGACCATTGCCAGCAAGATGAACTGGCCGGAAGACATCCTCCTTAGCCATTTCAAAGACGGCCTAAATTATGACCTGTATGATGCTTGCCTGCCCCGGGGGGACCCACACCAACTCAACGAATGGTACGTCCTGGCAGAGGAAGCAGAGATCGACCTACTGAAAAGGCACTGCCAAGGAAAACCATGGAGCCGCTCACCACCTGAGCCGACGCGCGAGCCAGCGAAGCCACCGGCTATGGCCAAGAAATCAACGGGCTGTTTCAAATGCGGGAAAGAGGAGCACCGGGCCGTAGAATGCTGCTCAAAAGCCCCTCAGCACAACCCAGACCAATCACCAGCCAGGAAATCCAGGAAGTCCCCAGCCAAGCCAAAAGAACCGGCCATTAGAGTGATAGAGGCTGTGGAGTCCCCAACCTCTGCCCAACATGGGGAGGGAACTCCAGCCTACACCGCAGGGCCGGTGGACACCTCAGACAACAGCTCAGAGGGCAAACCCCTGGTAAGTGGACCCATTGCACCCCTCCTCAAGACAGTGACTATATTAGCTCCCTCCATGCCCGAAGCTGTCAAAGTGAAAGCATTAATAGACTCTGGCTGCACCTGCTGCCTCATTAGCCCGATGCTAGTGGGGAATGTGGGCATTCCAGTGAGGAGGCTAAAACAACCAATCTCATTTGGCCAGTTAGATGGGTCCATAGCAGGGGGGGTGACAGCTACCCTAGCCACTTTACCAGTCCACCTATCCCTGGGAAACCATGAGGAAGACATAACGTTTGTAGTGACCCCAGGCATGGAATGCCCAGTGATCCTAGGGCTGGAATGGTTAAAGAAATGGAACCCCTGGGTAAATTGGAGGATGGCCCCTTCCCAAACCCATATAGTAAAAGCATTAACTTCTTCCTCCTCCCTCTGGGTCAGGTCACGTTGCCTAATCAAGTTGGAAAATATTGTTATAAGAGACCATCTCTTGGTCTAGCCAGACACTTGGCCATTGTCCTTGATTCCCACAGTCTGCTTCCTTAATCTTTGAAGTCTGCTCTCCAAACATCTCCCCTCCCCCCCCAGCTCATGGGCAAGTTGAGGAGCAATGTCTGTCACACCAGCAAGACTGGACTTCGAAACACTCCAACACTCCAGAAGATAGTCTTAAAATACAGAAGGATGTTGACAGACTTGAACATTGGGCACTATCTAACAAAATGAAATTTAATGGTGAAAAAAGTAAGGTTCTACATTTAAGCAAGAAAAACCAAATGCACAGGTATAGTATAGGTGGTACCTTGGTCAATAGTAATAACGATGAGAGGGATCTTGGAGTCCTAGTGGGCAATCACTTAAATATGAGTCAGCAGTGTGCTGCAGCTGCCAAAAAAGCCAACACAGTTCTAGGCTGCATTAGCAGAGGAATAGAATCAAGATCACGTGAAGTATTAAATACCACTTTACAATGCCTTGGTAAGGCCACACTTGGAATACTGCATCCGGTTTTGGTCACCATGATGTAAAAAATATGTTGAGACTCTAGAACAGTGGTTCTCAACCTTTCTAATGCCGCAACCCCTTAATACAGTTCCTCATGTTGTGGTGACCCCCAACCATAAAATTATTTTCGTTGCTACTTCATAACTGTAATCTTGCTACTGTTATGAATCGTAATGTAAATATCTGATATGCAGGATTTATTTTCATTGTTACAAATGGAAAAAAGTGATAAAGTACAGGTAGTCCTTGACTTACAACAGTTTGCTTAGTGACTGTTCAAAGTTACAAGGTCACTGAAAAAAGTGACATGACCATTTTTCACACTTATGACCGTTGCAGCATCCCCAGGGTCATGTGATTGACATTTCGATGCTTGGCAACTGATTCATATTTATTATGGTCACATTGTTCCAGGGTCATGTGATCCCCTTCTGCAACCTTTTGACAAGCAATGTTAATGGGGGAAACCAGATTCAATTAACAACCATGTTACTAATTTAATCTCTCTCTCCCTCTTTCTTTCTCTCTTCCTCTCTCTCTCTGTCTCCCTCTCTCCCCCATTTCTCTTTCCCTCTCTCCCTTTCTTTCTCTCTCTCCCTTTCTCTCCCCCTCCCTCTCCCTTTCTCTCTCCCTCTTTTTCTCTCACTCTTTCTCCCTTTTTCTCTCCCTCTATCTCTCTCCCTCTTTCCCTCCCTCTCTCTCTCTCCCTTTCTCTCCTTTTCTTTCTCTCTCCCTCTCCCTTTCTCTCCCTCTATCTCCCTTTCTTTCTCTCCCTTTCTCCCTCTTTCTCTTTCTCTCTCTCCCTTTCTTTCTCTCCCTTTCTCTCTCTCCCTGTCATTCTCTCTCCCTCTCTCTATTTCTCTTTCTCTCCCTCTCTCTATTTCTCTCTCCCTCTCTTCCTCTCAAAGATCCTTAAAATCCTTAAAAGTTATGCTTGGGTGGAAGACTTTTTCTTTTACAGATGGGGTGGGTTAGCAGACAAGTACTCAAAAAAAAGTGCGAATAGGCGTCCAATAGCTAGCTTGAAGTTTGAACGACTTATTTCTCTTGCCACCGGCTTCTAGGAGGAGCAAAAGACATCCAGCACTGCAACCAGGCGCCCTGGACTGGCCATTCCAGGGCTTCCTGCACTGGCTGACTTAGTTGTCTGCAACCTCCTGTTGTCGCTTGGGGAGGGGGAAGGGACACGGGCAGGAGAGATTCCTTCTTTCTCATCCGAGGAGGGAAGTTACATTGGACCATCAACTCTGTGTTGAGCCCCGTGGGCCCGACATTCGTGGGCAGGCGGGAACCCGCCCGCCGAGCCGCCACCTCCCTATCACCCTCAAAAACTCCCCATGTTGCTCCGGAAAGTCTCCAACTGGGGAGAGGGACAATCGGACGGGAGTGGGTCCTCGAAGATTGGAGGGGGTCGAAGCCTCACCCGCTCCGACTTTTATTCCCTCTCCAGGATCTGTTTCTCCAAGCGCCCGGTCCAGCTGGCGGTCGGGATCCCGGAGGGTCACTCCCCTCCCGCCGGTGGATACCCCGCAGGGTTTACTCACGAGCAAAGGTGAGAGTCAGTCCTGGCTCAGCTCTTTACCCCGCTAAGGCTGCGCCTTGATTAATGGGCTCCCCGGGTTTGTTTGGTGTCTTTTTCCCCCAACCCTTCTCCCTCGCCTTCTCTTGCACCGCCAAAGACCCTTTTTAGGATGGGGAAAGTTAGATGTCTAGAAAGTGAACTTCTTCAGAAGGGAGTTGTTTAAGGGCGGCGGCGGCAAGGAGAAGGAGCCTCTGGGATGCTTACTCGCAAGTAAACCCGACGGCTTCCTTCTCCCCCCTCCCCCCTCCTTCCCCAAAGTGGATTATGCATTTGGCGAGGGAGCCTGTTTTGCAGTGCGTGCGCGCGTGGCTCCCATTCCCCTCCCCACGAGCTAAGAGGAGCCAAATTATTTGAGGAAGGGAGGATGGGGTGGGGTGGGGCAAACTTTCGAAGCATTTCCTCCGCGCACCCCCCCCCCCAGAAAATAACCTCCTCTGCCTGCAAGGAGGCTGCGAAAGGAGAACAAGAAGGGGTTGGGTGGGTGGGATGCTTAATGCTTTTTCATGGATGTTTCCCAAAACAGAAGGATACGACTTTACAGCTGTCCCAGATTCCAGCTATTTCATTCTCTCCTTCCAACATTTTCACCTTCCACTGAGCGTACTTGATTCTCAGCTAAATGTTTTCTGACAAGTCCCTCTCTCAATGCATTTCCTTTTTCCTAACAGTTTCTGGCAGTGGAGTATACACTTTCCCAATCGGAGCCTCGCCTTTGGATCCTGACCAGGCGGGAGGCAGAATAAAAGGAAGCCGTTTAAAGGTGGGAGGAGGGAAAATCCCGAGGCTGGCTTGCTCCCGATTCACGATGAAAAAGGCGAAGGGAAGCTTGCAATTCGGGCTGGCAGGCTGGCTTGCTGGCTTTCTCACCCGTGCCAACTCCCTTCTCTTCGCTTGCAACCGGGCGATTCTGAGTTTAAGCGCAGCTCCTAGCAACCCCGAGGAAAATCCCATGGATGAGGGTGGGGAGACTCAATTAAGGTGCTTGCAACCCCCCCCCACGCAAGGGCAGAGACCAACCCCACGAATGGCCATCCTGGCTCATGCCCCCGCAAAGCAGCAACTCTGATCTAGACGGGTGGGGGGTCAACAGAAAGGAGGCGAGCAAGTGAACAACACCTCTGATGAACCAGCCTGTCTTCTGCTGCCCACAGCAGCCCCCCTCCCTCGCAATTGCACTGAATGCATCAAGGCGAGCTGGCGGAAAGAAAAGATGATTGCCGGCACTTTTATTCACAGACACCAGATTTTTTCCCCCAGATCATAAAATGTCCATTCCTCCCTCCAAAAGGGAGGGAATCAAACTACAAAAGGAACCCACCCTCACGGCAAAGCCCTCCGGCATGCTGATTCCACAGATAACAACACTTCCCTCCCTCCCTCCCTCCTCCTCCTCCTGCTGCCTCACTCCCCCCAACTCCCTGCCAGCCCGTCTCCCCTCTTCCACTGAGGCGCTAGCGACTGCACGCAAGCGCGATGTGGAGCAGCTCCGCCGGCTTCACAGATTCCCTGGGAAGTTACAGCACGGACGCCAATGTCTGGGCCGCAGCTTCTGATTGGTGAAAAGGCTGGGAGAAGGCGGGCTGAGTCGCTGGCTCTTGCTAGCTCTACCTGAGAGGCGGGAGTTGCTCCTTTGATGCTTTCAGTCTTACCGTTCTCTGTGCTGTTTTTATCTGCCTGGAGACAGATAGAGGAACGGTGTCTCGGTTCCTAAGACCATCGGAAATACGTGTTTTCCCATGGTCTTAGGTGACCCCTGTGAAACGGTCGTTTGACCCCCAAAGGGGTCGCGACCCACAGGTTGAGAACCGCTGCTCTAGAAAGAGTACAGAGAAGAGCAACAAAGATGATTAGGGGACTGGAGGCTAAAACATATAAGGAACGGTTGCTGGAATTGGGTATGTCTAGTTTAATGAAGAGAAGGATGAGGGGGGGACATGATAGCAGTGTTCCAATATCTCAGGCGTTGCCACAAAGAAGAGGGAGTCAAGCTATTCTCCAAAGCACCTGAGGGCAGGACAAGAAGCAATGGATGAAAACTAATCAAGGAGAGAAGCAACCTAGAACTAAGAAATTTCCTGACAGTTAGAACAATCAATCAGTGGAACAACTTGCCTCCAGAAGTGAATGTTCCAACACTAGAAGTTTTTAAGAAGAGATTGGACAACCATTTGTCTGAAATGGTAAAGGGTTTCCTGCCTGAGCAGGGGGTTGGACTAGAAGACCTCCAAAGTCCCTTCCAACTCTTATTATTATTATTGATCATTGCACAGTCAGCCAGATGTTCAGACTGGATTTGGCATTTTTGTCTACCTATCGAGTCCCTACCAAGGACCTGGGATAGGCAGATGTGGATGTTTGAATTGATGGTATTACAGATATCGTCACAGGATGAAAGCTGTTCCTAGTAAGGCCGCCTTTTGCAATTGACTGATGGCGAATTTGTCAATCCCAATGGTGTCCAAGTGGTGCTCCAGTTGTTTTGGGATTGCACCCAAGGCGCCTATTACTATTGGTACTACCCTTGCTTGCTTTTGCCACAGTCATTCTATTTCTATTTTTAGGTCTTTGTATTTTGTTATCTTCTCCAGTTCTTTCTCTTCTATTCTGCTGTCTCCAGGCACTCCCACATCCACTATCCAGACTTTTTTCATCTTTCTTATCAACAGTTGTTAAGTGTTATGTGGCAGGTGCTTGTCTGTTTGAATTATAAAGTCCTTGAGCAATTTAAAATTTTCATTTTCTATGACTTTCTCTATTTTATGGTCCCACCAGTTCTTGCTTGCAGGCAAATGATATTTCTTGCAGATCTTCCAATGCACCATTGTTGTATTTATTATTATTATTATTATTATTATTATTGTTGTTGTTGTTGTTGTGCAGTTTAATTTTATCATTTTCTATGACTTTCTCTATTTTATGATCCCACCAGTTATTATTATTATTGTTACTATTATTATTATTATTATTCCATTCCTCCCCCTCATTTCCTTACTTAGGAAGCCCCTGATTTCTTTGGATACTTCGCATGGAAGCTATTGATTAGCTGCTCTGCTCTGATGTTATGTGGCTTAACCCATGTCGCTTCTTCTGTTAGGTAACCCCTCCATTGTACTAGATACTGTAGCTTCCCTTTATGGACCCTAGAGTCCAGGATTTTTTTAACCTCGTAATGCCTCTCGCCTTCCACTATTATCGGACCGGGAACTTCCTTTTCGACTGGCCTCAACCTGCAATGAAATACTGGGTGCACTTTACCCAATATTCTAGGCAGTTTCAGTTCTACCGTAACTGGGTTGATTACTTTTACAATTGGGAAAGGTCCTATGTATTTGGGACCTAGTTTCTTGCAGGGGATTTTCAGTTTCAGGTATTTGGTAAACAGATGCATTTTTTTTCAAAAAAAGTTATTAATTTTCTATTATTACATTTGATTAGTGCTTAATAAACATCATGTTGTTTGGGTTAATTTGTTTTCTTAATAATACAAGTTGCATTCTTAGTCTCTACCCTTTTCCAGCCACTGATAAAATAAATTCCATGTTTGAAAATATTCTGTATCTTCTTTCTCTTTAATCCTCAATGTAAGTGTTGGAATATTCATGAGCAAGAAGAGTCATGTGGTAACTCAGTCAGCCAATGTGAGAAAAGTGCTACTGAGTCTGTGCAAAAAGGGTATTGAGTTAGGAGCTGAATATTTTTTTATTCAGTCTCAGGTCTGTCTCTGTATCTCTCTGTAAGAAGTCTTCATTGTGCTATGTTGCTGTAAAGAAGAATGTATGGTATTGTAAGTATTTTGATATGAATATAAAGAGGTTATTTGAATCAGCTAAATGCAGACAACTGTGAGAGCTTCTGATTTATTTTTACCAACAGAGAAATTAAAATTCTCTAACAGTAAGTGTCATCATTCCAACTAATGAAACACTTCAAAGAACTTCCAGGCATTGTTTATCCTAAAAAGTCTTTATTCTTTGTGTGACAGAGTGTCGGCACGGCATGGATAAATGCCAAGATCTGAATTTCCTTTCCTTGCACATAACATTCCAGGCTATTCCCCTCCCCTATTTTTTTTTCAAATATATTTTATTAATTTTATAATTTTAACAATAAATACATAAAATCCCAGAATAATAACCTGTTAAAAAAAGAAAAAACCTAGATATACAACTCAACATAATACATCCTCTTCCATCTTTCAACATACATAAGTTTATAGGTGTTGCCCGGACAGCACCCCCTACACCACATCCACCCTCTTTCTTCCTCCCTATCTTCTCCTACTTCGCCCTTCCTCCATCTCTCTCCTTCCCTTTCTCTCCACTTCACCTCTTCTCCCCCAACCTTCCTACTTCCCTCTCCCCTCTCTTACTACCTCTCACCCCCCTTCAGATGTAGTCCAGAGGTACCATCTGAGCAACTCCCCTCTCTCAGTAAGCATTTTTATTATATGTTACAAATATTACAGTTGAGTATAAAACAATCTAACAATCTAACACCCTCCCCGACATACCCCCCCAGCTTCCCAAAGTGAATACAGGGTAAACAAAATTAATATATAAATCCTAATAAAATTAACTATAAGCTAAAAACAATTTCTTGGATTGATATTTCCCTTGGACAAGTTTCCATCATAACTGGTTGTCCAAAAGTAGCTTCGGACAGTACCCCTTCCATTGTACTAGGTACTGCAATTTCCCTTTTAAAATTCTAGAGTCAAGAATACGTTTCACTTGGGGGACTTCCGGTGGCTTCACTGGAGTCGCGACAGCCTCCCTCAGAGGCTCCGATCTCTTGGGTTGGTGAAGCCGCAAAAACAGCGAACATCGGCTGTTTTGGGCGGCGAAAACTCCCCACTTCGGACAAAGAAGGGATGCAGAGCATTGAGCGGGGGTTGAGCTCCTCTGAAAACCCCCTGAAAAAATTTGAAGGGGGAAAGAGTGAGAGCTCCCCAGGCGCTCGAAGACGCTCCTACCCAGAGACGCGTCTGTCTGCGGACGGGACCAGACGCCGCAACCAGCAACCAGCCTCTGCTTGAAAAAAACTTTTTAAAAGAGACCTACATTCAGGAGGAAGGAAAACAAGAGAAAACAGGAGTTTTAAAGCGCAAGTACTTCTTTACATTTTACTTCTAATCACAGATCCCTACAATCAACATAATGTATCCAAGATGGCGATCACTTTCACTGTAAAGAGAAAGTGACGGAAGTGAAGGTGAATCTCTTTTTGTCTTTGTTGCTTTCTCCTTTCAAGCGCAACGTTAGAGTGATCGCTAAGAGACAGACTAGGTGTTTATTTTAAAACCCTATAAAGTGCAATTAAAGAAGAGAAGAAGAGGATATTTATAGAATGGCTACTAGACAAACAAAAATAGTTTCTTCAAAGGTGGCAGGAGCTTTACCAGCTCAGCCCTCTAAACTACTGGTAGTTAGCTTCTCTGCTCCCCCATCCCCCTCAATTCCTTCAGAGCCTCAAGCCCCCTTGTCTACTCAAACCTCTCCAGGAATGCTTACAGTGAAAGATCTACAGGCTGCACTGTCAATAATGACTGATAATTTGACTGATAAAATGGAGAAAAGGTTTGAACAATTGGAGGAAAAATTGGAGAATAAGATTGAGGAACTGGAGAATAAGATTGAGGAATTGGAGAATAAGATTGAGATTAAGATTGAGAATCAAAGCAAAGAGGTAACTGTTGAACTGGGAAAAATTAAAGAAACAATGCAAACCCACAATAAGGAAATTAGAGAAGATATTGTGGAAGCTTTTAAGGGGGTTTGGGAGAGTGTTGAAGAGAAGGTGGAAGGGGTCGAGCAACAAATGGAGGGACAATTTGCTGAGCTGAAAAGTGACATACAGGACCATGCACTTATGGTGCAATATAATTACATGATGTCAGCTATAAGAATCAGAGGACTGAAAGAGGTACCAAATGAGAATCAGGATGACCTGAGAAGAAGCTTTGAAGATGCTTTTGAAAATTTTTTAGGAGATGCTGCAAAATATTTCTCTTGGCAGATTGACAGAATCTACAGGGTTAACTCATGGATGGCAAGGCAAAGGAATCTACCTAGAGATGCTGTTATCTACTTTGTCACAAGGAGGTTCAGAGACAATGTTCTCACAATATCTTATAATAAGAAATTAAATGTCGCTGGTCAGGAGGTGGTGGTTTTGAAGGAGATCCCTCCGAAGATGTTAAGAGCAAGAAAAGATTATGCATTTTTGGTTGCTGAACTTAAAATACGTGCTTTACAATATAGGTGGGAGGTACCAGCTGGACTGTCTCTATTTTACAATGGCAGTAGATATTGCTTGAATTCTGTCTGGAAAGCAAAGGACTTTTTTGAAAATGTGCTGAAGGCCGGTAGACCCCCATCTCCAACACCAAAAACTGCAGATTCATTACAAGAAAGAGAAATGGACTTAAACCAACAATCACAGTTTTCGGAGTCAAGGCCACCTGCAGCGCCGGGAGTTGATAAAGGAGCTAGGATGGAGTTACCTGCTCAAAATAATGATATCTCTCAGTCTTTGGAAGTAGACAAGCCTAAAGATCAGAGGCAAACTAGAGCTACTACTAAACGTAAGGAACTACAAGAACAGCGACAACAAGGTCGTACATATACAAGTCGGGAAGCCATGGGAGCACGCCCGAAGAAGAAAGTAGATGGAAAAATTGATTCGCTCTTGCAGAAGCTTTCTAAAGCTGATCATGTCGAATAAATATTTGACATGGAATGTTAATGGTTTAAATTCTCCACAGAAAAGGAAGAAGATATTTCATTACCTGACTCAATGTAAAAACAATGTAATTTGCTTACAAGAAACACACATTAGAACTACTGACCAGAAATATTTAGTAAATAACAAGCTAGGTATACATTTCATAGCAGCGGCTGCTGAGAAGAAGAATGGAATTGTTATCTATGTTAAAAGTCATATAAGAGCTAAATTAATAGAATCGGACACACAGGGTAGATATTTAGCAATTGAAATTTTAAAAGACGGCAAGAAAGTTCTTTTGATGGGTATATATGCACCAAATCAACAACAAGGAAAATTTTACAAGTTAATACATAAAAAGTTAATACAATTTGACTATAGGTCTTGTATTCTAATGGGAGATTGGAATGGTGTTATAGATCTTGGTTTAGACAAGAAGAAAACACTACCAATTCCTCAAACACGTTCTATATTGCCTAAATCCTTCTTTGATATTAAGGAAGACTTTGATCTGACAGATATATGGAGAGAAAGACATGGTAAAGAGCAAGAATTTACTTTTTTCTCTGATAGACATCAATCATTTTCTAGAATTGATTTTATATTAACTACAAGCGACTTTATTCCTAGACTAAAGAAGGTGAAGATCTTACCCAAAGTCTTATCAGACCATAATCCAGTCTGGATGGAACTAATGGTTGGTCAGACGCCTAGAAGATCTTGGAGACTTAATGAACATCTGTTTAAATATGATACAAATGTGAATGAATGTAAAAATGTAATGAAGGAATTTTTTTACGTTAAATCTCCATAAGGACACAACAATAGAAATGGTATGGGATGCCAGTAAGGCGTATATGCGGGGGATCTAAATAGACATGAATAAAAGGTATAGACATAAACGGGGGGGGAAAAGGAAGGAGTTGGAGGAGGAGATAAGAAAGAAGGAGCAATTATTAATAAAGAGACCAGATGACAAAAATATCAAAGAGGGGATTAAAATCTTACGGACACAATTTGATTGGTTGATGGCCGACCAAGTTGCTAGGAATATACAATATGCCAAACACAATACATTTTATAACTCCAATAAACCTGGCAGATAGTTGGCCTATACATTAAGGAAAAAACAAAAATCCCGCATTATTGACAAAATAGAATATAAAGGGAAGGAGCTGTTTCAACAAGAAACTATCAAAAAAGCCTTTTTAGAATTTTACTCCAAGTTATATGCTGAAGAGAAGATACAAGGGAACGAGATAGATATTTTTTTGCAAAATGAAAATGTATTGACAATCACCAATGAACAAAGAGATAGGTTAAACGCTTTAATTACATCAGAAGAAATAACTTCAGTGATTAAACAACTGAAAATGGGAAAATCTCCTGGGACTGATGGGTTAATGGCAATTTATTATAAGCATTTTCAAATGGAAATGGTGGAACCTCTTAGGGAGCTATTTGTTAACATTCAAAAGGGTGGTCAGGTTCCACCCTCATGGAAAACAGCTTATGTTTCCTTAATTCCCAAGGAGGGAGGAGATAACGCTCGACCAGAAAACTTCAGACCTATTTCATTGTTGAATACCGATTATAAGATTTTTACAAAAATTATGGCTAATAGATTAATGACAGTTCTACAACAAATAATCCATACAGACCAAACTGGTTTTTTACAAGGTAGGCAGATGAAAACCAATGTTAGACAACTTATTAACATACTAGAATACCTAGATAAGCATACTCAGGTACCTGCAGTGCTTATGTTTTTGGATGCGGAAAAAGCTTTTGATAGACTGAATTGGGTGTTCCTGCAAAAATTAATTGTTAGGATGGGGATGGGGGACCAGTTTATTAATTCTATATTGGCAGTTTATCAGAAAAAACAGGTCAGATTATAGTGAATGGGCAGTTAACAGATCCATTCAATATAGAGAAAGGTACTAGACAGGGATGTCCTTTATCTCCACTGTTGTTTGTCTTAACTTTAGAGGTTTTACTGAATAGGATAAGAGTTGCAGACGACTTAAAAGGTATACAGATTAGACAACATGATTATAGATTATGTGCCTTTGCTGATGATCTGCTTGTGACTTTGACTCAACCTACGCAGTCTGCTCAGAGTTTGATGGAGATAACTAAAAATTATGGAAGGGTATCAGGATTTAAATTAAATAGCTCCAAGACAAAGATGTTAGTTAAAAATGTAGATAGCAATGCAAAACAGGATTTGGAAAGAATAACGGGTTGCGAGATAGTTAAGAAAGTCAGATATCTAGGAATTGAAATTGAAGTTTCTAATGGGAAGTTATATAAAAACAATTATGAAGTCTTGTGGAATAAGACACAAAGAGAACTGGATAAATGGAAAAAACTACAATTATCTATGCTGGGCAGGATAGCGGCAGTTAAAATGAATGTATTGCCAAAATTTTTATTTCTGTTTCAAATGTTACCTATACTTAAAAAAGATGCGAACTTGGAGGAGTGGCAGAAGGGTATTAACAGATTTATTTGGAATGGTAAGAAACCGAGGGTTAAATTAAAAATTATTCAAGATATAAGGGAAAGAGGTGGTCTGAAAATGCCCAATTTTAAGTTATATTACCATGCTGCTGCCTTAGCAGCGATAAGTGATTGGGTTAATTTAACTAATGGTAGAATACTGAATATTGAAGGGTATGGTTTATTGTACGGTTGGCATGCATATTTAGTTTATGATAAAAAGGTGGATAGGGGTTTCAAGGAGCATCTCGTGAGAAGTGCTCTGCTGAGTGTCTGGAAAAAGTATCAGAACAAATTAAATGAAAAGATTCCCCTCTGGACAGTTCCTGGGCACGCAGTGGAGAACATACATAGATCACAAGTGCAAGATATGATGCCCTATGAGAAACTCCTAATTAAAGAAGGGAATTTGTTATCATTGAAGTCTTTGAGTATGCTAAGGGAAGAAGGAATAGTTCATACTTGGTTTCCATATGCACAATTGAAGACTAGATGGGACAAAGATTTTTAACAGATGAAAATTTAATTAAACAAGTTAGAGACCAAAGGCCTATGCACATTAAAAGATTGTATAATGCACTGATAGAAATGGACTCTGAAACTGAATTAGTTAAGGATTGTATGATAAAATGGGAACAAAATTTTGGACAATCAATTATGATTGAAACTTGGGAGAGGATCTGGGTGAAAAATGTAAGATTCACTCAAGCGCAACATTTAAGGGAAAATTTCTATAAAATGTTTTATAGATGGCATCTGGATCCGAAAAAATTATCATATATGTACCCTAATTTACAATCTAAGTGCTGGAGGTGTGAATGTAGGGATGCTACTTATTTTCATGTATGGTGGACTTGTAGGAAAATCAAGGCTTTCTGGAGAAAAATATGGTGGACACTTCAAACCATTTTGAAAAAACGTATTGAATTTTCTCCACAACTGTTTTTGTTAGGTATTACAAAAGACTGTACCACCATAGAAATGAACTCAACTTTGAACCTGGTTACAGCAGCAAGGCTGTTAGTGGGACAATATTGGAAGAAGCCAGAACTACCATCGATTGAAGAATGGATTTTGAAAGTAATAAACTTGGCAGAAATGGCCAAAATATCTGCATATTTGAAGGACCACTCAAATGAAAAATATATGACGGACTGGAAAGAATGGATAGATTATATACAAGGGAAATACCAATCAAAGAAATTATATTTGGTATATAATTAAATATCTACATGTTGGACTGGAAAATATAGTTAAATTTCTAATAGGACTTATATAACAATTTGTTGTAGTTTAGTGGGTTTTCTTGTGCTTTTTACCCTGTTTTCACTTTGGGAAGTCGGGGGGGTGAGGGGGGGCTTATAATTCTCTCAACTGTAATATGGTACGGGTATTATTTAAGTATGATATATGTTTTGCTTTTCGGGTTTGGAAAAAGTTGTAGATGACTGTATCCAGTTGAGTTTTTTATGTCGATTCTTTGTTATATTTACAATTTTATAACCAATAAAAAAATTTTACAAAAAAAAAAGAATACGTTTCACTTCATAGTGGGTCTGTCCCGCAACTACGAGGGGCCCGGGTGCCTTCTTAGGGGGAGGTCTTAAAGTGGAGTCCCAATAAGGTTTCAACAAGCTGCAATGGAAGACAGGGTGAATCCTCCCTAAAAGCCTAGGGAGTTTCAATTCTACTGTGACGGGGTTGATGATCGTTACTATGGGGAAAGGCCCCAAGAATTTTGGTCCCAATTTCTTGCTGGGCAATTTGAGGTGTAAATATTTAGTTGACAGATAAACCTTTTCCCGAACTTGGAATGTTCTTTGGGGAGCCCTCTTTTTATCAGCCTGCTTTTTATAGGTCTCGGAAGACTTTTTTTAACACAGTTTTTGTGTTTCTCCAAACTTCTTCCCACCCCCTCACCCATTGATCAAGTGTCTGGGAGTCGGAGGGCACCTGAGGGTATTCAGGTATTGGACTGAACTCTTTTCCCGTGGCTACTCTGAAAGGCGTGTAGCCAGTACTGCTGTGAACGGAATTATTGTACGCCACCTCTGTGAAAGGGAGGAGGTCAGTCCAGTTTGTCTGTTGGTAGGAAACGTAGCATCTGAGAGATTGCTCCACCATTTTGTTAGTGGATTCTGCAGCACCATTGGTGGCCGGATGAAAAGCAGATGATAAGCCTTGAGATGATCCAATTAATTTAAAAAACCTCCTCCAAAACTTCGCTGTGAACTGCACCCCTCTGTCCGAAATTATTCGCTTAGGGGCGCCATGCAGCTGGTAGATATGTTTCAGGAACAATTTAGTCAGTCATTGGGCAGATGGGAGTCCTTTGCAGGCGATGAAATGAGCCTGCTTCAAGAACAGGTCTATCACAGTCCAGATGACAGTATTTCCTGTACTTTCAGGTAGGTCTACTATAAAGTCCATAGCTATTTCTTCCAAGGGTTGAGAAGGGTCTGCCACCAGCTGCAGTAACCCAGGGGTTTTCCCTGGGATTCTTTTTGTTGTGGCACACACGGTACAACTCTTTACATAGTTTTCCACATCCCTTTTCAGTCCCGGCCACCAAAATTGCCGGCGGATGAGATGTAGAGTTTTTAAATATCCAAAGTGTCCAGCCTGTTTTACATCATGGCTGTGTTTGAGAGCATTAAGACGGAGGGCTTCAGGCAAATACAGTTTCCCTCCCTTGTAAGCCAAACCATCCCTGCATGTTAGGGAGTTTTGATTATCTTTGAACCATTGATCGGTGAGGAGCTCTTGTTTTATTTTCTTTACCCCAGGGTCATCAGGATTTGGGACCCTGCGAGGCATGAGTTGAGCGGCAGTTTGTGGATTGGAGATAATTGCCTCATTAACTTCTTCGTGCTCACTTTTGTACTGGGGCAATCTCGATAGCGCATCAGCTAGGAAGCTTTTTCTTCCCGGTATGTACTTTAGAGTGAAGTTGAAACGGTTAAAGTACTGTGCCCACCGCACTTGCTTTGGGGACAATTTGCAGGGAGTTTTCAGTGCCTCTAGGTTTTTGTGATCTGTCCATACTTCAAAAGGAACCTTGTTCCCTTCTAGATAGTGTCGGCCGTTTAACAGCCCCCACCTAATTGCAAAGGCCTCCTTCTCCCAGACTGCCCATCTCCAATCGCTTTCAGTAAATTTTTTAGAGGTGTAGACACAGGGTTGTAGAACTCCACTTTTGTTCTTTTGCAGTAATACAGCTCCGACTGCCACATCGCTGGCATCAGCTTGAATTACAAAGGGTTCCCCTGGGCAGGGGTGCTTTAGGACCGGTTCAGCAGCAAATAGTCTTTTTAAATTCTCAAAAGCTGTTTGACAGCTCATAGTCCATGCAAGTGGCTGGCCCGGTCGCGGTTTTCCTCCTCCTTTGCCTGTTTTGAGTAGTTCTGTAAGGGGTAGGGCAATCTCGGCAAAGGAGGGGATGAATTGACAATAGAAGTTGGCAAAACCTAAAAAGCTCTGAAGCTGTTTGCGAGTCTTTCAGGGCTGCCACTCAATTATAGTTCTCACTTTGGCTGGATCCATTTCAATGCCCTCGTTGGAAATTCTGTAGCCAAGATAATCTAATCGGGTCTGTTGAAATTCACATTTGGACAATTTGGCATAAAGCTTGCCATTCAATAATTTCTTTAACACTTCTCTCACCAGCTTTATGTGATCAGTCATATTCATGCTGTATATCAGGGTATCATCAAGATACACCAGAACCCCTTTGTACAAGTGATCATGTAGGACCTCATTAATCAACTGCATGAATACGGCTGGGGCCCCCTGTAGTCCAAATGGCATGACTTTGAACTGATAGCTCCCCATAGGAGAGTTGAAGGCAGTTTTCCACTCGTCTCCCTCCTTTATTCTCACCTGGTAATATGCCTCTCTCGGGTCTAATTTAGTGAAGACACTCCCCTTAGCCAGATGGGTTAATAAGTCCTTTAGGAGGGGGAGGGGGTATTTGTTTTCCACACTCACAGTGTTGAGACCCTTTTAGTCTACGCCAGGGGTGTCAAACTCAATTTCATTGAGGGCCGCATCAGTATTATGGTTGCCCTCAAAGGGCCGGGTGGGCATGGCAGGGTGGGTGTGGCAGGGTGGGCATGGCCAGCTCAATGCTGCTCACTCAGCGCAGCTGACTCGAGATACCTGGGTCATGAGAGAACAGGTTGCACTGGCTAACTTGATGTAGGGACAACTCATTGTCCCACAAGCTCTTCACCTCCCCAAACTTCTGGGAGCCAAGCATGTGCGCATGCACATGCACACACACTGCATTCCAAGTTTGGGGACTTTTATCCACAGAGGATGGAAAGGGCCTTCTTCCCAAGCCCAGGTATGATTGTAGTTTGCTAGCTCAGATGTGGATAGCCTCCTAGTCTCCAAGCTTGGAATGTGTTTGTGTGTGTGTGTGTGTGTGTGTGTGTGTGTGTGTGTGTGTGTGTGTGTGTGTAGTTTCCTTCTTCTGCCTTGACAGATCTCTGGAAAGCAAGAGGAGGAGGCAGGGGAGCAGCACTTCCCAGTCCTGCATGAGGGAGGCTGGCCCTTCTTGAAAGGGAATCCCCATTTTCAATCATGCATGGTAAGGATGCTGGCTTGTTGGAGCAGCCTTCCCTCACGCAGCTTCCCTGCCACCTCCTGCTCCTCTCCAGAGATCTTTCAAGGCAGAAGTTGGACTTGGAGGAAACTGCTTCCTGGAAACTTTTGCCACATCAGCATCATGGTTGCCTTCAAAGGGCCAGTTGCATGTAGTAAGACTATTGTATCGTATTAGTTCAGAAGTGTATTATGTCTAAGAAGTGGGGCGAAAAGGATTAAAATTTCAAATATGAACAAATAAATTATTTATTTCAAATAAAACTGCAAAAACAAATTTTAAACAAAGAAAAACACAAGCTTTTTAGTTCTCATGCCATTTTGTCCGAACTGGATGTTTGGCATCTTTTCTTGACTACAAGTTCATCCATGTTTGGCGTTAGGTTTTGAGCTGTGGATACTCTCAGGATAGAGTGGAGGTGTGCATCAGTGAGGAGACTTCTGTGTGTGCTTTTGTTCACCCTCATGAGAGATAAAAGTTGCTCACAGAGGTATGTACTCCCAAAAATGCAGAGCATTCGAGCAGCTTGTAGGCGGAGTTGGGGCATTGTTTCAGGGATGAACCTGGTGAACTGTGTGGGTCCTACAGAATCGTACTTTCCCTTCAGTGTGCTATTACATTGGAGTTCTATCAGCTCCATCTGGATATTTACAGGTGCACTCTCCACTTCAACTGAAAATGGATTGCTGGGCAATCCAAAACTGAATTTCTGTCTTTCAAAATCAACAAAGCGACGTGTAAATTCCATCTGAAGTGTGCTCAGTTTATCAGCAAACTGAGCACTTGAGAACACAGTGGTGGAGACTTGGTTTTTTATTGTTTGGCAACTGAGAAAGTGACTCAAGTTTCCTTGCTGCATCTGAATCTCCCACAGTCGCAGCTTTACTTGAAAAGCTTTCACAGCATCGTACATGTCTGTGATCACACGGTCCCGTCCCTGAAGCTGAAGGTTTAGTGCACTGAGATAATTAGTAATGTCACATAGAAAAGCTAATTTACATAGCCACTTTACATCCCGCAATGCTGTGGAGTCTTTTCCTTTGCTTTCAATAAACTGACAGATTTCCATACGCAATTCAAAAAATCTATTGAGCACTTTTCCTCGACTTAGCCATCACACCTCTGTGTGATAAGGGAGATCACCAAGTTCAGAATTTATGTCTTCAAGAAAAGACGTAAATTGACAGTGATTTAAACCTCTGGCTCTTATAAAGTTAACTGTCTGTGTTACAGTGTGTATTACATGTTCCATTTTCAGGGCTTTGCCGCATAGTGTTTCTTGATGTATGATACAGTGATATGCTATCAGCTCACCTGTGCAATTCTCGCTCTTCATTTTTTCCCGCATCCTTCCTACTAATCCACTCTTTTCCCCACACATTGAAGGTGCTCCATCTGTTGTGAGTCCTATAGGTTTGTCCCAGGGCAGTTCCATATCATTTATACTTTTGGATACTGCTTCAAATATGTCCTTTCCGGTGGTAGTGCCATGCATTGATTCTATAGCCAGAAATTCCTCCATAATGCACAAACTTGAGTCCACTCCATGGATGAAGATTGTCAGCTGTGCTGTGTCAGAGACGTCAGTGCTCTCATCCACAGCAAGGGAATAAGCAATAAATTCTTTTCCCTTTTCAACCAATTGTCCTTGTAAATCAGTGGCAAGCTCACATATCCATCAACAACAGTATTTCTGCTTAGGCTTACATTAAAAAAAGCTTGCTTTTGGTCTGGACACAAGACTTCACACACTTTAATCATGCAGCGCTTCAAAAACTCCCCCTCTGTAAATGGCCAGGCTGATTTAGCTATCTCTTCTGCCACTATAAAACTAGCTTTCACAGCAGCTTCACTTTGTGATTTTGCTTTTGTGAACATATGCTGCTGTGACATCCCACCTCTTTTGAAAGCATCTTTTTCAGAATCCACTTTCCGTTTAGCCATTTTTGGGGGTTTAAATATTGACACGCAAGTCTTCTTCCCTGCAGATGTATATATGGATGAGACTGGACAGAAAGCTCAAAGTCCCAGGTGCGTGTGAGGCAAGCAGTTGTGAGCACGCTAGGTATCCACTCTGGTGGCTCAGTAGGATGCTGCAAGTCCAGATGTTTTGAGCAGGTTTAGCAATATCACAGCATCTATGGAGAGAAAGCAAGCGACTGCAGCCCTCTTTGATACAATTGAAAATATATATATTATACAAGAGAGATCCTGTATGGATGGAGGAAAAAATCAGCAATCCACCATCACTCCAAAGCTGATCTAGCAGCCACAAGGACTACTCAGTCTCTCTAGTTAAGCTTTCTCCATTTCTGATCAGATTCTGATATCTTCAGGGCTGCCTTCCAGTCTCTGATTGCAAGGGGGGGGAATCAAGACACATCCAGCTTTCCCAAATAGGAAACAAGGAACCACTTGCTCCATCTTTTTCCAACAACTCTCCTATGTCCATGAAGCCCAGAAATAGAGCTCAAAATCCCTGAAATATCCATCCAAAATTTAGCTTTTGCAAGCAATGCTGGTTAGATTTCTCAGGGTCTGTTGGTCTGTCCTTTGGGGGAGACCCAAAGCATCCCTCCATTGACTTCCACGCATTTTCCACAAAGCCTCAGAGCATAATGAGGTTTGGGGACCCAGGGGGCAAGGGGATGGGGCTCACGGGGGAGGATGCCTATCAGTTATTGAGTGCCAGTTGTTTAACATGTGTGGTATGCCAATGAAGGGTTTTGGGCTTTCTGGCACTGGACTGTGGAGCAAGGACTTCCCCTTTGTACTTTTAGTCCAGATCTTTGCTAGTGGGGAATTCTGGGAGTTGAAGTCCAGCTGTCTTAAAGTTACAAAGATTGAGAGAGATGGGCTCAATTGTTGTATGTTTGCTGAGTTTTCAGTTTGTGGGGATGCTTCCCCAGAATGAGATGGTCTTGGAGCACCCAAAGGAACAGGAATCCCTCAGTCTCTCCTGCCTGCATATCCTCGCCTCCCTTCCTAGCTGACAACAAGGGGTTAAGGGGCCAGAAGGCTGATGTTGCCGATGCGGCTGCCTGGAGCCCTGCCCCCTCCAGCTCAGCTCCGTTTCTCCCTCAGACAGCAGCGTGGCTGCCTGGAGCCCTGCCTCCTCCAGCCCAGATCAGCTCCGTTTCTTCTTCAGACAGCAGCGTGGCTGCCTGGAGCCCTGCCCTCTCCAGCCCAGATAAAGGCTTACCATATGCCTAGCAGGCTGCGATGGCAACTTCACCTTTGGGCTCACAACTTTCCTGGGCTAGAGGACAGGGGAGGGCGGCAGAGCTCCTGTTGCTGCTACTGCTGCTAAGCAGCAGAGTAGCCTGACTGCTGGGCCAATGAGTGGTCGGCCGAGGGGCCAATGGGCTTCAACTGTTGCTGGGCTCCATAAGCCCACATGTGCTTGCTTTCTCCGGGCCGGCACCAAGGTGGCGGGGCCCGGACCTTTGTCATTTCCAGGACAGCTGTCCGGGCCGCATCCAATCATATGGTGGGCTGGTTTTGGCCCACGGGCCTTGTGTTTGACATGTCTGGTCTACGCAGAGACGAAGAGACCCATCTTTTTTTTCTTTGAACAACACAGGGGCTCCCGCAGTAGATTTGGCCCATTCAATGAACCCCCTCAATAGGTTTTTGTTCACGTATCGCTGCATCTCCTGCATTTCGAGGGGCGACATAGCGTACATTCTCGGTCGTGGGAGTTTGGCTCCTGGCACCAGTTCGATAGAGCAGTCATTGGGTCTGTGAGGGGGCAGGGCATCACATTCTTTTTCACTAAATGCCTCTGCTAGGTCCCGGTATTTATTGGGGATGAGTGGTTCGCCTGGTGGCGGTGAGGCAGCCATGTGCGCTTGCTCATTGGGTGGCCTAAAGTGTCTGGCAACATCAGTTGAATCAGTGGGAGGCTTAGGCCCTATAAGTAGTCTCACAGTTCTCATTCCTTTCTCCCACCAGATAAATGGCTTCCATTTGTCCAACCAGGCTAATCCTAGGATCACAGCCTCAGTCATTTTTGGGGCCACCAGGAAGCAAATAAACTCCCAGTGCTCACCTATTTCCAGGCGTAGGGGCTCAGTTAATTGTGTGACTAGAGTCCCTCCCATCAGGGAGACATCAGCTTGCTCAAACCTCACAGGTTTGGAGAGCTGTTTTGCCTGTATGCCCATTTTCATGGCAAAGGGCAGGCTAATAATGCCTGCATCCAGAATCGATTAGCACATTTAAGTCATTTGTGCCCCCGACTTAGGGATTATAAGTTTGGCGGGCAGTAAAAAAGGCAGGATTTGTCGACTCACCATCGGGTCATTCTCTCCTTTGTCATCGCTGTCAAAGGAGGGTAGAGCAGGGGCGGGTCCACCTGGAGTCCCGGCATCCTCCTGTGTGGGGGGTGTAATCTGGGCAACAAGTTCTTGCATGACCCGGTTGGATTTTTCTCTTGTTAGCTGCTGGGCAGGTTTCCTTCTCGCCGCCAGTTCCAGTCTGCTCTGTAGTCTGGGGTAGTGGACTGGACAGGATGCTGCTTGATGTCCCTCCTGTCTGCACCAGAAACACTTAATTGATGGGCCTGCAGGTGGCCTGGGTCTCTCAGCCATCACAGTAGTTGGAGGTTTTCGTGGGGGTGATTGTTGTTCGGGTTGCTCTGGCTGCTGCTCGGATTCAGGTGGGGGAGGCTTCTTATAGCGGGCGAGCTGAACGTCTAGCTTCACCACTACCTGGTACAATTCTTGCAGCTGATCAGGTACCACTCGATAGAAGCAGGCCTGAGAGAGGTGATTGTCTAATCCCTCAATAAAGTGATGGATTAGGGATTGCTCAGGCCACCCCTCTATTCGACTTGCTATCTTGTGAAATTCTCGCACGTACTCCAGGGCAGGCCTGCCGGCTTGTTTTATTTTGTGGATTTGGTCTCTTGCCTTGTGGCCAATGGATGGGCCCTCAAATCTTTCTCTCAGCCCTAGGAGGAAGAGGTGGGGGTCCTCCAATTCTGGGGCTTGCTCACTGTATAAATTGTTCGGCCATTCGGATGCTTCTCCCTCTAGACTAGACGCAATCACATCAACCATGGGCCCTGGGTCTGGGTAGAGATAGGCCCAGCAGTTCAAATGAGAGCGTACTTGGTTGAGGAAAACAATCAACTTCTCTGTGTCCCCATCAAAGGTTGCTCTGAAAGGTGGTGCAATTATAGGCTGTTGATTTATGCCCAGGGGTTGCACATTTGGGGGCTGTGGCCAATCTCCCTGCTGTGGTCGTTCTCCCACCAGCTGCTGATCTCCTGGCTTCTGCACCACCCCAAGCTGTTGCAAGGCCTCTATTAACTGTGGCAAGCTCAGAGGCCGCTGACCACCTACCCGCGGGGGATGCCAAACTCCCCATTGCTGCAGAGGCCTCAGACTGGGATTCCCTCTCTCTTTAGGGCTGGAGTCTCTGGCAGGGGAAGACAGGGTCTGGAAGGCTGTCTGATTTGCAATGGAAGGGCTGCAGGCTCCTCTGCAGGAATTGATTTCTGCTTCTCACCTCTGGCTTTTCAAATCTTTCCAGTGACTCACCCGAACCTTGAGTGGCAGGCGATCTGTTATCTCTCCACCGATTTGCATTTGTCTGCCAGTCGTTTGTCTGCCAAAATTAATCTTCCCACAGCATGATGTCTGTTGCTTCCCCCTCTGGGGTATCAGCAGCTGCCAGATTATCTTCAAGAAAACTCCCGTTTCTCATGATAGATTTTCCTCCTGAATCTTTGCCAGCTTCTCTCAAGCCTAGGAGGAAGAGGTGGGGGTACTGCACCCCCAGTTATTTAAAAAGGATTTAGATCTTGGCATGATGTCAAGGTTCCGACTAATGAAACACTTCAAAGAACTTCCAGACATTGTTTATCCTAAAAAGTCTTTATTCTTTCTGTGACACAGTGTCGGCACGGTATGGATGAATGCCAAGATCTGAATTTCCTTTCCTTGCACGTAACATTCCAGGCTATTTCCCTCCCCTATTTTGTAGTCATAAATCACATTTTCCAATCAGCCTGAAGGGCAAAGATTCACTTCTGTTCAGTATCGTGCACACTCCTTATCTTTCTCCTCCCCTCCCAGCATAATCTAAATTAACTCTAAAAATACCAGACAGTTCTGCATATCTTGTCAAAGCAATAATATCCAATATTAGCAGCGTTGACAGTAAGTCTGTCCATTTCAGCACAGTCCAATATCTTCTTGATTATCTCTTCGTCTAGTGGTGTTTCTTCATTCTTCCAGTGCTGAGCAAATACAGTCCTCGCTGCTGTTAGTACATACAATGTTAAATATACATTTTGCTTATCAGATTTTTCTGGTATTATACCTAGTAAGAAAAGTTCCTCCTTCATGGATTACTGCCTTGTCATGGTGAAGGGGCTTGCATATCTCAATGAAGCTATGAGCTATGCCATGCAGGGCCACACAAGATGGACAGGTCATAGCAGAGAGTTCTGACAAAATGTGATCCACTGGAGAAGGAAATGGCAACCCACTCCCCCTGGACAGTACCAAAAGGCAAAAAGATATGCCACTGGAAGATGAGCCCCTCAGGTTGGAAGGTGTCCAATATGCTACTGGGGAAGAGCAGAGGGCTAGTACTAGTAGCACCAGAAAGAGTGAAGCAACTGAGCCAAAGCTCAGCTGTGGATGCATCTGGTGGTGAAAGGAAAGTCCAGAAAAACATCTACTTCTGCTTCATTGACTATGCTAAAGCCTTTGATTGTGTGGATCACAACAAATTGTGGCAAGTTCTTAAAGAGATGGGAGTACCAGACCATCTTATTTGTCTCTTGAGAAACCTATATGCGGGTCAAGAAGCAACAGTGAGAACTGGACACGGAACCACTGATTGGTTCAAAATTGGGAAAGGAATTAAGATTGCCAGGAGAAATATCAACAACCTAAGATATGCAGATGATACCACTCCAATGACAGAAAGTGAAGAGGAACTAAAGAGCCTCTTGATGCGGGTGAAGAAGGAGAGTGCAAAAGTTGGCTTGGAACTCAACAATAAGAAAACCAAGATCATGGCATCCGGCCCTCTCAATTCCTGGCAAATAGATGGGGAAGAAATGGAGCTAGTGACAGATTTTATCTTCCTGGGCTCCAAGATCACCACAGATGGGGACTGCAGACAAGAAATTAAAACACGCTTGCTCCTGAGGAGGAAAGCTATGGCAAATCTAGACAACATACTAAAAAGCAGAGACATCACCCTGCCAACAACAATACACATAGTCGGGAGGCGGAGCCAGCTGTCAAACAAAATGGCTGTGCTGAAACACCGCTCTGAATGAGCGTGTTGATTTCACAGCCATTTCTCTGTTCCCGGTGGGTTTTTTTAAAGCCCCAGATCTCTCGGAGGGACATCAGAAGCAGAGGCGCCCAGCTGAGGGGCTCAGGACGGCGGTCTGAGCCACAGAAAGCAGGAAAGCTTAGGAGAAAGCCGCATGAAGGTGACGGTCCATCATTGTAGCCATGAAGAAATGACAGCTGTCGGAAATAGCGGTGAATCAGCGGGACAGTGACTCAACTAACCTGGCGGAGTGAACACTCAGAGAACTCTTGTAAGTGTCCCAGATTGTGAAATCATTCCGGAGAATTTCAAAGAAGAGAAGAAAAGAGGAGAAGCCCCAGAGTGAAAGGGGGAAATCACCTCCCCTGTCAGATAGCGGCGAAAAAGGAGGCAGGGGAAAAAAGAGATCTGACCTTAAAGTAACAGACTCACAGGCTGTAAGGACTGGTGATCAAGGGTGGTTTCTCTTTCTGGCTCTTGCAGCAAAGCCAAGAAGAAGTTTAACAAAAAAACAAAATAAACTTGAAAAATGACAGTGTGGACTGAGCAGAGAGAGCAGACATCTTGAATAAGAACTGACAACCAATCAGCATTATATGAGGGAAGAGTGATACTCAGAACTAAAGAAGTGAATTAATTGCTTTAAAAAGTTTCTAAAACAAAAGGGATAAATTGTAATTGATTTGAGAGCTTAGACCAATAAGAATTAATTGAACATAACCCATTGTATGATTGACTTGGAGGAGGCTAACTAGGAACAAAAGGTTGAATGCCCAAGGAGGGTGAGAAAATTTATTTACTTGTCTCCTTGTTGAATACAATAACATTTATAACTGTTAAGGGATTGACTGTAAAACCTGGTCTTTATTGCTAATGAACTGAATATTGGTTATAATATTGAGGTAATTTAATGGCTATATTATTGTTACATGTTATTATATAGATAAATTAGGACTGTAGTGGAATATAAACACTTGCAACTGATTAATATTGATTATTGTGTATTAGAAGTGTAAGTGTAATAGGTTTCATATTGTGTTAGCAACAAAATATATCATTGTTAAGATATAAGGCACTAGTGATTATAACCTTGGAAGAATAATAAATTCTCCAGGTGTGGTGGAGGGAAAGACAAAGATCATGTACAAGTTGGAGGGTTGGTTGACGTCATTTAGAAAGATGACAAGCATCCCAAATCTAACAAGAGTTGGGACTGGAAGAAGGCAGATAGCCCAAGCCTCATCGGCGGAATTAAGCCCTGCAGGGCAAAGATCCACAGAAGGGATGATGCCACGGGAGAGAGCAGGCTCACTTAAAGACCTACAAGCAATGCTACAATCCATGCAAGAGGTTATACTGAGAAATCATGAGGATTTTAAAAAAAGAAATAGGTGAAATAAGGAATGATACTGGAGAACTTAAAGAGAAGATAGGAGCAATGGACGGAAAATTTGAATGTTTCCAACAACAGATATTGAAAAATGAACAGAAATTATTAGAAATGGAGGACAGAATGAATAAGGAGGAAAGAAGAGTAGATGAAATGAATGAAAAACTCTTGCAAGCAAACAAAGGATTAGAAAAAACTGTCATCCTGCTTGAAACTGAGAAAACAGACCATTATTTACATTTTCAAAACGTGAAAGAAGAGAAGGGGGAGGACCTCCCAGAAATGATGACGGATTTGTTAGCAAGGGCCCTAGGGACAGGGAAAGAAGAGATGGCAAATGAGATTGATGAAATATACAGAATCTACACAAATTACGCAAGAAGAAATAACCTACCCAAGGAAGTACATATCAGATTTGTGAAGAAGTCAGTTAGGGATGAGATTTTGCATAGAACAAGGGACGGCCCAATAGAATACCGAGGTAAACAACTAACTGTTCTTAAACAAGTCCATAGAAGGGTAAGAGACCCGAGAAGGCCCTACCAACATATTACATCAAAATTAATGAGACAAAACATCAATTTTAGGTGGCTAATGCCAGAAGGGATTCTGGTGACCTGGCAAGAAAAAAGATATAAGCTAGATTCAATTGACAAAGCAGAAGAGTTTTTCCAGCAGCACCTAGGCAATGAAGATGAACTAGAAGAAAGAGAGTTAAGAGAAGAGAACAATACAGAGAGATATAATAGAAAGACACGAGAATTACAAGGTAAAGAATGGGAAACGGAGAGAAGAGAAAAAATGAGAATGAACTATGACAATGATGATGAAAGTAGACACAAAGAACTCAAGGAAGATAGACTGACAAGAGTGACAAGATCAAAACAGAGGCAGTAATGTAGAAATATTAACAGTATTATCATTAAATGTAACTGGACTAAACTCCCCGGCTAAGAGAAATATAATTTTGAATAAGCTCAGTAAGAAAAACTTAGACATAACAATTTTACAAGAAACACATATAAAGACTCAAGATCAGGATCTACTAAACTACAAGTTAGGAATCAAATTTGTATTGCTTTCACAGCAGAAGAAAGGAGGAATTGTGATATATGTTAAAGAAAGAATCCCAGCAAGACAAATCTATCGAGATGAGGAAGGTAGAATACTGATTATTGAAATTTCCCTGAATAAAAAAAAGGTCGCCCTGGTAGGAATTTATGCCCCCAATGAAAAACAAAGACAATTTTATAAGAAACTGCATAAGGTTATTGCTGATATGGAATATGAGAACATTTGTATAATTGGTGATTTTAATGCAATTATAGACAGAGAATTAGATTATAAGAGTGAGGAAGTAAGGAAACGAAGCAGGAGAATATTACCTGGTACTTTTTAAAAAATGTCGGAAGAATTAAATATTCAAGATAGTTGGAGGGAGAGACATCTGAATGAAAAACAATTTACATACTATTCAGGGCGACATCAATCATGGTCCAGAATTGATATGGTCTGGACAACG
The DNA here is from genome assembly GCA_034064705.1 of Bothrops alternatus. Classification (NCBI taxonomy): domain Eukaryota; kingdom Metazoa; phylum Chordata; class Lepidosauria; order Squamata; family Viperidae; genus Bothrops; species Bothrops alternatus. The sequence continues at coordinate 1,017,462 of JARGCV010000105.1, read as the reverse complement.
AAAGAATTAAATTCAGATATTGATGATGTAGTCATAGACATTAATACTTGGGCAGACCATAATCCCATTATAATTAAATGGAAAGAACAGAAGACAACAGCAAGGAGGTGGACTCCAAAAAAGGCAATCTTAAACCAAACAGAATTTAAGCATAAGATGGAGGAACAAATGCAGACATTCTTCCAAATAAATAAGAAAGAGGAGACTAGCACTCAAAATTTATGGGACACGGCCAAGGCTGTTATGAGAGGAACTGCAATTGCGTACATGGGCAATGAATATAAAAAGAAAAGGCAATACTGAAAAAGTTTAGAGGAAGAATACAAAAAATTAGAATCAGAACTACAAAAAAACCCACAATGTAGAGACCTAAAACAACAGCTAGATTTAAATAAGCATAAATTGAACATTATAGAAAAGGGAGAAATGGCAAAAAAAATAAAAAGTATTAGACAAAATTTTTTTGAACAGGCAAATAAACCCAGGACATGGTTGGCTTATAGATTGAAAAAACAAAAAGATAAAAGATGGATTAGTAAATTATGCAATCAAGCAGGGGAGATGGTACATCAAAATGAAGAAAAAAGATGGGTGACGTATGAATTCTATAAAAATCTTTATAAACAGGATGAAGAGGTTATGGAGGAAAGAATATCACAATATCTTATGAAAGCGGACTTACCGAAGGTTCTGGAAGAATTCCAAAATATATTAAATAAAGATATAACAGTCCAGGAAATTATAGAAGCAATTAAAAAGCAAAAAAGTAATAAAACACCTGGTCCTGAGGGATTACAGTCCGAAATATATAAAAACCTCCAAGAACTTTTGGCCCCAACTCTACTGGACTTATTTAATGATGTACTAAATACAACAAAAACCCCAAACTCATGGAAAGAAGCAATCATCTCACTAATTCCTAAAGAAAACTCTGATTTGACCTGCATTAAAAACTATAGGCCCATCTCTTTACTGAACACCGATTATAAGATTTTCATGACCATAATGGCAGAAAGATTAAAAAAATATTTAGTTGAATTTATCCATACCGACCAAAACGGCTTCTTGCCTAAAAGACAAATTAGACATAATGTTAGGATTATACTAGATATCTTAGAATATTATGAATTACATAGCGAAAAACAAATGGCATTTATTTTCGTTGATGCTCAGAAAACGTTTGATAATGTCAAATGGAATTTTATGTCGACTCAACTTAAACAGATGGAATTCGGGGGAAAATTTATAAACATGTTTAAAGCAATCTATTCCAAACAAGAAGCAAAGGTAATCATAAACGGAGAATTAACAAACAGCGTCCAAATATAAAAAGGCACGAGACAAGGTTGTCCACTATCTCCTCTATTATTTATTCTTTCTTTAGAAGCACTCACAAGAATAATTCAAAAAGATAAGCTGATTAAAGGATTAGAAATCAGAAAAGAGACATTTAAATTACAGGCTTATGCAGACGATTTAGTTTTCATTCTGGAAGACCCCTTAGAATCTGGAATAAGATTATTACAGGCGCTGGAAAATTATGGAGATGTCGCAGGGTTGAAGATTAATAAAGAAAAAAATAAAATGTCAGTTAAAAATATGTCCAATTTACAAGAAACTGAGCTAGTAGAGAAAATCAATATCCAGACATCTAAAAGAGTAAGGTACTTGGGGATCCAACTGTCGGCAAGATGTATTACACTCAAAAGAGAAAATTATGATAAATTAATATATCAAATTATAGCAGACTTAGACAGATGGAAAAACTTGCAGCTCTCCTTTATGGGGAGAATAGCGACAATCAAGATGAATATACTTCCCAAATTACTCTTTTTATTCCAATGTGTACCAATTAAATTAGGCAAGGATTTTTTTGAAAATTTAAACAGAATTACATCCAAATTTATCTGGCAAGGTAGAAAACCGAGAATTAAATTAAAATTATTACAGGACGCAAAGGAAAGAGGAGGGCTCGGCCTCCTGAATTGGGAAAAATATTATCAAGCAGCAATATCGGTATGGTTAAAGGATTGGATACACTTAAGGAATAGAAGACTACTGGCATTAGAAGGCCATGACATGCCAATAGGGTGGCATGCCATAATGTGGGACGGGAAATATAAGGCTCATCAGTACTTTCAGAATCACCATATTAGACGGGCACTATTAGACGTGTGGATAAAAATTTAAAAAATTAATTATATAGAAATTCTCAATTGGCTATCCATATTAGAGATATTCATGCACCCCAAATTCATAAATTTAGGAAGAGTAATCACATATAAAGATATCTTAGACGAGAATGGAGACCTGAAAACAAGGAAAAGATTATTAGAAGATGGTATAGAGTTGGAATGGTGGGCATACTTACAAATACAGTCGCGATACAGAAAAGACAAAAAAGAACCAGGGATAAAATTAGAGCATACACAATTAGATAAAATCCTTCTAGGAACAGAAGATCAAATGATAAAAAAGATATATCAATATTTATTAGAACAAGATTTGTTAGAACAGCGGTTCTCAACCTGTGGGTCGTGACCCCATTTGGGGTCGAACGACCATTTCACGGGGGTCGCCAAACACCGCAGTCCGCCATTTTTAAATTTTTTTTGGTCAGCCATTTATTTTTGGTCGGCCATTTTTTTCTCCTTTGCGATGCGGGCCGCCGCGCATGCGCGATGCGGGCCTGCCATTTTTTTTTGGTCAGCCATTTATTTTTTTGGGTCGGCCATTTTTTCCCCTTTGCAATGCGGGCCGTCGCGCCACGCATGCGCGATGCGGGACCGCCATTTTTTTTTATTTTGGTCGGCCATTTTTTTTTGGGTCGGCCATTTTTTTCCCCTTTGCGATGCGCCCCATCTCGCCACGCATGTGCGATGCGCCCCGTCATGCCGCGCATGCGTGATGCGCCCCGCAATGCCGCGCATGCGCGATGCACCCCGTCGCGCATGTGCGATGCGCCCCGCCGCGCATGCGCGATGTGCCCCGTCGCGCCGCGCATGCGCAATGCGCCCCATCGCGCCGCACATGCGCGATGCGGGCCGGGGTCGAGCCCCGGAAAAGGTTGAGAACCGCTGTGTTAGAAGAACAGGTAAAAGAAACAATGTTAATCTGGAGCAAAAATTTTGGTTACAGTATTGACCTAGATAATTGGCAATCATTATGGGACAGAAACAGGAGGTTAACGCTAGCCACCTCATATAAAGTAAATCTATACAAGATGTTTTATAGATGGCACCTTCCCCTTACAAGGGTAGCAAAAATAGATAAAAAAAACCTCACCGACATGCTGGAAATGTAGAAGGCTTCCACGGACTTACTATCACATGTGGTGGGAATGTTCAAAAGCGCAAAATTTTTGGCATCAGATAAAAAATTGGTTGGCAGAAATACTATTACAAAAAATTGATTTAAAACCAGAAACCTTCTTATTAGGGATTATTAATGATAAACTCAGCAAAGCATCTTTCTACTTACTATTGCATATTTTAACCACAGCAAGATTGGCATACGCCCAAAAATGGAAAAGAAAGGAAACCCCCACTGAAGAAGAAATAATAAGTAAAATCTTATCCTGTGCTGAAATGGACAGGTTAACTCTAGAGATTAAAAACAAAACTGAAACGGAGTATTATGAAATTTGGAAAAATTTTACGATTGGTTAGAGATAAGGAGGATTGCTGAGATGATTATTGATTGATTAGTTGATATCGTAAGGACTTCTTATTAGCACCTATATTAGGACACAACTGAAAGATATGTAAATACGTTGACGACTGAAAGATGGTTTACCAAAAAATTTACAGATGTTATATGTACAGTTTGTTATACTCTGTCCTGTTATAGAATGTATTTTAAGTTTCTGTTTTTCTTTCTGTAACATAAGGTAATACTAATAGCAGTGTTGTACCCAGGGAAGTTGAATCATGTCCACTTCTGTTTTTAAATGTACATTTAATAAAATTTGAATTAAAAAAAAGTACATATAGTCAAGGCCATGGTTTTCCCAGTTGCAATGTATGGCTGTGAAAGTTGAACCATAAGAAAGGCTGAGCGCAAAACAATTGAGGCCTTTGAACTATGGTGCTGGAGAAGACTCCTGCGAGTCCCCTGGACTGCAAGGCAATCAAACCGGTCAGTCCTAGAAGAGATCAACCCTGACTGCTCTTTAGAAAGCCAGAACCTGAAGTTGAAACTCAAGTACTTTGGCCACCTAATGAGAAGGAAAGACTCACTGGAGAAGAGCCTAATGCTAGGAAAGATTGAGGGCAATAGAAGAACGGGACGACAGAGAATGAGGTGGCTGGACGGAGTCACTGAAGCAGTAGGAGTGAGCTTAAATGGACTCCAGAAGATGGTAGAGGACAGGAAGGCCTGGAGGAACGTTATCCATGGGGTCGCGATGGGTCGGACACGACTTCGCAACTAACAACAACAAGAAAAGTTCAGGTTTAAAGTCTACATGTTTTCCTAACGTCTTTTGTAACCAAATGTGTATTTTTGTCCAAATTGTTTTTGCTTTAACACAGGTCCCCCACAAATGATAATATGTGCCTGATTTTTGGTTACGTTTCCAACATTTACTTGACATATTTTTAAACATTTTTGCTAATCTAGCAGGTGGTAAGTGCCATCTATAAAACATCTTATATAAGTTTTCTTTATAAGAAGTTGCCATTTGTCAATTTATAATTTCTTTCCCAAAGACTTTGCCATTTCTCTAATTCTATATTATAGCCAAAGTTTTTTGCCCATTGTTATCATTGTATCTTTCTGTCAGAGCATGCACAGTCTTATTGTGCTGAGGTAACCCAGGAGTAAATACAGTAAACAGTGGTTTGTATTAAATGGTGGTTTATATTACAATATCTACAAATATACTAGAAACAAAATACATACACGTGATAATTCAGCAAACTCCCATACATAGCAATTACAGTAGGACACGGACAAAAGAGAACACAGCAGCAAAAAACCTTCCCTTTTATATTCAGGCTCTTAAAGGGACAGACACACCTGCTGAGTCATTCCTATATTGTATCATCCACCTTACATTACATCATGTTCTGTCCCAGCCTATGTCCGTCCTTGTTACGTCACAAGAATAAACCCCTCTTAAACAGTAGGCTGGGAAAACCAACCTCTTTTTATTTTCAAAACAGTCCTGATAAGTTTTTCTCCAAAACAAAACACAGAATACTTTCCTAACAGATAATTGGTTACAAAAACAAACAGAGAAGAAGTTTAAACAAGAAATTCACTGATAAAACAAAACAGACCATGATCCTTGGAAGTTCTTTACAAACGGTTGCCTTCAGCAACCAGCACCGCCCACACCTTCCCTTTTTATAAAGCAGTCCCAAGGTGTGGCTTCTCAATACCATCTCCTCCTCCCCTGGAGTTGTCATATTGACTGCTGCTGATCTGCTCTAGCTAATTGCCTGCGCCTACGAGCATCAATCATGTCCATCAGGTGTGAATCCTCCGAGTCTGACTCACTCTCCCCACACAGCTGAGCTTCATCCGGAACACGACTGGAGGGCCCAGGCTCTTCATCAAACCGTGAGTCTTGTAATTCATCAGAGCCTCCCTCTGACCCTGATGGCCCTCCAAATGCCTCCTCCACCTCCTCCTCAGATTCCCCGGACTCAGCTGTTGGGAACACAGGCTGGCACGGAATCACGACACTATCCCACGCCGCAGGGCCCTTCCCCCGGGTCTGCCGATCCGGATGTGGTCAGGATGGGAATTGTTCATGAAAGGCGGTCACCAAGGCAGGAGCATGAATGGTGGTCACATCCTCCCAGGTGAACTCCTCCGGTCCGTAGCCTTTCCATTCAATCAGGTACTGAAAGCGACCTTTCACCCAACGGGAGTCCCGAATGCTGGCAACCTTGTACTCAGGAGCACTGTCTCCATCACGTTGTTCTGGTGGGGGAGGTTCGGCTCAGCGAAGTGGACACGCTGGTTGCTCATGGACCAACAGAGACCAGTGAAAGATTGGATGTACCCACAGGGAATGTGGCAGAGTTAAGCGATAGGCGACAGGATTGATGACAGCCTCGATTGGGAACGGTCCTAGATATCAGTGGTCTAATTTCTTGGCTGGCCAGGTTGACGGTAGATTCCTGGTGGACAGCCATACCCGATTTCCCACCATTAGTGGAGGCGTATCCCGCCTCGACTGATCAGCAAACCTTTTGTAGTCAGCCTTGGCCTTCTCTAACTGTCGCTGCACCAATCGATGGATCGCCTGTAACTCTGCCATGTAGTCGTTCGCTGTTGGTACCGGTGAGTCTAGCAGGGAAAGAGGGAAAAACCGGGGGTGATATCCCACATTGGCCAAGAACTGTGTCATCGGCGTGGAGGTGTGCTGCGAGTTATTGAACGCGAACTCAGCCACTGACAGATAGTCGGCCCAATTCTTCTGCTGCTGATTGACATAGCAGTGCAGATATTGCTCGAGGATCCCGATGACCTTCTCGGTCCCTCCGTCAGTTTGGGGATGATGTGTGGACAAGAGGCAGATCTTGACATCCAATGCCTGCATCAACCCCTGCCAGAAACGGGCTGTGAACTGGGCCCCTCTATCGGACAGGACCCTATCAGGGAGGCCGTGCAGCCAGAACACCTGCTGGATGAACATACGACCGGTGGCGTAGGCAGACGGCAAGCCACGGCATGGGATGAAATGTGCCATCTTGGTCAGCATGTCCACCATCACGAACACCGTCGTGAATTCAGAAGACGGGGGTAGGTCCATCAGGAAGTCCATGGACACAGCCCCCCAGGGTCTTTTAGATGTCAGCAAGGGCTGCAGTAGTCCGGGCAGGGCCCCTGTCGCTGACTTGGCCTGCCTACATGGGATACAGGATATGACGTAGGCCTGGACGTCGTGTCGGACTTGGGGCCACCAGAAGGTATGGGAGACCAAGTTCAGGGTCTTGAACAGGCCAAAATGCCCCGCCGCCGAATTGTCATGACACTGGCTGAAGATGAGTCCCCTGAGCGGCCCTCCAGGAACATAGAGCCAGTCATGATAGTGGAGGAGTCCATCTGTGACTGTCCATGGGGAATTGGGCCCCACCTCCTCCTTTCGCTGAGTCACCCACCCATCCTGCTGCTGGGCCTCCCGAATCCGAGCCCGTACATCTATCTGCTCCTGCACCACAGCAAAAGACTCGATGGGGAGCACTGTCCTGGGAAGAAGCTTGTCGTCTGCTCGGGAATATTCGGGCTTCCTGGACAGAGCATCCGCTCTTTGGTTGTGACTGCTGGGTATGTACGTTACACGAAAATTGAACCTTGCAAAGAAGAGAGACCACTGGATCTGGTGTTGGTTCAATTTCCGGCGGTCTGCAGGCTTTCCAAATTCTTATGGTCCGTCTGGACCTCGATTTGATGTCGCGCCCCTTCCAGATGATGCCTCAAGGACTCGAACACCACTTTAATGGCCAGTAGCTCCTTCTCCCAGATGATATAGTTGCGCTCCGCCGGATTCAATTTCCGTGAATAGTACGCGCAAGGGAAGAGGGCACCGCCAGACGTTGTCGCCTGGAGTAACACCGCCCCAATGGCAATGTCGGAGGCATCCGCCTCCACGACAAACGGCCATTGCTGGTCAGGATGCTTCAGGATGGGCTCCTTCATAAAGGCTTCCTTCAAAGCCTGGAAAGCCCGTTGTTCTGGAGTGTCCCACTGAAACCGAGTCTTTTTCTGCAGGAGCCGAGTGAGGGGGGCTGTCATGGTAGCGAACCCAGGGATGAAAGTCCGATAATAGTTGGCGAACCCAAGAAGTTGCTGGACATCCTTCACATGACGTGGGGATTGCCAACTCTGCAGAGACTCGACCTTACTCGGCTCCATGGCGATGCCCTCAGGAGAAATGCGATGACCCAGGAACTCGATAGTCATCTGGTAGAACTGGCACTTCTCCAGTTTGGCGTACAACCGATGTTCTCGGAGCCGCTGCAGGACCTGACTGAGATGCTGATGGTGCACCTCTCATGACGGGGAGTAGATCAGGATGTCGTCCACGTAGATCATGACAAACTGAAAATGTCATTCATAAAATGCTGAAACACGGCGGGGTCATTGGTCAGGCCAAATGGCATCACCGTGTACTCGAAGTGCCCGTACCGAGTACCAAACGCCGTCTTCCACTCATCACCCGACTGAACTCTGACAAGGTTGTAAGTTCCACGCAAATCCAGTTTCGTGAAGATCTTTGCCCCCCGGAGCCGGTCAAAGAGTTCGGGGATAAGGGCAGCAGGTATCAGTTGCGCACCGTGATGGCATTTAATTTCCTGTAATCACAGCAAAACCGCAATTCGCCGGACTTCTTCTTGACAAAGAGCACGGGTGCAGACACTGGCGAGGACGAGGGCCGAATAAAACCCCGAGCCAAATTCTTGTCCAAAAAGTCCCACAATGCGGCCAACTTGGGGTCCGACATGGAATACAAACGCCCCACTGGGAGAGGCGCTTCAGGGACTAAGTCAATGGGGCAGTCATAGGGCCTGTGCGGGGGCAATTGCTCCGCCTCAGTCTCGCTGAAAACATCAGCATAATCCGCCAGTTCGGAGGGTAAGGAGACCCCCGTGGGCCCCTCTACCTGGCCGGCACAGATTTGGCAGGTGTGGTCCACGCACTGTAAGCTTGGGAAGATGACCAAGTTCTGTGACCAATAAATCTGTGGGTCATGCGCCCGGAGCCACGCCAATCCCAAGACCACGGGGAAATGCAGGTCTGATGTGATATAGAACTGGATGGCCTCCTCATGTGAACTGATGGCCATACATAATGGTTGCATCGCGACCTTAATTGGCCCAGACAGGAGCACTCGACCATCAATGGTCTCCACTAACATCGGCGGTTCCACCAGGCATTGGGGAATCACCCATTTGGCCACAAATGCTGCGTCCATAAAGTTCGTAGTGGCCCCAGAGTCAATCAACGCATGGATGGGAATCCCCTTGGGCAACCCGGGGAGAATCAGGCACGCCTCCAATATCAGATGCCATGGGAGTCCATGGGCAGCATCTGAAGGGTGTCGCTCGGTGTTGCGGGATGCCCAACCCAAAATGCCCTTCAGGTCGGGCTTGGGCCATTTCTCGACAGAGGAGCAGATGGCAGTCTCTGGGCAGGCTCAGTCACAGATGCCCTTTGTCGCTTCTTGGGGCAGAAAGCAGCCAAATACCCAGGGTCCCCACAGTAAAAACACAACCCCACCGAACGTCGCCTGTTCATCTCTGCCACCGATAGGCGAGGTCTGGCAGCACCTAACTCCATTGACTTTTCCCTCTAGACCGGGGTCTCGCGCACAACGGAGGCAGCACGTGTCTCTGGGGTGGCACGGCGACTCTTTCACTGCTGCAGCCAAGCGTCGATCCACAGACAGAGATGAATGAGCCCATTGAGGTCCAGGGGAACATCAACACGGGCCAGCTCATCCAACATCTCCTCCGACAATCCATCCTGGAAAGCGTCCACGAGTGCAGCCTCATTCCAGGCTGAATCCTGGCTAAGCAGCCGAAATTCGCTGATATAGCCCTGCAGGGGGCATCGGCCCTGCCTCAGAGCTTTCAAATGTCGGGTAGCTGTCTGGGTCTTGATGGGGTCCTCGTACATCATCCGCATGTAATCACAAAACCCCACAAAGTTGTCCACCAATGGACTAGGTTGGGCTAGCAGGGGTGTGCCCCAACAAGCTGCAGCACCAGAGAGCAGGCTTATCATAAACCCCACTTTATCCCAGTCAGTGGGGAAATCAGCCACTCTCACACTGATAAATAGCTGGCGTTGTCCCATGAAAACAGGAAACATGTCTGGATTGCCATCAAATTTGTCCAGCATCGCAACTTGGCATTTTCTCCTGGGTGGTGGAGCAGCAGGAACATGTGCTTGGAGCTGAGCCACTTGGGCTGATAACAAAGCCAGCTGCTGGGAGAGCTGGGCATTCTCAGCACGTAGCTGCTCCATAATAGTAGGGGGTTAGGCTGAAGACAAACTGTTCTGTCCCAGCCTACGTCCGTCCTTGTTACGTCACAAGAATAAACCCCTCTTAAACAGTAGGCTGGGAAAACCAACCTCTTTTTATTTTGAAAACAGTCCTGATAAGTTTTTCTCCAAAACAAAACACAGAATACTTTCCTAACAGATAATTGGTTACAAAAACAAACAGAGCAGAAGTTTAAACAAGAAATTCACTGATAAAACAAAACAGACCGTGATCCTTGGAAGTTCTTTACAAACGGTTGCCTTCAGCAACCAGCACCACCCACCACCTTGAGTAGGCGGCCTCCCTTAGTGGTATCCCTGGATATAGGTTGTGCACTGGTAAGATCAAATTCATGCCCATAGTTGGTCATATGGGTCCAAATATGTGAATATTGTTGTTGTCTTTTAACTGCCAGTGCATGCTCATGCACCCTAGTTTTTAACCTTTTAGTAGTCTCCCCAACGTAATTGCAGGAACAGTCCTTGCACTTGATCTTGTATATTATCGAAGATTTTTCCTCGTTGGGGAGTGAGTCTTTTGGGTGCATGATCTTGGTCCGTAAGGTTTGGTCTAGTTTATGGGCCACTTCTATATTAAAGGGGGCCAGTAATCTGGCTGTTGCCTCCGACACACTATTGATATATGGGAGAGGGATGTGCACATTTTGTGTTGTCATCCTATCGGCTTTTTGTAAGTCTTCACGGGATCTGTGTGGTCTACTATACTTCCTGATAAATTCGGTAGGGTAACCATTGTACTTACAGGTTTGAAAGAGGTGGTTTCTTTCTTCAGTTTTGGTCTTGGTTGTACTGCAATGTGAGTCTATCCGTTTGAATAATGTTCTTACACAGCTGATCTTGTGAGCCACTGGATGGTTGCTTTTATAGTGGAGGGTCCTGTTGGTATGAGTCGGTTTGCGGTATACCCTTGTGTGTAGAGTCCCATCTGGTTGGCGGTGGACCAACACATCCAAAAAGGCTAAGGAACCCTGGTTCTCCTCCTCTGCTGTGAAGCGGATGTCTGGGTATACGGAGTTTAACGCATCCATAAAGTTGGCCTTATCTTGCTTCTTAATAATTACGAACGTGTCGTCCACATACCGAACCCAAAATTTGGGGTGGTACTGGGTCATCACTATGGCCTCCAGGCGTTGCAGGACAGCCTCTGCCACTATACTTGAGATGGGGGATCCCATTGGTGTTCCTTTGACCTGTTCGTATGTGGTCCCTTGGAAAGTAAAATATGTTTTTAAGCATAACGTTATTAGCTTCACTAGATCCTCAGTGTGGAGGGAATCCTGGTGTTGTCCTTGTCCCATTTCGTTAAGGCAGTTTCTTAATGTCGTGACTGCCAAGTCTTGCGGGATGGAGGTGAAGAGTGAGGTGACGTCAAACGACACCATCACTTCATCTCCTTCCACCTTTAAGAGCTTGACTTTCTCTAATAATTCCCCAGCCGATTTTACTGTGGTTTGGTTGTTATCTACCACGTGGCTGATATGGCCACTCAGCCACTTAGCCAGCTCTGAGGTTGGTGTGCCTTTGAATGAGACAATCGGATGTAGGGGAGCCCCCTCTTTGTGAACCTTTGGTAGGCTGTAGAACCTAGCCATAGCTGAGTCCCTCGGGCGTATTTTCCTCAAGGTGTTTTCATCCATTTTTCTACGACGTTTAAAATTATTTAAAAGTTTGTTTATGCTATTTTTAAGCATGGTCATGGGGTCTCCAGTGATGACTTTGTATGCTGTTGTGTCACTAAGTAGTGCCAGGGCTTTATCAGTGTATTGTGTTCTATCCATAACCACCGTCGCCCTGCCCTTATCCGCTGGTAGAATAATGATGGTGTGGTCTTTTCTAAGTTGCTCTGAGGCCTCCTTCTCTCTGGATAGTGTTTGGCATTGTTTGTGACCCATTAGTAGCCCCGTGACCCTTTGTCTGATGAAGTTTTTGATCTCATCCCCCACCCCAATCTGTTGTATGGCAGGTTCCAATGCCGCCACGAAATCTAATGGTCGTGCATCCGCCAAATTGTGTCCTTTATCCCATTCGAGTTTACTAATACGTATCAAGTTCCTTTCTCTCTACCTCGTTTTTCTAGCCAATTATAAAAAGTATCCCATGTTCTAAAATAAACTGAATCTTCCTTCTCTTTCATTTTCAATGTCAATCTATCCATTTCTGCACACTCTTAGGATTTTTTTAATTAACACTTCCTCTGCTGGTAGATCTTCATTTTTCCAATATTGAGCAAATACAATTCTTGCTGCAGTTAATATATGTAAAATTAAATATATACACTCTTTCTCATAATTACCTACAATTATGCCTAACAAAAATAATTCTGGCTTAAAATCTATATTTTTTTTGTCATTTTCTCTAACCATGTATGTATTCTTAACCAAAATCTTTTAGCATTAGAGCAGCGGTTCTCAACCTGTGGGTCGCGACCCCATTTGGGGTCGAACGACCATTTCACGGGGGTCGCCAAACAACGCAGTCTGCCATTTTATTTTCCCCCTTTTCCTTAGCTGTGCTACTCCCTCTTAGTCTATTGGCTTTTGAAAGCCAATAGAATAGACTCTCTTGAATAGAGTCTAATTCTACTGGTTTTCAAAAGCCAATAGGAATTGTCCAGGCTGTCTCCGCCCTGCTGAGCCCGCCAAAAGTCCCAGTCTGCAAACGGTGCTGCAAGTTGTCTGCAGTGAAGGCGAGCTCTCCGGAAGTTTCCACCCCTCCCTGCTGAGCAACTACTAAAAATGTAAGTAAAAGAGGGCCGGGGTGGGAGGTGGGAGGCCGGCGGGCGCAGGGAGGGTTTTTGGCGTGCGTGGGGCCCGGCGGGTTTTTTACCTCCCTTGGGCTGGGCCAGCTGGTGGCCCAGCCCGTGGCCACCCTGCGCTGTCACTGCCGCGGCTGCCCAGGAGCACCTGGGCCTGCCTGCCGCCGCCCTTAACGGGCGGCAGCGAAGGTAAGGCTAGCGGGGCAGTGGCGGGCGCATGGAGGGTTTTTGGCATGCGTGGGGCCCGGCGGGTGTCTTACCTCCCTTGGGCTGGGCCAGCTGGTGGCCCAGCCCGTGGTTGCCCTGCACTGTCACCGCCGCGGCCGCCCAGGAGCACCTGGGCCTGCCTGCTGCTGCCCCGAACGGGCGGCGGCCTACGCCTCGGCCGGCGCAGGGGGCAGCACCACGCATGCGCGGCGCAGGGGGCAGCACCACGCATGCGCGGCGCAGCACCACACATGCGCGGCGCAGCACCACACATGCGCGGCGCAGGGGGTAGCACCACGCATGCACGGCGCTTGACAGGTCGGGGTCGCGGCCTGAAAAAGGTTGAGAACCGCTGCTTTACAGCATGTCCACCAAAAATAGTAATACGTGCCTGTTTTTTGTTTACATTTCCAACAATTATTTGATACATCTTTAAACATTTTTGCTAACCTCACAGGTGTTAAATGCCATCTATAAAACATTTTATATCAATTTTCTTTGTACGCTACCGCTTTTGTTATTTTCAAATTTCTTTCCCAAAGGCTTTGCCATTTTTCTAGTTCTATGTTATGTCCAAAGTTCTTTGCCCATGTTACCATTGTTTCTTTAACTTGTTCCTCTTCCATCTTTAAGCTTAGCATATATTTATAAAGTTTCTTGATCAATTTTTCATCTGATGTCAGTAATATCTTATCTAATTCTGTCTGTTCTTTATAGAACACAGATATTTTAACATCTTTTTCATACAGTATCTCATTTGAATTTGCAGATATGGCCACCATGATGACGACAACAACAATAATAATAATAAAGTTGGAAGGGACCTTGGAGGTCATCAAGTCCAACCCCCTCTTCTGCGCCCTCTGTTGGACAAGCTAGCCCAACAACTCAGAGTTCTGTTGGGACAATGTTGCAATTTCAAGATGAAATGCAGGCCTCATTAAAACTGATTCAAGAGATAATAATAATAATGATAAACTTGGAAGGGACCTTGGAGGTCATCTAGTCCAACCCCCTGCTCAGGCAGGAAACCCTATACCAGCAGTTCTCAACCTTTTTCAGGCCGAGACCCCGACCTGCGCCGCCCATGCGCGGCGCGACCCCGACCTACGCCGCGCATGTGCGTTGCGATGGCCCGAACTGTGCATGCGCGGCACGTGCGATGACCCGAACTGCGCATGCGCAGTGCGACGGCCCGAACCACCCATGCACGGCACAATGGCCCGAACCGCACATGCGCGGCACGACGGCCTGAACCGCGCATGCACAGCGCGCGCGCAACGGCCCGAATCACGCATGCGCGGCGCGATGGCCCGAATTGCGCATGCGCGGCGCGCGCGCGGCAGCCAAGGGGAAATGGGGGAAAAAAGGGCGGATGGGGTGTTTGGCGACCCCCGTGAAACGGTCGTTCGACTCCAAATGGGGTCGCGACCCACAGGTTGAGAACCGCTGCCCTATACCATTTCGGACAAATGGCTGTCCAGTTTCTTCTTAAAAACTTCCAGTGTTGGAGCATTCACTGCTTCTGGAGGCAAGTTGTTCCACTGGTTAATTGTTCTAACTGTCAGGAAGTTTCTCCTTAGTTCTAGGTTGCTTCTCTCTTTGGTTAGTTTCCACCCGTTGCTTCTTGTCCTGCCTTCAGGTGCTTTGGAAAATAGCTTGACTCCCACTTCTTTGTGGCAGCTCCTGAGATATTGGAACACTGCTATCATGTCCCCCCTCGTCCTTCTCTTTGTTAAACTAGACATACCCAATTCCAGCAACCGTTCCTTATATGTTTTAGCCTTCAGACCTCTAATCCTCTTTATTGCTCTTCTCTGTACTCTTTCTAGAGTCTCAACATCTTTTTTACATCGTGGTGACCAAAACTGGATGCAGTATTCCAAGTGTGGCCTTACCAAGGCATTGTAAAGTGGTATTAATACTTCATGTGATCTTGATTCTATCCCTCTGTTAATGCAGCCTAGCACTGTGTTGGCTTTTTTGGCAGCTGCAGCACACTGCTGGCTCATATTTAAGTGATTGTCCACTAGGACTCCGAGATCCCTCTCACAGTTACTACTATTGAGCAAGGTATCCCCTATACTATACCTGTACATTTGGTTTTTCTTGCCTAAATGTAGAACCTTACTTTTTTCACCATTGAATTTTTCATTTTGTTAGATAGCGCCCAGTGTTCAAGTCTGTCCAGATCCTCCTGTATCTTAAGCCTGTCTTCTGGAGTGTTGGCTATTCCTGCCAGCTTGGTGTCGTCTGCAAATTTGATGAGTTCCCCATCTATCCCCTTGTCCAAATAGTTGATGAAGATGTTGAAGAGCACTGGGCCCAGAACAGAGCCCTGGGGCACCCCACTACAAACTTCCCTCCATGTAGATGCGGTTCCATTGAGGACCACATACTGAGTACGGCCGGTCAGCCAGCTACGAATCCATCTGGTGGTGATGCTGTCTAACCCACATTTTTCTATCTTATCAAGTAGTAGGTTGTGATCTACTTTATCAAATGCCTTACTGAAGTCCAAGTGTCGCCTGGTGGGGCCTAGGGGAAGAGCCTTCTCTGTTGCGGCCCCGGCCCTCTGGAACCAACTTCCCCCGGAGATCCGTGTCGCCCCCACCCTCTCCGCCTTTCGTAAATTACTTAAAACACACCTCTGCCGGCAGGCTTGGGGCAGTTAACATCTTGCCCCTAGCCAGTGTATGTCTGTGTGTATGTTGAATGATTGGTTTTTCTTTTAAATTAGGGGTTTTTATATATATGTATTTCTAATTGTTGATTTCTATTATGTTGTCAGCCGCCCTGAGTTCTCCGGAATAGGGTGGCATAGAAGTCAAATAAATAAATAAATAAATAAATAAATAAATAAATAAATCTACAGCATTCCTCTGGTCCACTAATTTTGTCACTTGGTCAAAGAATGCAATAAGATTTGTCCTGCATGATCTGTTTCTGACAAACCCATGTTGGCTTTTAGTAATGACTTTGCCTCTAAGTCAGCGGTTCTCAACCTGTGGGTCGCGACCCCTTTTGGAGTCGAACGACCATTTCACAGGGGTCGCCAAAGTCCTGGAACTTTTCCTCATAAAATCGCAGTCCAGCATTTGTTTTGTTTTGTTTTTTTTCTCTTTTTCATGAGCTGTGCTACTCCCTCTTATTCTATTGGCTTTCGAACGCCAATAGAATAGACTCATCTTGCGCGATGCGGGCCGTCGCGTGCACCGCGCATGCGCGATGCAGGCCGTCGTGCCACGCATGCGCGATGCGGGCTGTTGCGGCTCGCATGCGCGATACGGGCCATCGCGCGCACAGCGTGCATGCGCGATGCGGGTCGTCGTGCCGCGCATACACGATGCGGGCCGTCGTGTCGCGCATGCGCGAAGCGGGCTGTCGCGCATGCGCGGCGCAGGTCGGGGTCGCGGCCTGAAGAAGGTTGAGAACCGCTGCTTTAGCCGTATCCCACACATTTTGAAGGGATGTTTCTTCTTTTTTATTTATTTTAAAAAAGAATTCAATTTCATTTGTTGATGTTTGTATAAATTCTTTCTCCTTTAGTAAAGATTTATTCATAGACCATCTTAATTTTTCTGAGTTCCTTTCCAAGTCATCTTTATTGAATTGTGATCTGCCCATATATTAGGTTCTATTTTGACCTCTTGTATAATCGTACTTAGTTCAGGAGATATCCATATCATATCAATTCTAGACCACGATTTATGTCTATTTGAATAGAAGATATATTGTAGGTTTTTTGGATTCTTTTCTCTCCATATATCCTGAATAGAAATTTCTTCTGCCATTTAAAAAAAAGTTTTAGGGAGTATATTTTTCCCTTTTTTCCTTATTTTACTACTTTTATAGTCCAGTGTTCCATCTGCTATTGCACTGAAATCTCCCATTAAACAAATATTTTGGTACTCCAATTCTATTATTTTTTATGCATTTTTTAAAACAAGTTTTATTGATTTTTTTATTTTTACAACAAGGTGCTTGAGAAACAACGTGGTGATGGGGTAATCAATCATCAAAAAACAAAATCATACATATATAACTCAGATTAAATCATTAGAAACTCCCTCTCTATTTCCCTCAAATAATATAATATATTCAAATTAATGTATTTTTCAATAAAATTCAATCAATCAGAACAATCATCAATAACATTTCATCTGTATAAATCCAAATCCTGTTTTTAAGCTTTACTATTTACAATTACCATATTCCAATTTGGCTTTTAGATAAACATATTATTAACACTTCAGGTGTCCCTCCTTTCCCTTTTTCCTTAACATAACCCTTATCTCTAAAATACACATATTATTTCAACCATAACATTCTTATATTTTCTACAAGTATTCTATTTTTTAATCTAGTAACTCATTTATTAATACCATTTCTTCTTTTATCAGAAATCCCTCTTATTCTCCTTCCATTACAAAATAGCTATACTTCCTAAAAATAAGATTACTCCAAAAAATATATTTCTACCCTATTTTAAATCTGTAATCTATCAATCAATCTATATCTATGAAAAACTCTTTTAACCCACTCAATAAAGTTTAAATCTGATCCAAATAATTGTTATATCCACAACAAGCATATTAATACAGAAAAAAACATCTTCTTACTAAGTTCACATATTTGATTAATCTTTATTCAATGAAGATCTCTAAAGCCTTATTTACCCATCAAGTAAAGTTTTAAATCACATTTTTAAATCTAACTCTGGCTTTCTTTCTGTGCCAGTCCGGTTTCCATAATAGAGCTTCTATATCGTCGAGTCTCAATATTTGAATGAGGGTACTTATCAATACTTCAATCTGGGCCAAGTTCTCTTTCCCTTCTCCCAATATCATCTGTATAGTGTAGACAGTTTGTTTCCATGTTATAGTCACAAGTTGATTATCCACGATGTCACTATTCTCAGTAATTCGTATCTGAGAGTCAGTTCCTGGTACTTTTAACACTGCAAGTGTCTCAGTTAGAGTCATTCTTTGATCTTCAAAATTCTCCATAAGTTGTAGATTAACATCCATTTGCTCAGTGACTTGTCCCTCTGTCTCTTTAAGTTGTGTATATTGCTGCATACAGGCCTCTCTAGAGCTAGTTCCTTGGCCTATAGATGGATCCATTAGGATTTGAGATTTAATTTGTGGTTCAGAGATGTCATATTTAATGTTTCTCCAGGATTTCATATATACTGTTGCTTCCAAAATTGCTTCTAATATAAGTTCATAATCAAGCTGTGGATGAAATTCCTCCATTTCAGTGGTGAGATAGTCTTTTACTTTTTTAGAGGAGGCTATATTTACTAACAGTCAACACATACAAACAGTCAGCACTTATCCACCTCCACAATTACTAGTAAGCAACTTCATCACCCAGCTGTTTCAAATCCTTTGTCTTTTCGCTTTTATCATCATTTGAAGGTCAAACCCAACCTCAAAAAACAAAGAGGAAATGTAGTTGCAGTAATAGTTTTCACCACAAGATGCCCTCAGTAAGCTGTGAAATCTCTTTTCCGGCTTCCAATAAAGTTTTTTCCCCCCAAACAATAAAGATTTATCCCTTTAAAAAAACAAATCCAAGAAATAGGAAAACAATATTCTCCAGCTTAGAAAATAGATATAATAATAAAGTTCTATGATAGGGCTTTTTCCAGGGCCCCAAAGTGACCAAAAATAAAGATAGTCAATAAAAAGTTAACTTTTTTTCTTTTCTTTTGTTAAAGCTCTTTTGCCCAGATAGACAAAGGCAGCTCTTTCAAAGCAGGGAAATAGTTCCAGAAGGCTTTTAACAGGAGTAGTTAGGGCAACGAGAGAGAGGGAAAGGTCTCACCCAGATCATCCACGGTGGTTTCTTAATGCTTAGGTGTTCTTTTGACTTTCGGCTGGTGCAGCTAAATGATCGGCCATGTTACTGGCCGATCTTTTCTCCGTCGGCCCTGAGGAACTGCCTCGGACCACGGAAGGAGCTGCTGCCTCCCCCCGCAATCAATGAGAGTCCTCTTCATTGGCAGTCGCCCCTCCAGGGCGACTTTTTGACCCGATTAAGGGTCTACCGGCAGAGGGAAAGCAGTCAGCAAAGAGAGGAGTCTCTTTACCAGACTGCACATGCCGCGACCTGGAACCGGAAGTGTTTTTATGCAATTTTTTTGATAGAACTCTTCTTGTTTGTTATTAGGTGCATATATTGCTACTATCAATATCTGTTTTTGGTTTATAATTATTTCCACCATCAATATTCTTCCCTCTTCATCTGCATAGATTTGTTTGAGATTCATTATTTCTTTAATATATAGAGCTATTCCTCTTTTCTTTTGTTGGGCTAATGCGCAATGAAGTTTCCCAATTTTTGGTTGCTCCAACAGTTTGTAGTGTTGTTTCTTAATATGTGTTTCTTGGAGACAAATTATATCCATATTTAATCTTTGTAGTCATGTAAAAAATTTCCTTTTTATAGGGGAGTTGAATCCATTTACATTTATTGTAAGAATCCCATTTTCCTTCTCCATCTCTTTCAATTATATATAGGTCTTAAACTTCTAGTTATTCTTATCTGTCTCTGTTCTCTTGGTCTTACCACTTCTTCTGTCTTTGTATTTTCAATTTCTTCTTCTTCCTTGGCTTGGCTGCTCCTTCCATTGTCATTTCTTCCTGTCTCTTTGTTTCCCTCTCTGGATGGGGTTCAAAACTTTTCCCTTCCATGAAAGCTCTGTGGTTGTCATAGAACTCTATTGCCTTAAGTGGTGTATCCATTCTGTATCTTTTCCCACCCCAATTAATTAAAATCCCTTCTGTAATCAGCCATCTGAAATTCACTCCTTTTTCAGTTAATTTTCTAGTCAGGAATTGATATTCTCTTCATACCTCTCTTATTCTCCTTGGAATCTGTTTCAGGACTACAATCTCTTTTTCTTTATATCGCAAAGGATCATCGCTCACTCTTCTCAAAATCTCATCCCTTATGGATCTTTTGACAAATCTAACATGTACCTCTCTGGGGACTTTATTTCTTCTTGCACAGCTTGAATTGACTCAGAATATTTGATCTAACTCTCCTTCCATTTCTTGTTTCCTGATTTCCAGTGCTCCAGGCAATAGCTCCATTATCAAATCCACGAGGTCCTCTATTACATTTTGAAATCTTAGGAAATAAGATGCCCTTTACATTTCCATAACTGCAATTGAATCTTCCATTTCTCTGTTAATCTGTATCAGCTTTTGGTTCTCATCTTTCAGTTCTGCCAACTTTTGATCAGTCTCTAGTGACTTATCTTCTAATTTTTGAATTCTTTATTCATTTTTTGTGACCATCTGTTTAAAGTTTTCTAGTTAAGAGTCTATGTTGTTAATTTTTTGGTTCATTTTATCAAGATTTTCTTTTGTCTCCTCATGATTTTTCCTTGTATCTTCCTTGTGGGAGGAAATTGCTTCTTGAATCGCTTGTAATGTTGCTTGCATCTCCTTCTGGAGGTTGCTAGCTTTTTCTTGTTGGAGCATTGTTTCAATTGATCTCTGATACACCGGGCTTGCTGAGGTGGAGGATGGGGCTGAAGGTGTTTTCTTACCAGTTTTACTTAGATTTGGAACACTCATTTTATTTTTACCTCCCAAACTCCTTTTTCAAACTCTAAGTCTTTTCCCCAACATCCGCCTTCAACCAAGCCATTAACACTATATTCAACACAATATTATCTTAACAAATTCTTATAATCCTTATCTATAGATTCAAGATCTGTAAGTTCTCTCAAGAAAAAGGTGAGCAAAAATAAACAAAAAGAAAAAAAATAGTCCACTTCTGAAGATAGAGCCCATTTCCAAAAACCATTACGACAGATCAAGTAGATAATCCATAGACCTTCTCCAAGATGTTTCTCCACTATTTCAGTTTCCACTGTCCATAGGTAGCTCTACAAACCAACGTTTAAAAGTTATAATCCACTGGGCTCTCCCAAACCAATAGGAGAGATAAAAAATGAAGAGGAAAAAGAAAGAAAAAAATTATCTCAAGGTCCAACTTTACCCCTCTGCCAAAAATTAGTCCAAACTATCTTGCTAGCAGAAGTTCTTTTGCTCAGTCTATCGTTAAGTAGTCATAATAGTCACAATTCAAACAATATTTATAATCAAAAGGGAGGGGGCTCACTTCCAAAGACAATTGTTCTGGATCCAAAGTTGCCCCTCAGTCAAAATTTATAATCCACCAAGACCTACTATTCAAATTAGTAGTCCATAAGCCTTCTCCAAGAGGTTTTTCACTATTTCAGTTTCCACTGTCCATAAATAGTTCTCCAGTCTGACGTTAAGAATTTATAATCCACACTCACTCTGTCTTTAGGCAGCTTGTAGAAATGCAGTTCAAACAGTACTTATAATCCAAAGAAAAAACCAGATGGTTTCAAAATAGTTTATATCTTTTAGTTATAATCCATCCTGCAGAACAACAACAAAAAAAAGCAGCCCAGAGAAAGCCTTCTCTTTTCAGCTATAATGCACAGGACTGCGAAGGTCAGGAACATCAAACATCAAAAGGTTTAAACTTCAAACTATGACCGGGCATCTAGCCAACTTCTAGCTTTCTAGACAAAACATAGATAAGTTCAGTAAATATTTTAGTGTAGTTCTTTGCTCTTGCCACTAGATGTCCTCAGATGCCCACTTTGTAATTTTCCAGTTAGTTTGAACGAAGTTTAGTCCAATAATCTCCAAAAATAATATAAAATAATATATAAAAAGAAAAAATTTAAAACTCCCCAAACTTTTCTTTTTTCTATTTCTCTTTGTTATATTTACGTTGTAGACTTCTCTGTTTCCTCCAGATGCTTAAACCACCACCTTTTTCCGGAGGGAGGATAAACAACCCCCCTCAACTCTGGGAAATTGCTTTCAGATGTTTTTTCCCCCCAAAACAGGTTTTCACATTGTAGAGAAGAAAAGGAAAATAGTCTCACCCCAGTCCAAAATGTTGCTATGTTTGTATTAATCCGCTTTGCCTCCCGGCAGTCAGCAGCTTCCAACTGGCTACGTATATGGAGCCAGTCTTTCTCCTGTTGTTCCGGAGGGCTCCTTGGATCAAGTGGGTTGGCTACTGCCTTCCCGTGATCTACAAGAGTCCCCTCTTGGTCAGTCACCTCTACGGGGTGACTTTCAGTCCTTTCTGGACCCATAGCAGGTGTGGGAAGCAGAGCTTTGATTCCCTCCGCCCGCCTCGCCTCATGATGAAACCGAACGTCTCGGTCAGGCTTCTCGACAGGGGTCTTTGAGTGGCACTCAGAGGTGCGATGCCTCTCCTTCCCACATTTGAAACATCCTGTTGCTCTCGGGGTGGTCGCAGCTTGCTTCGTTGGCTCTCGGGATGGCTCCACTGGCGACTTCCCCCACGATCTCCCTCTGCATTGTTGTCTTCTGGCGCGATCAAACTCTGCTTCCTCAGCCAGGATGTACCAGTCTTGGAGCCAGTCTGGATCCCCCTGAGGGGTGCAGGCATAATACAGGTCGTCGTTCAGGCCATCTTTGAAGTGCCCAACCAGGATATCTTCTGGCCAGTTCAGTGTGCTGGCCAGGGCTCAGAATTCTTGTGTGTGTTCCGCTACGGGTCGTCACCCTTGCCTGACTGTTTTGATGTACTCCCATGCTTTCCGATCGGCCAAGGGATCATCAAATCTGCATCTGAGAGCTGCCATGAACTGATTGAAGTTTTGCAGTTCTGGGGATCGGCGTCGTGGAGATCTACCACCCAGTCTGCTGCGGTGCCATCTAGGGCTGTTTGCACAATCTGTATTCAGCTGCAATCATTTGGTATGTCATGGCCATATTCTTCCATGTAGTTCAACACTTGAGTCAGGAAAAATCCCAGTCGGTGTGGCTCCCCACAAGACCTCACTCCTAGTGGTGGGAACTTTCGGATGGACCGATTCCCCCTCTGTCTCCTGTGTCAGTGGCCATCACCATCTGCTGGTGTGGCTCGCCCGGGGGTGGCTGCGGCTGTAGCGACAGCTGCTGCTTCCGTGGTGCTGGTGGAAGGCCCTGGGACCGCCGGATTCACCCTCCCCTTCATCTGTCCCCTTGGCTGAGCCTGGGTTGGCGGTGCCTCGACATGGGTTGGCTTTCTCCTCCTTCATGGAATAGAAGGCGACTCTCAACATGTCGATGGCTTGCTCCAGGAATCGGTTGGAACGGGGTGGCCAGACATCCTCGTCTTCACTAAGGTGAAGCGACCTCTCCATCTCAACTTTCCAACCTGGCTGGTGACTGCTGCATCTGAGTGTCACTTTCCTGGATCTCTTCTCTCAGTCCTCCTTCTTCCCGACGCCCATCGATCACCTGGGTTTGTGGCGGCATTCCATGACCACCACCTCATCCGACAAGCTCGAGGATTGAGAACTGTATCAGCTGGGCTCTGCTTGGTTGGAGAATTCCCCTCCCATGGCAGGTTCTTCCCTTTCCATTCCAACATCAGATATTGTTTGCTTAACCCCCCAACAAGGGTCTTCCTTGCGGGTTGACTATTACTGCAGATCCTGCCTAATGTCAGGGCCCACTTCAAAACCTCATCCCAAGAAAGCAGGACTCTTGGAACAGTTTCATTCCAAAAGGAACTTTTATTAGGAGAAGCTGATAGCAAGCATAGTAGGCAGGATCTCAGGGTTTCCCACTGAGAGCAATAGGTTAAAAGAATCCCAAGCAAACCCCACCCCAACAGTTCATCCAGTCATCTACAAATATACTAGAAACAAAATACATTCACGTGATAATTCAGCAAACTCCAATACACAGCAATTACAGCAGGAAACGGACAAGAGAGAACACAGCAGCAAAAAACCTTCCCTTTTATAGTCAGGCTCTTAAAGGGACAGACACACCCGGTGAGTCATTCCTATATTGTATCATCCACCTTACATTACACCACATCATTACATAAGCTGATTAGCTATTAAATTATTATCCCGACACTTTCAGTTGTTCATCCTCCATTTTCAAATTTAATAGAAAGTTATATAGTTTCTTGATCAGTTTTTCATCAGAGGTCAACAATATCTAATCAAACATTGTCTGTTCTTTATAAAAGCCATATATTTTCACATCTTTATCATATCTCGATTGCATTTGTAATTGAGGCCACCATGATAATTCAATACCCTGGTCTAAAAGATCTTGTTTAGATTTTAGTTTCCCTTCAGTATCTAAAATGTCCTTATATGTCAATTTTTTTTCATACTGCACTAGGTTCAGGTGAACAAACACTTCCATCATTGAAAGCCATCCTGGGATTTTCAAGTAGATTTTAGCTTTTATCTTTTCCCACACAGAAAGTAGTGAATTTCTTACATAGTGGTTTTGAAAGTATGAATTTTATTCTTCTCATACCATAGAAATGCATGCCATCCCAGTTGTAGATCATGTCCTTCTAGATATAACAGTCTTTTATGTCTGAGAATTATCCATTCTTTTAGCCATGTTAAGACACATGCTTGATAGTATAAGACCCAGTCTGGTAATCCAAATCCTCCATTTTCTTGGATTCTTGTAGCATTTTCAGTTTAATTCTAGCTTTCTTTCCTTGCCAAATAAATTTCAAAATCAATGTATTCAAATCATCAAAAAAAATATCTTCTCTATTTTTATAAGTATTGTTTGGAACAAGAAAAGCAGTTTTGGTAATATATTCATTTTCACAGTAGCTATTCTTCCTAACACTGATAGTTGTAAGTTTTTCCATTTTTCCAGATCTAATTTTATTTGGTTAAATAATTTTATGTAGTTATCTTCTTTTATCATTGCACATCTTGCTGTTAGGTATATTCCCAAATATGTAACTTTCCTAACTATTTGAAAATCCATTTTTTTCTGACAATTGTTCTTTTTGCTTAGATGTAAGGTTTTTAACTATAACTTTGTTTTTTCTCTGTTCATATTCAATCGTGCTACTTCTCCAAATTCCCCAATCCTTTTCAATAGTTTAGGAGTTGTCTCCAACAGTTCTTCTATGATAAATACCAAATCATCTGCAAACACTTGTAATTTATAGCTTTCATCTTTTATCTCCATTCCTTTAATTTCTGCGTCTTGTCTGATGTTCCTGTTCAAAACTTCCAAAGTCAATATGAATAGCAATGGGGATAGTGGACATCCTTGTCTTGTACCTTTCTTTATATTAAAGTTCTCTATGTAGTCCCCATTTACAATTACTTTTGCTGATTGTTTATGATACATTGTCTTAATTACATTTATAAACTTTTCTCCAAAATCCATTCAGAAAATAGAAGGAAAACTAGAGAACGCTGGCACAAACATTGATGATCCAAAGGAGGAAACAAATGACCAGACTCAGATAAATGAAAACTCAAAAAAAAAAGGTGCCGGAACTCACACACATCATACAACCCGCCTTGCCTACCCTACAAGGTTCCATCCAAAAATGGTGCCGGAACTCCGTTCTGGGCGTTCTATGAGAAAAAAAGCCCTGGATATAACAATAATATTGGAAATGGAAAAGACATTTTATAAACCAAGGTTTCAGAACATACTGGATGACAAGGAAGGAGAGCTGATGGAATGGAAGATAAAGTCGTTATTAGAACTGTGGGGTACTAGAGAAGGAGTGAGGCAGTTTAATGAATATCAACGAGCTAGCTCTTCCAAAAGCATTTTAACCAAATTGTTTCTCTTGTTCCAAATAATATATATAAAAATAGAGGAAGAATTATTTGATGATCCAAATGCACTGACTTGGACAGTTAGTTGGCAAAGAAAGAAAGCTAGAGTAAGATTGAAAGAAACAGAAGCTTTGACTTAATACAGGGGATGCTATATTATTTAGAGGTTTGAATATGGTTAAGAATAGATTGTTAGAAATAGAAGCATTTTTATAACTAGATAGCTAGGATTTGTAATCAGAATATTATATCTTGGTATGAAAAGGGAAATAAGAATGTGCTAAGAACTTTGAATAAGGGATTCTTTTGGTTGCCCAAATACAACTTGTTTTGAAATTATAAATGATTGGGACACTTTGAACATGGATGGGAAACTAAAACTGGAAAAAAAGCAAAAATAGGATATGGATTAAATAAGTGGAAATTGGATGCAAATGCAATTAAGATATGTTTTGGCTAGGAAAGATATTCTAAACTGATATTATTGATATTATTAGAAAAATGTAACAAATGTTGATATGTAATTGTATGTTTACTAACAAAAATAAGAATTGTATTTGCTTAATGCAGAAAAATTGTTATTACCAGAAGAGAGGATGTATTGGTGGGTGTAACATTGGCCCTAGTTGGAAAAACTTATATGTATAACCGAATTCTTAATGGACTCAGTCATCACATTGTCTATTGAGCACTTGTTTGTGAAAATAGAAAATTAATAAAACATTTATTTAAAAAAATCTTTTCAATCTCTCTGCTATTATTGAGGCAAAAATTTTGTAATCCACATTCAGTAGTGATATTGGTCTATAATTTTTTATCTGTAACAGATCTGAGTCCTCTTTTGGTATTAAGGTGATATTTGCTTCCATCCATGTATTTGGTAATTTAGCCTCTGATAATACTTAATTACAAACTTCCTTCATTGGGGAGCTTAATGTACCTTCAAAACATTTATAGAACTCTGCAGGTAGCCCATCTGGTTATCATTTTTTTTTCTTTTTATAGCTTCCATCAGTTCCATCACTGTTATTTTTTCGTTTAGCATATTTTTAAAGTTTTCTGGAATTTTTGGTAAATTGGCTTTTTCCATATATTGTGTTGTTTTTTCCAGAAAAAAAATTCTATATCATATAGTTTTTCATAATATTATTTAACTATTTTTATTGCCTCATTTTGGAGTTGCACGTCTCCCTTCTCATCTTACGTTTGTTTATCAACTTTTTCTTTTTCTCCATTTGTACTTGGATGAAAAGCCGAGCTGAGACCCTGGGAGGACCCTATCAGCTTTATGAATTCATGCCAAAACTTTGCCATGAATTGAACCCCTCGGTCTGAGATAATGCATTTGGGCACTCTGTGCAGCCGGTAAATATGTTCAAAAATATCTTGGCCAGTCTCTGGGCTGATGGGAGGCTGAAGCATGCTGTGAAGTGGGCTTGCTTTGAGAACAGGTCTACCACTGACCATATCACCATGCTCCCCCCACTCTCTGGAAGCTCGACTATAAAGTCCATGGCTATTTCTTCCCAAGGTTGGGTCAGGTCAGCCACTTCCTGCAGCAATCCTGGACTCTTCCCTGGCCTCCACTTCATGGCAGTATACACAACACAGCTTTTCACATAGCTTTCTATGTCCTTCTTCATCCCCAGCCACCAGAATTGTCATTTAGTCAAGTGCAAAGTCTTTAAGAATCCAAAGTGGCCGCTTGCTTAGCATCGTGACTTCTCTGTAGAACTTGTAGTTGCAGGCGGTCAAGGACATATCGTTTGCTCCCCTTCCAAGCCAACTCTTCTCTCAATGTTAGTTCTCCTTGGTGGGCTTCGGACCATGCATCAATTTGCAGCTCTTGTTTCATCTGCTACATGAATGCATCACCAGGAAGGGTTTTTTCCTTTTTCCCTGCTGCTGGGTGGTCACTTGCACCACCAACTGCTTTGTGGGGATAATAGGGTTCACCACTTCCTCTCAGGTACTTTTGTATTGGGACAAGCAGGACAGTGCATCAGCCAGAAAGTTTCAACCCCCCCCCCAGGATGTACTTCTAAGTAAAGTCAAATCAATTGAAGTATTGAGCCCACCAAACTTGCTTGTGGGAGAGTTTACCGTGTGTGTGTGTGTCCTTAGTGCCTCTAAGTTTTTGTGATCAGTCCAAACATCAAAGGGGACCTTACTCCCCTCTAAGAATGGTCTCCATGTCAGTAGGGCCCACTGTACGGCGAAGGCTTCCTTCTCCCACACTGCCCATCACCTCTCAGTTTCGTTTAGCTTTCGGGAAGTGAAAGCACATGGCTGCAGACATCCTTCTCCATTCTTTTGAAGCAACACCGCCCCCACCATGACATCACTGGCATCTGCTTGAATTACAAATGGCGCTTCGGGGTTAGGGTGTTTTAGGATGGCTCTTAAGTTTCTCAAATGCCGCTTCACACTCCATTATCCAATTCAGTGGCTGGCTAGGCCGGGGTTTCCCCCCCCCCCGGGCCTGTCTTTAAGAGTTCCATGATTGGCAGGGCGATTTTGGCGAAGGATGGGATAAACTGGTGATAGAAGTTTGCGAACCTGAGGAAACTTTGCAAAGAGAAACACTCAGCTAATAAAATAAATGTGTGTGGCTTCTAGTCAGAGCATGAGTAACTTCTGCATCTCAAGCAGCTACCCCCTCCCCGAATCTGTCACATTCTTCAAATGCCAGAGATATAGAAGGTTATAGCCAAGTAAATCTTTCTTTTTGTTTTCATGAGTCCTTGGAAAGTCCTGTATCCCAGGTATGCAATCTCTGATACAATTGTGTATGCACATTAACTGAACCTGATTGTTTAATGTAAGTTTATTGTAACTTTAATGTAACTTTGTTGGACTTCCACAATGCTAATTTTTTTGAGGAGGGGAGTAGCAGATGGGGTAAAAATGGGGAAAATGAAAGACAGAGTGGCTATGGGTTCTGCCTCCCAAGGACAATTCCATCTGTCCATCCATCACTCTGGGAGGGGAAGTTTTATCCCCGTCGGAGAGGGTTCGCAACTTGGGTGTCCTCCTCGATCCACAGCTAAGTTTAGAATACCATGTTTCGGCTGTGGCGAGGGGGGCATTCGCCCAGGTTCGCCTGGTGCGTCAGTTGCGGCCCTATTTGGACCGGAAGTCACTCCTCACAGTCACCCATGCCCTTGTCACCTCGAGATTCGACTACTGTAATGCTCTCTACATGGGGCAACCTTTGAAGAATGTCCGGAGACTGCAAGTAGTTCAGAATGCAGCCGCGCGAGCCGTCTTGGGTCTCCCAAGACATGCTCATATCACTCCAGCCCTCTGTGAGCTGCACTGGCTACCAATTGGTCTCCGAACACAATTCAAAGTGTTGGTTATGACCTATAAAGCCCTATATGGCAATGGGCCAGGATACTTGCGGGACCGTCTTCTGCCCCATGAATCCCAGCGACCAGTTAGGGCACATAGGGTTGGCCTCCTACGGGTCCCGTCTGTTAGACAGTGCCGTCTGGCGGGACCTAGGGTTAGGGCCTTCTCTGTTGCTGCCCCAGCCCTCTGGAACCAACTTCCCTCAGAGGTTCGTACTGCTCCCTTCCTCCTAGCTTTCCGAAAACTCTTAAAAACACATTTATGCAGACAGGCTTGGGGCGTGTGAGCTGCGCTCTGCCCCTGGGCCTTTGATTGGGACTGTATGTTGTATGAGTGGTAATAGTTATATAGTTTTTATATTGTATATTACTATTTTAATTGATTTATATTTTTGTACTTGTATTTTTTGCTGTGAGCCGCCCTGAGTCTGGGGAGAAGGGCGGCATATAAGTCAAATAAATAAATAAATGGCCAAGGATAATATGTGGCTAGTATGAAGGGATCACTTCATGTGCAGATCTGCAAGCACCAGACATTTGTCTTAGTGAGGTGTTTCCAACAGCTGGGAAGAGACAGCCCAGCAAGTTTTGGTTCAAGAATGAAGACTCCACAGGATTCTTAAGAATGGCCAGTGGAAAATTATGTAAAAGGTTGCAACATTCAAGACAACATGCAGTGGTCATTAGTTAATTATATTTCTTAGGAGAACTGTTGGGAGTATGCTTTTTCCTACATTTCCTTTCCTTTTCTAGTCATGCTCCTGGGGGTGACAATGCTGAGGAAGAAGTATCCATTGTCCAAATTCTTGTGTGTATTTTGCTGATTGTCACTGGTGTAATCCTGTTCATGTACAAGCCGAAAAGTGGAGGAAGCATTGGGGATGAACATGTTTTTGGGTATGGAGAAGTCCTGCTGGTAAGCTGTAAACTCGTAAAAAACTAAAAACCTTGGTGCTGGAAATTACGAGGTGCTAAATTGTGTCTTATAGAGAAGTGGGAGGAATGACTCTCAGGGACATAAACTTTGGTTACCTTGGCACCTGACATTTTTATTTGCATGTTTTATTAAGCTGCTGATGACTTACTGCTTCTTTAAAATATGTTATTGTATTAAACAATTGCTCAAACTTCCCTCCCCCCAACAAAATAGAGTTAATAATAAATAACATTGTCAGGTGCAAGAAGTCCGGAACCAGGATAGAGTTCGAAAGTTCTACAACTTTATTTCATGCTACCTATGCACAAGAATCTGAACTACTAAAGGTCAAGGTGAATTGGCACCAGATAAATTCAATGGACTTCAAGGGGGGTTGGACTTAGGGCTCTTTACAGGGGTGTGAAGACTCCAAACTGGTGATGCATTTGACCCCACCCTTGGGCTCAACCTGGTTATCTCGTACATCACTCTTCCCTGCAACTTGTCCCTCTTCCTCCATGGGCTCCTTGGAGTTGGTCTCCCCCTCCTCCATAGTCTCTTTAAAGTCTGAGTTCTCATGAGAACTAGGCAAGGGTGAGAGGGAAGCAGTCTCAAAGGAATCTTCCTCCACCGCTTCTGAAGTGCCCGGTGAGTCAGGTGGCAGTTGCTGAAAACAGAGTTAGAAGGTCCCTCCCCTCCCCTGCCTGGGAATTGAAGGCCAGAGGTGGAAGGCCCATAATAAGCAGGTGCCCTGCCTCCCCTGGAGTGATCCAGAGAGGCTGGTTAACTCCTTCCTCAATGGGCTCGTCTGGCAGTGTGGGGCAGGGGTCTGGGAAATTGGTCAGTTGTGGTTTTTTAGGTAAGCATAGGTGAAACTGGCAAACTAAATTGGGCATAAACATACCGTTTTCCCAGGAGTGATCAGAAACTGGGTAGCCTATCCAATGAATCAAATGCCTTTGCCTCTGTGTCTAGAGTCCAGGATTTCCTCCACCTCATATTTTGTTTCTCCTTCCACTATGACTGATGTAGGTGGGTGGGTGCTTGGATCTTAGCACACTCGAAGGGGCATCTTTAGACAGCAAGGATTGATGAAAGACTGGGTGCACTTTCACAGATGGAGGCAATTGGAGATGGATTTGTTGGAGAACCCTGAATGACCCCACTAATTTAGCAACTAGCTTCTTGGAAGGTCTTGAGGATCCTAAGAACTTGGTAGAGAGCCAGACCTTGTCCCCTACAGCTATCAGAGGTCCCTCTCTTCAGTGGGCATCCACAGCCTTCTTGTAAGACTGTTTTGCTTGGTCAAGCTGCTTCTTCAATAGAGCTTGGGCAGTGAGTAGCTCCTGTAAGAAGTCAACAACTCCTGGGATGGTTGAATTCAGTGTGTGGTAGTCTGGCAACACTTTTGGTGTGTGCCATACATAGCTTGAAATGGTGTAATTGAAGTTGATGTGTGGAGTGAGTTGTTACAAGAAAAGTCTACAAGGGGCAATAACGATGGCCAGTTGTCTTGGCTAGCACCTCAAATATAGTGGAAGAAGCTGGTTAGTTTTCTCAGCCTTACCATTCATTTGCTCCATACCTCACGGCTCATTTCGTCCTGCCAGGGGACCCTAAATGGGTCTGAAGTCACCCCAGAGAGGCGACAAGAGGCGGACTTTGACATGGAAGAGCTAGAACAATGCCTTCCAAAATCTGGATTGAAACTGTGAGCCTCTGTCTGAAATTAATGTTGAGACCATTCCATGATAGTGAAAGATGTGGTCTATGAAAAGCTGGGCTGTTTCTTTGGCATTGGGCAAGCCCTTGCAGGATATGAAATGAGCCATCTTGGTGAAAAGTTCCACCACCACCAAAATGGATGTAAAGCCTTGAACAAGGGGCTGGGTGGGAGGGGTAAATCAATAATGAAATTCAAAGAGACTGTATGGGGTGGTGAAGGGAGTGGCTGCAAGAGTCCTGCCAGCTTCTGATGGAGGGACCTGGCCCTCCTGCATGTGTGGGAAGATGCCATGTAGTGCTTGATTTCTGCTGTCATCCTAGGCCACCAAAAGTCCCTTAAGGTTCTAACTTCCGTTTTTTGTGCCGTAGTGCATGGGATTGAGGAGCTCCGTACCCCACGGCTCATTTCGTCCTGCCAGGGGACCCTAAATGGGTCTGAAGTCACCCCAGAGAGGCGACAAAGAAAGGGGTGCCCCAATGATCATAGAATGACAGCGGTCATTCCGTTCAATCCGGGAGAAGCCCTCTAACCTGACAGGAGAAAGGCTAGCTGCACACCAGCGTCTAGCTCAAGCTACTTGCAGCCTAAGTCCAAGAGCACGAACCAGAACAACGGTGAACAGCGTGCTTGGAACTGGTGAGAGTATCGATCTTCTCTCCTCTACTCTGTAACTAAGTCCTTGGGAAAGACCCCCAAAGTAAGAAAACCTCTGAAAGTGAAGGGAGGGGACTACAACCCCCCCACTCCCCCATAGATGGAAGCGGCGAATTAACCTTTAAGGGGGGAAAGAAATATATTGAAATCAAATTTAAAATACTAGTCTGGATAAATCTAGAAATCAAAAAAATTGCTAAGACTATACTTTCAAGGGTTTTGATGAAACTATAATAATAATAATAATAATAATAATAATAATAATAATAATAATAATAATATTTTGTCTGAAAAAGCTGGAAAACAAACAACTACTGACACCTAGTGGAGAACTAGAACACAGAACATTAACAACACTGACTCAGAAATTGGCAAGATGCCCAGAAACAAAGAATAATCTGTTCCCTTGAACTTTAATAACCCTCAGAAGACAGCTGGTGGGAACAAAGAAAGAATACATACTGGGCCAGCCATAAGATTAAAAAGTATCTGAAGGAAAAGAAATACTCTGACTGTTGTCTAAACTCAAGAATTGCTTACAGAAAAACTTTGACTCTGAGCTAATCTTTTAGGGAGGAATCCATAGGAAGGACTCAAGGTGGCTAAATAAACTGAATTGCAATTTTGACTGGTTGACAACTGACCCCTGAATAAAAGAACTGTTATAAAATACTGATTTTACTGATGCCTTAATAATTGGAAATACAGTGGATTATAAAAACTATATATAAAGATATCCAGGATTCTTAGTCGATTTAATATATATCTTCCATTAATCACCCTCTCATGTCTCTTGCTCATAAACTTAGTCCTTAAATCAGTCCATAATTCTTTGCCTTTAATTCATTGCATAAAATATTAAATTTCACTTCTTTTCGGTCGAATTCTGGGCTTCTTCTTCTGCCAGGTGGATTTCCATAACAAAGCTTCCCTTCCAAGTAATAAGTCTCTCTTTATTGCTTGCAATATCACTTGATTCCATATAAGCCATACTCTGTGGATTCTGTCAGTTTGCCAAGAGAAATGTTTAGCCTCCTCTCCTAGATATTTTTCCAAGGCTTTTACAAAAATTCTTTTCAAATCTTCTTGCTTCTCATTTGGGGATTCTTCCAGTCCCCTGACCCTAATTGCTGTCATCATCTGGCGATAGTGCATCATAGTTGAGTGGTCTTGCACCTCACTTTTCATCTCAGCAAGTTGTCTCTCTTCTTGTCTCTCCACCTCTTCCATCTTTTCTTCAACCCCCTCCCAGACCCTCTTAAAAGTTCTCCCAATATCTTCTCTCATTTTCTTATTGTGCGTTTGGTCTAAGTCTTCAATAACTGCTTTGCTTTGATCTTCCACCTTCTTCTCCACTTCTCTGCTTTGTTCCTTCTGCTTCTTTTCTAGTTCTTTTCCTTGTCTCTCCATCTTCTTATCCATTCCCTCTATCTTCCTATCCATTCCCTCTATTGTCTTATCCATTTCCTCCATCTTCATTTCCACTGCCTCCATCGTCCTCTCCATTTTTCCCATCCTTTTCTCAGAATTGTCCTTTATTATTTCCAGCTTTCTCACTATTTTTTCAAACATTGTTAACATTGCATCTTTTAATTCTTTCATCATATGCATTTCTGGAGAGGCCTGAGTAGACAGGGGGGCCTGGGATTCTGCAGATATGGAGGAAGATGGGGGGGCAGGTAAGTTGTTCCCTGGTATTTTAAGGATCTGGGCTGGGGAGGATGCTGCCACCTTTGAGGGCACCAGTTTGGACTGCATAGTGGCCATCCTATCTTCAGTCCGCTGTTAGCCAAGCTTCTTTATGCAGAGGACTAATCCTTACGCTTATATTGCCAAGATGTACTCTCTTATATTCTTCCTTAGGTTTATTTTGTATAGTTTTTAAGTTTTGCGTCTAGTCTGCCCTCTAGCAGTCACTCTCGTATTGCAGTTTCTCTTTCCCCTTTCTCTTCCGGTCACTTTCTCTTTAAAGTAAAAGTAGTCGCCATCTTGGGTACATTTTGTTTATTGTGAACGTAGTTGATCCGAGGTAAAATATAAGAAATACTTGCTTTTTAGGCTCCTGCGTTCAGTCTGTCAATCTCTGTGCCTCTTTGAAAAGTTTTCCTCAAGCGGTGGCTGGTCTCAGCGTCTTGGTCTGTCAGCTGACAGAAGCAGCTCCGGGCTGGAGCTATTGTGAGCGCCCGGGGAGTCCTCTTTCTTCCCCCCCAAACGTTTTTTCAGTTTTCAGAGGATCTCAACCCCCACTCACAGCTCTTCGCCCCTTCTCCGACCGATGAGGGTTTTTTCCGCCGCGAAAAACAGCTGTTTTGCGCTGTTTTTGCGGCTTTACAAGTCCCGGAGCTCAGCGCCTCTGAATGAGGCTATATCGACCCAAGGCAGTCACCGGAAGTCTTCATCATCCAATTTCTTAATTCTAACTTTAGCCTTTTTTTTTTGCCAAACATCTTTCCTAATCAGTATGCTCCACTGGACCAAAAAGTCTTCCCATAGTCTTGTAGATGTTGTCATAGGAACAAGACACAAATCCAGTAACATGTTTTTGTGGGTGGGTTTCACTCCTTCGTATTCATTGAAAATCTTTTCCTTTCTTTATCTCTTAATTTCTCTTATCATTTTTTTGTCTCTCAAGTTCTCGTAGTTCTCCTGACAGCTCTGTAATCCATTTTGTCAAATCTTTTTTCTTGTCCTCAGACTTATTTTGCAATCTTGAAGTGTAGGTTATCTTTTCCATGTCCTGTAAGTTTTTCTCCGCCTGGGTTAAATCATAATTCCTTCCATTGTTGAGTTCCATCTTTAAATCTCTTTCCTCTGGTTTATATTCAGTTGTCTGCTTTACCTGATCACTCTCTATTTTTTATTTTCTGAGAGTTTTTTTGTTGTAAGGTTAAATTGAAGATGTGTTAATTTAAATTGTCAAAGTTATTGTTAATTTCCTCGTGGTTTGAAATCATTGTTGTTTGAATTAGTTGCAACATAGCATACATTTCCTCCTGGAAGGTATTTGTTTTTTCTTGATATGTTCTTTCTGCAGGTCTCTGATGTTCCATGATAGCCAAGAATCAAAGTTTTTGTTTCTCTGCAAACAGCTTTAAAGTCACAATTCTATAAGTATTTATAATCCAGGAAGGTCAATTTTTTCCCCTAAGGTTTATAGTTCTTGCCTTGTAAATAGCCCAAAATGTTTTCTTTTTGTTGCAGCTGTTCTCTATTTAAGACGTTGAAGGTCACAAAAACAAGATATCTTTTACTGGGCTTTCTGTCAGTTCCTGTATTAGAGCAACTACAGTACAGTTGTATATTTTCCTCCACCACTAGATGCCAGCACCAGTTTGTTTTTTCAATTTTCAAAACAATTACTTTCTTCTGTTTTCAGTAATCCTTTGAAAATAAAATCTTGGTTTCCGGTGGCTCCGCCGGCGCCGCTAGAGTCTCCTCTGTGAGGCTCCGTTCTCTGGGTTTGTAAAGCCGCAAAAAACAGCGCACACCAGCTGTTTTTTGCGGTGAAAAATCCCCTCTTCGGGCAAAGGAGAGGTGTAGAGCACGGGAGCAGGGTTGAGCTCCTCTTAAATCCCTGAAAAAAAGTTTTCAGGGATCAAGAGTGCGAGCTCCCTAAAGCTCCGGAGGACGCTCCTGCCCAGAGACGCTTCTGTCATCAGACAGAGAAAGACGCCGCGACCGCTTCTGCTTATAAAAATTACAACACAGGAGAGACTGTAAGCAGACTGAGTGAATACAGGAGTTCTTAATGGATTGCAAGTATTTTTTTTATTGTTTTTCTGGCTATATATTTCTAACTTCTACAATCAACATAATGCTTTCAAAATGGTGTATAGCTTTCACTGCTTTCATTGTTAGAGGAAAGTGCTGGAAAGTGAAAGTGAATTCTTTACTTTTTTCTCTCTTCTTGTTCTCGTAAGCAAAGCCAGAGAGACGGCTGTAGGAATTGATTTACAGCCAGAGTGATTGTTTTAAATTTAAAATGGAGTGGAATTTACATTTAAATGTTAAACCTATTTTGGACTGTATTGATAAATTTCATGAAGAAAGGCTTGAAATAGTGAAGAGTTTTAAGCAAGAGTTTAAAGCAATATTGAAAGAGACTATTACAGAAACATTAACCAGATTCTTTTTTCCAAATGAAATTGATCTACAATCGACTGCTGAACATTTTATAATACAATCTAAAGAAGAAGAACAAGAACAATTAACCAGACTCTTTCTTCCAAAGGAAACTGATTTACAATCGACTGATGAACATTTTATAATACAATCTAAACTAGAAGAAGAACAAGAAAAAGAAGAAGATAGTACTGAGAATAAAGAGAATAAAGGGAAATGGATTTTGCTTGATAAACAGTTCATCTATGGAGAGGAAGAGGATTTGTTTCAAGAAAGGAAGGGATGGCTATTCCTTTTAGATAAGCAGCAAGAAGAGGATTTAATTGAGAAAAAAGAGACATTGATTCAGTTTAAGAAGCAACTTACTTATGGGGCTGAAGAAGTAAAGAAGAAAGACTTATTATTTGGAAGGGAGGCCTCGTTATGGAGGTTTACCTGGTTAAAAAAAAACCTAGAATTCGATTGAAGGAATGAAATTTAAAATTGTATGTAAGGAACTATGGGTAATTTAAAATTATGGACTGAATTAAGGACTAAGATTATGAGGAAGATGTAAGAGAAGATGATTAATGGATATAATTAAATTGATGAAGAATGTATTTGTTTTGAAATGATCTAGGTTTGACATTAAATTGATTGATTGATGGGATAGATAAGCATTATGTGATTGGATAAAGTTGAAGGAATGTAAGTTAGAAATGGAATAAATAGATTGTATTGGTTATGGAGGTTTATTTGACAGATGAGAAAGCCCAGAAGTCGATTGAAGAAATGAAATTTATAATTAAATGAAAGGAATTAAGGCTAATCTAAGACTATGGGCTGAATCAAAGATCAATTTTATAAGTAAGATGTAAGAGAGGATGTTTAATGGAAGATATATTAAATTGATTAAGAACAAAAATTCTTTTTTTTTGTTTGAACTGAGGGGTTTATTGATATTATTTGTTTATTTTTCTAAAAAGATGATTTTTTTTTGATGTTTAATGGTTTGAAAGAGGTTGATTACTGGAAGGTGTATATAAAACTTGATTGTTTGGGTGATATAACCTCTCAATGGATTGAAGTGATTTAAGGTTTGACTTAGATTGATGGTTTAGATATGTAAATGAAAATTATTATTCTTAACAAGATGATTTGTTTGTTTTGTTTAATTGATTGAATTGATTTAGAGATTGTATATAGTATATAGTTTAAAATTCTTGTTAGGTTTATATAATGATTTTGTTTGATGTAGTGGGTTTTCTTTTGTTTTACCCTGTACTCACTCTGGGAAGTCGGGGGGGGGGAGGGTTAGGGAGGGTTTATAATTTTATATACGATGTTTTCTCAACTGTAATTGGGGTTGATGTAAGAATATGTAATTACTGTCATTAAGGGGTTGCTCGGGTGGCCTCTGGGCACCACATCTGATGGAAAGAGGAAGGAGGAGTGAAGGCTGATGTAAGTGGAAGTTGATAAGAAGGGGGAAGAGTAGGATGGAGATAGAGAAGGATGGAGGGAAGTAGAAAGGAAGTAGAAAGAAGGTTGGCAAGAGGGGGGATGAGTAGGGATAGGTGGGTATAGAGAAGTAGAGAAGGAGGGAGGAAAGTAGGTAGCTAGTTGGTAAGTGAGGGGGGAAGGATAGGGTTAGGGGGATGTGGTGGTGGGGGTACCGGGCAGTAATGTTAATTGTTTGGCATGATTATTTTCAGTTGAGCTATTGGTATTTGATGTATTGAAAAAATGTATTTATGTTTTGTTTATGGATGATTGTTTATTTTAACACTATGACTTGATTTGACTAGTTTCTTTTTTCTGTAAAAATTAAAAAAAACCAATAAAATATATTTAAAAAAAAAGAAAAAGAAAATAAAATCTTAACAAATTCCACCAATTTCAAACTTATCCAGATTTAAGTCTTATATTCATTTCATTTCAATATACTTCTGTCCCCCATAAAAGTTTAATTCACCGCTTCCTTCTGTGGGAGGGTGGGGCAGAGCTCCCCCTCCTTCTCACTTTCGGAGGATTTTGCTTCTTGGGGTTTTTTTCCCAGGAAATCAATTATCAAGTAGAAGAGAGAAAATCGATGTTCTTACCCAGTTCCAATCACGTTGTTTACAATCAAGCTTAAATTAGTGCTTTTTGGCTTTGGCTGCTTGTAGTTTGGGCTAGACTCTGGAATGAAGCTAGCCTTTCTTCTGCTGGTTTCTGGAGGGCTTTCACCAGCCAACCGGATCAACTGCCGTCTCTCCACAGTCGACGGGGCATTCCTCCTTCTTTGTCGCCTCTCCGGGGCGACTTCAGGCCCATTTAGGGTCCCCTAGCAGAGAAAAATCAGCCGTAGGGTGTGGAGCCCCACGATCCCTCGGCTGTCTCACTAACTGCACAAAACCGGAAGCCAAGAAATGTTGTTTGAGTCCCTTTAAATCACTCTGGTAAACAGCTAGGAGTTTTGGGAATAAGTGCTCCAGCTGGTGGTAGTGGAGCTAGAGCAGGCACTTCAGGTGGTAGAGGTGGTGGAAGAGACAATTATTGAGCTAACTTTTGCATCTGCTGGAGCATCTGATGCATATTAGCTGCTAAATTCCACATTCAGTTTCCAAGTCTTATTGGCATCTGCGGATGCTGTCTATCTCTGAATTGTCTGCCTTCACTCCAGCTTGTGGATCAGATGCTATGTTGTGGTTCTGTTGTAGTCTGTGAAAATTTTGGGGGGTATTTCAGATCAATATCAGCTGCAAGAAGTTAGGAACCAGGATAGAGTTCAAAAGTACTACAAGTTTATTTCATGCTACCTATACACAAGAATCTGAACTATTGCAAATTGGTGCCAGATAAAAGTCAACAGACTTCGAGGGGGGCTGGACTTAGGTCCCGTATGGGGGCATAGAGACTCCAAACTGATGATGTGTTTGATCCCACCTTTGGGCTAAGCCTGGTTATCTCCTACAAATATAAGAGTTAACATTTACCAAAAGGTGGTGGCTGGGAGAACTAAAAAGAAAGTAAGTCTGGGAATTAGTTCTGTAGCAACTCCACAAACATGTTACTGAAGTACTTTTTGGCTTCTTTGTTAAAACGGTAATTTGAAAGCTGACTTGCTATGAGTCTGGTTCTTCTTTTGTCCTTCCAATATTGCATTTATATCTATCTATCTATCTGTCTGTCTGTCTGTCTGTCTGTCTGTCTGTCTGCCTGCCTGCCTACCTACCTACCTACCTACCTACCTATCATTATGCATTTATTTATTTACAGGACTTACAGTACAGTATATGGCTGCCTATCTCATATAATGATTCTAGGCAGCTCACAACAGTCCATAAAATCAAAGATAAACATAGAAGTACCCTTCCTCCCCCCAGGCGCCAGACTAAGCAGCCTCCCAGCTCAACCACCATCTGCGCCCAATGTTTGGAGGAAGAGCCAGGCCTTTGGTCTTCCACCCTCCAGAAGGCTTAAAGCATAGGGAGGATTGATAACAATTATTTTAGCCATTTCATATGCAAGAAAAATCAAGTTACTGATGTCCTGGTAAATTCCATCTGCTATGGGTATAGCCAAGCAAAATATATACCTCTTTACCTAGCAATGTTAATCTGTTTCCTTCTAGAGGTCAGACTTCAACAATGTTTTTTTTTTTAAAAAAAAAGTTGGGGTTGGTGGGAAAAGGAAAGGAATAGCTGTTGATACTGTGTGGCTAGTAGGATGGGATCAGTTCACATGCAGATCTGCAAGCACCAGACATTTGCCTGAGTGTGGTATTTCCAACAATCAGGAAGAGATGACCAATAGAATTCTTTATTACCCTGAAAGCAATCCTCACCAAAACATAAATGTAAGTCTACCACCAGCATTAAAATTCTGGAAGTTGTCAAGATGATTTAAGAATGATAATGTTCTATCTTTAAAGGCTAGTTAAGGGGCTAAACTGAGCATAAAAACTTAATGTAATTTGGGAAGGCTGTTAATGTTTGAACTCAATGAACAGTATTTGCATATTTGTTATGGTTCCAGCTAATGAAACACTTCAAAGAACTTCCAGGCATTGATTTTCCTAAAAGTAATTTATTGTTACAAAATGTCGGCACAGGCATAACGGAAGGTTTATGCTAAGATCTAAGTTCTCTTCCTCTGAGCAGTTAATTTATCAGTATGTTCCCTCCCTAAACTAGCTGTCATATATCACGTTATCCAATTAGTGTAAAGGTCAAAGGTTTCCTTCCTCTTTCTTTCCCGAGCTTTACCCTCCACCCTCTTATGCTCTGCATTAACCCCAAACATACCAGACAATTCTGCATATTGTCAAAGCAAGAATATACAGTATTTGCAGCGTTGACAATATTCCTGTGTGGTTACAGCAGGGGTGTCAAACTGCCGGCCCACAGGTTGGATGCGTCATGCCGAAGCCACGCCCATACCAGCTCCGGCAATGGGAAAAAAGTCATGACACGTCACGTGACGCGATGAGTTTGACACCCCTGGGTTACAGGGATGTGTACTGTATTGTTCAAAA
The DNA here is from genome assembly GCA_034064705.1 of Bothrops alternatus. NCBI lineage: Eukaryota > Metazoa > Chordata > Lepidosauria > Squamata > Viperidae > Bothrops > Bothrops alternatus. Next base: position 976,556 of record JARGCV010000105.1, on the reverse strand, counting down.
CAGGTGTTTTTCTCACTTTACTTGCTGTCTCTGACATTGAATAGGCTAACGGGTGTCTCAAGACCATATGAGAGTCTACTATCAGATTCTTAAATGGAATCAGCTCAAGTACAAAACCTTTGAGGCATGTGGGATGTAAAGCTTGAGGTAGCATGAGTTGCCTTATCGGTAAATAGTATCTCGCTCCCTCTATGTTTTATGGCACAATACATTCACCTGATGAAAGTTGTTTTCACATACAGGTTGCTGTTAATTGGATTAGGGTAAATGTTGCCTTGTATAGTTTTCAATTACTCAGGGAACTTATTTAAAATATCCCATAGTGATGGCTACCCTAATAGAGCCTGCATGTACCTCTATTTTGCTTTAATATCCCACTTCAAACCTCACCCAATCTTCTCTTGTTTCAGAAATATGACAGCTCTGCCTGTCTCCAGATGGGCAAGCAGTGGTGCTGCTTTGTTGCTCCTGCAGCAGACACCTGGCACCTTGCTCTCTCCAAAAGGCTGTTCCTGGCCATAGTTTGGTTTAGGTGGGAGTCCTGCTACAGGTTGGCAGTAATACTTTGCTCCTCCATTTGGTATCTCCCATGTTCCAGGAATATAGACATGGTTCTGATTTCCTTTGGCTGCAGACACTTAAACTATACTCTTTATTTTTGTGTGTGATGGTTAGATCCTCTCCAGAGAGACTACCTTAGGAGAAAAGATTGGATAATTAATGAAAAAGGAGCAGCCTTTGCAGCCAAAGTAATTTGGAGAGCAAATGTTCCCCTTTTTTCAATCAACATGATATTTACAGAAATAGTGTGGAGTACAATTCAGCAGAAACTGTAAAAGGAGCTTGTGTGCTGATTGCCTGGTCCTCTCTGAGCTACAATGTCCAGGAAGCAAGATACCAGTGAGCTTTTCAGTTGACTAAAAGAGCATGCAGAAATAATGCCCCAATGTCTTCTGACCTGGGCAGGGTTCTGCAAGAAGTAGAATGTGATTTATGACAAATTACTGGGGTGGGAAGTTCAACTTTGTAACACTGTAACCTTTGGGAGGGAACTTCAGTCTTGGTTTCACTTTTGATCGTGCCGATACTACTGTATGTAGCCAAATAAATATGTTCTTTAAGGAAACCTTTTGCCTTGGAGTTCTGTTTTTACTGGTCTCATCTATCGGAACCATGACATTAAACCAAGGCTCCAATTCATTTTAAAACATGGGGTCCTGAGCCCCAGTTGCCTACCTAAACCTTTGGGAGGACGACAAAGACTCAGGGAAGATTTCGAGATGGAGAAGAAGGGGGAATTGGCTGCAAGGCTTGGTGCAGCAGCAGCAGATGGAAAGCAGGCTACAGCCCAGGTGGAGAGTGCAGCCCTTGCGGCCGGAGCCAGGCCGAAAGCCCGGGAGATCCCACCGGAGATGGTGATGCAGCCAGAAGGAGCATTAGCCATTGGAGGGACTTGGCGATCGGATGCTGCCCTGCCATAGAAAAGCACCATGAAGGCTGCGGAAGCTGAATTCCCATTGATATCTTCCCATAGATCTCGCTCGCCGGTGCTGAGAAAGGCGAAGCAGCCAGCCATTTGGGATGAACCGGGGGAATGGAGATACCTGACAGCCATCCACAGTCACTCTGCCGAACACTTGAAAGAGAAGTTTGATCTACTTGAGATGGGAGAAGTGGAACCAGTCACCCGCCAGGCGATCTCGAGTGGGCGAGAGGACAGGCATCTCCATGACCGTCCACCACCACGACGAAACCCCAGTCCCATACCGATGGCTCGTGCCACCTCCCCACTACCTAGACCAGCTCTAACCTCAAGCCCAGTGTGCTGGCAGAGCCCTGACTTATTGGTGCTATGCCAGTCCTGACCATCACCGACACCATGCCAGCCCTGATCGTCACCAATGCCATGCCAGCCCCAACTGCTACCAAAGTCAGGCCAGCCCTGATCACTACCAGCGTTATGCCAGTCCCAATCGTTACCAGCGTCCTGCCAGTCTGGACCATCGATGTCATGCCAGCCCCGACCACTACCAACGTCATGCCAGCCCTGACCATTATCAACTCCCTGCCAGTCCAGGACCCCAGCCAAGGGTTTTCCAGGGAGGGGGCTATCAGCGACCCCAGCGCCATGTGCCTGGCATACTACAGGCTCTCTGGCAGCAACGACCCATGAATCCACCCCCTCTCAAGCCCACTTTCGACGGGGATCCCGAGAAGCTGTCCTTCCTGAACCAAGTGTGGGCTCACATGAATCGTTACGGCCAGGCTTACCATGACACAGCTGGAATGGTTGATGTTCTGGCCACAAATTTAGAAGGGGAAGCAGCGGAGTGGGTGACTACCTTGCACAATGAGCAAGCACCAGAGCTGTGGGATTTCAATCTATTTATGCATGGGCTGAGAGCCAGATTCAAAGATGAATCCTAAGCCCTGCAAGCTGAAAAGGACATCCACGAATTGAAACAGAGGGGCTGATCAGCAAAAGAATATGTGAGGGAGTTCCGAAGAGTGGCTGGACAGATCACGCAGTGGTCTGAGTGATCGCTGATTCACCACTTCAAGGCCTGTTTGGACCATGATTTGTTCCAGGCACCTACAGAGGGATTCCTGACCAACTTCATGAATGATACCACCTGGCTATAAACTTAGACATCGAACTGAACCACTACCAAAAATCTGCAGCACCAGGATCCAGACCAAAGCCAGACCAAGTGAGATGTCAGGTTCCCCAACGGTCCTCACCTGCCATGACCACCAGAACCCCTAGAGCACCTGCGGGACCTCCAATCAAGTGCTTTAGATGCAGTCAACCTGGGCACCGGGCAGCCGACTGCACAGTCCCTTTTCCTCCACCTAAAAGCGCACCTACTGCTTCTACAAAACCAAAGAGAGGATCCCGGCCAATGCATGAGAAATTGAATTGGGCCAGCCAAGAGCAAACAACACAAGTCACCTCTCCTCCCCAAGGGAAACCTGAGACTCCGACCAAAAGCTTGCCTCCACCTGCTCCTTGCAACAGCAATGACAAAGGAGAAGACAACCCGATGGTGAGTCAGCCTGTCCCACCTTTTGCTTTCTCTGCAAAGCTCTTGGTCCCTAAGATGGGAGCACAAATGGATTTACATATTTTAATTGACTCTGTTTGCACCTGGTGTTTGATCAACCTCTCCACAGTGCTCAAGCTAGGCATCTGTGCCAAATTATTATCCATACCCATGAGGTTCAAAGAGGCAGGTGGATTCCTTATAGGTGTGGCTCCAGCCACTCACTGGACCAAACCAGTACGTCTATGTCAAACTTGTGATGTCATGTGACATCGCGTGACGTATCGGAGCTTTCTCTGCATTGCCGGCAATGGGGTGGGTGCAGTTTCCTTGTGACGCATCCGGCCCGTGGGCCGGCAGTTTGACACCCCTGGTCTAGAGCTAGGGGAGCATTGGGAATTTATCCGTTTTGTGGTAGTCCCAAAAATGACTGAGGCAATAATTTTGGGGCTAGCTTGGCTTGATAAGTGGCAGCCCATGATCTGGTGGGAAAACGAAATGAGGACTTTGAGGTTAGGAATGGGACCTTCACCTCCCACCCCTGCCAGCAACACAAGTGAAAACCAGAGGCAATCGCTTGAAACCCTGAAAAGCACCGTAAACTCACCGCCTGGGATGCCACTCACCCCAAGCAAATATCGAGACTTAGCTGAGGTTTTCAGCGACCAACTGTCCTATTGATATTTTGCCAGGAGCCAAACTGCCAAGCCAAAAATGTACTCAATGACCCCCCGCAAGTTGAGAGAACTGAGGGAGTACATTGATAAGAACTTGGCTAGAGGGTTCATTCAGCCAGCAAAATCCTGAGTAGCCGTCCCTGTGCTTTTTAAAGAAAAGAAAGATGGATCGCTGAGGCTGTGCATGGATTTTAAAGGGTTAAACGGGGTCAGCGTGGAGAATGTGTACCCCCTCCCTTTAATGAAAGACATGTTAGCCCATTTGGCAAAAGGAAATGTTTTTTTACCAAGCTGGACCTAAGACAGGCGTACTATCGAGTGAGAGTTAAAAAAGGAGACAAGTGGAAGATGGCTTTTAACAGCCCCCTGGGAAGCTTTCAGTTCAATGTTATGCCATTTGGGCTGCAGGGAGCCCCTGCTGTGTCCATGCAATTGATCAATAAAGTGCTGCATGATCACCTGTACAAAAGGGTCTTAGTCTACCTTGATGACATCCTCATTTATACAGAGAACATATTAAATTAGTGCGTGAAGTACTCAAAAAACTGCTGAACGCTAAACTTTATGCAAAGCTCTCAAAATGTGAATTCCATCAGACGTGCCTGGACTACCTAGGATATAGAATTTCCAGTGAAGGCATTGAAATGGATCCAGCCAAAGGTAAAGCAGTGATCGAATGACAACCCCCACGAACCTGTAAACAACTCCAAAATTTTTTGGGATTTGCAAATTTCTACTGGCAATTTATCCCCTTTTGCTGAGATCGCTTTACCAATCACTGAACTATTAAAGACTGGGGGAAAATGGGGGTAAGCCATGACCTTGTCAGTCCCTGCCATGGTCTATGGAAAGCCAAACAGCATTTGAGAACTTAAAAAGACTGTTTGCGGCTGAACCTGTTCTCAAACACCCCAACCCTGAGGAGCAGTTCATCATCCAAGCCGATGCTAGCGATGTGGCTGTGGGGGCAGTTCTTTTGCAAAGAAACCAAAAGGGAGACTTACAACCCTGCGCCTACACTTCTAAAAAATTAACAGATGCTGAGCGAAGGTGGGCTGTTTGGGTGAAGGAAGCATTTGCGGTGAGATAGGCCCTGCTAATTTGCCGTCATTTCCTTGAGGGGAGCAAGGTTCCTTTTGAAGTATGGACTGATCATAAAAATTTAGAGGCACTGAAAACCCCCCCGTAAACTATCTCCCAAACAAGTTCGATGGCCGCAGTATTTTAATCATTTCAATTTCACACTAAAACACATCCGGGGGGGGGACTTCCTGGCAGATGCCCTATCCAGACTGCCCCAGTATAAAAGCCACCGCAAAGAGATTGGGAACTCCACCATTCCACAACCACAGTCAATCTCTCAAATAACCCCAGGGGAGCAACAGCAAGCAAAACCACCTGAACCAGATACCTTGTTAACAAAAAAACTAAAGGAGGAATTGAAAACCGATTCCTGGTTCAAGGAAAACAAGACCATACTGACTTATCAAGATGGGCTAGCCTGGAAGGGGTCAAAACTATATTTGCCAGAACCACTTATGAGTTCAAGCACTCCAGCACAGCCACGATATCAAACAAGCTGGCCACTTCGGATATCTAAACACTTTGCATTTGGTCCGGAGGCAGTTTTTGTGGCCGGGTTTGAAAAAAGATGTTGAAAATTATGTAAAAAGCTGTGCAACATGTGCAACAATGAAGAAACGCCCCGGAAAACCCCCTGGACTATTGCAACAAGTTGCAGACCCTTCCCAACCCTGGGAAGAGATTGTCATGGACTTCATTGTGGAATTACCAGAACGTAGGGGTAATACAGTAATATGGACTGTTATTGACCTTTTTTTGAAGCAAGCACATTTCATAGCCTGTTCCGGTCTCTCCTCTGCCCAGATGTTACCCAAAATGTTCCTCAAACATATCTACCGGCTCCACAGAGCACCAAAACGGATTATTTCAGACAGGGGGGTTCAGTTTACTGCTAGATTTTGGAGGGACTTCCTTAAACAGATCGGATCCAAGCAAGGACTATCGTCGGCTTTTCATCCATCTACGAATGGAGTGGCTGAAAAAGTGAACACAATGGTGGAACAATACATTAGATGCTATGTGGCTTACCAGCAGACGAACTGGACTGACCTCCTCCCTTTTGCTGAGGTGACTTATAGTAACACCATACATAGCAGCACTGGACTCACTCCTTTAAAAATAGCTACTGGTAGAGAGTTCATTCCCATGCCTGAATATCCACAAGACCCTCCTGCTTCTCAAACTTTAGATCAGTGGGTGGCCTCCTGGAAAACTGTTTGGGACAATGAAAAAAAGGCTTTAGTGAAAGCCTCAAAAATTTACAAAGAACAGGCTGATAAAAAGGGCTCCTTACAAACCATTCCGTGTGGGGGGGGAAGGTTTATCTCTCTACAACAGCAGTTCTCAACCTTTTTCAGGCCGAGACCCCGACCTGCACCGCGGATGCGCGGCGCGACGGCCCGCACTGCGCATGCGCGGCGCAACAGCCCGAATCGCGCATGCGCGGTGCGCGCACGACGGTCCGAATCGCGGATGCGCAGCGCGCGCGCGACGGCCCGCATTGCGCATGCGCGGTGCTAACCCTGCACATGCGCAGTGCTGTCCCCTGCGCCGGTCGAGGGGAAAAGGGGAAAATAAATGGCGGAATGCGGTGTTTGGCGACCCCCGTGAAATGGTCGTTCGACCCCAAATGGGGTCGCGACCCACAGGTTGAGAACCGCTGCTCTACAAAATATTTGAGACTCAAACCTAGTAAAAAATTGGGACCAAAATTCCTTGGACCTTTCCCCATAGTCCGAATTATAAACCCAGTCACAGTAGAGTTAAAACTCCCTCGCCTTTTGGGAAAGATCCACCCTATTTTCCACTGCAGTCTGTTAAAACCTTTCAGGGAATCGTCTTTAAGACCTCCTCCCAAACAAGCACCTGGTCCCCTTGTGGTAGAGGGAGAGGGAGAGACTCATTGTAAAATAAAACAAATTCTATACTGGACTTAATGAGAGGCGTGGTGGCTCAGTGACTTAATGAGAGGCGTGGTGGCTCAGTGACTTAATTATGCTGGAGATGGTCTCAGCTCCGGCAGTTCGAGCCCTAGCACTGCGTGGCAGGGTGAGCTCCCGTCACTCGCCTCAGCTTCTCTCCACCTAACAGTTCAAAAGCATGTTCTATGCAAGTAAATAGATAGGTAGCACTTCGGTGGGGAGACAATATGGTGCTCTGTGCAGGCAGTCAGATTCCTGAAAGCTCTGAACATTCCTGTCAACTCTACAACGAACCTGCCTGCAGTTCAACCAGCTGGAATTCAGAGAAGTGGTTCCTGCTGCCCAGTGTGAGTGTTCAATGGGGGTTAAATCCAAGGCTTATCCATTACTTCTACCACCACCACCCCGTCAAAGTCCCAGTCACATAGCTGGGGCCCATGCTACATCGCCCGCTCCCTATTCAGTGGCAATCTCGAGCCCCCGATCCCAACCAAGCCCTCTGCAGCAGTGTCGAGCCGTGAGCCCATCTGTCATGCCTCTGTCTGAGCCTGACTCTGAGGATGACATGCAGTTCCCTGTTGAGGCCCAGGAGGGGGTGTCTGTGGCTTCGGAGGACTGTGCGGAGGAGCAGGCTGAAGCAGGCCAGGGCCCTTCAAGTTTGGAACAGGGAAGGCAGAGTTCATGCGAGGACCGAGGACCCTCCCCACCAGATCCCAGAGCAAGGAGAGCAGAGAGGAGGAGGGAACAATGGAGGCAGGCTCACTTGCTTGGGAGAAGAGCATCACGCCCCACTCCACAAGGCACACCTGGGGAGTAGGATTTAAGGAGACGCTGTGGGGTGGGGCATTTGCCGGGAACAAACGTGAACTCTTGTGATAGTGTGCTCTTGTACCTGGACACTTTGTATTTTGGACCAAGTTTGCTTCCTGCTGATTTCTCCTTGCTGTCTGCAGTGTGCAGTTTGCAGTTGATAGGCAAGCTGGGAGTTGAAGATTATACGTTTGCTTGTTATCTGTTTTACTTTAAAGAACCGTGTAAACTTCCCTGTTTTATTGAACTTGTGCCAGCATATGTGGGGGCTGTTGGGTGAACGTTGGCAGTGCTTACAAAGACAATTGTTCTGACCAGCTAATTGCTTTGCCTCCGTTCGGGGCCCTGGGTCATCACACCTTCAGAGGGGATTCTGGAGAGTGGTATGGCCACAGCCTCAGGATTGGCAAGCTGCCCAGCAGCCAGTGTACCTGGCTCCGCAACACCTCAAACCACCCTCTGTCAAGCCCACATTTGATGGAGACCCTGAGAAGTTACCTTTCTTCCTAAACCAAGTGTGGGCCCACCTCGATCGCTATGCTTATGCCTACCCTGACAATGCCACGATGATGAATGCAGTGACAGCCAACTTGGAGGGGGAGGCAGCTGAGTGGGTGACCAACCTGCATGATGAGGGAGCTCCAGAACTGCTAGACACGAACCTATTCATGGAGCAATTGAGGGCAAGTCCCAAGCCCTGCAGGAAGAAAAAGAGATCCACTGGTTAAAACAAAGTGGTCACCCAGCAAAAGAATATGTCTGGGAATTCCGCAGAGTCACTGGTCACTTAGGACAGTGGCCAGAGCGATCACTGATCCACTACTTCAAGCAAGGGCTGGACCATGACCTATTCCAAGTGTGCATCTACTAGGGGATTCCAAATCAGCTCCGAGAGTGGTACAGCATGGCGGTGACCCTAGACATCGAGCTGGATTGGCCCAAGAAGCCGGCCATCACAGAATCGAAGCTGAAGCAAGGACCAGAGAAATGCTTATTTGGTCATCGCCTCCAGCCTGCCTCTGAGGCCAGCATTCCCTGAGCACCTGCCGGAGCTCCCATCAAGTGCTTCAGATGCGGTCAACAAGGTCACCGAGCTACAGAGTGCTTGGCACCTGCATCCCAAATCAAGAGCGCACCCACTCCAGCTGCCACCATGAGCAGGACGAGAGAAGTCTAATTGGCCCCATCAAGAGCGAGCTGTCAAAATCTCCTCTCTGTCCCAGGGAGAAGCAATAGCTCCAACAGAGCTCCTGCTCCTTCCAGCACCTTATGAGAGTGATGAAGATGATATGATGGTACGTCGACTCATCCCACCTTTCACTATTCCCACCAAAATTATAGTGCTAAAGACAGGGGCCCAAACAGACTTAGACATTCTAATAGACTCAGGTTGTACCAGATGCCTAATCAACCACCCTACAGTACTTAAGCTGAGAATTCACGCCAAACTGTTACCCCTAGCCATGAAGTTTGAACAGGCAGATGAGTCCCTAATTGGAGGTTCTCCTGCAATGTACCTAACCGAGCCGTTGCATTGGGAGATTTGACAGCATTGGAAGATCATCCACTTTGTGGTGGTTCCTAAGATGAAAGAGACTGTGATTCTAGGCTTGGCATGGCTTGATAAGTGGCGACCAAACATCTGGTGGGAGAACGGTGGGAGAACTCTGAGATTGGCAACAGGACCCCTCCCACCCACAGACCTTAGTGAAATAAAGGGGGCTGCTGCAGTCAGGAGCCAGGGAGAACCCCCTCAAGATGTTAAAGGCCGCCGTAGAACAAATACCAGGGATCCAACTTGTTCCCAGTGAATATCGTGATTTGGCGGGGGTTTTAGCGAGAAGGAATGTGACACACTTCCCCCTCAACAAACCACCGACTGTGCAATTGAAATTCTACCAGGTGCCAAACTCCCAAAGCCCAAAATATATTCTATGACACCTAGAGTGATAGAGAAACTGAGAGAATACATCAACAAGAACCTGGCCTGAGCTTTATCCAGCCTGCTAAATCACGCATGGCCACCCCTGTGCTAGTCAAACAGAAGAAAGATGGGTCTTTGAGGCTCTGTGTGGATTTTAAAGGGTTAAATGCTGTCAGTATAGAAAATATGTACCCCCTCCCTCTGATGAAAGACATGCTGGCCCACCTGGCTAAAGGAAAGATCTTCACAAAGTTGGACTTAAGGGAGGCTTATTACTGGGTGGGAATTAGGGAGGTGGATGAATGGAAGACAGCCTTCAATTGTCCCCTGGGGAGTTTTCAATTCAAAGTAATGCCTTTTGGACTCCAAGGAGACCCTGCCGTGTTTATGCAGCTGATAAACCAGGTGTTGCATGATCACCTTTACAAGGGAGTTTTGGTTTACCTTGATGATATCCTCACCTACACTGAGACCATGGAGGAGCACGTCAAGTTAGTTCAAGAGATGCTTAAGAAACTGTTAAAAGCTAGCCTCTATGCTAAGCTTTCTAAATGCGAGTTTTATCAGACGCGCCTCAATTACTTGGGCTACTGAATCTCTTCTGAAGGAATGGAAATGGACCCTGCCAAAGTCAGAGTGGTGCTAGAGTGGCAGCCTCCGCGGACCCGAAAGCAGCATCAAAGTTTTTGGGGGTTCGCAAACTTCTATCAACAATTCATCCCCTCTTTGGCAAAAATTGCTATGCCAATTACTGAACTGTTAAAGACTGGAAAAGGGTGGGGGAAAACCCTGACCTTGTCAGCCTTTACAATGGATTATGGAATGCCAGGCAGCTTTTGAACAATTAAAAAGACTGTAGCAGAACCCGTTCTTTTTTTTTAAAGTTTTATTGATTTTCTAGTTTTACACTTAAGTATTTAAAAAGCAACGTGGCGGCTAGGTTAATCAATAATTCAATAACATACAAGTGTCTTTAGTACAAATCTCAAACTACCACATTAAATATTTCCTCTCTTTTTCCCTTAGTATTTACTGTCTCATGTTTAAGCTAATACAATTCTTATTATATCAATTAAGTAAAAATATCATTGTTACATTTATCAATAGTTTTTAGCTTATACATATCCAAATTGCTTTAATATTCAATCTTTATAGACAATATCCTGTAATTAGTTTTTCCCAATTTTTAGTTTTTAGTTTCCCATCAATATTTAAATTTAACATTTAATATTTATAATTTTCAAGTGTTAGGTAACCAAAGTTTCCTTTACCACAATTCATCACAAAACCTAATGTTCAAGATAATGTCCTATTTGAATATATTCTATTTCTCACCATCTTACATCATCTAGTTGATAATACAGTATAACATTCTTATTTTCTACTAATTTCCAAATATCTTAAATTCAATGACCAAAATTTCCCTTATTTCAACATCAAATACTTCCTCTCTTTTCTCTTAATATCTACTATCTCATATTTAAACTAATACAGTTCTTATTTCATCAACTACGTAAAGACATGTTTATTACATTTATCAAAATTTTTTAGCTTATATATATCTTAATTACTTTTACATTCAATCTTTATAGACAATCAATATCCTATTTATTTGTTTTCCCCAATTTTTAATTTCCCATCAATACTCAAATTTAACTTTTGATATTTATAATTCCAAGTTTTAACTGACCAAACTTTTCTTTATCTCAATTCATAGCATAATCTAGTATTCAAAGTACACATCTTGTCTGTTTGATTATATTCTATTTTAATTAATGACATAACATCCTCACTAATAAATCCAAACCCCAATTTTCTTCAGCCTTATTCTAGCTCTTTCTTTGCCAACTCGCCTTCCATGTCCGTGCTTTTAAATCATCAAATAGATCTCCCTCTGTTATTGTATATATTATTTGAAATAAAAGAGACCATCCAATCGCCATTCTTTTGGAAGGACTAACAAATCGCCTCTCTATTATCTCCCCATAGTTGTCCTGGAATGTTTATCTTCCCTTCGGTCTGTTCTTCTTCTTGCTCCTCAGATTTCTTCTGGTTTATATAGAAAGTCTTTTCCATTTTTGGTATTCCCCAAATTTTAGAAACATATAAATCCAGTTAAAATAAGGTTATTCTTTCAACGTTTTAAACTTCCCTGGATAGTCAGTCGCCACTGCTCTTAGAGGGCGGGATAGGGTTTCCCTTCCCTCTCTCCACACGGGGGAAAATACTTTGGGCAGCTTATACAGGTAAAAAAGATAGGATTGAAGAGAGGTTCAGATCTCACCCAGTCTCATCCGCACTGCTTTAGAAGTGCCTGGTGGTAAGTTTGACTTCGGCTGTCTGCAGCCTATGGCCAGTCTTTCGTCCGCCGGTTTGGAGGGCTGCACTGGATCACATGGGAGAGCTACCACCCTCCCATGATCAAGCGGGGATCCCCTCCTTGCTTTTTGCCCCTACAGGGCGACTTTCAACCCTTTCCAGGGTCCCCCAGCAGTATGAAATCAAACGTGGAAGACGGAGCTCACCTTCCAGCGGCCGTGGTGGCTGTGATGGCAAACCAGAAGTCATCAGAACCCGTTCTTAAACACCCTGACCCAGAGGAACCATTCATCATTCAGGCCAATGCAAGTGATGTTGCTGTGGGTGCTGTCTGCCTACAGAAAAATAACAGAGGGGACCTACAGCCTTCTGCCCACACCTCAAGAAAACTTTCGGACACATAGCAATGATGGGCTGTTTGGGAGAAGGAGGCTTTTGCAGTGAGGTGGGCTTTGCTAACTTGGCAACATTTCCTAGAAGCGAGCAAAGTGCCCTTCGAAGTGTGGACTGATCACAACAACTTAGAGGCACTAAAAATTCCTAGAAATTTGTCCCCTAAGCAAGTTAGATGGGCGCAGTATTTCAACTGCCTCTCAAGTAACCACGAGAGGTCAAATGCAGAGAAAATCTGACGAGCCTGATAGCTAACACAAAAACTCAAATTGGAACTAAAAACAGACCCCTGGTTCAGAGACAATAGATCACTATTGACTTTCAAGATGGACTAGCCTGGAAGGGTTCAAAACTATACCTTCTGGCAGCCCTCAGAATTCAAGCCCTTCAATGTAGTCATGATGCAAAACAATCTGGTCCTTTTTTCTAAAAACTTTGCATTTGGTGCATCGGCAGTTTTTGTGGCCAGGCATGAAGAAAGACATTGAAAGTTATGTACAAAGCTGTGCTACCTGCACAGCTATGAAAAAGTGCCCTGGAAAACCTCCTGGTCTATTGCAACAAATGATTGATCCTTCCCAGCCCTGGGAGGAGATAGCCATGGACTTTATTGTGGAATTACCTGAGAGTAAGAGAGCACAGTGATCTGGACTGTCATTGATCTTTTTTCGAAGCAGGCTCATTTCAATGCTTCTTCAGGACTCCCATCTGCCCAAAAGCTAGCCAGGTTATTTTTAAAGCACATCTATGGACTCCATGGGGCACCGAAACAGATTATATCAGACAGGGGGGTTCAATTTACTGCAAACTTCTGGAGGGAGTTTGTGAAACTAATTGGGTCTACTCAGGGGCTTTCATCTGCTTTTCATCAGAGTACAAATGGATTGGCTGAACGTTCAAACACAATGGTGGAACAATACCTCAGATGCTATGTTAATTACCAACAGACTAATTGGGCAGGCCTCCTGCCTTTCGCTGAGGTTGCATACAACAACACTGTACACAGTAGCACTGGACTTACTCCATTCAATATAGCTACTGGTCGGGAGTTTGTCCCTATGCCCGAATACCCCCAGGAGCCTCCTGCTTCGCAAACCCTAGATCAGTGGGTGACCTCTTTGCAAACTGGGCAAACGTAAAAAAAGCTTTAGCCCAAGCTGCTAAAACATATAAAGAACAGGGTGATAAGAAGTGATCTCCCCAGAAGCCATTTCATGTGGGGGAGAAGATTTATCTCTCCACTAAATATCTAAGACTAAAACTACCAAGCAGGAAATTGGGACCTAAGTTTCTCGGTCCATTCCCTATAGTCAGAATTATAAATCCTGTCACAGTTCAGTTAAAACTCCCATGGCTATTAGGAAAGGTTCACCCCGTTTTCCATTGCAGCTTGTTAAAACTAGTCAGTCATCCTTGAGGCCAATCCCCAAGAAACCGCCTGGTCCCGTTTTGGTGGAGGGAGAAACTCACTATGAGATAAAACGCATCCTTGACTCTAGATTACATAAGTGACAATTACAATATTTGGTGCAGTGGAAAGGTACCCCTTGTCAGAAGCTACCTGGGTGAAACATACTGATGTGAAAGCAGACAGACTGATAAAAAAATTCTATGACAAGCATCCCCAGAAGCCCGGGGGTAATTCCTAACCTGTACTTTTGTTTCCTTTACAGGACTTGCTTTCCTCTTAGGGGCGACCGACTCTACAACGAACCTGGCTGCAGCCATCTTGCTCGTTCTAGGTTGCCACAAGGGGGTGCGGAAGATTTCTGCTAGTCTAAAAATTTTACTGTCCCGTGGGAACGAAGGTCATTCCCGTTGGTTAGGTGGGCGGCGTGAGCCTTTGGTTAGAAAGCCTGCCAAACTATTCTATTGGGAAACATAGCTGATTGCTTAGCATTGGGGTGGAAAGTTTAACTTTGTAATAGTGTTTCTCTTTGGAGGGGATTTCAGACTTGGTTTCACTTTTGGTTTCACTATGTAACCAATAAACATGTTCTTTGAGGAAATCTCAAGCCTCGGAGTTCTGATTTGTTTGGTCTTATCTATCAGAACCTTGACACTTCCTGGTTGCAGCACCCATTTACGAGGCAGCTCCAGGAAGGGAGGGCACCTTGGACGATGCTGCAGGAAGAGCCACTCTTCTTTATCTCTGGTGCAAAGCCAGCTCACCCTCCTGTGGCGTACCTTGGGAAGCGCGCAAGCATTTCCTATAACAGAGCTGTTACCTTGGCAAGCCAAACTAATACGGTACTGTGCAATAGCATTGTGGTCTCCTGGCTACTGTAACAAAGCCATACTACTACTACTACTACTACTACTACTACTACTACTACTACTACTACTACTACTACTACTACTGTTGTTATTATTATTATTAATAATCATTGCAGTCAGCCAGATGTTCAGACTGTATTTGGCATTTTTGTCTACCTATCGAGTCCTTACCAAGGACCTGGGATAGGCAGATGTGGATGTTTGAATTGATCGTATTACAGATATCATCGCAGGATGGAAGCTGTTCCTAGTAAGGCCGCCTTTTGCAATTGATTGATGGCGAATTTGTCAATGCCAATGGTGTCCAAGTGGTGCTCCAGTTGTTTTGGGATTGCACAAGGCACCTATTACTATTAGTACTACCCTTGCTTGCATTTGCTACAGTCGTTCTATTTCTATTTGTAGGTCTTCGTATTTTGTTATCTTCTCCAGGTCTTTCTCTTCTATTCTGCTATCTCTAGGCACTGCCACATCCACTATCCAGACTTTTTTGTCTTTCTTCCAGGGTGTTATGCAACAGGTGCCTGTCTGTTTGAATTCTAAAGTCCCAGAGCAATTTAACTTCTTCATTTTCTATGACTTTCTCTATTTTATGGTCCCACCAGTTCTTGCTTGCAGGCAAATGATATTTCTTGCAGATCTTCCAATGCACCATTGTTGCTATTTTGTCATGCCGTTGTTTCTAGTCAGTCTGGGCGATCTTGCAGCAGCTTTACCAGGTGGTCCACTGTTTCTTCACTTCTTTACATAAGTGGCACTTACTGTCTGTTGTTGTCTTCTCAATTCTGCCTTTGTATGCATTTGTCCTTAAGGCTTGGTCTTGTGCAGCCAGAAGAGCCTCAGTCTCTTTCTTCAACTTTCCTGCTCTTAGCCATTGTCAGGTCTTGTTATCTGCTTTCCCAGATATTTTTTTTAATTGTACTGGCCTTACTAGGAACAGCTTCCATCCTGAGCTGTCAGGGAGTTCTACAATAAAGAGATTTCTTTCCATGGAGCGCTATCACCCCTCCCCCCAGCAGAATGGCAGGCCCCAAAACAAGAGCACAAGAGTATATATGCAAAGAAAACAAGAAAGATTTGGGGACCTGACATACGGCCCCTCTAGAAGAATGGGAAATCCACCTAAAAGACAAAAAAGGGAACGGGAACAAACAATACAGGCATATCAGTTAGGTTTATCAGGATATTGAGAATGGAAGTGTCTTAGAAGTTTAGGGCAGGGGTCCTCAAACTTTTTAAACATGGAGCCAGTTCATTGTCCCTCAGACTGTTGGGGGGCCGGACTATAGTTTGAAAAAAAATAATGATTATAGAACAATGTAAAATCAAGTATAAAATGAAAAAAATGAAACAAGAAAAATGAATTGGTTAATTATTTGGATGAGTTTTTAAGTGAAGAAAATATACAACATTTCCAGTGAATCCACACATTTTGTTTGGGAATGTAACTGCTGGTTTCTCCGCAAATAGTTTTTGAGTTGTGGGAAGATGGCAGAAGTTTTCCTTCCTCACTTGTTTAATTAGTATGTCCAATTATACTTCAAATGCTTTCACATGTGAATGCATATCACAGATGAGCTTCCTCTTTCCTTGAAGTTGCACATTGAAACTGTTGAGTAGCTCTGTTACATCTGTCAGAAAGGCAAGGTGCCATTTCCATTCAGCGTTTCTTGCAGACATCTCATGACCCAAACTAGGTAACATCAGCAGTGCCAGAAGAGAGCGGGGTTTGTGGAGTGGAGGAGAAGAGGAGGAGGAGGAGGGCGGTTGTTGGTTCCTTGGTCCTCTCTGAGCTTCATGGCTTTCTTGTACACATCTCATGACCCAAACTAGGTAACATCATCAGTTCACTTATTATCCCACTTTGGGTCCTGAAACGTCTGCAAGAAAACCACCATCCTCAGAGACCCCCCCCAAGGACCCTTCATTTTAACCCTGAGCCAGAAATATTCTGGACTGGCATTCTGGACTGTCTCAGGGCAGAAGAACCTGCCTGGCAGGACCTTATTCCTCTTTACCATAGGGCGCATCACAATGCCCCCATCCTTCCTCCACCCTTTCCTGGACCCTAAAGGCCAATGAAGCTTCTCTCAACCACCAGCATCGGCACCCCTGGTTCCTCCGAGCTGATCCACCACCTCTGTCTTTACCTACCTCTCGGAGCTTCACCTGGACGTGGCACCCCCCATTCGTGGATCGGGATGCTCCTCCAAAGGTCGACTGCATCCTCCCTCCCGGCGGCTCCCCCGACCTGCTCCACCACCTCCGGCTTTGCATACCTCTCGGGTCTTCACCTGGACGCGGCACACACCCCATTTGTGGATTGGGATGCTCCTCCAAAGGCTGACTGCGTCCTCCCTCCCAGCGGCTCCCCCAACCTTTCCTCGCCTCAGCTCCACACAACCCCTTGCAACCCCGAAATAACCTTCCAGGAGCAAATTCTCCTCCTTCTTTCTCACTCACCCAGGCCACCCCTCACAAATACCTCACCCTTCACTGGCTCCTCTCAGGCCCATAACTGGCGCCCCACTCCAGCAGCCCCACTCCAACCCTCATGAGGGTCAAGCCCACTCTGAGCCGTTGCCCTGGCCACCGCCGGTGGGGCTGGTTCCCTCGGAGATGGTGGTGGTGATGTTGAGGGCCAGCGGCACCAATTTCATTTTGGCCGGGATGGCGGTGGCAGCAGCAGTGGCAGAGGCTGGGGCTCGCATTCCATAGTGCCTAGCGAGGGACCCACCTCAGAAGAAGCAGCATCAGTGGCGTTGTCACTGCCCGGCTTGGCTGCCCTAAGCAAGGCCGAGGCTGCGAGGCTTAAACCTCTCAGCCCGGCCCTGAGGTAAAAATGTGAATAGGTGAGAGGAGGAGAGGAAGGGGGCATGGCCAAAGCACGAGCACACACTTGGGCATGCGAGGTAGAAACTGAGAAAAAACCATCTTCTCCCACCAACTCACCATCCCACCATTGGCTGGGGCTCTCACTGCCATCCACCCACCCTCTCCTCACAATTGGATGGCTTGGCTGGGAGGTTGAGGTGGGCCGCATGCGGCCTGCACGCCATAGTTTGAGGACCCCTGGTTTATGGCCTCTAACATGTTTCTTGTACACCCACTCATTCTGGGCAGAAGGGAGATTCTTCCAAGCCTCTAAGTATTGTGTCACCCCATGGTGTACTCGAGAGTCCAAAATGTCCTTAATTTCAAAGTGTTGTTCACCCTCAACCATAATAAGTGTGGGTGCCTGAGGGGAAGAAGGCCTAAGGTTAGAAGTGATCTCCAATTTGAGCAGACTGCAGTGGAAAAGAGTGTGAATTTTCCATAGGTTCTTTGGCAAGTCCAATTCAACCATGACAGGATTGATGATGCGTTTGATAGGGAAAGGTCCTACAAATTTAGGGCTTAATTTCTTAGAAGGTTGTAAAGACTGCAAATACTTCATACAGAGGTATACTCGATCTCCATCTTTATATGGTTTTTGCTCCACCCTCTGTTTATCGACTTGAGTATTATAGGCTTCTCTGGCTTCATCCAGAGCTTTCCTGACTACTGGCCAGGTATTTTGTAACTGTTCAATCCATTCTTGCAAGCAGGGGATTTCAGGCTCCTTGGTAGGGAGTTCAGGCATGGCCACAAATGTCTGACCATTAGCTACTTGAAATGGAGTGAAACCGATACTGGAGTGCACAGCATTATTATAAGCCACCTCAGGTAACAGGTCAGACCAATTGTCCTGTTGATAATTAATGAAACATCTCAGGCATTGTTCTAGAACTGAGTTCAGTCTCTCTGTCCCCCCATTCGTTTGAGGATGATGTGAAGATTATAACCCTTGACTAGAACCCATCAAGTCTAGAAAAGCTTTCCAGAACTTAGATGTGAATTGAAACCCTCTGTCTGAAATTATACGTTGTGGGGCCCCATGAAAGCGATATATGTTTTGCACAAAGAGTTTAGCTAAAGTTCTTGTAGTTGGAATCTTGGGGCATG
This sequence comes from Bothrops alternatus, assembly GCA_034064705.1. Classification (NCBI taxonomy): domain Eukaryota; kingdom Metazoa; phylum Chordata; class Lepidosauria; order Squamata; family Viperidae; genus Bothrops; species Bothrops alternatus. The sequence goes on along the minus strand of JARGCV010000105.1, from coordinate 958,123 downwards.
GAATGAAATGAACTTGTCTATAGAACAAATCCGTTAACGACCCAAATTACAGTGTTTCCAGCACTTTCAGGTAATTTCACAATAAAATCCATAGAGATCTTTCTCCAGGGTGCTACCATACTGGCTACCAGTTGAAGCAGTCCTGGGGATTTCCCTTGCAGCTGTTTAGCCGCTGCGCATGTGGGGCAGCTGGCTATGTAGCTTTCAATGTCCTTTTTCAATGCAGGCCACCAAAATTGCTTTTTAATGAGATGTTCAGCAGTTTTTCGAGTCATGCCCTGGTTGCATTACTGTAAGCCTTAAGGCTGCTGGGACATAAAGCTTTTCTACAATCCATACTAATCATCTCTTAACACACATAGGTTATTGTGGTTTCAAAGCCACTCATCAGTCTCTAATGCAGTTTTAAAATCCTGTAATAAAGTCTTTCCGACAGGAGCCACAGGTTTCGACTGGCCTCTGGTGGTTACAGGGGCTGCTAATTGACAAGGATGTAAAAATGGTTTAGTCATCTCTGCTTTCTTACTTTTATATTGTGGTAATCTGGATAATGTGTCAGCTAAAAAAATCTTCCCCCCAGGAAGGTAATGAATAATGAAATCAAAACAATGGAAATGCTGGGACCATCTTGCTTGTTTAGGGGAGAGCTTCCTGGGGGTTTTCATGGCTTCAAGATTTTTATGATCAGTCCATACTTGAAATGGTATTTTACTCCCTTCTAGGAAATGCCTCCAAGTGAGGAGTCCATCGTACAGCATAGGCCTCCTTCTCACAAGCTGCCCACCTCTGCTCAGTCTCTGACAGTTTCCTAGAGGTGTAAGCACAAGGTTGTAATTGTCCTTCTTTATTTCTCTGCAATAAAACCACTCCCACAGCCATATCACTAGCATCCACTTAATTATAAATGGCTGTTCTGGGTCCGGATGTTTCAGAACCGGCTCCATAGAAAAAAGTTTCTTAAGTTTCTCAAAGGCTGCTTGACACTCTCCTGTCCATTTTAACGGTTGACTGGGCTTTGGCTTATCCCCCCTCTCTGCTTTTTAACAAGTTTGTGATTGGGAGGGTAATCTGTGCAAAAGATGGGATGAATTGTCTGTAAAAGTTTGCAAATCCTAGGAAACTTTGGAGCTGTATCCTGGTTTTTGGAGGGGCCCAGTCCAAGACTGCTCTCACTTTCTCTGGGTCCATCTCTATTCCCTCATTGGATATACGATAGCCCAAGTAATCAATATGATCTTTGTGAAACTCACACTTTGACAGTTTGACAGAGCACAGCTTTTTTAGTACCGCTCTGACCAATTTAATGTGTTCATCTTTGGTTTTGGTGTAAATAAGGATATCATCTAGGTAAACCAAAACGCCTTTATACAGCTGATCATGTAGGACTTCGTTAATCAATTGCATGAATACTGCAGGGGCCCCTTGTAGCCCAAATGGGAGAACTTTAAATTGGAAGCAACCAAGTGGGCAATTGAAAGCAGTTTTCCATTCATCCCCTTTCTTTATCTGTATGCGGTAATAAGCTTCTCTCACGTCTAGCTTGGAAAAAAATTTCCCTTTAGACAAGTGCGCTAACATGTCTTTCATTAAAGGTAGTAGATACATGTTTTCCACGCACAGTGTTCAGACTCCTATAATCCACACACAGACAAAGAGAGCCATCTTTCTTTTCTCTGAATAATATAGGGGCTGCTACCCAGGGTCTGGCCGGCTCTATAAAACCCTGCTCCAAATTATTTTTGATGAACTTTCCCAGTTCGTCTAACTCCCTGGGAGTCATAGAGTACATTTTTTGTTTTGGCAGTTTCACCCCTGGGATGATCTCAATAGCATAGTCTGTGGGTCAGTGAGGGGAGAGTTCGTCCGCTCTCTGTTCACTGAATGCTTCAGCCAAATCTCGGTATTCCATTGGGAGGTTTTGCAAGTCTGACTCACTGAGGGCGGAGGCAAAATTGTGGCATAATCCACATCTCCCGCCATTTTCTTTAGAAGCGGGCGGGGCTCCTCTCTATGGGAATTTTAACTGTCCTTCCCTCCAGTTGATCATGGGGTTCCACTTCTTTAGCCAAGCCTGTCCCAGAACTAATGGCCACTCCATCCCTGGGGCCACAATAAAAGCTAGAGTCTCTGTGTGGTCCCCCAGGTCAATACGTAAAGGTCTGGTGGCAAAACCAGTGGGTATCCCCCCTGCAACCGAGCTGTCCAATTGGCAGAAAGTAATTGGGGTTTTTAGCCTCCTGAGGGGTATTCCCATTTTCCCCACTAGTTCTGGGCTAATCATGCATCGGGTACACCCCGGATCCATCAAGGTGGCTAATTTTACTGTCTTCCCAGTGTCAGGTATAGAAAGTTCTAGGGGCACTGTTATGGGGTCAATTGGCCCACTCACCAATGGGTCGTCCTTGTAGTCATCTTCTGTCCCTTCTGGGCCATCGTAACGTGGAGTCGGAACTCGACCCTCTCAATTGCAGTCCCAGGGAAACTCTACGACTTCTTCGGACCTCGTCGCAGTCTCCCTTGGGTGTGGTGACACTCTCAGAGGTCTTCCAGCTGGTAGATGGTCCCCTCTCTTGGCAGCTGTCTTGCTGCAGCAATCCACTGCCCAATGTCCCTCTTTACCACATTTGAAGCAGGCGGTGCTGCGAGATGGGGCAGGCGAACTTTGTGTGGTTTCTCCTCACTTCTCTGGCTGCGGTTTGAAGCTTGGTCTCACCGGGCGATGTAGGTGCTTGCGTTGATTGATCTCTACTTCCTCAGCTGGCAGGCACCAGTCGTACAGTTGTCCCGGGGCTCCGCGAGCTACGCAGGCATTATATAGCTCTTTGTTGAGCCCATCCTGGAAACAACTTACCAGGATGTCTTCTGGCCAGCGAAGGCAACTTTGCAAACTCTCTGAATTCTTCAGTGTATTCAGCGACTGGTCTCCTTCCCTGCTTGTTTTTATGTGCTCCCGGGCTTTCTTGTCTGCCAGCCTTCAAAACGCCTGTGGAGGGCAGCTATAAACCGGTTGAAATTCGTCAATTCGGGTGCATTGCAATTGTACAGGGTCACCATCCAGTCAGCTGCTCCACCTTCCAAAGCTAGGGTAACTACCCAGACCTTCTCAACATCGGTAGGCAGTGTTCTCCCATAGATGTGCATGTAGGTGAACACTTGTGCCAGGAAATACCCAATCGCTTTGGGTCTCCATCAAACTTCACTCCGATCCGAATCGGCTTCACTTCGGCTGTTTGGGGTGGTCTGCCTCTGGTTCCTTGAGATGGACGGCCTCGCCGCGGTGCTGCCTCCTGGGCTACAGCCACTGCCGTCTCTCAGACCTCCGATTCCTCTTCCTCTGATTCGCCCGACTCTTCCTCCGATTCGGGGCTTTCTTTCAGCTGCCCCTTAAATTTGTCGAGGGCTTTTTTCACATACTCCATCACAGCTTCCATTGTCCCCGATTTCAATTCTTCCTTTTCTCCATCTTTATCAGGCAGGGCAGGCTCTGGATTTGTCTTCTTTGCCTTTTTCTTCCCTCCACCTTGGGTAAGGGTGACTTTTGGGGCTTCTTCTTCCCATCCTTCCTTTTTTCTGACCCCAAGTGACCATGTGGCTCGATCTTCTTCGCCAGAAGGCCCAGCTTCTTCCAGGTCCCTGGAGAGGCTTTCATTCGGTTTCAAGCATAGGAGATCTTCGGCCCATTTCTCTGCCTGGAACTCCTCCATGTGAAATTTAGTTGCGACTCCCCCGGTAGGGCAGCAGCTTCTCTGGGTTGAGTACTATGCAGATCTTGCCTTATGTAAAGACCCACCTCAGCTAACCACCCAAGAAAGCAGAACTCTTGAAACAGGCATTGTCTCAAAAGGAAACTTTTATTAGGGGTTAGTGACAGGGAAGTCAAGGTGAAATCTGGGGGAAATCCCGCTTAAATGGTATAGTTGAACCAGCAATATTCCTCCTCCCACCAGAGTCATAATGCCCATTTGAAATCCAGCCAATCCACAGGTGGCACAATGTGCGGGTAACTGGCACAGTTGGCGTGCATCTCAAGGTCTTCTCCAGTTTCGTTTCTCTGTAACCGTCTACCTGATAAGGGAGACACATTCCTTTCTCAAATGGATAGAGGCGGGAGAGTAAAAGTAGAAAGCGAAAGTTATCCCAAGCAAAGGTAAATTCCCCCCTCCCCCCAGCAGAATGGCAGGCCTCAAAACAAGAGCACAAGAGGGGCTTCCGGTTCCGGGTCGCAGCGCTGCGATCGTGCGGAGAGACTCATCTCTTCGCCGGCCGAGTTTTCCCCGCCGGTAGACCCTTGATTGGGTTGAAAGTTGCCCTGGAGGGGCAACCACCATTGAGGAGGCTGCCTGTTTAACTGCAGAAGGGCGGCGGCGCCCTCTGCAGTCCAAGCGAGCTCCTTTGGGCCGACAGAGTAAAGATCGGTCAGTAAAATGGCCGATCACTTAGCTGCACCAGCCGTAAGCCACAAGAACATCTAAGCGAAATAGAACCACTGTGGAAGATTCGGTGAGACCTTTCCATGCCTCTCCCTTTCCTATTTACTCCTGTGAAAAGCCTTTGGAATCATTTCTCTATCTTTTTAAAGCGGCTTTGTTGATGGGGGAAGAAAAGCCTTGGAACAAAAGAAAAATTAATTTTAACTTTTTCAGTGGTTGATTTTATTTTTGAATATTTGGGAGTCCTAAAATCCCTGTTATAGGCATTTAATATGCTAGCAATTTGGAGAATTTTTTTTCTATTTTCTACTATTTTTATAACTAAAGAAAAAAAGGAAAAAAGGAAAAGAGGAAAGAAATTATTTTTATTGGGGGTCTGGAAAGACTGAACAATTGGTTAACCCTCTGGGGACATCTTGTGGTGAAATTATTTATTGTTATTCCCTTTCTTTTGGACTCTGAGTCTGACTTTGACCTTCAAATTATCTCAAAAGGGAAAGATAAAGAAGCTGTATAGCTGGGTGGAAGCAGATATTGACTGATTGTTATTAAATACAGCCTCCACCAAAAGAATAATGGCTTTATATCAGCGGTTCTAAACCTTTTCCGGGGCTCGACCCCGGCCCGCATCGACATGCAGCATTGACATCAGGAATGTATTAATAAATGAATTTTACTTAGAAATGTATTAGTTTGACTATACTATTCTAATTGTTATAGCTATATATGTATGGTATTATTTGAGCTAAATATGTATGATGTTATTGTACCTAACTGATTACCCTATCTCACGTTGTTTCTTAAGCGTTCTGGTGTAAAAATGGAAAAATCAATAAAATTGTTTGGGGGAAAAAAAACCAAGAGCACAAGAGTATATACACAAGGAAAACAATAAGTATTTGGGGACCTGACATAAAGGTTGTAGATCCCCCCTAGTGTTTTTTTGTAGGACGACAGTGCCCACAGCAACATCACTGGCATCAGCTTGGATGACAAACGGTTCCTTGGGGTTAGGGTGTTTAAGAACTGGTTCTGCTGCAAACACTCTCTTTAATTGCTCAAATGCCACCTGGCATTCTATAGTCCATTGTAAAGGGTGACAAGGTCAGGGTTTCTGCCCCCCCTTTCCAGTTTTTAATAATTCAGTAATGAGCATAGCGATGTTCATGAAGGAGGGGATGAATTGCTGATACAAATTCACGAACCCCAAAAACCTTTGACGCTGCTTATGGGTCCACAGAGGTTGCCATTCTAGCACCACTTTGACTTTGGCAGGGTCCATTTCCACTCCCTCACTAGAGATTTGGTAGCCTAAGTCGTTGAGGCGTGTCTGATGAAAAGTGCATTTAGAAAGTTTGGCATAGAGACTAGCTTTCAACAGTTTCTTCAGCACCTCCCAAACTAACTTGATGTGTTCCTCCATGGTTTCAGTGTAGATGAGGATATTGTCAAGTTAAACCAAAGCCCCCTTGTACAGGTGATCATGCAGCATGTGATTTATCAGTTGCATAAACACAGCAGGAGCTCCTTGGAGTCCGAAAGGCATCACTTTGAACTGGAAACTCCCTAAGGGGCAATTGAAAGCTGTCTTCCATTCATAGAATCATAGAATCATAGAATCATAGAGTTGGAGGGGACCTCCCGGGTCATCGAGCATTTAACCCTTTAAAATCCACACAGAGCCTCAAAGACCCATTCTTCTTCTCTTTAAACAACACTGGGGCAGCCATGTGCAATTTTGCAGGTTGGATGAAACCTCTGGCCAGATTTTTTTCAATATAGTCCCACAGATCCTCCATCTCCCTAGGCATCATAGAGTACAGTTTGGGCTTTGGGAGTTTGGGTCCTGGCAGTATTTCAATTGCGCAGTCAGTAGTCCGATGAGGGAAAAGGCGTTGCATTCCTTTTCACTAAAAACTTCAGCCAAATTGTGATACTCACTGGGGATAAGTTGGATCCCTGGCAATTGTTCCATGGCAGCCTTTAATGACTCGATAGGCTCCCCCTGCGCTCCGATATTAGTAGCCCCCTTTATCTCACTGAGGTCGGCTGGTGGGAGAGGTCCCGTGGCTAATCTCAGAGTTCACACGCCGTTCTCACATCAAATATTGGGATGCCACTTATCAAGCCAAGCCAAGCCTAGAATCACAGTCTCTTTATCTTAGGGACCACCACGAAGCGAATGATCTCCCAGTGATGTCCCATTTCCAAATGCAACAGCTCTGTTAGGTGCGTTGCTGGGGAACCTCCAATAAGCGACCCATCTGCCTGCTCAAACTTCATGGCTAAGTGCAACAATTTGGCATGAACCCCCAACTTAAGAACTGTGGGCAAGTTAATGAAGCATCTGGTGCAGCCTGAGTCTATTAAAACATCTAAATCGGTTTGGGCTCGTCTTTGGCACTATAATCTTGGTGGGAATAGTGAAAGGTGGGATGGGTCGACTTATCATTGGGTCGTCTTCATCATCCTCATCGCTATCGCAAGGCGCCGGTAAGGCCAGGTGTTCAGGTGGGGCTCTTGCTTCTCCCCAGTGTGGGGAGGAGATTTGGACAGCGTGCTCCTGTTTGACCCAATTAGATTTCTCCCGTCCTGCTCATGGGGGTGGTTTTCTTGGCTTGGCCGTTGAAATTGGTGCAGCTTTTGCCTGGGGAGCAGGGGCTAAGTACTCAGCAGCAGGATGACCCTACTGCCCAAATTGGAAGCATTTGATGGGAGCCCCGGCAGCCGCTCAAGGAGCGTCGGCAGTTGGTGTGGCTTGAGGTCGCCATCCAAACAGGTGCTTCTCTGGACCTTGTCTCAGCTGCAACTCGGTGGTAGTTGGTCTTTTGACATGATCCAATTCGATGTCCAAGGTTACTGTCATGTTATACCACTCTCGCAGCTGGTTCGGGATCCCTCGGTAGATGCATGCTTGGAGCAGGTTGCGGTCCAGTGCTTGTTTAAAGTACTGGATCAGGGACCGCTCTGGCCTGTCCCAGGCGACCAGTGACTCTCCAGAACTCTCGGACATATTCTTTCGCCGGGTGACCTCTCTGCCTTAAGCAACGAATCTCCTTTTCTGCTTGCAGGGCTTGGGATTCATCCTCAAATCTTGCCCTCAGCAGTTCCGTGAATAAATTCACATTCAGCAATTCCGGAGTCCCTTCATCATGAAGGTTGGTCACCCAGTCCGCTGCTTCCCTTTCCAAGTTGGCTGTCACTACATTCACCATTGTGGCATCATTGGGGTAGGCATAGGCATAACGATCCAGGTGAGCCCACACATGGTTCAGGAAGAACGGCAACTTCTCAGGGTCTCCATCGAAAGTGGGTGTCAAGGTTCCAACAGATGGAACTCTTCAAGGAACTTTGAGGCATTGTTTACCTTAAAGATTCTTTATCTGAGTAGCATAGCATCGGCACTAACACAGTCGAAGCCAAAAACTGGATTCCCCTCCCCTGAGCCCATAGTATGAAAGCACAATTCCCTCCTCAAATTAACAGTCATAAATCACATTCTCCAATTAGTTTGAAATGCAGGCTCTCCCTCCATTTCTTCAGCCCGCCAATTCTTATCATCTCTTATTTCATTAACCTTGGTTCACATACTAAGGCTAGTATTATGTCTATCTAATCTCTCATGCACAATCCTCCCCACCAGCATCATCTAACTCTAAAAGGATTGGATTGGAAAGTCCAAGAGGATACCAGTATGGCTTACGAATGAGGTAAAGGAGGTTATTGGAAAGAAGAAAAACTCATTTAAGAAATGGAAGGCTCTTCCTAGCGAGGAGAACAGGAGGGATCACAAACTCTGGCAGACCAAATGCAAGGTGATAGTTATGAAAGCCAAGAGAGACTTTGAGGAGCATATAGCCAAGAATATTAAAAATAATAACAAAACCTTTTTTAAGTACATCAGAAGCAGGAACTGTTGTGTGTGTCTCTGGACCAGCTGGGGAGGTGTCGGAGGATGAGGAGGGGGAGCCGGGTCCCTCTGAGTGTTTGCCCCTCCCGGCAGCCGAGCCAGGCCCCTCTGGGTGCTTTCCCCTCCCGGCAGCCGAGGCAGACAGGGAGGAGATTGAGATGCAGTCTGCATCGGAGTCTCAAGGTGCAGAATCAGACTTGGAACAGGAGAATGTATGGCTGGATCCGAGAGTTCGAAGGGTTAATAGGAGGAGGGTTCAGTTAAGTAGAAAAAGGAAGTAATGGGGGGAAGTGACGTATCGGACACTATATTAGAAGGGGGAAGGAGACTACGCCCTTGCTACGAGCAACGTTTATCAATGAGAGGTTTGGAAACTTTTGCAATGCTTTGAAAGTCTGATGTTTTGGAAACCTAGCGAAGGATAATGAGGAACGGACAATGTGATAAAGACAGAGTGAGTAAATTGGAAAATTTGGCAGGAGTTTGTTGTAATCTAAATGTAAATAATGAGTCTTTGATGTTTCTGCCAGCAAAATGTCAGCAGCGTACTTTGAAATGAATCCTTTTGAAATGTGTTTAATAAATCTCTTAACGACATATTTACGTGGATTTTAATGAGTTGAGATAGGCCGGATAGAACAGATTGCTCGTAGCCGCCCAATAAAGCAAAAAAGAAGAAAATTAGTCCGAGCTTTCAGTGACGTCATGGAGCAACTCTTTGTGGATAACCCGGCTCTGCATCAATTAGTGCAAGCTCTCCAGCAACAAATTGGCAATTTGCAACAGCAGGTTCAGCAAGTTGCCGGAGCCCCAGCTCCAGCCCCCCCTCCCAGACGAAGCAGATGCTATTTAGCCTTGCCTGATAAGTTTACTGGAGAGCGTAATAAATTTCCAGCTTTTTTAAACCAATGCAAAACATTCATTGCCTCAGCCCCAGCAGATTTCCAGCTCGATGAAACGAAAGTAGCGTTCATCTTAAGTTTACTCTCTGGCCCAGCTGCTGATTGGTCGTCTCCTCTGATAGACGGACAAGATCCTGTCCTGAGCAATTATGCAGGATTCTGCCAGCTGATGGAAAGAGAATTTGTTGATCCCCTTCGTAGACAAAATGCCACCCGGCGGATACGCGAGCTACGTCAAGGATCGCGCTGCGTAGCGGAATATATATCAGATTTTCGCCGCCTAGCTCAAGAAATTAATTGGAATGATGAGGCTCTCATGGAAATCTTTCTAGATGGTCTGTCTTCCCAGATCTTGAATGGATTGAAAGTTACTGAAATACCCGCAACCCTGGATGCATTATACCAACATTGTTTGGCTATTGAAGCGCGAACGCAAGCCATGGATGCCCGCCTGGACAAACAGATGGTTCCAGTCACCGGAAGTGCCAAGCCAGTTCCTGCACCACGCAGAGGATTCCAGACCCTACCTATCGCTCCACCCATCCCGGCACCCAGACGTATTTTCCAAACAGGGCCGGCTTACACTGAGAGGCGCCCTGCACCCATGACCAGAGATGAACCCATGGATCTTGGTGCAGCCAGATCTCATTTGACCGAGGCTGAGAAGGCAAGACGGAGAGCTGAGGGCTTGTGCCTATACTGTGGAGAGAAGGGTCACTTCGTCATGGCCTGCCCCCAGAAAAGACGTGGTACGGCAGGTCCTACTCCTGTTCCAGCTCGGCCTCCCACTCAGCAGTTTCAAGCCACCTTGCCGGGAAACGGCCAGAGCCCGGCCTAATGGAAACATTGGGTCGGGCAGGCGCCAAACCCAGTTCCAGTTCCGCAGACGACGACCCCGGTCCTCCGAGACATCTGATCCTAGCAACCAATATACTTCTGGGAAATCATGCCCAGAGTATTCCGGCCCACGCCTTGTTGGATTCTGGAGCCACCACCAATTTCATGAATGAAGCTTTCGCTCGTCAGCATGCCATACCTTTGTGCTCCGTGAAGCCACCTATGTTGGTTGAGACAATCGATGGTCGTGAATTGTTGTCTGGACCGATCAAGTTTATGACCCAGCCCATACGCCTGGTCATAGGACAACATGAAGAAGCCATCCAATTCTATGTTACCAAGGGACTTCATTTCCCCTTAGTTCTCGGCCTAGCCTGGTTGAGAACCCATGATCCTTGTGTGGTGTGGTCCCAGAACTTTGTTTCATTTCCCAGTTTGCAATGCGTAGACCACGTACGCCAAGTTTGTGCAGCTCAGCTACCATCCCACCCTGATATCACCTTGCCGGCCAACCTAGCGGACTTTGCAGATATATTCAATGAGAAAGAGGCAGACCAATTGCCTCCGCATAGACCATATGACTGTGCCATTGATTTGCTACCAAATGCCAAGCTTCCAAGAGGACGCCTTTACTCCATGTCAGAACCCGAGTTGGCCGCATTGAAAGACTTTGTGGACAAAAACCTGGCCAGGGGTTTCATTCGTCCCTCTTCCTCGCCTTTGTCAGCTCCTGTGTTATTCGTGAAGAAGAAAACCGGAGATTTACGCCTATGCTGTGACTATCGCAAGCTCAATGCCATCACGGTGCGCAACCGGTACCCTCTGCCTTTGATTCCTGATCTCATGGACCGTCTCCGATCAGCGACCATCTTCACCAAGATAGATTTAAGGGGTGCTTACAACCTGGTTCGCATTCGAGAGGGGGACGAGTGGAAGACCGCGTTTGGAACCAGGTATGGTCATTTTGAGTATACCGTTATGCCATTTGGACTCACCAATGCTCCGGCCGTCTTTCAACATTTCATGAATGACATCTTCCGGGATTTATTAGATCAATTTGTGGTGGTTTACCTCGATGACATCCTGATTTACTCCCCGTCACGAGCCACTCATCTTCAGCATCTCCGGCGAGTTTTGCAACGCTTGAGGGAGCATCACCTTTACGCCAAATTAGAGAAATGTCAATTCTATCAAACCACCATTGAGTTTCTGGGACATGTGATTTCTCCACAAGGCATCGCCATGGACCCTGGCAAGGTTGAGGCCTTGCAAACCTGGCAACCACCATGTAAAGCAAAAGATGTCCAAAGATTTTTGGGATTTGCGAACTATTACAGGATATTTATTCCGAGATTTTCTGCCTTGACTGCGCCCCTTACTCGACTGTTACGGAAAGGCGTTAAGTTCCACTGGGGCGATGCCGAACAACAGGCGTTTCAGACCCTCAAAAAGGCTTTTGTTCAGGAACCCATTCTCAAGTATCCAGATCCTTGTCGACCCTTTGTAGTGGAGGCTGACGCCTCAGATGTTGCAGTAGGGGCCGTGCTACTTCAAACACGCCAAGATGGCGGCCCCCTGTTCCCGTGTGCTTATTACTCCAGGAAACTAAGTCCCTCCGAACGCCATTATACCATTTGGGAAAAGGAACTATTGGCCATCAAGACTGCTTTTGAGACCTGGAGACACCACCTGGAAGGAGCCCGCTACCAAGTTGAAGTTCGGACTGACCATAAAAACTTGGAATTTTTGCAATCTGCCAGGAAATTGAATCAACGTCAAATCCGTTGGTCTTTGTTCTTCGCTCGATTCAACTTCAAAGTCACCTACATTCCGAAAGGGTACAACAAAAGAGCAGATGCCCTGTCCCGTAAACCTGAGTATCTACAGGTCAAGGATCCCTTACCGCTTCGAACCATTCTGCCTATCGAATCGATCGCAGCCGTGCATAATCCGGTAGATCTACGACGACAGATTTGGGAAGCGCAGCAACTAGATGACTTTGCAATACGGAAGAGACAAGAGGTGGGTCCCGACTCACCTTGGACCTTATCCGAGGAACTATTACGCTTCCGCAACCTGTTATATGTTCCAGCAGGCCCACTCCGGGGTCTCATCCTGACTCAATGCCATGATAACCCTGCGGCAGGTCATTTTGGTTTCTTTAAGACTCTTCACTTAGTGTCTCAGACTTTTTGGTGGCCCAGACTTCGCCATGATGTGCAATCCTATGTGAATTCCTGTGTACGGTGCCGTCAGGCAAAACATGCCACAGGAGCCCCTCCGGGATTATTACAGCCTTTACCCACGCCGGAGAGACCCTGGGGAGCTATTTCCATGGACTTCTTGACTTGTCTACCTGTTTCTGCCGGCTACACCGTTGTCTTTGTAGTGGTGGACATGCTGACCAAAATGGCACATTTCATTCCTTGCCGAAGAATACCGACAGCCAAGGTCACTGCTCAGCTGTTCATTCAACATATCTTCCGGCTACACGGTTTGCCTGACAAAATAGTGTCCGACCGAGGAACCCAGTTCACCTCGGAGTTATGGAGAGAACTCATGTCTGCACTTCAAGTCCAAGTTAATCTAGCCTCCACGCATCACCCAGAGACTGATGGGGGTACAGAGAAAGTGATTGGCATTCTGGAGCAGTATTTGCGTTGTTTCATCAACGACCAACAGAACGATTGGTCCAAATATCTCTCCGTGGCCGAATTCGCTTTCAACAACTCTCAGCACACTTCCACTCAGACCACTCCGTTTTTTGCCAACTACGGCTATCATCCCAGATTTTTCCCGCTCACGCTCCTCGATTCTCCAGTTCCAGTTGCAGAGGACTATTTAACCGAACTGCAGTCAGTCCACGAGATGGTTAAGCAGCACTTGACTAAGGCCAAGGAAGACTACAAGCGGGTTGCTGACCGCTCGCGTCGCGACACACCGCCGTTAGCTGTTGGAGATCGGGTTTGGCTCTCCACCAAGTACTTGTTTCCAGGGAGAATTCACCGCAAGCTTGATCAACGTTTCATGGGTCCTTTTCCTGTGGAGACGGTCATCAATCCGGTGACCTATCGTTTGACTTTGCCTAGGTCTTTTCGTGTACATCCCGTGTTTCATCGCTCCTTGCTTGTTCCTGTCAACCCTGATTCTCCGCTTCGACCTCCTGATCCGGGCCCGACAGCTCGCCGTGCTCAAGTTCCTGTTTCCCGGTTGGAGGTGTCCGGCATTCGAGATTCCCGATGGCTCGACGACCGCTTCCAATATTTGGTTGATTGGACCGGGGGTGGGCCCTCCGCTGGCTCTTGGGTAGATGCTCAGGATTTTGAGGCTCCTGAGTTAAAGTGGGATTTTCATACTGCATTTCCCTCCAAACCACATCCCTTCCGACGGCCCCCGGGGGAGGGGCCTGCGGGGGGGGATAGTGTTGTGGGTGTCTCTGGACCAGCTGGGGAGGTGTCGGAGGATGAGGAGGGGGAGCCGGGTCCCTCTGAGTGTTTGCCCCTCCCGGCAGCCGAGCCAGGCCCCTCTGAGTGTTTGTCCCTACCGGCAGCCGAGCCAGGCCCCTCTGGGTGCTTTCCCCTCCCGGCAGCCGAGGCAGACAGGGAGGAGATTGAGATGCAGTCTGCATCGGAGTCTCAAGGTGCAGAATCAGACTTGGAACAGGAGAATGTATGGCTGGATCCGAGAGTTCGAAGGGTTAATAGGAGGAGGGTTCAGTTAAGTAGAAAAAGGAAGTAATGGGGGGAAGTGACGTATCGGACACTATATTAGAAGGGGGAAGGAGACTACGCCCTTGCTACGAGCAACGTTTATCAATGAGAGGTTTGGAAACTTTTGCAATGCTTTGAAAGTCTGATGTTTTGGAAACCTAGCGAAGGATAATGAGGAACGGACAATGTGATAAAGACAGAGTGAGTAAATTGGAAAATTTGGCAGGAGTTTGTTGTAATCTAAATGTAAATAATGAGTCTTTGATGTTTCTGCCAGCAAAATGTCAGCAGCGTACTTTGAAATGAATCCTTTTGAAATGTGTTTAATAAATCTCTTAACGACATATTTACGTGGATTTTAATGAGTTGAGATAGGCCGGATAGAACAGATTGCTCGTAGCCGCCCAATAAAGCAAAAAAGAAGAAAATTAGTCCGAGCTTTCAGTGACGTCATGGAGCAACTCTTTGTGGATAACCCGGCTCTGCATCAATTAGTGCAAGCTCTCCAGCAACAAATTGGCAATTTGCAACAGCAGGTTCAGCAAGTTGCCGGAGCCCCAGCTCCAGCCCCCCCTCCCAGACGAAGCAGATGCTATTTAGCCTTGCCTGATAAGTTTACTGGAGAGCGTAATAAATTTCCAGCTTTTTTAAACCAATGCAAAACATTCATTGCCTCAGCCCCAGCAGATTTCCAGCTCGATGAAACGAAAGTAGCGTTCATCTTAAGTTTACTCTCTGGCCCAGCTGCTGATTGGTCGTCTCCTCTGATAGACGGACAAGATCCTGTCCTGAGCAATTATGCAGGATTCTGCCAGCTGATGGAAAGAGAATTTGTTGATCCCCTTCGTAGACAAAATGCCACCCGGCGGATACGCGAGCTACGTCAAGGATCGCGCTGCGTAGCGGAATATATATCAGATTTTCGCCGCCTAGCTCAAGAAATTAATTGGAATGATGAGGCTCTCATGGAAATCTTTCTAGATGGTCTGTCTTCCCAGATCTTGAATGGATTGAAAGTTACTGAAATACCCGCAACCCTGGATGCATTATACCAACATTGTTTGGCTATTGAAGCGCGAACGCAAGCCATGGATGCCCGCCTGGACAAACAGATGGTTCCAGTCACCGGAAGTGCCAAGCCAGTTCCTGCACCACGCAGAGGATTCCAGACCCTACCTATCGCTCCACCCATCCCGGCACCCAGACGTATTTTCCAAACAGGGCCGGCTTACACTGAGAGGCGCCCTGCACCCATGACCAGAGATGAACCCATGGATCTTGGTGCAGCCAGATCTCATTTGACCGAGGCTGAGAAGGCAAGACGGAGAGCTGAGGGCTTGTGCCTATACTGTGGAGAGAAGGGTCACTTCGTCATGGCCTGCCCCCAGAAAAGACGTGGTACGGCAGGTCCTACTCCTGTTCCAGCTCGGCCTCCCACTCAGCAGTTTCAAGCCACCTTGCCGGGAAACGGCCAGAGCCCGGCCTAATGGAAACATTGGGTCGGGCAGGCGCCAAACCCAGTTCCAGTTCCGCAGACGACGACCCCGGTCCTCCGAGACATCTGATCCTAGCAACCAATATACTTCTGGGAAATCATGCCCAGAGTATTCCGGCCCACGCCTTGTTGGATTCTGGAGCCACCACCAATTTCATGAATGAAGCTTTCGCTCGTCAGCATGCCATACCTTTGTGCTCCGTGAAGCCACCTATGTTGGTTGAGACAATCGATGGTCGTGAATTGTTGTCTGGACCGATCAAGTTTATGACCCAGCCCATACGCCTGGTCATAGGACAACATGAAGAAGCCATCCAATTCTATGTTACCAAGGGACTTCATTTCCCCTTAGTTCTCGGCCTAGCCTGGTTGAGAACCCATGATCCTTGTGTGGTGTGGTCCCAGAACTTTGTTTCATTTCCCAGTTTGCAATGCGTAGACCACGTACGCCAAGTTTGTGCAGCTCAGCTACCATCCCACCCTGATATCACCTTGCCGGCCAACCTAGCGGACTTTGCAGATATATTCAATGAGAAAGAGGCAGACCAATTGCCTCCGCATAGACCATATGACTGTGCCATTGATTTGCTACCAAATGCCAAGCTTCCAAGAGGACGCCTTTACTCCATGTCAGAACCCGAGTTGGCCGCATTGAAAGACTTTGTGGACAAAAACCTGGCCAGGGGTTTCATTCGTCCCTCTTCCTCGCCTTTGTCAGCTCCTGTGTTATTCGTGAAGAAGAAAACCGGAGATTTACGCCTATGCTGTGACTATCGCAAGCTCAATGCCATCACGGTGCGCAACCGGTACCCTCTGCCTTTGATTCCTGATCTCATGGACCGTCTCCGATCAGCGACCATCTTCACCAAGATAGATTTAAGGGGTGCTTACAACCTGGTTCGCATTCGAGAGGGGGACGAGTGGAAGACCGCGTTTGGAACCAGGTATGGTCATTTTGAGTATACCGTTATGCCATTTGGACTCACCAATGCTCCGGCCGTCTTTCAACATTTCATGAATGACATCTTCCGGGATTTATTAGATCAATTTGTGGTGGTTTACCTCGATGACATCCTGATTTACTCCCCGTCACGAGCCACTCATCTTCAGCATCTCCGGCGAGTTTTGCAACGCTTGAGGGAGCATCACCTTTACGCCAAATTAGAGAAATGTCAATTCTATCAAACCACCATTGAGTTTCTGGGACATGTGATTTCTCCACAAGGCATCGCCATGGACCCTGGCAAGGTTGAGGCCTTGCAAACCTGGCAACCACCATGTAAAGCAAAAGATGTCCAAAGATTTTTGGGATTTGCGAACTATTACAGGATATTTATTCCGAGATTTTCTGCCTTGACTGCGCCCCTTACTCGACTGTTACGGAAAGGCGTTAAGTTCCACTGGGGCGATGCCGAACAACAGGCGTTTCAGACCCTCAAAAAGGCTTTTGTTCAGGAACCCATTCTCAAGTATCCAGATCCTTGTCGACCCTTTGTAGTGGAGGCTGACGCCTCAGATGTTGCAGTAGGGGCCGTGCTACTTCAAACACGCCAAGATGGCGGCCCCCTGTTCCCGTGTGCTTATTACTCCAGGAAACTAAGTCCCTCCGAACGCCATTATACCATTTGGGAAAAGGAACTATTGGCCATCAAGACTGCTTTTGAGACCTGGAGACACCACCTGGAAGGAGCCCGCTACCAAGTTGAAGTTCGGACTGACCATAAAAACTTGGAATTTTTGCAATCTGCCAGGAAATTGAATCAACGTCAAATCCGTTGGTCTTTGTTCTTCGCTCGATTCAACTTCAAAGTCACCTACATTCCGAAAGGGTACAACAAAAGAGCAGATGCCCTGTCCCGTAAACCTGAGTATCTACAGGTCAAGGATCCCTTACCGCTTCGAACCATTCTGCCTATCGAATCGATCGCAGCCGTGCATAATCCGGTAGATCTACGACGACAGATTTGGGAAGCGCAGCAACTAGATGACTTTGCAATACGGAAGAGACAAGAGGTGGGTCCCGACTCACCTTGGACCTTATCCGAGGAACTATTACGCTTCCGCAACCTGTTATATGTTCCAGCAGGCCCACTCCGGGGTCTCATCCTGACTCAATGCTATGATAACCCTGCGGCAGGTCATTTTGGTTTCTTTAAGACTCTTCACTTAGTGTCTCGGACTTTTTGGTGGCCCAGACTTCGCCATGATGTGCAATCCTATGTGAATTCCTGTGTACGGTGCCGTCAGGCAAAACATGCCACAGGAGCCCCTCCGGGATTATTACAGCCTTTACCCACGCCGGAGAGACCCTGGGGAGCTATTTCCATGGACTTCTTGACTTGTCTACCTGTTTCTGCCGGCTACACCGTTGTCTTTGTAGTGGTGGACATGCTGACCAAAATGGCACATTTCATTCCTTGCCGAAGAATACCGACAGCCAAGGTCACTGCTCAGCTGTTCATTCAACATATCTTCCGGCTACACGGTTTGCCTGACAAAATAGTGTCCGACCGAGGAACCCAGTTCACCTCGGAGTTATGGAGAGAACTCATGTCTGCACTTCAAGTCCAAGTTAATCTAGCCTCCACGCATCACCCAGAGACTGATGGGGGTACAGAGAAAGTGATTGGCATTCTGGAGCAGTATTTGCGTTGTTTCATCAACGACCAACAGAACGATTGGTCCAAATATCTCTCCGTGGCCGAATTCGCTTTCAACAACTCTCAGCACACTTCCACTCAGACCACTCCGTTTTTTGCCAACTACGGCTATCATCCCAGATTTTTCCCGCTCACGCTCCTCGATTCTCCAGTTCCAGTTGCAGAGGACTATTTAACCGAACTGCAGTCAGTCCACGAGATGGTTAAGCAGCACTTGACTAAGGCCAAGGAAGACTACAAGCGGGTTGCTGACCGCTCGCGTCGCGACACACCGCCGTTAGCTGTTGGAGATCGGGTTTGGCTCTCCACCAAGTACTTGTTTCCAGGGAGAATTCACCGCAAGCTTGATCAACGTTTCATGGGTCCTTTTCCTGTGGAGACGGTCATCAATCCGGTGACCTATCGTTTGACTTTGCCTAGGTCTTTTCGTGTACATCCCGTGTTTCATCGCTCCTTGCTTGTTCCTGTCAACCCTGATTCTCCGCTTCGACCTCCTGATCCGGGCCCGACAGCTCGCCGTGCTCAAGTTCCTGTTTCCCGGTTGGAGGTGTCCGGCATTCGAGATTCCCGATGGCTCGACGACCGCTTCCAATATTTGGTTGATTGGACCGGGGGTGGGCCCTCCGCTGGCTCTTGGGTAGATGCTCAGGATTTTGAGGCTCCTGAGTTAAAGTGGGATTTTCATACTGCATTTCCCTCCAAACCACATCCCTTCCGACGGCCCCCGGGGGAGGGGCCTGCGGGGGGGGATAGTGTTGTGGGTGTCTCTGGACCAGCTGGGGAGGTGTCGGAGGATGAGGAGGGGGAGCCGGGTCCCTCTGAGTGTTTGCCCCTCCCGGCAGCCGAGCCAGGCCCCTCTGAGTGTTTGTCCCTACCGGCAGCCGAGCCAGGCCCCTCTGGGTGCTTTCCCCTCCCGGCAGCCGAGGCAGACAGGGAGGAGATTGAGATGCAGTCTGCATCGGAGTCTCAAGGTGCAGAATCAGACTTGGAACAGGAGAATGTATGGCTGGATCCGAGAGTTCGAAGGGTTAATAGGAGGAGGGTTCAGTTAAGTAGAAAAAGGAAGTAATGGGGGGAAGTGACGTATCGGACACTATATTAGAAGGGGGAAGGAGACTACGCCCTTGCTACGAGCAACGTTTATCAATGAGAGGTTTGGAAACTTTTGCAATGCTTTGAAAGTCTGATGTTTTGGAAACCTAGCGAAGGATAATGAGGAACGGACAATGTGATAAAGACAGAGTGAGTAAATTGGAAAATTTGGCAGGAGTTTGTTGTAATCTAAATGTAAATAATGAGTCTTTGATGTTTCTGCCAGCAAAATGTCAGCAGCGTACTTTGAAATGAATCCTTTTGAAATGTGTTTAATAAATCTCTTAATGACATATTTACGTGGATTTTAATGAGTTGAGATAGGCCGGATAGAACAGATTGCTCGTAGCCGCCCAATAAAGCAAAAAAGAAGAAAATTAGTCCGAGCTTTCAGTGACGTCATGGAGCAACTCTTTGTGGATAACCCGGCTCTGCATCAATTAGTGCAAGCTCTCCAGCAACAAATTGGCAATTTGCAACAGCAGGTTCAGCAAGTTGCCGGAGCCCCAGCTCCAGCCCCCCCTCCCAGACGAAGCAGATGCTATTTAGCCTTGCCTGATAAGTTTACTGGAGAGCGTAATAAATTTCCAGCTTTTTTAAACCAATGCAAAACATTCATTGCCTCAGCCCCAGCAGATTTCCAGCTCGATGAAACGAAAGTAGCGTTCATCTTAAGTTTACTCTCTGGCCCAGCTGCTGATTGGTCGTCTCCTCTGATAGACGGACAAGATCCTGTCCTGAGCAATTATGCAGGATTCTGCCAGCTGATGGAAAGAGAATTTGTTGATCCCCTTCGTAGACAAAATGCCACCCGGCGGATACGCGAGCTACGTCAAGGATCGCGCTGCGTAGCGGAATATATATCAGATTTTCGCCGCCTAGCTCAAGAAATTAATTGGAATGATGAGGCTCTCATGGAAATCTTTCTAGATGGTCTGTCTTCCCAGATCTTGAATGGATTGAAAGTTACTGAAATACCCGCAACCCTGGATGCATTATACCAACATTGTTTGGCTATTGAAGCGCGAACGCAAGCCATGGATGCCCGCCTGGACAAACAGATGGTTCCAGTCACCGGAAGTGCCAAGCCAGTTCCTGCACCACGCAGAGGATTCCAGACCCTACCTATCGCTCCACCCATCCCGGCACCCAGACGTATTTTCCAAACAGGGCCGGCTTACACTGAGAGGCGCCCTGCACCCATGACCAGAGATGAACCCATGGATCTTGGTGCAGCCAGATCTCATTTGACCGAGGCTGAGAAGGCAAGACGGAGAGCTGAGGGCTTGTGCCTATACTGTGGAGAGAAGGGTCACTTCGTCATGGCCTGCCCCCAGAAAAGACGTGGTACGGCAGGTCCTACTCCTGTTCCAGCTCGGCCTCCCACTCAGCAGTTTCAAGCCACCTTGCCGGGAAACGGCCAGAGCCCGGCCTAATGGAAACATTGGGTCGGGCAGGCGCCAAACCCAGTTCCAGTTCCGCAGACGACGACCCCGGTCCTCCGAGACATCTGATCCTAGCAACCAATATACTTCTGGGAAATCATGCCCAGAGTATTCCGGCCCACGCCTTGTTGGATTCTGGAGCCACCACCAATTTCATGAATGAAGCTTTCGCTCGTCAGCATGCCATACCTTTGTGCTCCGTGAAGCCACCTATGTTGGTTGAGACAATCGATGGTCGTGAATTGTTGTCTGGACCGATCAAGTTTATGACCCAGCCCATACGCCTGGTCATAGGACAACATGAAGAAGCCATCCAATTCTATGTTACCAAGGGACTTCATTTCCCCTTAGTTCTCGGCCTAGCCTGGTTGAGAACCCATGATCCTTGTGTGGTGTGGTCCCAGAACTTTGTTTCATTTCCCAGTTTGCAATGCGTAGACCACGTACGCCAAGTTTGTGCAGCTCAGCTACCATCCCACCCTGATATCACCTTGCCGGCCAACCTAGCGGACTTTGCAGATATATTCAATGAGAAAGAGGCAGACCAATTGCCTCCGCATAGACCATATGACTGTGCCATTGATTTGCTACCAAATGCCAAGCTTCCAAGAGGACGCCTTTACTCCATGTCAGAACCCGAGTTGGCCGCATTGAAAGACTTTGTGGACAAAAACCTGGCCAGGGGTTTCATTCGTCCCTCTTCCTCGCCTTTGTCAGCTCCTGTGTTATTCGTGAAGAAGAAAACCGGAGATTTACGCCTATGCTGTGACTATCGCAAGCTCAATGCCATCACGGTGCGCAACCGGTACCCTCTGCCTTTGATTCCTGATCTCATGGACCGTCTCCGATCAGCGACCATCTTCACCAAGATAGATTTAAGGGGTGCTTACAACCTGGTTCGCATTCGAGAGGGGGACGAGTGGAAGACCGCGTTTGGAACCAGGTATGGTCATTTTGAGTATACCGTTATGCCATTTGGACTCACCAATGCTCCGGCCGTCTTTCAACATTTCATGAATGACATCTTCCGGGATTTATTAGATCAATTTGTGGTGGTTTACCTCGATGACATCCTGATTTACTCCCCGTCACGAGCCACTCATCTTCAGCATCTCCGGCGAGTTTTGCAACGCTTGAGGGAGCATCACCTTTACGCCAAATTAGAGAAATGTCAATTCTATCAAACCACCATTGAGTTTCTGGGACATGTGATTTCTCCACAAGGCATCGCCATGGACCCTGGCAAGGTTGAGGCCTTGCAAACCTGGCAACCACCATGTAAAGCAAAAGATGTCCAAAGATTTTTGGGATTTGCGAACTATTACAGGATATTTATTCCGAGATTTTCTGCCTTGACTGCGCCCCTTACTCGACTGTTACGGAAAGGCGTTAAGTTCCACTGGGGCGATGCCGAACAACAGGCGTTTCAGACCCTCAAAAAGGCTTTTGTTCAGGAACCCATTCTCAAGTATCCAGATCCTTGTCGACCCTTTGTAGTGGAGGCTGACGCCTCAGATGTTGCAGTAGGGGCCGTGCTACTTCAAACACGCCAAGATGGCGGCCCCCTGTTCCCGTGTGCTTATTACTCCAGGAAACTAAGTCCCTCCGAACGCCATTATACCATTTGGGAAAAGGAACTATTGGCCATCAAGACTGCTTTTGAGACCTGGAGACACCACCTGGAAGGAGCCCGCTACCAAGTTGAAGTTCGGACTGACCATAAAAACTTGGAATTTTTGCAATCTGCCAGGAAATTGAATCAACGTCAAATCCGTTGGTCTTTGTTCTTCGCTCGATTCAACTTCAAAGTCACCTACATTCCGAAAGGGTACAACAAAAGAGCAGATGCCCTGTCCCGTAAACCTGAGTATCTACAGGTCAAGGATCCCTTACCGCTTCGAACCATTCTGCCTATCGAATCGATCGCAGCCGTGCATAATCCGGTAGATCTACGACGACAGATTTGGGAAGCGCAGCAACTAGATGACTTTGCAATACGGAAGAGACAAGAGGTGGGTCCCGACTCACCTTGGACCTTATCCGAGGAACTATTACGCTTCCGCAACCTGTTATATGTTCCAGCAGGCCCACTCCGGGGTCTCATCCTGACTCAATGCCATGATAACCCTGCGGCAGGTCATTTTGGTTTCTTTAAGACTCTTCACTTAGTGTCTCGGACTTTTTGGTGGCCCAGACTTCGCCATGATGTGCAATCCTATGTGAATTCCTGTGTACGGTGCCGTCAGGCAAAACATGCCACAGGAGCCCCTCCGGGATTATTACAGCCTTTACCCACGCCGGAGAGACCCTGGGGAGCTATTTCCATGGACTTCTTGACTTGTCTACCTGTTTCTGCCGGCTACACCGTTGTCTTTGTAGTGGTGGACATGCTGACCAAAATGGCACATTTCATTCCTTGCCGAAGAATACCGACAGCCAAGGTCACTGCTCAGCTGTTCATTCAACATATCTTCCGGCTACACGGTTTGCCTGACAAAATAGTGTCCGACCGAGGAACCCAGTTCACCTCGGAGTTATGGAGAGAACTCATGTCTGCACTTCAAGTCCAAGTTAATCTAGCCTCCACGCATCACCCAGAGACTGATGGGGGTACAGAGAAAGTGATTGGCATTCTGGAGCAGTATTTGCGTTGTTTCATCAACGACCAACAGAACGATTGGTCCAAATATCTCTCCGTGGCCGAATTCGCTTTCAACAACTCTCAGCACACTTCCACTCAGACCACTCCGTTTTTTGCCAACTACGGCTATCATCCCAGATTTTTCCCGCTCACGCTCCTCGATTCTCCAGTTCCAGTTGCAGAGGACTATTTAACCGAACTGCAGTCAGTCCACGAGATGGTTAAGCAGCACTTGACTAAGGCCAAGGAAGACTACAAGCGGGTTGCTGACCGCTCGCGTCGCGACACACCGCCGTTAGCTGTTGGAGATCGGGTTTGGCTCTCCACCAAGTACTTGTTTCCAGGGAGAATTCACCGCAAGCTTGATCAACGTTTCATGGGTCCTTTTCCTGTGGAGACGGTCATCAATCCGGTGACCTATCGTTTGACTTTGCCTAGGTCTTTTCGTGTACATCCCGTGTTTCATCGCTCCTTGCTTGTTCCTGTCAACCCTGATTCTCCGCTTCGACCTCCTGATCCGGGCCCGACAGCTCGCCGTGCTCAAGTTCCTGTTTCCCGGTTGGAGGTGTCCGGCATTCGAGATTCCCGATGGCTCGACGACCGCTTCCAATATTTGGTTGATTGGACCGGGGGTGGGCCCTCCGCTGGCTCTTGGGTAGATGCTCAGGATTTTGAGGCTCCTGAGTTAAAGTGGGATTTTCATACTGCATTTCCCTCCAAACCACATCCCTTCCGACGGCCCCCGGGGGAGGGGCCTGCGGGGGGGGATAGTGTTGTGGGTGTCTCTGGACCAGCTGGGGAGGTGTCGGAGGATGAGGAGGGGGAGCCGGGTCCCTCTGAGTGTTTGCCCCTCCCGGCAGCCGAGCCAGGCCCCTCTGAGTGTTTGTCCCTACCGGCAGCCGAGCCAGGCCCCTCTGGGTGCTTTCCCCTCCCGGCAGCCGAGGCAGACAGGGAGGAGATTGAGATGCAGTCTGCATCGGAGTCTCAAGGTGCAGAATCAGACTTGGAACAGGAGAATGTATGGCTGGATCCGAGAGTTCGAAGGGTTAATAGGAGGAGGGTTCAGTTAAGTAAAAAAAGGAAGTAATGGGGGGAAGTGACGTATCGGACACTATATTAGAAGGGGGAAGGAGACTACGCCCTTGCTACGAGCAACGTTTATCAATGAGAGGTTTGGAAACTTTTGCAATGCTTTGAAAGTCTGATGTTTTGGAAACCTAGCGAAGGATAATGAGGAACGGACAATGTGATAAAGACAGAGTGAGTAAATTGGAAAATTTGGCAGGAGTTTGTTGTAATCTAAATGTAAATAATGAGTCTTTGATGTTTCTGCCAGCAAAATGTCAGCAGCGTACTTTGAAATGAATCCTTTTGAAATGTGTTTAATAAATCTCTTAACGACATATTTACGTGGATTTTAATGAGTTGAGATAGGCCGGATAGAACAGGAACCCAACCAGAAAATCAGTTGGGCCACTTGATAACAATGGTCAGAAGGGGATAATCAGAGAAGACAAGGAGATTGCTGAGAGGCTAAATAACTTCTTTGCCTCCGTTTTCACCGAGGAGGATAGAGAACATCTGCCTGCCACTGAATTAGTTTTCCCAGGGAGGGAAATAGAAGAATTAAACCTGATAGAGATAAACAAGGAAGATGTTCTTGCATGCCTTTCTAAACTAAACGTCAACAAATCGCCAGGTCCAGATGGCATCCACCCTAGAATTCTCAAGGAACTCAAGTGTGAAATTGCTGAACTTCTAGCTAAAATATACAATCTTTCTCTAAGATCAGGCACTGTACCGGAGGATTGGAGGGAAGCAAATATAACCCCGATCTTCAAGAAAGGATCCAGAGGTGATCCAAGAAACTATATACCAGTCAGTCTAACCTCAGTTCCAGGCAAACTGATGGAAACCATTATTAAAGATAAAATTACAGGGCACATAGAAAAACAGGCATTGCTGAATGAAAATCAACATGGTTTCTGCAAAGGCAAATCATGTCTTACTAACTTGTTAGAATTCTTTGAGGGTGTAAATAAATACATAGATAAAGGGGCCCCAGTTGATATTGTATATCTTGACTTTCAAAAGGCTTTTGACAAAGTTCCTCACCAAAGGCTCCTAAAAAAGCTCTCCAGCCACGGAATTAGAGGACAGGTCTTGTCCTGGATTGGTAACTGGCTAAATTGTAGGAAGCAAAGGGTGGCAATAAATGGACAATTCTCCGGATGGAAAGAAGTGAGAAGTGGTGTACCCCAAGGTTCAGTTTTGGGACCTTTACTTTTTAATTTATTCATCAATGATCTGGATGTAGAAGTTAATAGTGAGGTAGCCAAGTTTGCTGATGACACTAAATTGTTCCGGGTTGTGAAAAGTGAAACTGATTGTCGAGAGCTCCAGAAGGATCTCTCGAAATTGTGTGAGTGGGCAACAAAGTGGCAAATGCATTTTAACCTAAACAAGTGCAAAGTTATGCACATCGGGGCAAAGAACCCCAATTATACTTACCAACTGATGGGGACCAAACTTTCTGAGACAACCCAAGAAAGGGATCTTGGGGTTTTGGTGGACAGCTCGATGAAGATGTCAACCCAATGCGCAGCAGCAGTAAAAAAAGCAAATTCCATGCTTGGCATGATTAGGAAGGGAATCGAAAATAAGTCAGCAAGTGTTGTATTGCCTCTGTACAAATCGATGGTGAGACCACACTTGGAGTACTGTGTACAGTTCTGGTCACCGCACCTCAAGAAGGATATAATGGAACTGGAAAAGGTGCAAAAAAGGGCAACAAGAATGATCAAGGAAATGGAGCGCCTCCCTTATGAAACCAGATTGCAACGCCTTGGTCTCTTCAGCCTTGAAAGACGGCGTTTAAGGGGTGACTTGATCGAAGTGTATAAAATCATGCATGGGATAGAAAAGGTGGATAGAGAAAAATTCTTTTCTCTATCACACAATACCAGGACAAGGGGGCACTCCCTAAAGCTCATAGCTAGAAATCGGTGCAGGCCCTTTAAGTCCAGTATCGCCCTCCATCCTCCTGATGCCTTGGGGACCACGAACAGGATGGAGTAGAAACCTGTTCCAATTTGAACCCTTGGGACTGCCTCTATGGCCCTGATTTCTAGAAGGTGCTTGATGGCGGTGGAGACCAGACGTGCTTTTGAGGGGTTCCATTATACTGGGCACTGTAGGAAGCGATCGTGTGGGAGTGAGTAAAACTCGAGTGCCAGACCCCGTCTGACGGTGTCTCTGACCCAAGAGTCAGTGGTGGTCTGCTCCCAGACCTGGTAAAACTGCTCCAGGCGCCCCCTATCGGAAAATCCCCGATGGCGTCACTTATAGCGTCTGTAGGGGCGGCCTCCAGAACCTCTGAAGGGGCGTTTGGCCTGTGACTGACCCCTGGCTCCGTTGTTCGGGTGGTCCTGTTGTCGATCCTGCCTCTGAGGAAAGGATCGTGAACCTCTGGGCCAATCCCAGGACTGCCCTGCCCGAAAGGGCTGTCGCCACTCCCAAGAGCCCGAGGGATGGAAGGACTGCCTACGGAAATCCTGCTGTGGCCGCCTGTCAGACTTCTTGGAGGGGGTGTACCAGAACCTTGCGCTTGTCCTTACCCTCGACCACGTGTAGATCGAGAATAGGGCCAAACAGATCTTTTCCCGCGTACTTGGCTGTGGAGAGACGCCATTTGGCCTTTAGATCCGTTCTCCACTGCTTCAACCACAGTAGCCTACGAGAGGCCACTGTGGCGGCAATGGATCTGGCCGAGCACTTGGCCGAATGGAGAGAGGCGTCAGCCATGTATTGTGAGGCTGCCACCAGCTTGACAAGTGTCTGGTGGACTCTGACCTGATCAGGGGGAACCAGGGTCTGAAGATCGCGGAGCCACATGATGGCCGCTCTGGCGAAGAAAGAAGCAGAAGTCGCGGACTTTATGGCCAGCCCCGAGGCCTGATGAGCTCTTCTACAGGAGAACTCAAACTTCTTGTCCTCTGCCTTCAGAACCTCTGCCATGTCACCTGAGACGGCGGAATTAGAAAACAAAGAAATTAAGGGGGGGTCAACTGTTGGGACCGCTAGTATGGAGGCGAAAGAAGGAGAAACGTTGTACAGCTTCTTTTCCATACTACTTTCCTTAGGGGTGGTAGCCAGGGATGACCACTGGGCCTCAACCGCATCCCGAAACACAAAGGGGCAAGGAATTTGCTTTTGGTCCACAACCTTCACCGCAAATAAAGGATTGGACTCCTGATCTACCAAGGTAGGTTTTTCCTCCTGAACTGAAGTCAGGTTAGTGGTGGCACAGGCCTTCAAAAGAAGGGGTTTAAAGACGGATGGGTCAAAGAGACTCGAGGCAGATGCCTGTTTGGGAGTTGCCTCCTCATCCTCTGACATGGGAGTGTCAGCTATAGCCAAATCCACGGACTCCCCCTCTCTCTCCTACTTGAGAGGAAGTTTCAGAGATATCTGAACCCGGCGCCGTGGTGCGTCCCGGCAGAGAAGAGGGACTTTTAGGGGGAGGCAGATGTTGGGAGGGGGCCTGCGAACTCCTGGAGGACATAAATTGAACAAAGGCATGGTGCATGAATGCCTGAAATTGGCTTTGAGACCACATATCTCCTTGGTCCCTAGGGATAGCCCCAACCACCGTTGGAGCATGAACAACTTTGGGGCCCTGCTGTAAGGAGGGGGAGGAGTGAGAGGGACCTGCCTGTTCGGTTGCCCCCAGAGGAGAACTAATCCAGGTGGCTTCTTGCACAGGCGCCAAAGGGGGCTCCAAGTTAGTAGTATCCAGTGGGGCAGGGGGAACCGGTTCGGCCCCGCTGGATAGGAGCCGCTGTGCTTTGGAGAATTCCCTCTCCAGTGCCTGGTGCCTCCTCGAGGCCTCTCGCTCGGCTGTCTTGGAAGTCTCTTTAGTAGACAAATGCTTGGTTTTGGCTTTTTTTCTTCCCCCCTGCTTCCAATTCAATAGATCTGCGCTTTGACTGCGCAGGGGGTGCACCAGAGACTTGTGTTGCCTGGGGCGAGGAACTGTCTGCCATTGCAACTAGATAGGGCCTATTGAGGATATCTAGCGAAAGGGGAACCAAGGACGCAGATCAATAGTCAGAGATGGACCGCAACCGTTCCTCACACTGAACAAAAAATGCAAAGACAGAACAGTCAGACAGGTCTGTAGGCCTGTCCGATTAGGCCTGGTGGCTAAAGGCCACTACTATCAGTAACAGGCGGTCAGAAGAAATCCTCACTCCAGAACAGGGCTGAGGGCAATATCGAGCCCACTGTGTGCCTTATTATTCTTCCTATTATTGTATTAATTTATAACAGCCTCCTATATTTTATTTATTTATTTATTTTTTAAAAGGAACAGTAAGAAAACCCCCTGAATATATACGATTTGTCTCCTTTTAGGCCTGCCAATGCAGCCCCGGATAACCACTGGAGGTCCGGCCTAGCCGGCACAAATCGGTCTAGAGGTCAAAATGGCGTCCACCTATGAACCTCATGAACCGCTAGAATACAGCCCGCAATTTGTTCCCCCGCTCGGACCTGTCAGCACAGGTCAAGGTGACAGTTTCTCCGAAGAGCGGCCTAGCGGGCCCTGACTATTGGAAATCCAAAATGGCGGCCGTCAGCGGGAGTTTGTAATGGCGACCGCCTGGCGACCACGCAGTCAAAATGGCGGCTGCAACTCCTCGTATTTCCTAACGAAGGAGACGAAGCCAAACAACAAGGGGAAACGAAGAGCAACGTAAGCCAGGGCTCCCCGCTCCCCCCGTCTTGGAACTTGCGGTTTGAGGATGGGAAAGTCGCGGTGGATCCGATGCCGGAGCCTCGTGCGCCTGGTCCTTGGATCGAAATCTGCCAGCTCTGTAGGTCTGCTCGCCATTCAGGGAGCGCCCGAAAACGGGTGAAAGACTACCCGAGGGTCCTGCTTCGAGGGAGGCCTAAAGGCCTCGAAGGTAGGAGAAGAGCCCTGCTGGAGCCCAAGAGACTCAAGGCTCGAGGAAGGACAGAGTCCTTAAGAAATTAGCCAAAACCCAAAACAGTTTATAAATTTAGGAATTTAGAATAAATTTAGAGAGAAAAACCAAATTAAACTGATCAATAGAAAATATTCCTATGAAGCCAATAAGCCTGCGTGCTGCTGAGCCTAAGACTAAGTCAAAACTGGGAAGACACACCCCAAGGGAGGCGTGACTAAAGCTCTGACTTAGTCTCTCTGAGCAGGAAGGCTGAAATAACCCAATCAGTGGATTCTACATCCACCATGCTGGAGAAACAAGAAATTCAAGAAGAAACCAGCATGGCTGCACAAAGATCTCTCTGACAAACTGAAAGACAAAAAGGACAAATACAAAAAATGGAAAGAGGGGCACATAACTAAGGACGATCATCAGCAGACAGCCAGAACATGTAAAGATGAAGTCAGGAAAGCAAAGGCTCAGAACGAACAAAGACTTGCAACAGAAATCATGGAAAATAAGAAAGGTTTCTTCCAACATATTAACAACAAGTAAAAAGTCAAGGAAACTGTAGGTCCACTAAAGAGAGAAGATGGCAAGGAAATAACAGGCAACAGGGAGAAAGCAGAGCTGCTTAACTCATATTTTACATCAGTCTTCACACAAAAAGAAAGCATAGCCCAACATACCAAAAAAACCACTGCAAAAGACAAATTAGAAACAAAAATTAAAACAAACAAGAAAATGGTAAGAGAACACCTATCTGACCTTGACAAATATAAATCACCGGGGCTTGACAGATTATATCCCAGAGTTCTGAAGGAGCTGGCAGATGTTATGTCAGAACCATTGCACCACATCTTTCAAAAATCCTGGAGCACCGGATCAAACAGATTCCTAACCAACTTAGCCGACAACTTTGTCATCCAAAAGGTAGAGGAGGGAACTAGAAGTAAAGCTATACTGGACCTAATTCTTACTAATAGAGAAAAAGTGATATAGTAAGAGGGAGTTGAAGTTGCCGGAACTGAGACTTCCAGTTTGGTGTCATGATGGCATGGACAAAAGAAACTGGGGCTGGACTTCCGGTTCCGGGTCGTGATGTCGCTAGTCAAGCGGGGAGACTGCTCTCCTCGCCGACTAGTTTTCCCTCCATCGGTGGACCCTTATGCGGGTCCAAAGTCGCCCTGGAGGGTGCGACTTTCCTACGAGGAGGCAGCGATCCAGCAGCGGAGGAGCGGCGGCTCCTCCAGCTGTCCAGATGGAACTCCGAGGACCGGCGGAAAAGATTGGCCAGTAAAATGGCCGATCGCTCTGCCACTAGAAACCACAAGTCAAAAGAACACCTAAGCTTCAGACCCACCGTGGTGAATCCAGGTGAGACCTTTCTTTTTTTCCCCCCCTCTTTGTTTTTTTTTTTTTTGTTTTGTTTTTTGCCTGTAAGAGCTGTGTTGGAAAGATTTCCCTAGCTCGGAAAGGCAGCTTTTACTCGTTGGGGAAGATAGGCGAACAAAGGAATAAAGTAAAGCTTTAGAAATTACGTTGTTTTTTTATACAAGTACGTTTTGGGGTATCGGAAATTTTTTTTAAAGAACTTTATTATTAGCCTATGTTGGGTTTTTTTGAGTAAAGAAAAAAAAATGAAAAGACTTTTGAAAAAAAAATGGATATTTTAGCTTACTGAGGACATCTACTGGTTAAAAAGTGGTATTGCAACTGGAGAGGAGATGGTTTCTTTATATGAAAGTTAATTGGACGTTTGAACTTTCTTCTGAAATGGAGCTGTACTCACATTTAAACTGTAAACTTATTCTGGAAAAAATCTATGAGACTAAAGAGGAAATATGTGCTACAATGAAAGAGTTTACTACAGAACTAAGAGCCAGAATCTCTTCCTCAAACTTTAAAACTGACTTTCAGATTGCACCTGATTCTTCTATCAAACAGACTCTACAAGAAGAGGACTTAACTGAGAACAAAGAGAAATTGACTCTGCCTTATATGCAACTCAGTTATGGCGTTGAGAATCAGGAAAAGCAAAGACTGGGACTTGGAACTCTAAAGCAACAAGACTTTATGCTAAAAAAAATCAGAAGGCCAATTCAGAGGTCAAGATGGTTCTCACTGATTCAAAAGATATTACAAGCAACAAAGAGAGACCTATCTGTTGGAAAGGAAGCTTTGCTATGGAAACCTATTTGGTATTTGAAAAAACCTAGAATAAGATTTAAAAAAAAATGAAAGTTAAGTATTGAGTAATGGACTAAAGGCAATCTAGAATTATGGACTGACTTAAGGACCAAGATTATGATTTAGATGTAAGAAAAATGGGATTAATGGAAGATATAAAATTTATCTATATGGAAATTACTGATGATCTATTTGTTTGATGATTAATGAATTGAAATATCTTAAAGTTTGATGTTATCTTGTTAGTTTAAAGTTGATTGATGGTTTATATAGCTTTAGGATAGATTAATACTTTAGCCTAAAAAAGAGATATTGTGAGATAATGGGTTAAAGGCAATTTAGATTAATGGACTTGATTTTAGGATTAAGATTACGATTATGAGTTACAAGTAAGAGAAAAAAGGAGTGATTAACGAAATACATATTAAATGCTTTAAGAATGTGTTTGTTCTTTTTTCTTTTCTTTTTTTCTTTTGTTTAGGACAATAGGGTCACTTGTAAGAAAATTATTATGTAATCTTGAACTAATCTAATAAGATGATTTCTGCTTGATAAGATTGATGTTATTGGTTACGACAATTCAATTGGATATGAACTGAATTATGTTTAATGGATTGAAAAAATTTAAGATTTGATTTTTTTTATTTTTTTTACATTTTTTTATTTTTTTACTTTTTATTCTATTTTTATATCTGTTAGCTATAAGAGATTGATTAGTTGACAGACTTCCGGTGGCTCCGTTGGCGTCGCTATAGCCTCCTTCGGAGGCTCCGTTATCCCGGGATTTGTTAAGCCGTAAAACAGCCAATCATCAGCTGTTTTTTGCGGTGAAAAATCCCCCCTTCGGGAGAAGAAGGGGTGAAGAGCATCGGGCGTGGGTTGAGCTCCTCTAAAAACCCCCTGAAAAAGTTTTCAGGGGGAAAGAGTGAGAGCTCCCCAGGCGCTCGAAGACGCTCCAGCCCGGGACGCTTCTGTCAGCAGACATAAAAAGACGCCGCGACCACCCCTGCGCAAGATAAGTATCTAAGAGAGATCTATATGCAGGCAGAGTGAATGCAGGAGATCCACATCGCAAGTAACTTTTTATATTCTACTTCTGACCACTACTATTTTTAGAATCAACATTGACTCAAAGATGGCGACCGCTTCTTGACTGTAAAGTGAAAGTGACTGTAAAGAGAAAGTGATTTCTTAGAACAAAGGCACAGCGATCGCCTAGATTTAAAGTTTAAAATCTTATAAATTTCAACTAAATTTAGGATTTGCAAGAAGATAAGAAGGAAAAGAAGTGGAGAAAATTTTGGCAATACATGTGTAAAAAACTTTTCATTTAAAGTAACTTTTTGAGAGTTTTTATAAAAAGTGGACTGATTATAGAATGGCTTCCAGACAAACTAAAATAACAACTGCGAAGGTGGCAGTATCTTCACCGGCTCAGCCCTCTAAATCACAAACAAGCAGTTTTTCTGCTCCTCCAGCTTCTTCAACATCTACACAGTCTCAAGCCCCCCTGCCTACTCAATCCCCTCCAGAAATGTTGACTATGAAAGATCTGCAGGCTGCATTATCAACAATGACTCATAATATAGAGAAAAGCATGGAGAAATTGGAGAAAAAGATTGTAACTCATGCTGAGGAACAAATTAAAGGAGTAACTGATGAATTGGAGAAAATTAAAGAAATAATTGAGACTCATAATATAGTGATAAGAGAAGATATTGTGGAAGCTTTCAAGGGGGTTTGGGACTATACTTTGAGAGTGGAAGAGAAGGTGGAAGGGGTGGAGCAACAAATAGATGAAAAGTTGGAAGAAATCAAAAGTGATATACAAGATCAAGCTGTTATGGTTCAATATAATCAAATGATGTGGGCTGTTCGTATAAGAGGATTGAAAGAGGAAGCAAATCAGAATCAGGAGGATTTGAGAAGAATTTTTGGAGAAGCTTTGGCCCAATTTTTAGATGAGGGGGTACAAAATGTCTCTTGGCAGATAGATAGGATCTACAGAGTTAATTCATGGATTGCAAGAGAAAGAAATTTACCTAGAGATATTATGATTTACTTTGTTACAAGGAGATTTAGAAATCATGTGCTTACAATATCCTATAATAAGAAATTAACTGTGGCTGGTCAAGAGGTTATGATTTTGAAGGAGATTCCTCCGAAGATGTTAAGAGCAAGAAAAGATTATGCATTTTTGGTGGCTGAACTTAAAAAACGTGGTTTACAATTTAGGTGGGAGGCCCCAGCTGGATTATCATTATCTTATCAGGGTAACAGATACCGCTTGAATTCTGTTTGGAAAGCATAAGATTTCTTTGAGAATGTGATGAAGGCTGGTAAACCCCCATCTCCAACACCGAAAAGTACAGAACCACCAAAAGAAGGAGATAAGGAGCAAAAAGAACAAGCACAGCTTGCAGAGTCACAACCTCTTGCAGCAATTCGAGTTGATAAAGGAGATCTAACGTAGCTGCCTGCGCGGAGCATTGATATTTTTCAGCCTTTGGAAGTAGAGATGCCTAAAGATCAAAGGCAAACACGAGCAACTACTAAATGCAAGGAACAGCAAGAAAAGGAACAACAAGAACGTACAACTCAAGCAGTATCTACAAGACTGGAAGCCATGGGAGCTCGACCAAAGAAGAAAATGGATGAAAAAAGTTGATTTGGTCCTGCAAAGGCTTTCTCAAGTTGGTCATGTCAAATAAATATTTGACATGGAATGTCAATGGTTTAAATTCTCCACAGAAAAGGAAGAAGATATTTCATTATTTGATTCAATGTAAAAATGATGTAACTTGCTTACAAGAAACACATATTAGAACTACTGATCAGAAATATTTGATAAATAATAAATTAGGTACACACTTTGTTGCAGCGGCTGCTGAGAAGAAGAATGGAATTGTTATCTATGTTAAAAATCATATAAGAGCTAAATTAATAGAATCTGATATACAAGGTGGATATTTAGCAATTGAAATTTTAAAACATGGGAAGAAAGTACTTTTGATGATACCCATCAAAAGTACTTTCTTCCCATCTTTTAAAATAGATAACAAATCAAATCACCAAATCAACAACAAGGAAAATTTTACAAGTTAATATATAAAAAGTTAATACAATTTGATTATAGGTCTTGTATTATAATGGGAGATTGGAATGGTGTCATAGATATCGGCTTAGATAAAAAGAAGATATTACCAATTCCTCAAACACATTCTAAGTTGCCTAAATCTTTTTTTGATATAAAGGATGATTTTGATTTGATAGACATATGGAGAGAAAGAAATGATAAAGAGCATGAATTTACTTTCTTTTCTGATAGACATCAGTCATCTTCTAGAATTGATTTTATATTAACTTCAAGTGACTTTCTTCTAAGTTTAAAGAAGGTGAAGATCCTACCTAAAGTTTTAATCATAATCCGGTTTGGATGGAATTAATGGAAGGACAGAGACCCAAAAGATCTTGGAGACTTAATGAAAACTTGTTTAAATATGATATAAATGTGAATGAATGTAAAAATGTTATGAAGGAATTTTTTATGTTAAATTTGCATAAGGAAACTATAGAAATGGTATGGGATGCAAGTAAAGCGTATATGCGTGGGATTTTGATTGATTTGAATAAAAGGCATAGATGTAAACAAGGGAAAAAAAGGAAGGAGTTACAAGAGGAAATAAGAAAGAAGGAACAGTTATTAATAAAGAGATCAGATGATAAAAATATTAAAGAGGGGATTAAGGTTTTAGGGAAACAATTTGACTTGTTGATGGCAGATCAAGTGGCTAGGAATATACAATACGCAAAACATAATACATTTTTTAATTCCAACAAGCTTGATAGATGGCTGGCCTATACATTAAGGAAAAAACAAAAATCCTGAATAATTGAAAAAATAGAGTATAAAGGGAAAGAGGTGTTCCAACATGAAACTATTAAGAAAGCCTTTTTAGAATTTTATTCTAGGTTATACGCTGAAGAGAAGATACAAGAGAATGAGATAGATACTTTCTTGCAATATGAAAACGTACCAGTAATTAGCAATGAACAAAGAGATAGATTAAACGCATTGATTACATCAGAAGAAATAATCTCAGTGATTAAAATGGGAAAATCTCCTGGGACTGATGGGTTAATGGCAATTTATTATAAGCATCTTCATATGGAAATGGTGGAACCTCTCAGAGAGCTATTTGTTAATATACAAGAGGGTGGTCAGGTTCCACCATCATGGAAAACAGCCTATGTTTCTTTAATTCCCAAAGAGGGAAAAGATAATGTTCAACCAGAAAATTTTAGACCTATTTCATTGTTGAATACGGACTACAAGATTTTTGCAAAAGTGATGGCTAATAGATTAATGACAGTTTTACAACAGACAATTAATTCTGATCAAACCGGTTTTTTTACAAGGGAGGCAGATGAAAACTAATGTTAGACAACTTATTAATTGTTATGTCTGGCCACTCTCAGCTCATTAAAATCCACATAAAGATGTCTTTAATAGTTTTTAATTAACACATTTCAAACGAAGTCATTTCAAAGCAAACTGCTGGCATTATTTTGGCTGGAACGGCCAACACTGATTTATTTACATTTAGGATAAATATGCTATCCTCCCACCTTCCAATTTAAAACACTCTTTCTTTATCACATTGTCCAAGACCTCATTATTTTGCGGTAGGTTTCAAAAACACCAGAAAACTCAGTTTCAACTCACTGCGAAAGTTTCCATGCCAATCTCTAATTAACGTTGCTCGTGACAAAGGCTTAATTTCTCTCTCCTCCTCTAATACAGTTTCCGATACGTCACTTCCTTTTTCTACTTAACTGAACCCTCCTCCTATTAACCCTTCGAACTCTCGGATCCAGCCATACATTCTCCTGTTCCAAGTCTGATTCTGCACCTTGAGACTCCGATGCAGACTGCATCTCAATCTCCTCCCTGTCTGCCTCGGCTGCCGGGAGGGGAAAGCACCCAGAGGGGCCCGGCTCCCCCTCCTCATCCTCCGACACCTCCCCAGCTGGTCCAGAGACACCCACAACACTATCCCCCCCGCAGGCCCCTCCCCTCGGGTCCGTTGCAGGGGATGTGGTTTGTAGGGAAACGCAGCATGAAAATCCCGAATTAACTCAGGAGCCGCAATATCATGAGCATCAACCCAACAGCAAGCGGCTTGCCCACCCCCGGTCCAATCAACCAAATATTGGAAGCGGTCGTTGAGCCATCGGGAATCTCGGATGCCGGACACCTCCAACCGGGAAACAGGAACGTGAGCACGGCGAGCTGTAGGGCCCGGATCAGGAGGTCGAAGCGGAGAATCAGGGTATACAGGAACAAGCAAGGAGCGATGAAACACGGGATGTACACGAAGAGACCTAGGCAAAGTCAAACGATAGGTCACCGGATTGATGACCGTCTCCACAGGAAAAGGACCTAGGAAACGTTGGTCAAGCTTGCGGTGAAGTCTCCCTGGAAACAAGTACTTGGTGGAGAGCCAAACCCGATCTCCAACAGCTAACGGCGGCGTGTCGCGACGAGAGCGGTCTGCAACCCTCTTGTAGTCTTCTTTGGCCTTAGCCAAGTGCTGCTTAACCATCTCTTGGACTGACTGGAGCTCGGATAAATATTCCTACGCAACTGGAACTGGAGAATCAAGGAGCGTGAGCGGGAAAAATCTGGGATGATATCCGTAGTTGGCCAAAAACGGAGTGGTCTGAGTGGAAGTGTGCTGAGAGTTGTTGAAAGCAAATTCGGCCACGGAGAGATATTTGGACCAATCGTTCTGTTGGTCGTTGATGAAACAACGCAAATACTGCTCCAGGATGCCAATCACTTTCTCTGTACCCCCATCAGTCTCTGGGTGATGCGTGGAGGCTAGATTAAGTTGGACTTGTAGCGCAGACATGAGTTCTCTCCAAAACGCCGAGGTGAACTGGGTTCCTCGGTCGGACACTATTTTGTCAGGCAACCCGTGTAGCCGGAAGATATGTTGAATGAACAGCTGAGCAGTGACCTTGGCTGATGGTATTCTTCGGCAAGGAATGAAATGTGCCATCTTGGTCAGCATGTCCACCACTACAAAGACAACGGTGTAGCCGGCAGAAACAGGTAGACAAGTCAAGAAGTCCATGGAAATAGCCCCCCAGGGTCTCTCCGGCATGGGTAACGGCTGTAACAATCCCGGAGGGGCTCCCGTGGCATGTTTTGCCTGACGGCACCGTACACAGGAATTCACATAAGAATGAACATCACGGCGAAGCCTGGGCCACCAAAAAGTCCGAGACACTAAGTGGAGAGTCTTAAAGAAACCAAAATGCCCCGCCGCAGGGTTATCATGGCATTGAGTCAGAATCAGACCACGGAGTGCGCCTGCTGGAACATATAACAGGTTGCGGAAGCGTAATAGACCCTCGGACAAGGTCCAAGGTGAGTCGGGACCCACTTCTTGCTGCCTCTGTGCCACAAAATCATCTAGTTGTTGCGCTTCCCTAATCTGTCGTCGTAGATCTACCGGATCGTGCACGGCTGCGATCGATTCGACAGGCAGAATGGTTCGAAGCGGCAAGGGGTCCTTGATCTGTAAATACTCCGGTTTACGGGACAAGGCATCTGCTCTTTTGTTGTACCCTTTCGGAATGTAGGTGACTTTGAAATTGAATCGAGCGAAGAACAAAGACCAACGGATCTGACATTGATTCAATTTCCTGGCAGATTGCAGAAATTCCAAGTTTTTATGGTCAGTCCGAACTTCAACTTGGTAGCGGGCTCCTTCCAGGTGGTGTCTCCAGGTCTCAAAAGCCGTCTTGATGGCTAATAGCTCCTTCTCCCAAATGGTATAATGGCGTTCGGAGGGATTCAGTTTCCTGGAGTAATAAGCACACGGAAACAGGAGGCCGCCATCTTGGCGTGTTTGAAGAAGCACGGCCCCTACAGCAACATCTGAGGCGTCGGCATCCACTACAAAGGGACGACAAGGATCTGGATACTTGAGAATGGGTTCCTGAACAAAAGCCTTTTTGAGGGTCTGAAACGCCTGTTGCTCGGCATCGCCCCACTGGAACTTAATGCCTTTCCGTAACAGTCGAGTAAGGGGCGCAGTCAAGGCAGAAAACTTCGGAATGAATATCCGGTAATAGTTCGCAAATCCCAAAAGTCTTTGGACATCTTTTGCTTTACATGGTGGTTGCCAGGTTTGCAAGGCCTCAACCTTGCCAGGATCCATGGCGATGCCTTGTGGAGAAATCACATGTCCCAGAAACTCAATGGTGGTTTGATAGAATTGACATTTCTCTAACTTGGCGTAAAGGTGATGCTCTCTCAAGCGTTGCAGAACTTGTCGGAGATGCTGAAGATGAGTTGCTCGTGACGGGGAGTAAATCAGTATGTCATCGAGGTAAACCACCACAAATTGATCTAATAAATCCCGGAAGATGTCATTCATGAAATGTTGAAAAACGGCCGGAGCATTGGTGAGTCCAAAGGGCATGACTGTATATTCAAAATGGCCATACCTGGTCCCAAACGCGGTCTTCCACTCGTCTCCCTCTCGGATGCGAACCAGGTTGTAAGCACCCCGTAAGTCTATCTTGGTGAAGATGGCCGCTGATCGGAGACGGTCCATGAGATCAGGAATTAAAGGCAGAGGGTACCGGTTGCGCACCGTGATGGCATTGAGCTTGCGATAGTCACAGCATAGGCGTAAATCTCCGGTTTTCTTCTTCACGAATAACACAGGAGCTGACAAAGGCGAGGAAGAGGGACGAATGAAACCTCTGGCCAGGTTTTTGTCCACAAAGTCTTTTAAGGCGGCCAACTCGGGTTCTGACATGGAGTAAAGGCGTCCCCCTGGAAATTTGGCATTTGGCAGCAAATCAATGGCACAGTCATATGGTCTATGCGGAGGCAATTGGTCCGCCTCTTTCTCATTGAATATATCTGCAAAGTCCGCTAGGTCGGCCGGCAAGGTGATGTCAGAGTGGGATGGTAGCTGGGCTGCGCAAACTTGGCGTACGTGGTCAACGCATTGCAAACTGGGAAATGAAACAAAGTTCTGGGACCACACCACACAAGGATCATGGGTTCTCAACCAGGCTAAGCCGAGAACTAAGGGGAAATGAAGTCCCTTGGTAACATAGAATTGGATGGCTTCTTCATGTTGTCCTATGACCAGGCGTATGGGCTGGGTCATAAACTTGATCGGTCCAGACAACAATTCACGACCATCAATTGTCTCAACCAACATAGGCGGCTTTACAGAGCACAAAGGTATGGCATGCTGACGAGCGAAAGCTTCATTCATGAAGTTGGTGGTGGCTCCAGAATCCAACAAGGCGTGTGCCGGAATGCCCTGGGCATGATTTCCCAGAAGTATATTGGTTGCTAGGATCAGATGTCTCGGAGGACTGGGGTCTTTGTCTGCGGAACTGGAACTGGGTTTGGCGCCTGCCCGACCCAATGTTTCCATCAGGCCGGGCTCTGGCCGTTTCCCGGCAAGGTGGCTTGAAATTGCTGAATGGGAGGCCGAGTTGGAATAGGAGTAGGATCTGCCGTAGCACGTCTCTTCTGGGGGCAGGCCATGACGAAGTGACCCATCTCTCCACAGTACAGGCACAATCCCTCAACTCTCCGTCTTGTCTTCTCAGCCTCGGTCAAGCAAGATCTGGCTGCCCCAAGATCCATGGGCTCCTCTCTGGCCATGGGTACGGGACGCCTCTCAGTGTAAGCCGGCAATGATTGGAAAATACGTCTGGGGGCCGGGACGGGTGGAGTGATAGGTAGGGTCTGGAATCCTCTGCGTGGTGCAGGAACTGGCTTGGCACTTCCGGTGACTGGAACCATCTGTTTGACCAGGCGGGCATCCATGGCTTGCGTTCGCGCTTCAATAGCCAAACAATGTTGGTATAATGCATCCAGGGTTGCGGGTATTTCAGTAACTTTCAATCCATTCAAGATCTGGGAAGACAGACCATCTAGAAAGATTTCCATGAGAGCCTCATCATTCCAATTAATTTCTTGAGCTAGGCGGCGAAAATCTGAGATATATTCCGCTACGCAGCGCGATCCTTGACGTAGCTCTCGTATCCGCCGGGTGGCATTTTGTCTACGAAGGGGGTCAACAAATTCTCTTTCCATCAGCTGGCAGAATCCTGCATAATTGCTCAGGACAGGATCTTGTCCGTCTATCAGAGGAGACGACCAATCAGCAGCTGTCCCAGAGAGTAAACTTAAAATGAAAGCTACTTTCGTTTCATCCAGCTGGAAGTCTGCTGGAGTTGAGGCAATGAATGTTTTGCATTGGTTTAAAAAAGCTGGAAATTTACTACGCTCT
Organism: Bothrops alternatus; assembly: GCA_034064705.1. Taxonomy (NCBI): domain Eukaryota; kingdom Metazoa; phylum Chordata; class Lepidosauria; order Squamata; family Viperidae; genus Bothrops; species Bothrops alternatus. Next base: position 917,504 of record JARGCV010000105.1, on the reverse strand, counting down.
CCAGTAAACTTATCAGGCAAGGCTAAATAACATCTGCTCCGTCTGGGAGGGGGGGCTGGAGCTGGGGCTCCTGCGGCCTGAATCTGCTGTTGCAAATGTCCAATTTGTTGCTGGAGAGTTTGAACTAATTGATGCAGAGCCGGGTTATCAGCGAGGAGTTGCTCCATGACGTCACTGAAAGCTCGGACTAAGTTTTGTCTTTTCTGTTCTTTTTTGGGTCACGAGCAATCTGTTATGTCTGGCCACTCTCAGCTCATTAAAATCCACATAAAGATGTCTTTAATAGTTTTTAATTAACACATTTCAAACGAAGTTATTTCAAAGCAAACTGCTGGCATTATTTTGGCTGGAACGGCCAACACTGATTTAAATACATTTAGGATAAATATGCTATCCTCCCACCTTCCAATTTAAAACACTCTTTCTTTATCACATTGTCCAAGACCTCATTATTTTGCGGTAGGTTTCAAAAACACCAGAAAACTCAGTTTCAACTCACTGCGAAAGTTTCCATGCCAATCTCTAATTAACGTTGCTCGTGACAAAGGCTTAATTTCTCTCTCCTCCTCTAATACAGTTTCCGATACGTCACTTCCTTTTTCTACTTAACTGAACCCTCCTCCTATTAACCCTTCGAACTCTCGGATCCAGCCATACATTCTCCTGTTCCAAGTCTGATTCTGCACCTTGAGACTCCGATGCAGACTGCATCTCAATCTCCTCCCTGTCTGCCTCGGCTGCCGGGAGGGGAAAGCACCCAGAGGGGCCTGGCTCGGCTGCCGGGAGGGGCAAACACTCAGAGGGGCCCGGCTCCCCCTCCTCATCCTCCGACACCTCCCCAGCTGGTCCAGAGACACCCACAACATTAATATAATAGAATATTTGGAGAAGCATATTCAGGTGCCCACAGTTTTTATGTTTTTGGATGCGGAAAAGGCATTTGATAGATTGAATTGGTTGTTTTTGAAAAAACTGATTGCTCGGATGCAAATGGGGGATCAGTTTATTAATTCTATATTGGCGATTTACCAGAAACAAACAGGACAGATTATTGTGAATGGGGATTTAACAGATATATTTAATATAGAGAAAGGTACCAGACAGGGATGTCCATTATCCCCTTTGTTGTTTGTTTTAACTTTAGACGTTTTATTGAATAGGATAAGAAGAGCAGATGATTTAAAAGGTATAGAGATTAGACAACAAGATTATAGATTACGTGCTTTTGCTGATGATTTGGTTGTGACATTGACTCAACCATTACAGTCAGCCAAGAGATTGATGGAGATAATTAAAAATTATGGTAGGGTATCAGGGTTTAAATTAAATATATCTAAGACAAAGATGTTAGTTAAAAATTTAAATATTAATTTAAAACAGGAATTGGAAAAAATAACGGGATGTGAGATAGTTAAGAAAATTAAATATTTAGGAATTGACATTGAAGCCTCTAATGGGAAGTTGTATAAAAATAATTATGAAGTTTTGTGGAATAAGACACAAATAGAGTTGGAGAAATGGAAGAAATTACAATTATCTATGTTGGGTAGGATAGCAGCAGTTAAAATGAATGTATTGCCTAAATTTTTTTTTTTCAAATGTTACCTATACTTAAAAAGGATGTGAACTTGGAGGAGTGGCAGAAGGGTATTAATAGATTTATTTGGAAAGGCAAGAAACCGAGGGTCAAATTAAAAATTATTCAGGATACAAGGGAAAGAGGTGGTTTGAAAATGCCTAATTTTAAGTTATATTATCACGCTGCTGTTTTAGTAGCGATAAGTGATTGGGTCAATTTAACTAATGATAGATTATTGAATATTGAAGGGTACGGTTTATTATATGGTTAGCATGCATATCTAGTTTATGATAAAAAGGTCGATAGGAGTTTCAAAGTGCACCTATTGAGAAATGTTCTGCTGCGTGTTTGGAAAAAATATCAGTACAAATTAAATGATAAGATTCCTGTTTGGACAGTTCCCAGACACGCAATAGAGAATATAAATAGAGTACAATTACAAGATGTGGTGCCTTATGAGAAACTCCTAATTAAGAAGGGAATCTTTTATTACTGAAGTCCTTGAATATTTTAAGAGAGGAAGGAATAACTCTTACTTGGTTTCAATATCTACAATTGCAGACTAGATGGAAAAAAGACTTGAAGATGGGTTTATCTCAAATAGATGAAAATTTAATTAAAGAAATTAGAGACCAAAGGTCAATGCATATTAAAAGATTGTATAATGTATTGATAGAAATTGATTCGGAAACTGAATTAGTTAAGGACTGTATGATAAAGTGGGGACAAAATTTTGGACAACCAATTATGATGGAAACTTGGGAGAGGATCTGGGTGAAAAATGTAAAATTTACACAAGCGCAACATTTAAGAGAAAATTTTTATAAAATGTTTTATAGATGGCATTTGGATCCGAAGAAATTATCATGTATGTACCCTAACCTAAAATCTAACTGCTGGAGATGTGAATGTATGGATGCTACTTATTTTCATGTATGGTGGACCTGTAGAAAAATCAAGGCTTTCTGGATAAAAATATGGTGGATACTTCAAAATATTTTGAAAAAACGTATTGAATTTTCACCACAGTTGTTTTTACTAGGTATTATAAAAGACTGCACCACCATTGAGACGAACTTAATTTTGAATTTGATTACAGCAGCGAGACTGTTGGTTGGACAATATTGGAAGAAGGCAGAATTACCATCCATCGAGGAATGGACTTTGAAAGTTATAAATTTGGTGGAAATGGCTAAAGTATCTGCTTATTTGAAAGATCATTCAAATGAAAAATATATGTTGGACTGGAAAAAATGGATAGACTATATTCAAGGGAAATATCAATCTAAGAAATTGTATTTAGCATATAGTTAAGCTTTTATTAGGATTTATATAATAATTTTGTTTAATTTAGTGGGTTTTCTTCTGTTTTACCCTGTATTCACTTTGGGAAGTCAGGGGGGGGCTGGGCTCGGGGGGGGGTTAATAATGTACTCAACTATAATACTTGCAATATATAAGAATGATATATTTATTGATATAAGAGGGGTTGCTCGGGCAGTACCTCTGGACCACATTTGGTGGGGGTGGAGAGTGAGGAGTGAAGGAGTTGAGGGAAGTAGGAAGGTTGTAGGAGAGGAGGGTGGAGAGTGAGGGAGGGAAGAGGGGAAGGGGAGGGAAGTATGAGATAGGGAGGAAGAGGGGGATGTGGTGGAGGGGGTGCTGCCGAGCAACACCCATAGTTATTTTAAGTATTTTACGTAAGTTATTAAAAGAATGTATGTTTTGTTTTGTCTGGGAGAAAGTTGAAAAAGATTGTACGCAGTTTAGTTGTATTTAATTTAATTTGATTTTTTGTTTATAATTATAAAACTAATTATATATATATATATATATATATATATATATATATATATATATATATATATATATATATATATATATATATATGTGTGTCAAGTGGTTATTTTTTAGATTGCACCCTGTAAACCCAAATATGGGAGGAAGAAATCATTCTTTCCTTTGCTTGTTTCAGCTCAACCCAGAGCCATCTGCAAGCAGAAATATATATATGTTTTTTTAAAATTGTTAACAAAGTAATAAAAAAAAATATGTTTTAAAAAAACATATATATATTTCTGCTTGCAGATGGCTCTGGGTTGAGCTGAAACAAGCAAAGGAAAGAATGATTTCTTCCTCCCATATTTGGGTTTACAGGGTGCAATCTAAAAAATAACCACTTGACACACATATTCACTCCCTGAATATTAACAAAGCGGGAGAGAGCCTGTGGCTTGAGACTAAAGCTTCTGCCTAGCATGCAGACTGCCCAGGTTCGAATCCCGGAAAGGGTGAGTTCTGACTGAAGAGAGTTAAATAACTCGAAATAGCTATCTCAGAAATCCCTTATTACTTTGTTAACAATTTTAAAAAAACATATATATATTTCTGCTTGCAGATGGCTCTGGGTTGAGCTGAAACAAGCAAAGGAAAGAATGATTTCTTCCTCCCATATTTGGGTTTACAGGGTGCAATCTAAAAAATAACCACTTGACACACATATTCACTCCCTGAATATTAACAAAGCGGGAGAGAGCCTGTGGCTTGAGACTAAAGCTTCTGCCTAGCATGCAGACTGCCCAGGTTCGAATCCCGGAAAGGGTGAGTTCTGACTGAAGAGAGTTAAATAACTCGAAATAGCTATCTCAGAAATCCCTTATTACTTTGTTAACAATTTTAAAAAAACATATATATATTTCTGCTTGCAGATGGCTCTGGGTTGAGCTGAAACAAGCAAAGGAAAGAATGATTTCTTCCTCCCATATTTGGGTTTACAGGGTGCAATCTAAAAAATAACCACTTGACACACATATTCACTCCCTGAATATTAACAAAGCGGGAGAGAGCCTGTGGCTTGAGACTAAAGCTTCTGCCTAGCATGCAGACTGCCCAGGTTCGAATCCCGGAAAGGGTGAGTTCTGACTGAAGAGAGTTAAATAACTCGAAATAGCTATCTCAGAAATCCCTTATTACTTTGTTAACAATTTTAAAAAAACACACATATATATATATATATATATATATATATATATATATATATATATATATATATATATATATATATATATATATATGAGATTGATTAGTTGATAGATTAGATATATATAGGATAGATTAATGCTTTATTTTAATTAAGGGATATTAGTGGAAGAAGAATTAAATAAAATTTATAATAAAAACTAAGGTACCAGAATATATTTGGAAGGAATACCTGAACTGATAGAGTTTGTATTTAAAGTTAATTTGATTATGGTTGTATAAATTTTTTAAAGTGTTAAAAACAGGTACAGGTTGACTAAATTTAAACTAGATTGAACTGTCTTAAATAAACTATGTTAGTTAAGGGGAAAGAGAAGGAACACTAGAGGTTTTGACTGAAGTATGTATAAATGTTTTGCTTTTGGATGATTGTTTACCCTAACACCACGGTGTGCTTTCAGCACTTTCTTATAAAAATTAAAAAAAAACACAATAAAATTCTTGTAAAAAAAGAAAAAAAAAGAAACCGGGGCTCCGGTTTCCTAGTCCGATTTCACTCCATCCGGAGAACCCAAGGGGTTGGAAAGTTGCCCCAGAGAGGCGACGAGGAGGAAGGGAAGCCTTGAGAGGTTGGAGCCGACAGTGGTCGGCTCAATTGAACCGAAGAAACTCTTCAAACAGAAGGGAGAAAGGCTGCCGGTAAACGCACAGACAGCCCAAGTTTAATGAAGAGAAGGACGAGGGGGGACATGATAGCAGTGTTCCAATATCTCAGGGGCTGCCACAAAGAAGAGGGAGTCACGCTATTCTCCAAAGTCCCTGAAGGCAGGACAAGAAGCAACAGATGGAAACTAACCAAAGAGAGAATCAACCTAGAACTAAGGAGAAACTTCCTGACAGTTAGAACAATTAACCAGTGGAACAACCTGCCTCCAGAAGTGGTGAATGCTCCAACACTGGAAGTTTTTAAGAAGAGAATGGACAGCCATTTGTCCAAAATGGTATAGGGTTTCCTGCCTGAGCAGGGGGTTGGACTAGATGACCTCCAAGATCCCTTCCAATTTATTATTATTATTATTATTATTATTATTATTATTATTATTATTATTATTATTATTGACAGGGAAGAAAGCGAAGAACACGGCATGCTGCCGAACAGCTGATTGTCAACGTGTTGAGATCTGGGTGAGACTGTTTTCTATTTCCTTTCCCTATGGATTTAGAAATATAAATCCCTGGATTGGACAGTTTCCAAAAGCAAAGACCCCAGGAAGACTTGGGAAGAAGGGAGTTAAAAGTGGCGAAAAATCTTAAATGGGGGAACGAAATTAAGGAATAGAAAAGAATATACAGAAAATGAAATTGGGACTGATGTAAAGCAAACTTGGCTAACCTTTATGATGTGGGAAAATTTCTGTTTATTTTCTGTGAGAAAGCATTTTAAAAATCTTTTTAAACCTGGATATAGACATTACAGTTAAATGAGGACATCTAGTGGTGAGAAGAAGACACTACAATAATATAAAAAGAATCAGAGAAATTGCTGGCCTTGGACTAACACCTGTTGTAAACAAAAAGAACTTTGTGTGACTCTATACTAGAAAAGGCTTTCTACAATTATATCTTCTGACCCTGGATATAACTATTATAGAAACTATTTGGAGATAGAGGGCTTTTTATATTTTTGAACTGATTGAAACATTTGGATTAGCCTAAAGCAGTTGGCTTTTTTTCTTTTTTCCCTGTGGATTTACAAAACTTGACTAATTGAAAAATGAGTGCACCAAATCTTACTAAAATTATGAAAAAATACTTCTTCTGCACCTTGTTCTGGAACATCTAGTCCAGCAAGTCAGGGATCCATTGAAACAATGTTACAATGAGAAAAGACAAACAACTTTCAAAATGAAAGCCACATTACAATTAATTCAAGAAACAATACAGAAGAATCAGGAAGAGACAAAAAACAACTTAGATAAGCTAAATGAGCAAATACTTGACATAAAGACACAATCTGATGCCCATCAACAAATGATTGTTAAAAATCAAGAATTTCTTAATTCTTTCTGCCATTATCGAAGCAAAGATTTTATAATCCATATTTAATAGCGATATTGGTCTACAGTTTTTAATTTGTGTAAGGTCATTATCTTCTTTAGGTATTAAGGTAATATTAGCTTCAGTCCACAACTTTGGTATTTTAGTCTCCAACAAGATTTCATTACACAGTTCTTTCAATGTCGGACTTAATACATCTTGTAATGCTATATAAAATTCTGTGGGAAGTCCATCTGGACCCGGAGTCTTATCTTTTTTGCCTTTTTATGGCTTCTATAATCTCCATCATTGATATTTTTCCATTTAGTATATTTCGAATATTCTCTGGGATTTTTGGCAAGTCAGCTTTTTTTAAGTACGACTGTATTTTTTGTTTAGGAACTTTCTCTGCCTTATAAAGTGTCTCATAGTAGTCTTTAATGATTTTTTTCATTGCATCATTTTGGAACTGTAATAATCCTTTTGAATCTTGTAGCTTATTTATCATTCTTTTTTCTTTTTCTTTCTTCAATCTATATGCTAACCATCTCCCTGGCTTATTAGCATTTTCGAAGAAATTCTGTTTAGTCCGTCTAATCTGTTGAGCCATTATTTCCGTCTCAGTCAGGTTTAATTTATGCTTTATTATCTCCATTTGTTTCTTAAGGACTTTCTTTTGTGGGTCCATTTGTAACTCTAGTTCCAGTTTTTTAAGTTCTTCTCTCAACTTTAACTGTAGTTGTTTCTTTTCTTTATTCTTTTTAGTAGTATAAGTTATGGCCAACCCTCTAAAATATGCTTTGGCCATGTCCCATACTTTTTGAAGGGATGTTTCTTCTTTCTTGTTTATTTAAAAAAAATTCCATTTCCTTTGTTGCTAGTTGTAAAAATTCCTTTTCTTTCAATATAGATTTATTCAGAGACCATCTTAGTTTTTTCTTGGTTCCTTTCCAAGTCATTTTTATTGGGTTGTGGTCTGCCCAAACATTAGTTTCTATCTCCACCTCTTGTATTATCATTTTCAACTCGAAAGATGTCCATATCATGTCAATTCTAGACCATGATTTATGTCTGTTTGAATAAAATGTATATTGTAGTTTTTCTGGGTTTCTCTCTCTCCATATGTCTTGAATACACAATTCTTTCATTTTTAAAAATGCTTTAAGTAGTATATTTCCTCCTTTTCTCGCTTGTTTATGGCTTTTATAATCCAAAGTCGCATCAAATGATTGTTAAAAATCAAGAATTTCTTAATTCTTTCTGCCATTATCGAAGCAAAGATTTTATAATCCACATTTAATAGCGATATTGGTCTATAGTTTTTTATTTGTGTAAGGTCAGTATCAATGATGGAATTGATAGAGGCTATAAAAAGACAAAAAACCAACAACAACGGGACCAGATGGCCTCCCAGCAGAGTTTTACAAATGCCTACAAGATACACTAAGTTTGCCCTTGAAAGATGTCTGTAATGAACTTTTATTGGAGGCCAAACTCCCAAATACATGGACAGAAGCAAATATTACTCTGATATCAAAAGAAGATACAGATCTGACAGATAAAAAAAACTACAGACCGATATCATTACTAAATGTGGACTATAAAATCTTTGCTTCAATAATAGCTGAGAGACTGAAAAGATTTCTGACTGAATTTATACATTCAGACCAAAATGGATTTCTACCAAAGAGACAAATAAAAAATAATTTAACAGTTAAGTTACAGAATTTTAATTTCTCTTCTCAAACTCAAACAAATTATATAATAGCTCTCTTTGGCCATTTTCCATGTATTAGAGAATTTTAATTTCTCTGTTGGTAAAAATAAATCAGAAGCTCTCACAGTTGACTGCATTTAGCTGATTCAAATAACCTCTTTATATTCATATCAAAATATTTACAATACCATACATTCTTCTTTACAGCAACATAGCACAATGAAGACTTCTGACAGAGAGATACAGAGACAGACCTGAGACTGAATAAAAAAATCCAGCTCCTAACTCAATACCCTTTTGCACAGACTCAGTAGCACTTTCTTCACATTGGCTGACTGAGTTGCCACATGACTCTTCCTGCTCATGAATATTCCAACACTCCTCCCTTCATGACAGGAAGAGACATCAGACCTATTGACTTAATAAATTCTCCATAGTGAACACCACCCAATGGTTTAGTCATCATGTCTGCCAAATTATCCTCAGAAGAACAATGATGTAAACTAATCAATTTTTCTTTTACAGCTTCCCTGACATTACAATATTTAATGTCTACATGTTTACTTCTGTTCTTCACCCTGTCACCAGTTGCCATTTTTATACAGGCAGCATTGTCTTCAAATACCTTTACAGATTCTTCTACATTAATATTTAAATCTTGCAACAACTGTACATACCATGTTACTTCAGAACACAATTCAGATAAAACAATAAATTCTGCTTCCGCTGTTGAAATAGCAACAGTTGTTTGTTTTCTGGACTTCCATCCAATCAGAGTCCCCCCAAACAATATTATAATCCCAGAATTTGATTTCCTTGTGTTTATGTCATTTGCATAGTCACTATCAACATAACACTTTAATTTCAATTCCTCAGTAATCTGTATTTGAAGACCCAAATTTATAGTTCCCTTTAAATATCTGAGAACCCTTTTTACACCCATCCAATGTAACTTTGTAGGTGCAGCAGTAAAATGACTCAAAATGCTTACTGCGCAAGCTATGTCTGGTCTGGACCACTGTGATAGATATAACAAACTCCCTAATGCTGAGTGATATATCTCTTGAACACAGGTTTCACCTTTGTCCGCACTTAAACTATTATAAAAATCCGTACTCATGGGTGTGGGAGCAGTTTTGCAATCTTTCATATTATATTTTTCCAATAACTGCTCAATTTTTCTCCTTTGACTGAGAATATAACCACCTTTTTCATTTTTCTGTATCTCTACACCGAGATAATTTTTTATTTCTCCCAAATTCTTTAATTCGAATTTCTTTCCTAATTTATCAGCAAATTCCTTAACTTGTGATGCATCCTTTGCGATGAAGCAAAGATCATCCACAAATGATAACAGTAGACAATTCCCTCCTTGTAACTGTCCAGTATATATACAATTATCAGCTTTGCAACTTTTAAATCCAAGACCATTTAAAGCAGTATCTAAACAGATATTCCAGTTTCTGGCTGACTGCTTTAGCCCATAAATAGCCTTGTTTAATTTATACACCATGTTAGGCTTTGCAATTTCATATCCTGGTGCTTGGATCATATACATTTCTTCCTCTAACTCAGCATTGAGGAATGCAGTTGTGATATCAAAGTGCCAGATTTTACGCTTATATGCCTCTGCCAATGCCAGTGCTAATCTTATACTCTCACTTTTCACAGTTGGCGCAAATACTTCATCGTAGTGCACATTCTTTAATTGTGAAAAACCTTGTGCCACTAACCTGGCCTTATACTGTACATCATTATTTGGCAATACCTTTTTCTTATATACCCACTTACAACCCACAGCTTTGGTTCCCTGTGGCAAAGTCACTGATTTAAATACTTCATGGTCTCCCATGGATTTCATCTCTTTATCCATGGCCTCCTTCCATCTTTCTTGTTCAGCTTTTGGTAATGCCAACACTTCTTTATAACTTCTTGGCTCATACCACACATTTCAAACCTTTACCTTGCTGGCAGAATACGTGTCAGGCAGAATTCCTTTGTTACATCGCTCTGACCTACGTGGTATTAACTGCTCCTGTGTCTCAAGTCTGTCTGGCTTCATGTCTTGTTCAGCCTCTCCTCCCTGAACATTGACATCTTCAATAATCATTTTTATCATTAGATGAGTTATTGTTGTTAAATAGATCACCGTCATTAAGTGAGACATACCTAGAATTTGCATTAATTCTGTCCCAATTTTGTTCTGCAAAATTAGCAGACCTTGAAATTACAATTCTTTTACTTCCATCGCTAAAGCGATATCCTTTTGAGCCTGGCTCATAGCCCACAAACCTGAGCTTTCTTGCCTTTTGCTGTCCCTTTCTTCTGATTGCTTTCGGAATATGTACCCATGCAGTACTTCCAAAAATTCTCAAATGTGCCAGTGATGGCTTTCTCCCATATAGAATGGCATATGGAGTATTATTAATGGAGGAACTCCACAGCCTGTTAACTATATAATTGGCAGTCAATATGGCTTCTCCCCAATATGGCCTGCTCATACCAGAATCCTCTAATAATGAATCTTTCATTGTTTGCAAAACACCATTCCTTCTTCCAGCTACACTGTTCTCTGCTGCTGTGTAAGGATTTGTACGTCTGTGTCTTATCCCCAACTGCCCCAACCATTGTTGGAATTTAGTTGACATAAATTCAGTACCTGTCAGTTTGCAACTGACACACTTGTTGTCTGTACCTTCTCTCTACAAAACTTACCCACTGTTTGAATTGTTATAGCACCTCTGTCTTTCCTCTAAGCAAGTAGCAAAACAAATACCTGCTATAATCATCAACAATTACCAGTGCATATTTTGCTCCTCCCAAACTGGCTTGCATAGGTCCCACCAGATCTGCATGGACCAGCTCTAGAGCTCTTTTTGTTTGTCTTGTGCTATATTTACTAACTGGGAATGCCTTTGACTTCGATGCTTTGCATACTGCACAGTCCAAATATGTTTTGCATCCCTTCAAATTTAGCCCTTCTGCAAACTCTTGCATTTGCTGCAAAACTTTAAAGCTTGCATGGCCAAGTCTTCTATGTAGAAGGTGAACGCACGAATCGTGCTCTGCAACATTCTTAAATATATGACAACATTGAACCTTTTGTCCCTGCAATACATATAGATTATCTTCCTTTATGCCTTCTGCACAAATATTCCCATTCCTTTTGATGAGACACTTCCCATTTACAAAAATGATCTCAAAACTTTGTCTAAATTAGACACACTTAACAAATTATGTTCCATCTCAGGTACACAAAGCACATTGGTAAACTTTGATTCCAAATATGGAATTTTTACATCGCCTCTTCCGATGACTTTTGCTTTCTGGCCATTTGCCAAAGCCACAGCTTCTTGTGCTACTGGAACAAACCTGCAAAATAATTCAGAGTCATTAACAATTGTTTGACTTGCCCCACTATCTATTAGCCACTTGTCTCTGTTGTTGCTATAGCAAACCTTTGCAACACCAAAATGTTCCTTTTGCAAATCAGTCTTTTTTGGTTGCACAAATGTCCTTCGCTGAAAATTATTCCTCTGCAAACCGTTCCTTTTCAGATGTGTTTGCTCCACAAATGTAGGAATTCTTTTCTTGCTGAGCCCTCTGCTTGCAAAATCTCTCTTTTGATGCAACTTGGTCCCATCTGCTCCTTGTTTCTTCTCCGGAGACTTGCAGTCTGGACCCCCTCCTCAGGAATTTCTCCTCCTCATGGCTGTTCCTAAAATGTTGCTTTTCTTCTTCATTAAGCAAACATGCCGTTAAAGCCTCAAAATTTAAGTCTTGCTCTTCTTTACACTCAGATGTCGCAGAAACTGTGTCCCAGGTTTTATCTATACTGTTCAACACCAATAAAACCTTCTGGGACTGAAGGAATTAAATCCCACATTGTTCTAAGTCCAAAAAATAAACTTTGCATTTTATTTAAATGCTGTTCCACAGATTCACCTGGTTGCAAACAGGCCCTGTAAAGTTTTCTTGACAATTGCACTATATTGCATGCAGAAACATTCACGTGCACAGCTCTCAACTTCAACCAAATCTCCTTTGCAGTCTTTAAATTTGCAACATTTAGAAATTGTTCATCATCTAAATTCAAGATGAGATAAGCCATTGCTTGATCATGACTTTTTTGATCAGCAGCTGCAAACACTTTTGGTGGATTTTCTACGATATAGCACAGCTCTTTAGCCTTGAGCAAACATTCCATTTTAGCAGCCCACACAATGTAATTCTTCTGGCTCAAACGAGGCACAGAGCTTTCCTTAAATTCCATTGCAGCCATTCTGCTAATTCTGCCTTGTTCTTATACTTTCTAAACACAGGCAATTTCTTCCAGCTTTAAATTACAATGCAGTCCTTAGTAAGCTCTGGGCCCATAACCTGTTAGAGAATTTTAATTTCTCTGTTGGTAAAAATAAATCAGAAGCTCTCACAGTTGACTGCATTTAGCTGATTCAAAATAACCTTTTTATATTCATATCAAAATATTTACAATAACCATACATTCTTCTTTACAGTAACATAGCTCAATGAAGACTTCTTACAGAGAGATACAGAGACAAACCTGAGACTGGAAAAATCCAGCTCCTAACTCAATACCCTTTTGCACAGACTCAGTAGCACTTTCTTCACATTGGCTGACTGAGTTACCACATGACTCTTCCTGCTTATGAATATTCCAACAAGTTATAATGGACATATTGGAATATTATGAAATGCATCCAAGGAAACAACTGGCATTAGTATTTCTAGATGCCCAAAAGGCATTTGATAATGTTTCTTGGCAATTTATGATTCAACAACTAAAAACAATGGATTTTGGACAAAATTTTATAAATATGACTAAGACAATATATATAAACAAACAGCAAAAGTGATTGTAAATGGAGGACTATACAGAGAATTTCGATATAAGAAAAGGCACAAGACAAGGATGTCCACTATACCCATTGTTATTTATTTTAACTTTGGAAGTTTTAAATAGAAATATTAGACAGGATTCAGAAATTAAAGGACTGGAAATAAAAGGTGAAACTTATAAATTGCAAGCATTTGCAGATGACTTGGTATTTATCCTAGAGGAACCTTTAGAGATGATTCCTAAATTATTGGAAAAGATAGAACAGTTTGGAGAGATAGCAGAACTGAAGAGAAATAGAGAAAAACCTAAAGTGATAGTTAAAAATCTTACAGATAAACTAAAAAAACAATTGTCAGAAAAAATAGAACTACAAATAGTTAAAAAGGTTAAATACTTGGGAATATACTTGACAGTAAGATGTTCAACAATAAAAGAAAATAACTGTATAAAACTACTAAACCAAATAAAACCTGACTTGGAAAAATTGAAAAATCTGCAACTGTCGATGTTAGGAAGAATCGCTACGGTGAAAATGAATATATTACCAAAAATACTGTTTTTATTCCAAATGATACCTATTGTCAGAATCCATATATTATTAAGGGGAACTTTCTCTCTCATTCTCTTTCTTCTATTGCTCTGGGTTCTGCCATACTTCTGGAGGGGAGGGGGGAAACGATGTGGGCTGTTTCTTTGTGTTCTCTATTGCTACAATGTATCTCTCTTGCTGTTTCTGCATAGTTGCTCTTTGAATTGTTTCTCCCTTGATGTCACCTTGGAGAGAGAAAGAAATGAGCCTCCGGTTATCTGGCTTATCTCTTGTTTCGGAAGGGAAGGTACAAAGCCACAACAACATCACTACAAGCCTGGGAAAGACCGGTGTTATCAGCAACTTTCCCACAATGGACTTAACATCTGAGGATTGGCCCATTCAAACTGACCGGGTGAACTATTGGGGTGGGGTTTGCTGGGGACTCTTTTAACCTATTGATCTGAGCGGGAAACCCTCAGATGCTGTCTATTATGCCTGCTATCAGCTTCTCCTATTAAAAGTTCCTTTTGGAAGAAACTGCTTCCATGAGTTCTGCTTTCTTAGGATGAGGTGTTGAAGTAGGCCCTGACACCTATAAAACTAGACAAAAAAATATTTGAAGACTTAAATTCCCTAATTCTAAAATTTATTTGGCAAGGAAAGAAAGCTAGAATTAAATTGAAAATGTTACAAGAAGCTAAGGGAAAATGAGGTTTTGCTTTGCCAGAGTGGGTTTTACATTATCAAGCATCAGTGCTAACATGGGTAAAAGAATGGATAACCCTCAGAAATAAAAATTGTTGTATTTGGAGGGACATGACTTAGAACTCGGTTGCCATACTTTCTTATGGTATGGGAAAAATAAAATTCATAAATATTTTCAAAACCACTATATTAGAAATGCATTATTATTAACATGGGAAAAATAAAATGTAAAATATATTTGAAAATTCCAGGATGGCTTTCAACAATGGAAGCATTTGTACATCCAAATGTAGTCAGTCTTGAGAAAATATGGACATATAAAGATATTCTGAATTCTGAAGAGAACTTAAAATCTAGACAAGAGATGGAAAATCAGGGTATTGATCTATCATGGTGGTCACATTTACAAATGCAAGTGAGATATGATAAAGATGTTAAAGGGTATAATTTTTATAAAGAGCAGATTTTGTTTGATCAGATATTACTAACCTGTGATGAAAAACGAATTAAGAAAATGTATAACTTTCTATTAAATTTGAAAATGGAAGACGAACAAGTAAAAGAAACAATGATAACATGGGCAAAGTACTTTGGATACAATATAGATTTAGAGAAATGGTAAAGCCTGTGAGAAAGAAATTATAAATTGACAATGTCAACCTCTTATAAAGAAAATTTATAGAAAATGTTTTATAGATGGCACTTGCCACCAGCAAGATTAGCAAAAATGTTTAAAAATACGTCAGACAAATGTTGGAAATGTAATCATAAACCAGGTACTTATTATCATGTGTGGTGGACATGTGTAAAAGCAAAGAGATATTGGACAAAAATACATACTTGGCTAGAAAAGATGTTGGGGAAACATGTAGATTTTAAACCTGAACTTTTCTTATTAGGTATAATGCCAGAAAATCTTGATAAACAAAGTGTATATTTGATTTTGCATGTGACAACAGCGGCAAGAATTATATTCGCACAATATTGGAAAAATGAAGAAATACCACCAGAGGAAGAAATAATTAAAAAAATACTAGACTGTGTGGAAATGGACAGAAAGAATGTACAAAAAGAAGAAACAGAATATTTTCAAACTTTGGACTTATTTTATCAATGGTTGCAGAAATGAACCAGGGATTAGGAATTTGATTTGTATTAGTGAATGATAAACTCAGACAACACGTTTGTTGAACAAGCATGGTTGAACTGTATTAAAAAATCAATAAAAACTTATAATAAAATTGAAGTTGCCGGAACCTTGGGGGAAAGTGACCATGTCATACTGGAATTCAATATGATGCAAACTCAAGCAATAGAAAATAATTCAACCAATGTCTTAAACTTCAAAAGAGCTGATTTTAACAAACTCAGAGAGAACCTACGAAAGATTCCATGGATGAAAATCCTAAAGGGGAAAACAACTCAAGAAGCATGGGAAACTGAAAAATGCTATCATAAAAGCCCACTGAAAAACAAGAAAGTCAAGAAGAAACCAGCATGGCTGCACAAAGTTCTCTCAGACAAACTGAAAGACAAAAAGGACAACTACAAAAAATAGAAAGAGGGACACATAACTAAGGTGTCATGGTTCCGACAGATGAGACCAGTAAAAGCAGAACTCCAAGGCTAGACGTTTCCTTAAAGAACATGTTTATTGGCTACAAAGTAATAGGCACAGTCAAAAATGAAACCAACTCTGGAGTTTCCTCCAAAGTGTTACAATGTTACAAAGTTGAACTTCCCACCCCAGCACTATGTAATCAACTACGCTCCCCAATAGAATACTTTGGCAGGCATTCTAACGGAAGGCTCAGCCCGCCAAATTCCCAGGCAGTGATGACCTTGGTTCCCACGGGACAAATTATTGTTTAGGCTAACATTAAAATCACCCATCCCCACCTCCCAGTCCTGTGGCAACTGAAAACGAAACAAAATGGCTTCGGCCAGGATCGTTGCAGTGTTGACATAAGGCTGATTATCAGCAGACAGCCAGAACATGCAAAGACAAAGTCAGGAAAGCAAAGGATAAGAATGAACAAAGACTTGCAACAGAAATAAAGGATAATAAAAAAGTTTCTTTCAACATATAAATAACAAGAAAAAATCAAGGAAACTGTAGGTCCACTAAAGAAAGAAGATGGCAAGGAAGTAACAAGCAACAGGGAGAAAGCAGAGCTGCTTAACTCATTCTTTGCATCAGTCTTCACACAAAAAGAAATTATAGCACAACATACCAAAAAAAAAATACTACAAAAGACAAACTAGAAACAAAAATTAAAATAAGCATGAAAATGGTAAGAGAATACTTATCCGACCTTTACGAATATAAATCACCAGGACCCGACAGATTACATCCCAGAGCTCTGAAGGAGCTGGCAGATGTTATCTCAGAACCATTGCACCATATCTTTCAAAAATCCTGGAGCACCGGGGAAGTACACGAGGATTGGAAAAGAGCTGATGTGGTTCCCATCTTCATGAAAGGGGAAAAAAAAACAGACCCAGGAAACTACAGACCAATCAGTCTAACATCAATAGCTGGAAAGATCCTGGAAAAGATAATCCAAAAACAGATCTGTGAACATCTAGAAACAAATAAAGTTATAACTAGAAGCCAGCACGGGTTTGTTAAAAACAGATCATGCCAAACCAATCTTATTTCATTCTTTGATAAAGTGACCAAATTAGTAGACCAGCAAAAGGCTGTGGACATAGTATACTTAGATTTCACGAAGGCATTCGACAAAGTAGACCACAATCTACTGCTTGGTAAGCTAGAAAAAGGTGGAATAGACAACATCACCACCAGATGGATTTGTAGCTGGCTGACAAACCATACTCAACGAGTAGTCCTCAATGGTACTACATCTACATGGAGAGAGGTAAGCAGTGGGGTACCACAAGGCTCAGTCTTAGGCCCAGTACTCATCAATATCTTCATCAATGACTTAGATGAGGGAATAGAAGGGGAACTCATCAAATTTGCAGATGACACTAAACTGGCAGGAATAGCCAACACCCCAGAAGACAAGCTCAGGATTCAAAAAAATCTTGACAAACTTGAACAATGGGCCCTATCCAACAAAATGAGCGTTAATGTGCAGAAAAGCAAAGTTTTACATTTAGGCAGGAAAAATCAAAGATATAAGTACAGATTAGGTGAGACCTGGCTCAAAAACAGTAACTGTGAGAGGGACCTTGGAGTCCTAGTGGACAATCACTTGACTATGAGCCAGCAATGTGCAGCAGCAGCCAAAAAAGCTAATACAATCCTGGATTGTATAAACAGAGGCATAGAATCAAGATCATGCAAAGTACTAGTACCGCTTTATAAAACTCTAGTGAGATCACACCTGGAATACTGCAACCAATTTTGGTCACCATATCACAAAAAAGATGTTGTGACCTTGGAACAAGTTCAGAAAAGAGCAACTAAGATGATCCAAGGCCTGGAGACTAAAATATATGAAGAACGGCTGCAGGACTTGGATTTGGCTAGTCTAAAGAAAAGAAGAAATAGGGGAGACATGATAGCAGTATTCTATTATTTGAGAGGCTGCCACAAAGAAGAGGGGGTCAAATTATTCTCCAAAGCACCAGAGGGCAGGACAAGAAACAATGTATGGAAACTAATGGAGAGAAGCAACCTGGAATTAAGGAGAAACTTCTTAACAGTGAGGACAATTAACAGCTTGGTTTCGGCAAGGAAGCCAGAATTAAACTGAAAATGCTACATGAAGCTAAAGAAAATGGAGGATTTGGACTATCAGATTGGGTCTTATACTACCAAGCATGTGCTCTAACATGGTTAAAAGAATGGATAACCCTCAGAAATAAAAGGTTGTTATATTTAGAAGGACATGACTTGCAACCTGGATGGCATGCATTTTTATGGTATGAAAAGAATAAAACCCATAGATATTTCCAAAACCACTACATAAGAAACGCATTATTATGTGTATGGGAAAAGATAAAACCAAAAATCTATACGAAAATCCCAGGATGGCTATCAACGATGGAAGCATTCGTTCACCCAAACTTACTTAAACTTGAGAAAATTCTAACATACAGTATAAGGATATTCTGAATACAGATGGGAAATTAAAATCTAAACAAGAGTTAGAAGATCAGGGTATTGACTTATCATGGTGGCCTTGACTGCAAATTTATTTATTTATTTATTAATTCGACTTGTATGCCGCTCCTCTCCGGAGACTCGGAGCGGCTTACAACATATACAAAACATCAAAGAATCTAAGTCGAATCAAAATATTAAAAATAGACACCCAACACACATACAACTTTCGAACAACAACACAATCATTCCCAGGCCTGCCGGGAAAGATAAGTTTTCAGGTTGTTTCGGAAGGCCGGGAGAGTGGGAGAAACGCGGACTTCAAGGGGCAGTTGGTTCCAGAGGGTGGGCACCACAACAGAGAAGGCCCTCTCCCTAGGACCCGCCAAACGACATTGTTTTGCTGACGGGACCCGGAAGAGGCCGACCCTGTGCGCTCTCACCGGTCGTAGGGAAGTATGTGGCAGAAGACGGTCCCGTAAGTATCCTGGTCCAGAGCCATATAGGGCTTTATAGGTAATGACCAGCACTTTGAACTGCGCTCGGAGACCAATAGGCAACCAATGCAGCGTGCGGAGGGTTGGTGAAATGTGGGCACAACGTGGAAGGCCCACAATTGCTCGCGCAGCTGCATTTTGCACTAATTGTAGTCTCCGAACACTCTTCAAGGGCAGCCCCAAGTAGAGAGCGTTGCAGTAGTCGATCCTCGAGGTGACAAGAGCATGTGTGACCGTGAGAAGAGACTCCCGCTCCAAATAAGGATGCAACTGGTGCACCAGGCGAACCTGGGCAAATGCCCCCCTCGCCACAGCCGATAAATGATGTTCCAATGTCAGCTGTGGATCGAGGAGGACTCCCAAGTTGCGAACCTTCTCCGAGGGGTTTATAGATTCAACCGCCAGGGTAATGGAAGGACAGATTGAAGCGTCCTTGGGAGACATAACCCACAGCCACTCTGTCTTGTCAGGGTTGAGCCTTAATCTGTTAACGCCCATCCAGACCCTCACAGCCTCCAGACACCGGCACATCACCTCAACCGCTTCACTGATTTGGCCAGGAGTGGAAATGTACAGCTGAGTATCATCAGCGTACTGATGGTATCTCACTCCATGCCGATGATCTCTCCCAGTGGCTTCATGTAAATGTTAAAAAGTAGGGGGGAGAGAACCGACCCGAGGCACCCCACACGGGAGTAACCTAGAGGTGGACCTCTGACCCCCCACAAACATCGACTACGACTGACCAGAGAGATAGGAGAACCACCGTAACACGGTGCCCCCCACTCCCAATCCCTCCAGCCGGCGCAGAAGGATACCATGGTCGATGGTATCGAATGCCGCTGAGAGGTCAAGAAGCACCAGGAAAGAGGACTGGCCTCTATCCCGGGCCCGCCAGAGATCATCCATCAGAGCGACCAAAGCAGTTTCGGTGCTGTAGCCGGGCCTGAACCCAGACTGCAAAGGGCCCAGATAATCGGCTTCCTCCAGAGACTGCTGGAGCTGGAGTGCCACCACCTTCTCAACAACCTTCCCCACAAAGGGGAGGTTGGAGACCGGACGATAGTTGGTCAGAATTGCTGGATCCAGGGAAGGCTTCTTGAGGAGGGGGCGCACGAGTACCTCCTTTAAGGGAGCCGGAAAGGACCCCTCCCTCAAAGAAGCGTTGACAATCTCCTGGATCCAGGTACGTGTCACCTCCCTGCTGGCAAAAACCAGCCAGGAGGGACACGGGTCCAACAAACAGGTGGCAGAACTCACAGCTCCAATGGCCCTGTCCACTTCATCAGGTGTAACAGCCTCAAACTTGCCCCAGATGATTGGACAAGAACATGCCCCTGTCATCCTTGACTGAATCGTTATCAGTCGACTCTGCTTCACAATTGGAGTCTAGGTCGGCCCGGATCTGAGCTACTTTGTCTGCGAAACAGTTGTTAAAATCCTCGGCACTACCCTGCAAGGGAGGCCCTGGACCCCTCGGGTTAAGGAGGGACCGGGTCACCCTAAACAGGGCGGCCGGGCGAGATTCCGCAGACGCGATCAAGGCGGAAAGATACAAAGATCTTGCCGCCTTAATCACCTTCAAATAGGCTCTAATAAATGAGCTCAATCTGGTTCGATCAGATCCGGACCTACTTCGTCTCCATCGCTTCTCTAGACGTCTCTTATGGCGCTTCATCCCCCTGAGCTCCTCGGTAAACCAAGGAGACCTCCTGGGGCCAGCACCATGGAGAGGTCGCAGAGGCGCAATCCGGTCAATAGCCCCCTTCGCGGTCGTATTCCATGCCGCTACCAAGGACTCCGCCGAATTGTGAATGAACGAGCACGGTAATTCCCCAAGCGCCGTCTGAAAACCAATTGGATCCATCAGGCGTCTGGGGGCGGAACCACCTAATCGGTTCCGCCTCCCTGCGGGGAAGGATTGGGGCCCTAAAATTCAGTCGTAGCAGAAAATGATCGGTCCATGACAAAGGCATGACATCTAAGCCCCTTAAAACCAGATCATTACCCAACTGCTCCGAAAGGAAAATCATATCCGGGGCGTGCCCACCCTCATGTGTCGGTCCCTGCACTACTTGGGTCAGGTCCATGGTTGTCATGGTGGCCATGAACTCCTGTGCCAACCCCGAGGACTCGCCAAGCGACGGCAGATTAAAGTCCCCCAAGACTATAAGCCTGGGGAACTCCACCGCCAGCCCAGCAATCTCAAGTAGCACAGGCAGGGCTGATATCACGCAGCTGGGAGGCAGGTACATCAACAATAAGCCCACCTGAACCCCTAGGTCCAGCATCATAAAGATGGACTCGCAACCCGGAATTTCGGAAACAGTGAGTCTGCGTAGACTGAGGTTCTCCCGGGCGAAAACAGCCACTCCTCCCCCCCTTCCCTGGGGTCGCGACTGGTGCCATACCTGATAACCTGGTGGGCACATACCCGAGAGGGGAACTCCCCCCTCAGGGCCCAACCAGGTCTCAGTCATACACGCCAGGTCGGTCTCCTCATCCATGAGAAGATCATGAATGAGGGGGGCCTTATTATTAACCGACCTGGCGTTGAGCAGCAACAGTCTGAGCCCAGGGCCCGAGCTACGCTCATCACCAGGATCATGGGGTGAGCTAGATTTTTCAGAAGGGCCAGAACAAGGAAATGCTACGAGACAGCAGGACCGAGTTCCCCGAGTGCAGCCTACCCTCCTGCTCCCGCCATATCTGCCTCTTCCCTGAATGACCGGTATACTCCAACCCTCAGTGACTCCAGAGTCCGCATCCACCCAGTCCCCAGCCTCCCTCAAGCTCGGCAGGCCTGTCCATTCATCTATGACACATTCCTCATACATAACCTCATCCCATGCATACATCTCTGACCCACCCAAATTTAATCAACTAAAAAACCCAATCAAAAATAAATTAAACAATATTAAAACATTAGTAATAAGAATTTACATAAAATTAAAAGCAATCAAGGTATGATAAACATCTTAAAATATATGGTTTTTTATAAAGACCAGACAATGTTTGATCAGGTGTTGTTGACTTCTGATGAAAAACTGATTAAGAAATTGTATAAATTTTTATTGAATTTGAAAATGGAAGATGAACAAGTGAAAGAAACAATGACAATATGGGCAAAAAAATTTGGATACAATATAGAATTAGAGAAATAGCAAAATCTTTGGGAAAGAAAATATAAATTGACAATGGCAACTTCGTATAAAGAAAACCTATATAAAATGTTTTATAGATGGCATCTTCCACCTGTTAGATTAGCAAAAATGTTTAAAAATATGTCTAGTAAATGCAGGAAATGTAATCAAAATCCTGGTACATATTATCACCTGTGGTGGACGTGTGTTAAAGCAAAAAAAAATTTGGACAAAAATACATACTTGGTTAGAAAAGATGTTAGGGAAACACGTAGATCAGTGGTTCTCAACCTTTCTGAGGTTGAGACCCCACTTGCCCTGCCCATACGCGCCGCGACCCCGACCCGGGGGCGTGCGCGCAAAAAAAAAATTTCTAAATTTTTTTTAAAAAAATAAAAAAAAACCAAACAAAAACAAAATGGCGGCCGCGATGGGCGGATCTGCGCATGCGCGGATCGGCCCATCGCACGCGCCATGCATGCGCGCATCCGCCCGTCGCGGGCCGCCATTTTGTTTTTTTATTTTTTTAAAAAAATTTTTTAAAAAAATAAAAAAAACAAAATGGCGGCTGCGACGGGCGGATCTGCACCTGTGCAGATCGGCCCATCGCACGTGCCGCGCATGCGCAGATCCACCCGTTGCGGTCCGCCATTTTGTTTTTATTTTTTTTTATTTTTTTTTATTTTTTTTATTTTTTTTTTAATTTTTTTTTTCCGGCGCGACGGGCGGATCTTAATTTTTTTAAAAAATTAAAAAAAATTTGAAAAAAATTAAAAAAAAAATTAAAAAAAATTAAAAAAAATAAAAAAACAAAAAACAAAATGGCGGCCGGCGGTGCCCGGCGACCCCCGTGAAATGGTCTCGCGACCCCAAATGGGGTCACGACCCCAAGGTTGAGAACCACTGACGTAGATTTTAAACCTGAACTTTTTTATTAGGTATAATTCCAGAAAAATTTGATAAACAAAGTGTATATTTAACATTACATGTATTAACAGCACCAAGGATTGTATTTGCTCAGCACTGGGAAAATGAAAAAACACCATTGGATGAAGAGATAATCAAGAAAATACTGGACTGTGCTGAAATGGATAGACTGTCAACGCTGCTAACATCGGGTGTTTTGCATTGACAACAGATGGAAATGTAGCCATCTTTTTCCCTTTCGCTTTTAGAGTTAGATGACGCTGGGAGGGGGGATGTGAATGAGAGTCTAGCTCAGGGGTAGGCAACCCAAAATACTCAAAGAGCCACTTGGACCCGTTTCCCACCGAAAACAAAACACAGGGAGCCGCAAAACCCTTTGGATATCTAAAATGAAGATAAGACTGCATGGGACAGTAAAATGTTTAGACTGGTAGAAATCCTCCACATGCCCTCCCATTCTTGTGGCAACCTGGCTGCTGCTCAATGCCAGGCTGCTGCTGCTGCTCAATGCTAGGTCGGTGGTAAATAAAGCTCTCCTCATCCGGGACTTGATTCTAGATGAGGAGGCCGACCTGGCATGTGTAACTGAGACCTGGCTGACACCAGAGGGAGGAGTTCCTCTCTCTGAGATGTGTCCAGCTGGGTTTCAGGTATGGCATCAGCCGCAACTACAGGGAAGGGGGGGGAGGAGTGGCGATTATAGCTAAGGAGACACTCGGGCTGCGCAGACTCGCTGCTACCGAGATATCAGGTTGTGAGTTCCTCCTTATGAGGTTGGACCTAGGTGTACAGGTGGGTCTGTTGCTTATGTACCTGCCTCCCAGCTGCGTTTCTACAGCCCTGCCCACGCTACTCGAGGAGGTAGCCGGGTTGGCGGTTGAGTTCCCCAGACTTATTGTGTTGGGGGACTTTAATGTTCCGTCACTCGGTGAGTCCTCTGGGTTGGTGCGGGAGTTCATGGTTTCCATGGCAACCATGGACCTGACACAAGTAATTGAGGGCCCAACCCATGAGAGGGGACACACACCTGACCTGGTTTTTCTCTCGGAACAGTTGAGGAATGATCTTATATTAAGGGACTTAGAAGTGTTGCCCATGTCATGGACAGATCATTTTCTGCTGCGGCTTGAGTTTACAACACCAATCGTCTCTCGCAGGGAGCCAGAACCGATTAAATGGTTCCGCCCCAGACGCCTGATGGATCCTATTGGTTTTCAAAGGGCGCTTGGGGAACTGCCGGATTTGCTCGTACACAGTTCGGCAGAGTCCCTAGTGACGGCCTGGAATATAGCCGCTATGGGGGCCCTAGACCGGATTGCGCTGTTGCGACCTCTCTGTGGTAGCAGACCCAGGAGATCTCCTTGGTTTAACGAGGAACTCAGGGGGATGAAGCGCCAGAAGAGACGTTTAGAGAAGCAATGGAGGGAAAGCAGATCCGAATCTGATCGAACCGAATTGGGAGCTTATATTAAGACCTATTTGGAAGCAATCACTACGGCAAGATCTCAGTATCTTTCCGCATTGATTGCGTCTGCGGAATCTCGTCCGGCTGTCCTGTTTAGGGTGACTCGCTCTCTCCTTGATATGGGGAGGAGAGAGGAATCTTTGCAGGGCAATGCCGAAGAATTTAATACCTTTTTCGCAGACAAGGTCGCTCAGATCCGGGCTGACTTGGACTCCAATTGGAATAGTGTCGGCTGACAATGAGTCAGTCGAGATGACAGAGGCCCGTCTTAGTCCTGTTGAATGGGAGGAGTTTGATCTGGTAACTCCTGATGACGTGGACAAGGCCATTGGAGCTGTGAGTTCTGCCACCTGTTTACTGGACCCGTGCCCCTCCTGGCTGGTCTCAGCTAGCAGGGCGGTGACAGGGAGCTGGGTCCAGGCTGTTGTTAATGCTTCACTGAGGGAGGGGTCCTTTCCGGCTCCCTTAAAGGAGCCACTTGTGCGCCCCCTCCTCAAGAAGCCTTCCCTGGACCCGGCAGTTTTAAATAACTATTGTCTAGTCTCCAACCTTCCCTTTTTAGGGAAGGTTGTTGAGAAGGTGGTGGCACTCCAACTCCAACGGTCCTTGAATGAAACTGATTATCTGGGCCCTCAGCAGTCTGGGTTCAGGTCCGGTTACAGCACAGAAACTGCTTTGGTCGCGCTGACCAATGATCTCTGGCGGGCCCGGGATAGAGGTCATTCCACTATCCTGGTGCTTCTTGACCTCTCAGCAGCTTTCGATACCATCGACCATGGTATCCTTCTGCGCCGGTTGGAGGGGCTTGGAGTGCGGGGCACCGTTCTGCGGTGGTTCACCTCCTACCTCTATGGCCGGTCGCAGTCGGTGTTTGTAGGAGGTCAGAGATCGGCTCCGAGGTCTCTTCCGTGTGGAGTCCCTCAGGGGTCTGTTCTCTCACCTCTGCTTTTTAACATATACATGAAGCCGTTGGGTGAGATCATCCGTCGACACGGGGTGAGTTGTCATCAATATGCTGATGATACTCAGCTCTATATCTCTACCCCGCGTCATTACAGTGGAGCGGTGGAAGTGATGAACCGGTGCCTGGAGGCTGTTGAGGTCTGGATGGGTGCCAACAGGCTCAGTCTCAATCCCGACAAGACGGAGTGGCTATGGGTTCTGCCTCCCAAGGACAATTCCATCTGTCCATCCATCACTCTGGGAGGGGAAGTTTTATCCCCGTCGGAGAGGGTTCGCAACTTGGGTGTCCTCCTCGATCCACAGCTAAGTTTAGAACACCATCTTTCGGCTGTGGCGAGGGGGGCATTCGCCCAGGTTCACCTGGTGCGTCAGTTGCGGCCCTATGTGGACCAGAAGTCACTCCTCACAGTCACCCATGCCCTTGTCACCTCGAGATTCGACTACTGTAATGCTCTCTACATGGGGCAACCTTTGAAGAATGTCCGGAGACTGCAAGTAGTCCAGAATGCGGCCGCGCGAGCCGTCTTGGGTCTCCCAAGACATGCTCATATCACTCCAGCCCTCCGTGAGCTGCACTGGCTACCAATTGGTCTCCGAACACAATTCAAAGTGTTGGTTATGACCTATAAAGCCCTTTATGGCAATGGGCCAGGATACTTGCGGGACCGTCTTCTGCCTCATGAATCCCAGTGACCGGTTAGGGCGCGTAGGGTTGGCCTCCTACAGGTCCCGTCTGTTAGACAATGTCATCTGGCGGGACCTAGGGTTAGGGCCTTCTCTGTTGCTGCCCCAGCCCTCTGGAACCAACTTCCCTCAGAGATTCGTACTGCTCCCTCCCTCCTAGCTTTTCGAAAACTCTTAAAAACACATTTATGCAGGCAGGTTTGGGGCGTGTGAGTTGCACTCTGCCCCAGGGCCTCTGATTGTGACTGTGTGTTGTATGAGTGGAAATAGTTTTATAGCTTTTATATTGTTCATTAGTATTTTAACTGATTTATACTATATTTTTGTACTTGTATTGTTGCTGTGAGCCGCCCTGAGTCTTGGGAGAAAAGCGGCATATAAGTCAAATAAATAAATAAAATAAATAAATAAACCTAGAACGAGCAAAATGGCTGCAGCCAGGTTGGTTGTAGAGTTGACACAGAGGTTTATGAGATCCATAATTCTGGGTGTTTTGATCTTTGTGTATTCAATTAAGTCAGGTATACTGTGGAGCAATGTAGTCATGGATTCTTTGGGTAATTGTGGATTTATAGATGTGAACAGGGCTGTGACATCAAATGAGCCCATGATTTCATCCCCATCTATAGTCACATCCCTGATTGTTTGAAGACACTGTAGTGGAGAGTTAATGGAGTGTTGGCTTCCTCTTGTGAGATGTCCAAGCTTGTTAGTTCTTTTGCAATGTTGTATGTATAGGTTCCTGGCAGATATACAATTGGACAGAGGGGTATGCCAGGTTTGTGTATTTTGCTGCATCTGTAGAAGCGTGGGAGGATGGGTCCACTGCTCCTCATCTGCCACTGTTCTTCTTTGGTAATTTGGCCTTTCTTAGTGAGGTCACTAAAGGTTCTCTTGATCTGGTTGTCTAGTTTTTGTATTCTATTTGTGTTCACGGGGATGTAGGTTTCTTTGTCCTCTAGTATTTCTTTTGCTTTTTGTTGGTATTGTGCTCTGTCCATAATCACTGTGGTTCGGCCTTTGTCTGCAGGAAGGATGATTATGACTACAATCATCTGAATGTTTGCAGCCAAATATAGTAGTCCTACCATAAACCACGATCTGGAAATTCATGGCTTGGGCTCAGAGAGCACACTAAACACTTTCATTCACATGCGTTGAAAATCCCACTACCATAATGTGCCATAATCAAAGTAAGGCGTCTTCCAGTTAAAGAACTTTACTAAACAACCTAGGCAACTACTGCTGTTCAGGGAAGCCACTGCCAGAGACATTCCTGCTCAATTTTCCATTCCTGCTCAATTTTCATATACATATATCCAATGTATATGACCATCCAC